>OZ023155.1:20979755-21592880 GCA_963678695.2 Diplodus puntazzo
GCTATGTGATCTTTGACATAAAACTCACTGCTGACCAATGCATAATCAAAAAACAGGGCTGTTGATTGTACAATTCTGCACACACACACACACGGAGACATGCACTCATGCACTGTGTGCACTCATGCATGCGCACGTGCACACAGTGCCAGTGAATCTGCTGTCAGGATTTATGCAAAAATACTGTTTGTATTTAGCTGAGGCCACAGGAAAAAAAGAGTCTGTTGGACGAACATGGAAAAAAAATATGGGCATCAGTCACACATAATAAAATTGTGTTTTTCCATGTTCACTAAATTGTTATTTCTTGAACTAACATGACCTTCATGTTTACTTAAAGGTCTTTTATGATGCTCAGTACATGCAATTGCTGTCAGTTGAACTAACATGACTTCTTCATGTATTGTGTAAGCAAAGTTTTTATGTTATCCGCTGAAGTTGTTAAAATGCTCTGGCATGTTTTTCTTATGGATTTTAAAATAATGTCTTGAAAGTATTTTGGACAGCCTTATTCCTAAAAGTCCAACATTTTACTGTATAGAACATTTCTTTAAGCAATAAACAAAAAAAAGAATGTGTATTTGGTCAAGTAGAACTGCACAACTCCGACACCAGACGCACAATCCATCCAGAGCCTGAATGCAAAACATTGCAATAACAGTGCAGTTAAAAGTGTTAAGAGCACAAGTTTGGACTCAAGAGCAGGACACGGAGCAGGGCCGAGTAGAACAAGTATATTTATAGGAATAACAGGGTTTGATGAAGGCTGATGGCAAGAGAGTGAGGAGAACAGAATGGCTCAGATGAATGTTGAAGTGAGACCGGCATGAGCGGGGGTGAATGAGGAACCGTGACAGGTGTGGATGGCTGGCCAGCAGATTGAAGAGCAGAGGAAAATGATCTTGAGACACCAAGAGGATGTAGTTTGCACAAATAAAAAAAGTTGTGGAGGTATAAACACAAGTTTCTCTTGTACACACCTAAAGAGCAGGACTGACTTATTTTCAACTGGTCAACCGCTTTATGCTCTGTGGTCTCCATAGGTGGGGATGGTTTTATGTCTCGTGGACAGAGGAATTACATTTCTCGTGTTATCCCTCTGTCCATCCAGTTCTTTTCAACATGATACCTCTGAGTGCCTGGAGGGAATTTCTATTTGGATTTTGATAGTCAAAGGTCAAAGGTTTCTTGTAAATGTGATATGTCATGAACACCTTTGGGGAATTTTCTCTGGAGCACCACTCAGTGTAAAATACAAGTTAATCAATGGCCACCAAATGTCTGTAACAACAAATTAATTAAATGTTATTTTTCAAAGACTGTTTGATAAAGCTTTTGGAAGATTTACCACCAAAGTGATTATTCAACCACCTTAAAATGCAGTTCAAAGTGAAATGAGATGATTTAATATGAATACCCAGCACATCCATGAAGACTCTGGAGCAGCACTCAAAGCAAAGCAGAAGTCAATCAATACCCTTGGCTGGAGGAACACCTGGTATCTATTAAAAATGATCACACATTTTCAGTGGAAAACTTTGTATAATTACTGTCCTCGGCTGTCGCCTGAAAATGATCCTTTCGCTTCTCCAGTTGATTGTGACGGATCTGACCTGGTTGCCTCTACTTGTGAAAACATAAACGTTTGTCACACAGGACAAATGTTACTGTGGAGAGAGAAATGATGTAACATTCAGGGTGCAAAATGAACTTTTTTGATTTTTTTTTACAAATTGATAAATGTGTTTTTTGCTCACTGAGTGAAGCAAATCTACCAGCCACTTGAATGTTCTCCCAGCGTGGTGGCTGGTGACAGTTATGTGCCCTGTAACACTGCTCCACAGACAGATTAATGTTAACCGATAAGGGTACAAAAGGTATAATGTTAGCATGGCTAGTGAACGGTTGATAATATATGCATTGACTTTGACTAGCTCAAGTTGTTGAAAATTTCTTGTTGTGAAGGGAATCAAATATTCCATGAGGCTCTTTCAAAATCCCATTCAAGGTGAGAGATATTCTTATACCGGAACATGATTGCAGCAAGATTTATTGTGGTAGAATCTAGCCTTGAAAGTCACAAATTCATGACAATAAAACACAGAGAACAGGGACTTTTCTAAGTTGCATAAAAAATAGCATTGAATAGTATTGAACAGCCTCAATCTGTCTGTATTTTTGTCTATTTTATGTACCCTGATCACTAGCTCTGTCGAACTTACAGGGAATAGAAAGTGAATTTAGTGGTTGCATAATTATCTTATAGAAAACTATGGTTTTTGCCTCGTTGCTTGCATTTGTATTTATGTGACTTCATTCTGAATTGACACCAAAAAGCACCAGCTTACTTTATTTCTTAATAATTAATTGATATGTTGGTGGTCCACATTCAGCTCACTGTGCTGCTGTATTAATGGAGCTGTGTGAAGTCCTTCCATATCTTCTCAGCACACTGGATCAGAGGAAATCCAAGACATCAGCAGTTTTAGTGTGTGTTCTGTGTGTGTGTGTGTGTGTGTGTGAAACATCCCAGTGCCAACATTATTAGAGACTAAGCCTTTTAGCCTGTTTCTCCACTCTTTCTGTATCTCTCATGGAAAACGCCCAAAGACTGATACCGCTATCACGATCTGAACAAATGGGTCACAAGGCTTCATGTTGTTGCTCAGATTACTGCATAACCCACTGAGACACAGCCAGTGGGCGGGGAGGGTGGGGGTGCTTTCTGCATCCCCCCTTCAAGCCCTAGGCCTCAAGGTAGCTCCGCAGTTTCACCCTAAAGAGAGAGGGCACACTCCCTGGGAGATGGGGATGGGAGCGCTGCTTAGCCTCCACCATGGGTTTTTCTTTGCCTCATCAAAGTGCTTCATCCAGCTCTGCTTTCCCTGTCATGAAAGGTCTGCAGCCAGGCAGCTAAATCAGACACTGCACCACTGGTTATTCCTCAGGGTGTTATAGAGTACATCAGCAATAAGGCCAAGCAGATGTAAAGGGCTGTCTTTACACAGGCTGTACACAGACGCAGGGCTACAGGCACACTCTGGAACAGACAGACCGCAATCATTTACAACAACTTTGAGGAGAATACCATTGTATAACAATTCATTGTTGGAGAATAATAAGATAAACGGTGAATAGAAATCCCCTGGCGTCTTTCTGTATGGTGTGATGGGATTTCTGATGCAAGCGGGACAGTGAATTGTGTGTCTGTATATGTCCGACTTTTCCTGTATATGAATACACGTTGTATTTATTCTGATAAAAGAAGAAAAGGCAGAGATAACACTTTATAATAACCATAATTAGTTAAATTTAAATTCATGATCGATTGTGAACCATTTATTCAGCAAGTGTTTGTGTTTTAGAAAGGTGCAAATGACATTAATAATATTGGGTAAATTGTTATCAGATACTGTGTAGATCATACGTCATCATTATTTGGATGGTTATTATGGCCATTATAAAGTTGTTTAACTTTGCAATGATTATTGGTGTGTTTAGCATTGATTTGCCTTGTTTTTTTCTTAAAGTTGTAATATGTAAAAAATAGCCACATGTGAAATCCATTCCTGAAACAAATAGGGGGTAGAATAGCACCATGGTAACAGCAAACTGCTGATAACTTTAGCTGCCATTAACTAGTTAGCTTAGTTAGCGCTGCAGCTAGCGGTACAGACATGGAGCTTAGGGACAAGGGAAGCTTGCACAGGAGCTTTTGGATCAGGGCGAGTTGGGGCTAACTGGCTAGCATGCTAACTTTAGTAGATATTCCTGTAAGAGACAGACATCATAACGTCAAGTCTTATTTTGACATTATTTAATGTTAGAACTACGATTCTTACATATTGAACCTTTGACTGTAAAATAAAGATTAATTAACTTTAAATGTATCATTTATCAACGATGGTCATTAAGTTTGACCAAAGCAGACAGTCACATAAAAAACACGGTGTACAGAAAGCGTCACAGAAACATACATGTTGAAATACAATCCTTATAATAAGCCCTTATAATAATAACAATGTGGAAGTGTGCCTTAGGCTTCACAGGTTGGTTAAGAAAACACATTCTACTGAATCACCATACACACAGTAATAAATAACACATCAGTCCCAGTGATATGAATCAAATATTTTTATAGGTTTCTGTTTCTTTCAGCTGAAAGATCACTTTTAGATGAAACTTAAACAAAACATGTTTTTTCTCTATTGATCACCACTTTAAAGTTACATCAGTGAGACCTTTATTCTGTATTTACGCGCCGAGTGAATTGGAGACAGCAGGTCATGCTACATGAGCCATCTAATGAGGCATGTGATTGCAGGAGTAAATACAGAGGCAAAAAGCAATATGAAATGAACATGCGCACAGCAGAGGTAGCACTGCAGCGTCTAATCTAATAAGTTGCGTAATGCGTAATTGGGTGACTTGAAAGGCGCCATCAAACAAATAAAATGTAATGTATTACTGTAGGTATGATTCTTGAGTTGTATCTCTCCCTTGGATTCATTATACAACAAAAACAGTTGTTCGTAGGTTGAACACCGGTGAGGGATCACATTCTTCTTTGCTGCACCAGAGGCTCCTTCTGGTCGGTCTGCATGTAGGATGTAGTAGTGTGAGTTTTTCAGCAATCTTTTCTCGCTATGCCCTCCTGTTGAAGCTGCTCGCAGGTAGGTCAAGAAAGACACTGCATAAGTAATCAAAGGGAAAAATAAAAGTTTCTGTTTTTTATTTTTCAGCTTCATCCTCAGGACACAGATTGCCAAGATAGAAAACAAACATTACTTTGATATAAAACAGAAATATGTATACATTAGCAGCCTTGTGCTGTCTTGAATACTTGAGTGTCAGCAAAATGCCACAATGTAAAATTTAAAGTTAGATTTCCATGTATCCTTAATTGTAAAGCTTGTCCTGGTGCTATATAAATACCGTAAAGGTATTAAGGTTCCACTTGTTCATTATGTGTAACCGCTTCCTAACAAACATATTTGTCTGAAGGACAGTAACCAGGGCTGGACTGGGACAAAAAATCGGCCCTGGCATATTTGGCTTAGATCGGCCTCTCATAATTAGTGGAGAACAACTGACTAGTAATTTATGTATGTGTTCCCCGAAGAAATGTATTTTATTGAAATCATCTCTAATATGTATTTTCTGAATTTCAGTATAACAGCTCAATTCTAATTCTTCAGATTAAAAGGTGCTCCCTATAAGCTATAACATGCATTTGTATCAGGCTAAAAACAGGCTGCTTTATGAACTCATGCAAAGCAACTATTCCTTAAAAGCATTTGACACTGTCTTACTCTTATTTAATGTGGGCATACCTTTTGCTAATAATACTTTGATACTTTTTCTTTTTTTTTTTACAATTACTTTAGTAATGCTTAAATTGCAAAGCTTTTACTTATCAATTAGCAGTTCTAAAATCTGTTTTTTTAAAACATGTTTATTATACAGCATAGAGGGTTGCTACAAATTCAAACTACTATGCAGCCTTTCAACACACCTTTAACCTAAATATCTAAAATGCTATGATGTAGCCTAAAATGGACACTTGCTGCTCATCCAACACTTCTCAGCCTTGACCTATTTTACCAGAATAAGGTGCCTTGGCTGCCAGATTTTGGGAATACCAATTAATATAGATACTAATCAATCACCATCGCTCATCATTCTCATGTAATTAGAGTTCTCAACGGGCCTGAAAATTACAACCCGACCCTGCCTGCAGGTTTTAAAGCCCAAACCCGATGCAGCCCGACACACCAGAATGAATTGTCCGTCATTTTGCAGCATCTACAGTGAGATTCTTCACTCTCTTAGCACACAACTTCTCCGCACCCAATTTCTTTCTCTTTGGTTGCTCCATGTTGCCACTCACGCTCAACACTGTGAAACTAGCGGGAGTTACAGGTGACAGTGCAGGGAAGGGGTAGGGCCACGTTTGTACTATATCCTGATTGGTTCAGTCCACTGTCTATATTGAAGATGGACCAATGGGCCACCCCATCTGAATTGTGCTCTTAGAAAAAATTTAAATAAAAAAAAGAGGAGGGCTTAGAGGTCTCACTGGATTAGCCCAATGTCCTTCAAGAACATCGACCAACGGGCCGTCTCGGTCAATAAAAATGATTCATAATATACTTTTTTGATGAAATTATGACAGCCCGGCCCAAAAATGTGCGTCTGCCCACCGGGCATTGCCCGGTGCGCCCGATGGCCTGTCCATGCCTGACAGTAACAATATGATTTTGATTCTTCTCAATTCTCCATTTTTCGACAGGAAAACGTTAAAGGCAGCAACGTCTACTGGTTCTAGAAGGCCCTCCACACTTTGCTTTAGAGTAATGTTGATTTGGGTTTGTTAGGTTGCTTTCTCAGATGTCATCTACAGTCATTACTTGAGCGATTCACTGGTTAACATTCCAAGACACTCAACGGCATTTTCACTGCATTCCATAAACAAGTTTCAGCAACTTCCCCTATGCTGCTTAAATGCGCCATCATCTTATTCAACAAATTATATGATATAATGATAATGATAAATTGTAGCCCAACAGAAGAAGGCAAGCCTACAAAAGTAAATGTAAAAAGACAGTTACAAATCACTAAATCCACAAGAGACACACTCCAAACAGAAGAACAAAATGCTACGTAAAAAATAAATAAAAAATAGGCATGCCGAGTCCCTCTGGAGATACGCCGCCTGGTTCAAAAATCCATTTGATATCTGCCTGAAGCTGAACTTGGCTTCCACCCTTTGTCGAGGGTTTTTTTATCGACTGTATGGCCCAGAAATGTTATCTCTGTGACAGAGAAAAAGTCTATGTTATTAACGCTGCTTTCACTGTATGTTCAAGGCCCACTTTGTTTTACCTACATACATTATAGTTTGGGACAAGGACACTGCATAGCATAAACAACGTCTTGGGAGGAGAGTGATTTAAGATGGTCCATTCTCCTACTTTGGGGATTTACAGACTACTTGAGTTTATAGGACAAAGGGCAGAGCACCGGACATAAGGTCGGTGTCCACAAGAGGGAGGTTTAACAGTGCTGTGTATTATGTCAAATCGGTGTTGTGTGTAAAGGCAACAGTGGCTTTTTCTGCAACAAAAGAGATCTTGTAACTGTAGGACGTGACAGTGTCTGGACAGGAATGAGGTTTGAGTTTACTGTTCAATATTGTCTTCAGTGTCTAATGCAGAAAGCACACCTGTCCAGTCTTTTGTCTCTCTTTGTAGCATGCTTGAACATTTTTGTTTGTACATTTCTTCAATAACCTCTCCTGTCAGCTCTTGGGCATTTGATGCTATGCTACATTATCTTTTTTTTTTTTTTTTAAAAAAAAAAAAAATCTTTTTCTGCATGTGCACCATAACGGCTCTAACCCTTTCTTTTTTGAAAACAGTGACCTTTGTTTCTTTCAGGTTTTTTGTAGTTATTGGCCTTTTTGAAAACCCATTTCCCCACTGTATTTGACTTAGTCACACATGGATTTACATCAATACTATATCATTAATGCTCAGCAAATACAGTATCAGCACAAAGGCAACCCTGTCACACAGTTGAATCAACTCCTCTGCTGACATCATAAACTTCTCAAAGGCACAGAGACACAGTTCTCCCCACTGTGTCTATGTTGTGATCTGCAAATTAAGCAGATTCATTAGTGTTTTTGCATTGTCAGAAACTTCTCACAAAATGTAAGGGAGCCCAGCTTCACGGCGGCCATTTGAAGGATGGAACAATTTTGGGTTGCTCCTCTTTCTGAGGCAGATAAAGACATTTTGCCTCAAACTAGCACGGCTGAGGGAGTAAATGGGTGAGAAGAGAGGGAAAAGTTTTTTGGGGTCAGTGAAAAGGACTTAATGGAAAGAAAAGTAAGCTGAGTGAATTTCTTCGCCACCTTGCATTGGCTTAATGAGGGACTTCAAGAGCGTACATGAAAACTGGCATTAGGCGAGGATGAAGTGGATAAATGCCATCTCTGCTCTTTGATCTGCTTTTCCTTTATAATATTATGGACAACTGGTACACTGTTAAATATGGGCTCAGGTCTTCTCTCGCATCGGATGATAAATTCTAACACCAGTTCAATCAGTCATACAGCAGTGTTAACATCCTTCTAACTAATAGTCATATTTTCACTAGTAATTATTCACTTAAAGACACATTATCATATATATAAATACAAAGTAAGCTGTAAACAAAGACTACAGTTGTGCACAAAACAGAATGTAATCCATCCATTAAAGTCATCCACATTCTAAGAAAAATCCTGAACCATCTTCATGTATGTATGTAAATGATTAGAGACAAAGATTTAATGAGACTATTCGCAGCGAAGCATGACATATACAGTCGCACTGATAACTAAAGTAGAAATCTCTGCGAGTGCTTGCCAGCAGGTCACACCGATCGGTCGATAGTCTAAGCTTGAATTTTCTGCATTCCCTTGCCAGAGGACAGGATTTCTAATGAATAACACATATCCTATAACTGGAGGAAGTCCACAACACTATGATCCAACAGGAAGCGCACCATTGACTTGTAGTGCAGTGCAACTCAAAAGAAAAACAGCAGAAGAGCTCTAGGGCAGTTAGGATCAAAGAACTTATGACTTTTGTCTAAACCTGCACGTCAATAATTTATTACCGGTAAAGCCAGTTTGGTTGAATCAGTTCGATGCGTAGCGCCGATGACTGACAATTTTCCACTGCCTATAATTTGATGTTGTTATTATTGGTGCCACAATAAATGCGAGGTTTCGAACATAAAATGAAAAATAGATTCCAGTGCTGGGATATAGTAGCTGGCACAGACAAGCAGTATTATTCACCAGCCATCTCATCTAAATGTTTCTTGACTGAGGGTGCGAGTGTCAGCATACTGGTGTTATCGAGTGGTTTTTCCCATTTCCTGTTACAGATGTTTCACTGAATTAGGCAAATGCCAGCTCCTTTTAATAATATGTGTAAATGTGTGTGCGTGTGTATGAGGGGCCGTCAGGGACATTATTCAGAATTACCTCTCACACACACATGTGAAATGCTCTCACATAAACAACTGAAAAAATATTCACTCACACACACTACTGAAACGCTCTCACACACACTACTGAAACGTTCTCACACACACTACTGAAAAAATATTCACTCACACACACTACTGAAACGCTCTCACACACACTACTGAAACGTTCTAGCACACTACTGAAACGTTCTCACACACACTACTGAAACGCTCTCACACACACTACTGAAACGCTCTTATACACACTACTGAAACGCTCTCACACACACTACTGAAACGCTCTTACACACACTATTGAAACGCTCTCACACACACTACTGAAACGCTCTCACACACACTACTGAAACGCTCACACACACACTACTGAAAAGCTCTCACACACACTACTGAAACGCTCTCACACACACTACTGAAATGCTCTCACACACGCACAACATTTTGCATATAAAAACGAAATAATGACCAGATCAACAGAAGTTTGCTATTTATGTTCTAAAACCAACATTTTGCTTTTTGTTAGCATTTTAAGTGTGTCTGTTCAGAACATGGTGGCTTATGTTATGTTGCCAATTGTAATTGTTGTGCTGGTTTATAGTTTAACCATTAGTGAGGTAGCTGTCACATTTCCTGACACCAGCTGTTTTATCCCCCATTGAAATGCACTCTGCTGGCCAAACTATGACATTACACCAATTTTTGATTACCCCAAGCATGCTTTGCTGCATTATACTTAATATAAAACCTTTAAAACCTTAGTAATATAAGGTTTTAAAACCTTATAAATCAGCCGGTGAATAGATCAAGCCAAATACCAGTAAATCAGTCGGGCTCTGCTATTTTGCACAATGTTCACTGTGTGTCTGTGTCTGGAATTTAGATGGTAAAAAAATTCCAAGGGGTCATGTAACTAAAAATAACCCTGCTTGTAGTGCATTGTGAGAAACATTAGTAAACCCTGCCTCAATAAACTCGCCGTTCTGGTGCTGCCATTCGCCCTCACGCCCTCGTTGCCACGCAGCCTCTGCGTTCGTTTCTTGTCTTTCTTGCCCCCTTCTTCCTTCTTTAGGTCCTTATTAAAGGCTGGCCAACCTCTCAGGTGCGGTGATTAGGTTTAGGGGTATCACAACTAGGATTGGGTTTTCAAAATAAAAGCACACACTCCGAGTGAACAAGACATGCAATAAAAACACACACCAAAAAGCAAACATATTACAAGTTAAAAACACTGGGAGTTTAAAATACACAATAAAATTACCTTACCCCTGTGACATATGAATGTATGTATGTACATATGTATGTATATATTAGGGGTGGACCGATCCGATATTAAGATCAGGTATTGGCTCCGTTATTGCCAAAACATCTGGATCGGAGATCGGAAAAATGCACAGATCCACGGGCCGATCCAATTTTTTTTCCTCTGTCGCAGCACATCCTACGTCATTCGTCAGTGTGTTGCATGCTGGAAGAGCACTAGTTGTTGTGTGTGAGGTGGTATTGCTAGTTCCAACATGCTTTTCATTTCTTTGGCAAAGAAAGTTATCTTATATTTTTATTTCAGTTTGTGTATGAGAGTGTTTCAGTAGTGTGTGTGAGAGCGTTTCAGTAGTGTGTGTGAGAGCATTTCAGTAGTGTATATAAGAGCGTTTCAGTAGTGTGTGTGAGAGCGTTTCAGTAGTGTGTGTGAGAGCGTTTCACTAGTGTGTATAAGAGCGTTTCAGTAGTGTGTGTGAGAGCGTTTCAGTAGTGTGTGTGAGAACGTTTCAGTAGTGTGTGTGAGAGTGTTTCAGTAGTGTGTGTGAGAGCGTTTCAGTAGTGTGTGTGTGAGCGTTTCAGTAGTGTGTATAAGACCGTTTCAGTAGTGTGTGCGAGAGCGTTTCAGTAGTGTGTGCGAGAGCGTTTCAGTGGTGTGTGTGAGAACGTTTCAGTAGTGTGTGAGAGCGTTTCAGTAGTGTGCATGAGAGCGTTTCAGTAGTGTGTGTGAGAGTGTTTTAGTAGTGTGTGTGAGAGTGTTTCAGTGGTGTGTGTGAGAACGTTTCAGTAGTGTGTGTGAGAGCGTTTCAGTAGTGTGTATAAGAGCGTTTCAGTAGTGTGTGTGAGAGCGTTTCAGTAGTGTGTGTGAGAACGTTTCAGTAGTGTGTGTGAGAGCGTTTCAGTAGTGTGTGTGAGAGCGTTTCAGTAGTGTGTGTGAGAGCGTTTCAGTAGTGTGTTAGATTTCAGTAGTGTGTGTGAGAACGTTTCAGTAGTGTGTGTGAGAGCGTTTCAGTAGTGTGTATAAGAACGTTTCAGTAGTGTGTGTGAGAGCGTTTCAGTAGTGTGTGTGAGTGAATATTTTTTCAGTAGTGTGTGTGAGAACGTTTCAGTAGTGTGTGTGAGAGCGTTTCAGTAGTGTGTATAAGAACGTTTCAGTAGTGTGTGTGAGAGCGTTTCAGTAGTGTGTGTGAGAACGTTTCAGTAGTGTGTGTGAGAACGTTTCAGTAGTGTGTATAAGAACGTTTCAGTAGTGTGTGTGAGAGCGTTTCAGTAGTGTGTGTGAGAACGTTTCAGTAGTGTGTGTGAGAACGTTTCAGTAGTGTGTGTGAGAGCGTTTCAGTAGTGTGTGTGAGTGAATATTTTTTCAGTAGTGTGTGTGAGAACGTTTCAGTAGTGTGTGTGAGAGCGTTTCAGTAGTGTATGTGAGTGAATATTTTTTCAGTTGTTTATGTGAGAGCATTTCACATGTGTGTGAGAGGTAATTCTGAATAATGTCCCTGACGGCCCCTCATACATGTGTGTGTGTGTGTGCGCGTGCGTGTGCGTGTGCGTGTGCACATGCGTGTGCATGTCTAAGTGTGTTCCCTTAGCCTCCTTTGGGCACTTGCATTTGCCACGATTATGATAATAAAATGGATATTCAACTGTACTAACTGAGAACTTACTATGAAAGCAAATGAAGCCCAAAGATGAAACACCTACGTTTCTTCTTGTGACAGAGGGGATTTGTAGCAGGTAATAAAACAAAAAAACTAAGAAATAACACAGAATGCTTTTAACAACCTGATCACCAGAATCAGTGACGCCTGAACGGATGTTGGCAGAGTGTGTGTCTGCAAATCCACAGATAAGTTCAGACTTACTTTTCTTTATAGTGCAACTTTTGGTTTATTTGGGGTTCAGTCTCCAACATTGCTGTGGTTAAGGTTGGGTTAGGTTTAAGGCACACACAAAGTCTCTTGGTAAGGGAAAGGGAAAACATCCGGTTTCGGCTTAAATAACCTGTTGTGGCTGCCAATAAAACACGGCAGGAGATGTCCGGACTTTCCGTTTTGTGGCAATTGTCCCAAGGTTTCTTTTTTTTTTTTTTTTGAATGCTCTAATAGAATTTTTTTGTTTGTTTGTTTATTGGTGAAATTATGAGACAGACAAGGTGACATGAGGGACAAATACATCACACCACGTGGACTACGAATACAGACAGTGGACATACAGTACAATTAACAACAGAAAACAACATAAAGTTATGATGTTATGTATAGTAGTAGTATTGGGGTTTGTGTGTGTGTTTGTGTGCATGTGTGCGTGCAAGTGGCTGAGAGGCAGATAGTATGGTATTATATACATATAATATGGCATCGATGGATGATGCAATGAAAATAAATAAGTAAGTGAAGTAAAAAGTGTGAATATGTCCCAAGGTTTCTTCAAACTATCCAGTGGTTCCAGTGGTGAAATGGAGACTCGAACCACCTCCACATACGCAGGGTTTTACAATGACAGAACGCGCTTTGTCGTAATGTCAACAAGGCACAAAGCCTATGACACATAGAAATTCGAAAGTATCTGTCATTTGCAGAAACGTTGCCTGCTAACAATTTTTTACTGGCAACTGGGCTGCTATTAGAATACACTTTTTGAGTCGTGCAGTCAGCATTCTGTGGCATATGTTGCGTTTAGTATTCTGCAGCTAGGCCAATTTGCTCCAGACAGAGTGAACTAATCACAGCGGCCCTCTGATGCTGTGATATCTTTCTCGCAGCAAATTTTAACCCAGAGAATTGCGGGGTAAGGGTTTAAAAAGAGCCAACCACACAGCATACACTGCTTTCAGGCACCTTCGCTTCACAGAGCTTTTTCTGCCTCCTTATTGTTGAGTGAAGTGCTGCCAAGTGAACTGTTAAACACAGATACTTCTCTGATAGAGATCTCTCTGATAAGACCCCTTCAGAAATATAGGAATAAGGCAACAGAAGGAGGGGGGGTCCCGAGGGAACAGAAGAAGAAATCTGGACAAATGAACACGGTATGCTCCGTCTCATGTGCCTCAACTCACACAGATTTTTAAGTCTTTTTACTTTTACCACATCTTGAAGCCGACCTCTTGCATCAACAGTTTAAGTGGAACTGAGGAAAATACGGCACGGTTCAGATATTTAAAGAAATCTTTGGTTTTAGCCAGAGTTCGTGTATTAAATACAAATCAATCATCTTTAATATCTGAAACTCTGTAAAGCCCAACAGATATTTAACATTAAAGCAACACGGTGTGCAGATAGCGGTCTGGCCAACAACTGCTTTCTTAGTTGTCAGAACATGAGAGTGTAATCCCCTAAAAAGCTGCCCGGAATATCTCAAAATATGTGATCTTTCTGTCAACTCTGTCATCGAGGAGCCACATTCTCCTCCATGGTGCCTCTGACTGATGACAGTCGGCTAGCCAAAAAGATATGGTGCCAAGTAGGCGAGTCACATCAAAGATACTGACACTTGGCCAGCACTTTTCCATTTCTGAAACCACTTATCATCATCGAAAGGATGTGAATTTAGAGTCTGTCAGTTATTACACTAGTATAGTTTCCAGCTGTACGGTCCTGAGATCATATAGCGCCATTATGTAACCAACATTATGGGCCTCCTCAATCATCACGCGTTGGAGTTATAGCCTCGTCTAGACCACTTAAGGACCACTTGAGCAAAGGCAATGACGGCAAATTCAATACATTTTACACACATTTTAGTAAAGACCATTAGAGAATGTAAGTATGGTAACATGATTAATTTTGGTAAAAAACCTCTGGAAGGGTTTTGGGATTGGCTAAAGTAATTTTTTTTGACAAAGACAAAAACTGTGCCAAAAATGGGACCTGACGTACAGAAAACAATATTGTGATATGGTGTCAAGTTAGGTAGTGAAAAATGCAGAATGCAGCTCAATGCTCTGTCTTCTTCAACATACATAGCATTAATCAATATTTCTATATATATAGCCAGCGATCTTTAATGGAAATGTCATGTCAGACTTAGCAATAAAAGTAATTAAAGGACTAGTCATACATTCTTTGAAATACCTCTTTTTTTGCCAATGAATTAGTTAATATCACTATGACATCAGTACAGTAGGATAAATATGCAACTAGGGCAGCAGATAGCTTAGTTTGTAGCACAAAGACTGGAAACAGGTGGAAACAGCTAGCCTGGCTTTGTCCATAGGTCAAAGGTTATTGTCTGTTTTGTAATATTCTGTGGCAAACAAATTTCCCGTTCGTGGGACAACAAAGGAATACTGATTCTGATTTTGATTGAAACTGCCCACCGACCTTGGAACAATTTCTTGAAGCCTTCACTGGTTACCTGGTGACAACCCTGGACAGAGCCATGCCAGCTCCAACTACATATTTGCTGTACAGTGGTAGCAATGTTTCCACCAAACTTCAGGCAAGACAATGATACAGATTATTTCCCAAAATGATGAACTATTCCCAATAAACGCATTAGTCATAAATACCACCTAGAGAGGATTCCCTATTTTACTTCCTGGGGTTGGCAAACCGGTGTAGAAAAACATGGATAAGAGAGATGATTTTCCACATCTCATACCTGGAGCTAATGCCATTTTACCTTGTTTAATCTTTTGGCATTTAATTTCCATGGTAATAAGGACTGGTGGTTTTCAGAACCGGGGATGTATTTGAATAGATGTTCTGGTTTATTTGGGTGGCTGATAAGGAGACATCACAAAAAATGTGTCTGCATGTTTATCTGTAGTATTTTTAACCATCACCATGGGGTTTCTTGGCCGGCTGTTACCATTAAGAGTGACGGTATGATATATGAAGCAAGCTTAAGAGAGTAACTTGTGTGTGCTTTGCCTGATCCCAAGACAATCTCAATTTAATTGTGCATTAAAGACCATGCACTGCGTCATTTATTGCATTGTTTATTTAGCCCCCCCCCATTCCTATTTGAGCTCTAATTAATCCTGCACAGAAATCTCAACTTCATTAACTTGGGCAGCTCTAGGCCTCAACTGGGGTTAATTACTAAAATAAAAATGGAAAGATTTTGTTCGGCGCTACCAAACACTGGACGTGATAGTATTACAGGAAACATTCAGCGCAAATTTAAAAAGGTCACATTCCACACATTCTTCACCATTTGATATGAAAAACCGGATGCATGCTGAAATGAAGACACTACAAGAATTAATTACTTCCATTAAATTAAAGAAATTATCATTTTAAAAGCTATTAAACAGTATCAGCCAACTATGCCCTCGTTGCGAGGCAGCGATTGCACATGAGCCGGCCAAAAAAAGCTGAATCTATAATAAATAGCTAAAGAATACACAAGGTGTTGAACACAAGCAAAAATGAATGCCACAGAGAATGTTTGGAGTGACTCGATTATAATGCTGTTACTTTTTCTTGGAATGGGTCACGGAGGTCAGCTCCCAAAGACAAAACATTAAGCTAAGAAGGAAACATTGTGTTACTGCTCTCTTTGGGCTTTCAATCACATTTAAAACGACATTAAATTAAGTGCAGCTCATGAATATTTATACAAAATTATAATATATATGTACAACAAACTTGCTCACAAGTCTATAGCACTCCACATTGCTTTTTGTCAACAAGGTTGTATATTGCAGCTGCAGCATCTGGCTCCCATACACAAGGGCTTCGGGGGGTGCTTAACACATGCATGCGAGTGCACACATGTGTACACATCATTACACACATGCACACACAAACACACATACAGAGGCTATACAAAGAAGGGGGGGGGGGGGGTGAAGGGGTAAAACGGTGAATTGGCTCAAAAGTTAACAGCTGTATAATATCTGCAATGGGTCTCGGTAGATGCATCCCCACAGTAAAGACTCAACAATTAATTATCCTGCTGCAGATTCCTGGCAGCCCCTCATTTTACTGACGAGTGCACTCCTGCTGCTTCTTCAAAGATTAACATTTAAAAATTCATCAGCTGGCTTTTCCAGGGTACTCAAAAGCCGCGGCTATTATTCCATAAGAGTATGTTTTATTATCTCTATGTGCTTATTATCACCGCCATCACGGCTATGGGGCCAAATTAGGAGCAAAATGCTTGACTCGCTCAGCCAGTTCACACACAGAAAAAAGAAAAAAACCAAGAGAATCGCCAAAGAAAATCTTTTGCGCTTCAGGCTATGAGGAACAGTGTTCAGCTAAGCTCACGTTGATGTTTACATTGTAATTTCATTCTGGTGCTTTTTGAACACGGGTGCAAAATTAGTATGAGCCCGGTCAAAGATGCATCCCTGATGTGTTAGCATACTGTGGGGAGCAGTGGAGACATAGAGGGCATTTGTGTTCACAATTGTGCTCTGCAAGATAATTATGTTGCATTGCTTGAATCAGCACACTGGATGCTGTGAACAAGACTTTCATTTTTATGAAAAAGTTTACCGTCGTGCTGGAGTTGAAGTACGTGCTGTGCTGACTGTTGTTGACATGGGTCTAGCGTGCAAGCGCAAGTGTATCCTAGCATTGAAGGGAAGACAGTGACTTGAAATTCAACTATGGAAAATTACAGTAGCGTGGAGCGAAACAACTTGAAAACCACTGGTAGTGCGTAGGAATGAATCATCTTTCTAAAACTATCTGCGTTGTCCACTATTCTTCAGCCATGCATGCAGGAGTAGCAATGAAGCAGCAGTTGTTAGCATTAGTCTTCTATTCTAATGGAGATTTTAGTCACTCATTACCATATAACACTGTCCTAAATTGCTTCCCCATTCATCCAAATAGTGACAAGGGTAATTTAATACCAGGGACAAATCAAAATCTGATCAGAATCTAAACCTGACTGAAAGAAATCCCTCATTTTACAGACCTCTTAATGAAACCAGGTAAATAACTTAATGGTAAATAGCTTAATGTCTGTTGGTTCAGTTCATATAGAAATTGTCTCTTAAAGCCTAACAGAATGAGGGATGGGCGGAGATGCAGAGAGGACAGACAAGGTACAATTGGGAATAGTGTGATCCTGTATCTCTCATCTTATGGTTTACTGGGTGATGGACTCATAGACCTCGCTCTAATGTCGGTCCATGTTCCTGCAATGTTAATGGAGTCAGTATGTTTTGTAGCGTGTTCTGATATCTCTGTGGTTTCACATGCATTTATTACCAGCGTTAGACCGGGAAGCGTAGTTCAGCGACATGACCTCTCGTGTGAGTTTCCGGACAATCTACTTTAAAGTCATAATTGATCGAGAGACACACCTCGACCTCATCTCACCAGGAAACGGAACACGCGCCATTCTCATTAATCGTGGCATTGTTGTGAATAACATGGCAGCTAATACGTTTGCATCTACAGTGAGAGGAGATTAAAACAACTGTGGCACCAGCACGGCACAGGGAGCTTTTAATGGTTAACAACAGATGTTTTGATGACTTCACTTGAGCCCCAAGAGGCTTATCTTTTCATCAGGCCAAAATTAGCTAAATTGTTTCACCTCATCTGGCTCGACGTGGGGTAAATGGGTAGAGTGATTTATTATCACTGTATTAAGCACCATCTAGTGCTGAGTGCTATTCTGTCTTCTTGAAAGAACACGTGCAGGGAGACACAAAATCGTCCAGAGTTGGAGTGGACTGTGGACAGGGGAAAATGTGTAGAATAAAAAAGGGTTATTATTATGCCTGCCATATTTATTCTGGTTGGAATATTTAGACA
The DNA here is from genome assembly GCA_963678695.2 of Diplodus puntazzo. Lineage (NCBI taxonomy): Eukaryota > Metazoa > Chordata > Actinopteri > Spariformes > Sparidae > Diplodus > Diplodus puntazzo. Next base: position 20,997,776 of record OZ023155.1, read on the forward strand.
AAATGCCAAGCAAATATGCTTGCAACTGTGTTTAATTTCCATGGCCTGCTGAGTGTTTTACACACCGCGGCTCAGAGCCTGAGGTCTGTCAGATCAGAACTGGCTCCTGGTTGGTTGTCGCCCTTGAGGCCACTGAGCAGGGACACAAGCCTATTCAGTCCTGCAATAGGAGAAGAAAACAGCTGGAAAATAAGGATGCCTCTGGATGTTATTCTGCCACCTTCTCATCTTACATTAGGCATTAGCCCATCAGTTGGCACGAGCACATGGCCATGAGCGGTCGAAGCAACACACACATGAACACACACCCACACACCACTGGTTAGAGGCGAGGGGATGATGGACCAGTGCTGATGTGTGGCCACTTATGAAAAATGTGTTTTTTATTTCCTTTAGTTCGTGGTCCAAAAAGATAAACAGTTTATTTATATTGCAGAACTCAAAAGGTTTGTGATTTATCTCATTCGAGAATAATAGATATTCATGTTGTGGGATAAAGCGTGGTTATTAATGGACAACCCCAGCATGTCATTTGAGGATTTTCTTTTAATAAATGTGTCATATTTTCTTATATATTTATGTTAATGTTTAGGATCATATGCAAGTGAATCAACTAAAGATGTAAATATAAATTGGGTTTTCCAAATTTTGTAGTAAAACCTCAAAACAATAAAACTCCAAGCTTATATCAAGCATGTCCAAACTGCATAACAGATTAACTACTATAAATAATTACCCTAACCACATAGTCTCTAGCAAATACTTTTCTGCAGGTGGATTAGAAGGTTAAGATATATTTTTGAGCTAAAGTAACTCAAACTATTTTCAAGCCAAAGATCTTCGAGTAGCGCAGCAGGAGTCCATTGGTCTTTCAGCCAAAAGAGCCTCCAGTTGTATTTTCACAAACTCTGTAAACACAGATGAATATTAGAGCAGAGGAAAGAACACCTGCTGAGAAAATTTCACACTTATGTAAGAAATCCGACTGGCCTGTTAAACCAACGCTTTTTAATTCACTAATGAAGAAAACAGTCATTGGTCAAGCTGCAACATAGATACAATGAACCGAGGATCCCTGCTGATCCAAACGTCATGTAAAACTCTATAAATATGAATAGGTAGATAATAATAATAATAGATCATTTAAATATAATATTTAAATATTAGGCCTGATTGAATCAAAGGGGACTGTCGGGTGGATGCCTGTGCCACTCTAGTTAATCAATGTTATTATGTAGCAATTATTATAAATCAACAATTAATTGATACCTATTTGGATTTCAGAAAAGCCCCTTTAAATATTTAAAGCATTCGTGCAAAGTGCAGCACTCTGCGCGTTGCAACAGGCCTCTTGAGAAACATGACAGCAGGTGACATTGCAAGCGTGGCAGCTCATTATCAGCGATCAATAATGTATAATCAATATAAGCAAAAACTCTAAGGCAAAAGGTATAGTGTGGAGCTAGTATAGGTTCTGGGAGCACAAATCATGCTGCTGACGTGACTGTATCTGCAAAAAAGAAAGTGGCTGACATAGTGTAGAAACATTCTAATCTATTCATTCAAAGCATATCTGGAGCTGCTCAGGGACACACTTGATCCCATTAACAGTGACGTTGATTGTTGCACCTCCACATCTGAGCTGTGTAAGTAAATGCTAAGCAAGGCAAAACAAGCAGGCAGCAGTGACATTGTTAGAGGAAGTGACGCCGTTAGAGTGTCATGAGGGAAATACCTGACACGCCATATCATACCAACACCATGTGATGCAACCTGAATGTGAGACAATTGCCACTGCCTGGTGTAAAGAGATCTTTTCCTGTTACTTGTCATGTTGGCTGAGAATTTTTTTTTTCTCCAATTCTATTAATATCATTAATCAGAAGCTCCAGCAAGAAAGACAGTGAGACTAAGAAAATAAAATTGAATGCTTTTCACATGCAAAGTGGGACACCACATGTGGCCTTACGTGTAATTGACTGGCTGGATGTAATTACTTTTTTTTTTTTTTTTTGGTGAAAGCTTCATCCATTTGAGCCACTGACTCACTGCTCTGCAGCTCATTGTGCAATCTTGTTTGCTAGGTGTTCAGTGGTTGACCTGCTGAGATGGCCATTCAAGCAAGCAGTCTAAGCCACTGCCTTAACCATTTTGTTCTTAATCCTCTCCGGTGCACTTGCAACACCCTGTGTCGTCAAAAACAGCACGCAGCACTGCCACTGAAGTGTTCTTTGATTATTCTCTTTAATAATCTTTGTTCGAACTCCAGGGAATAATAGTCAAGCTGGTGCTGGTTTATTCATTTTAATACTAGATTGAATCTGCTTTGTTGCCATAGAAATGACCAGCAGCCAGTCCAGCATGTATGCTTGATGCATTTCCCATTTGGGGAAAAAATATATGGGTCCTGCCTTTTAAGAAAAGAAGAAAACATTACAAATATACATTAGCTGTACCTGTCTGTGGATTTACTTTCGCCCTGAAAGCCTAGCCGGTGCCTGCGTGTGCTCCTTGGACAAAAGGAAACAAAAGTTTTGGTTGTTTTCCATTAGAGCTCCACAGCTTCTGAACTCCCTGCCTCGGGAACCTAGGCTTGCAAAGTCAGTTCCCTCTTGTAAATCTCTCCTCAAAACTTACTTTTATTGAAAAGGCTTTTTAATTTCTATTTCAATCTGTTGTTTCTCTGGCTTTTAGCCATCCCTATTACTTTGATTGAACACATTTCTTGTTTTCATATTGACTGTTTACTGTTTCTATCTTGCACTGTGAGACCATGTTTTGTAAATAAATAATTATATTCATAATATAATAAATGTATAGATCATTTGTATTATTGATCTGTTAAAAACAGTTTATTTCAAACACAACAGCTGCCCTTCTATTACACTATTATGGTGTCATTTATACTGTTTTCCTTATGTAAAGTGATGGATGAAAAATCAAACACTTGGTTAGATAAGACAAAGCCCCCCAAAAAAAAACAAAAACAAAAAACAAAAAAAACAACAACAACAAAAAACACTGTAATAGCAGTTTTGTAGCTATGGGAATTTTTTTAAATTTCTTGATTTATTTGAGTTAGCTCGAAGCTTATTTCCATCTGTCGTCCCTGAGCAGGAGACAGAGGCAACAGCTCTGTTAAGAAAATAACCACTACGTTAAAAAAATAAAAATAGAACACTTACAAGACAGTACATGTTCATAACATCATAACATCGGCAATTAATAACACCACAACAAAAACAATAACAACCATATTTCACAAGGTTAAATGTTTGCATTCACTGTATGAGTAATGAATACAGGACTTAATTTTAAATTCTAAATCAGTTAAGCTGCGACACTCTCTTGTTTGCCTCTGATAATTTAATCACTCAAAGAAAGACAAACTGTCTTTGCATCTGTCGAGCAAGAAAATGTCTCTCAGTTTTCCAGCTGTGTATCAAATTGGCATCTTTAAACAGTTATTGACCTGTTCTTGCAAATTAACACATTGGAATTATGCATTTCTAGTCAGAACTTCTATACTGACAGACCAGCAAGGTAATGGTTGATGACTATATACAGCATATACACACAGGTAATTAATATTGCCATTGCACCTTGCTTTAATCATTGACTCACATATCAAACCACAACCAGTCAACTGTAATGCTTTATTTTCTTATTCATCTGAACAAGAAACTCAATAATAAAGTTGTGTCTAGCTCAGGAACATAATCGCGGAACAGAGCTGGATGTCACACTGGGTGTCCACATGTTCCAAATCCGAAAAATCAGTCAGTGCGTTTACATGACACTCAAGAAAACCGAATTACTGGGTTAGTCCCACTATGATCGGATTTTTAAGATGCATGTATACTTCTTAGTCTGACTAAAATCGGACCGGATCGGATTTCTCATAGTCAAATTAAAACACCTAGATTATTCGATTGATAGTTGCATTACTCCTGCATGTATATGTCCTATCTGATCGGATTTTGCGTTGTGTGCAGGCGCAAGATTTTTTCCCCGGGGCCGTGAGTCGGAAGTAGACGGACGGCGGTGGCGTCTTTCCTCCGAAATAACCGCAAGAAAGATAACCATTGTGCATCTAGTTTGTGTAATTATCATGTACACCGAATACGAAATATACAAAGATGTAGCTTCATCTCGCTCTTTGTACACCATCTTTCTCGAATGCCGAGGCAGAGTTTGTTGTTGCTGGTGACGTAAAGAGGTCAGCCGGAGATGGCTCTATTACCACTTGTAATAGAAATAGAAATGGGTACAGCGCCACCTATCGTACCGGGGTATGACATGCTCCGGCCCAATAATCCGATTTTCTCACCGGCATGTATACTCGGACAATTGCAGTTGTCTGATTGAGTAGCATAGTCGAAATATGGCTGTTATCCGAATAAACTGTGCATGTAAACGTACTGACTGTCATGTGAGATTATTTGGTCATTTTTTGGGTTTCAAAAAACGTACTCAGCCGGTTTATTCCTGAAGATTTGTAATATAAACAGAGCAACAGCCCAAAGGTGACTAATAGACACATTAAGTAGCACAAGAAACACAGGAGAGCTAGGTTAGTCCGAGACTTTGAAAGTGATGTAATGTAAGGGGTAATTAAAATGCTAAACTACCTAATCAAAGCTTTATTTCAACTAATCTGAAGTTAAAGAGTTCTCCTTCCTATTATGGTCCAATTAGCCAGGAGAATGAGCCTATCAGCAGTACAAAGACTGAGGGAGTCAGCAGCCCCAAGCCAATACGGGCCTTTCTGTTTTAGAGTTATCGCATTCTTCCTGTGTGTGTGTGTGTGTGTGTGTGTGTGTGTGTGTGGTGTGTGTGTGTGTGTGTGTGTGTGTGTGTGTGTGTGTGAAAGTTTTTCACTGCTGCCCCGCTTTGCTCCCCGGTGCCACAGACATGCAAATCAGGTGAATTAGAGAGTAAATTGGCTTTAGATGTCCGAGTGACGATCTTGTAATTTATCTTGATTAATGAGTTGTGGTTGGAAGCTTCAAAATGACTTGATAAATCAAGCTACAAGTCGCAGTTCAAAACTTTGAACGCCTTTGTTCGCAGCTCGTCGTGCATTTTGAGAAACAGCAGTGAAGAATGGTTTTACAAAGTTTCCTCGAGCCTGTGTCGCTCGAGTCTTTGAAGTTGTATTCCTCCTAAATGCTGCTTAATATCTAAAATGGACATCACAAATTTACTTCACGCACAGTGCAGAAAAACTGATGAAGTTATGGTTTGATGTGGCCCAGCAGTTCTAGCTAGGCTCAAAGCAGCATAAAGAATGCTAAGTATTGAACGCATCCTGCCAGGAGCGCAAAGCTGTAGGCCACTGACTGCTTGATGAGATTTCAAAGCTGCTGCAAAAGTAGAGATTAAAGACAAGGTAATGAATGCAGAGCAGCAGACCGTGCAGCAGAGCGCTACTGGAGAGAGTCAAACAAGCAGGAAGACATTGTCAGGCAAAGAATATTTGTTTAAATTTTTACAAATGGCCTCGTACACCCTCGGTAAATAAGGCCTTAATTTGGCTGGCTGTGTGGCTCTGTGTTTTGGGGGTTTAAGCATTTTAGGATGAGTTTAATGTGTCCAATTGTTTTAAATTTGATAAAGCAGCTCAATTAAACAAGCTCCTTTCTCAATTAAAGCAGAACAATATTACATCAACTATTGAGTTTGTGGCTGCAGTGAAAGTTGATGAACCTCTGGGGGCTATTCGGATTCTATCACCATCGCCAACTTCTGATTCATATTGTTAAGAAAGATCGCGCCTCCTTGACATGTCCATGCATCTCCACATGAGGATGATTCATTGGTTACAATGAGCATACTCTCCCAATTACTGGAACAGAAGAGACAATCTTTCAAGGAGGTTTTACTTATGCAACAGGGAAACTTCAGATGCTTTAGTCAGCTGACCATGGATGGAATTAGTCCCATATTCAAAACCTTACTCAGTCTGAGTAAAAGTTTGAAAGTATTATCACCAAAATGTACTGAAAGTGTCAAAAACTAGTTTTCATTCTACATGAAAATGGTTCAACTAATTTTCATCAAGATTCAATTCATTTGACAACCAGGATTGTACAACAAAATGATAGCTGTAGTCCCTTTATGCCACTCACAAAAAACAACATGACTGGTGGTACGGCAGCGGACGCTTCTGTATCTGTTGTCAGACGGCAGCAGGGCGAATAAACACGTGGCAGTTTGTGATGATTCCGGTCAGCATGCTTTCTGCTGCTCCTCTTGAAAAGTTAACAAAACCTTGGCACAGGAATTTGGCTGCCTGCTTAAGTTTCCTTAAGCATTACAGCTGTTTTTTGAGCTTACTTTACCAAGGTGGAGACGTGTGATGGCCATGACAGGTTCTCTTTGATGTTGATTCCTCTGGAACCAAAAACAGCTCACCGGCTCCGCCTCAGCTCCAATGATAAAGACGGGGATGCATGTCTTTGCCTCCTTTTTTTCTTGAATCAACAATTAGCTCCTTGGTTTTGTTGATGTTGAGCAGGAGATTATTTTCCGTGCATCACTGACTTTCTCTCTGTTACGAGTTATCATCGTTTGAAATCTGACCATCGCTGGTGCTTTCTACAATTGTTTCACATATCGTTACTGAAGATTGCTGAAACAAATGGGCATCCAATCGTGAAAAGAGACAAAATTATGAAATATTTTGATTTAGTTGATCTTTTACAGATTACAGATAATAATATTTGCCTTGTCCAAACACGGCGGAAGATTCTCTGACCTGATGCTCGGATGAGAAGACGCCTCTCAACATTGTGACAGGTGAGATTTTCGGTAAGACAGGAAAAAACATTTCCCTTTCTGACATGCTAACGATTATTTCCTTAAAAAAAAGAAACCACTTTCCGACCATTAATCTCTTCTGCTAAGGCTCGAAGGCGCTGACTGGTCCTGTCGCTGAACATTGTGTGCTGTCTGCCTTATGAAAAACAGAACCTTCAAACCTCTCCAAAATTATCTTGCAACCCAAACCACGTCAGCTAATTGACACTCAAACAAAGCTGAGAAAGCTGCAGTCTGCTGCACTGATTGATGGAGGAACCTGAAAGGTAGCCTGCCTTTTCCCATTGTGCGACTATTCAATCAAACATAGGCCAGTGTGGTTGGCTGGCATAAATATGCATGGAGATAGCCTGTCACCACTTCTCTCCGCTTCCGTGTGAAGCGACACAGTCTGTCTGTTTTTCTTTGTTTGTCAAGGTGCTATCCATCTGTCCACCAGTGAGCATTGCAAAAGAGTGGCCCGCTGCACCTCATTTACATCAGTCTGTCCAAGAGTAAGCAAAGAAACTCTGAGAAAAAGTATCTGTTGCAAGATTTCACTCTGCCGCCTTTGTTTTAACTTGTTCCTAATTTTTTCCAAATCATATGTTACGACAGCAGCTGTTTAATCCATACCAAAACAGTCCGTGTGACGTCTCTATGAATCGCAGCTCAATAATACACAATTCTTTCTCTCACGCCATATTCTCACCAGCTTTTCGTGAAACTGAAACATTTTAGTGCCAGTTCACTCATTTTGAGTGGCCAACAGGTTCATGTATTAGGTCTTTTAATGATATATTAAACCATGGTACAAATCATAATGAGTTCTACTGCCTGTCAGTGTACATAAAAGAAAATTCAGGAAAAACAGCAAAATAATGAAAATAATTGTCACTGTCAATCCTCCATCCAAAGAAGGACCCCTGATTCCTCCCGACGCTCCCTCCGACGGGACGGTTCGAACAGATGTTCTCGGTGAATGAGACGCAAGTAAACAGGTCCTGTCATCCTGTCTCGCCGGTGTTCAACACCTGTCAGCAATCATGAGACAGGAAGTAGGTCAAGAGAACTTAGAGGAGTCCCTTTTGTCCTTAAAATGTATCTCCTCCTTAAAGTCTGGAGTACCTGTTTGCAGCGGAGGCATCCCAATGCTTGAGTCTGAGTTTCATGGTGGTGGATGAGATGGGCTTATCTGAGGAGATTCACCTGCAACCATCTGGTGGCGCTGCTGTTGATGGACCATGGTGAACTCTGTTGATGAACAAGTCCTCCAAATTAAACAGCAAAGTACTACCAATTGTATATCCACGCCTTATATAATGACATGTGGAGGGGATTGTTGATGTGATGCCCCTGTCAGCAAGGCAACAGAATTGACGGTGCCTTCCAAAACCAAGAAATCACTTTTAAAAAATAAATGTATGTGAGAAACAAACATATTTTACCAAACTGTAACTGCACTGCCATGCTGCAACACTGTATATATACCCTTGACTGAAACTCTCAGTTTAGTTCAGTTTATTCTTTAAAGGAACAATTCACCAAAAAGTGGAAATTCACAGGCAGGCTGATGAAAATAAGGGTAGATTGTAACTTTCCAAAGGTTTCACATGCACAACAAAGCTAGGTAACACTAGAGAAAAGGGGATAACCCAAATTCAATATTTTGTTGACCCATCCACCACAACCCCCTATCCACATGGAGTTTGTCTCTCTTTGACAACGCAACCTGAGCTGCCTCTTTGCTTCCGCCATAGTTGCTACAGTCACTATAGGGCTTTAGTGGCCTGTAAATTAGTGTGGCCGGGGAACTATTATCCTAGTCTTCAAGTTGCTCTGCAAAGCTTTAAGACATAGTCATCTGCCCTTTACTCCTCATCTGCAGTGGGTGAAGCCTGATTAACAATTAGTCCCTTGGCCCCAAAGCTCAGCAAAGAAAAGAAATAAGCCTATACTCAGGAGGAGGAGGGAGGACAGGCTGATGCTCTGGTGAGCAGCGTTTAAGTGCACACATTCTGTCAGCTTTACAGCCTAAATAAGGCATACTGTAAATCTGTATTTCAGCTTTAGTTGTGCAAGATGGGAAGGATGATTTGGGGAAACATACAGTAGTTGCTCGGCAGAAATGCCTAAATGATAAATGGATGAGAAAAAGTTTTAATTTGCTTGCTATATTTGATGATAGTTTGTCCAACGTAATCTTTGTGATAGACGGTTGATGTGCTTGCTTGATTATTCCTTTTATTACGTTCTAAATTGATCTGATATCACTTTCTAAACTGATTTTAAAAAGCATCTATTCCTCTTGTTATATGCTATCGTTTTGACATTTGCATAAATTGGTTTGGGAATAATTATTTTTTTTTATTAATTTCCAAGATTTTTAATTTTATTAGTTTTGCACATCAGGTATTGGATTTTGGCTTGTGACACATTTAGTAATTACTTTACAGATTGAATAATTAGTTGATAACCGAATTTAATTGTTGGACAAAGCCACAGTAAATGTGTGCAATACATTAATTATTCTCTAAAGTTCTCAAGAAAATTCTACCACTCCTTCTGTACCCCTTCAGGCAGCAGGAGACAAGAAGCCAATGTTCTTTTCTATGCAATCCCCGGACTGTGTGTCAGTGTGTGTTTGTGGAATTAAATGTTTGAGAAACCCATTGTGCGATTCAACTGTGCAAATCATGATTTGGAAAACAGCGTACCTCAGCGGACAGACCCCCTCTGCAAAGGCTGCATGCACTGGGCATCTGTTGAGCTCAGCACTCTAAAACGATTTCTTGGCACCCTCTATATGCCCGGGTAGCTCCGTCTCCTTTGATGTTTCCTTAAAAATTCAACTGATTTGTGTGTGAGATGAAGCTAGGAGGGTGCACGAGGTGTTCAAGGGGCAAGAGAGGACCCAGAGGATGCATACAAATAGTAGGGTTGTTTCGGATTAATTTTACAGTTTAAAATTTTTTTAAGAATTTGAATGTGACTGACTCTGACTCGTGCTAACTTTCTGGAGTTTGGTGTGGAGAATTCTGGTTTTATGCCACTACAAGATGGACATACAGGCCCCTGGTTAGGGCATGAGTATATGGGTAGGATTTAACCAACATGGTGGATTCTGTGGGAGAAGACACACTCCGTCTGTAGTTATAAAAGTCTAATTTGAGGGTAACAAAAATACAGTGTTTCTTATTTTCAGAGGATCATGAATATTATATTCCATTTCTGTTGATAGATCCCACTAAATCCTACACTCTGGACCTTTACTCTACAGGTTGTTATAACCATTTCAGAACTTTAAATATCGTGCATGTAACTGTGAGTCCAGGTATATTTTCTCCCTCCCTGGCTGCTACTTGGGGTTATTTTCCTGCTGTAATACACAAAATACATAACTTCCTGTGCACATCCTGCTAGAGGTTATGCAGTACAACTTGTGTCCCTTTGGTTCTGTCTGGCTCCACGCCTAATATCATGGAAGCGTTCTGAGAAATGGCTCTCTCTTGTGTGGGCCAGAGCAACACATTAACCTCTGTCCGCGGTGACTCATTCATGTTGATGTACCTTCACTCATGACAATTTTGCTTCTCTAACAAAAGGGACATTAGGTTCCTTGTGCTAAAAAGTTATGGTGTCAGTGCTCTACAGTGTTCCCTTCCATCACGAGCGTGTCAGAGCTTCGCGTTGCCCCATTTGCAGCTTTTAAAGGAAACAATGGACGTGTTTTTGTGTCTCCTGAATTAAATGATGGCACCTGTTGTGAGAATCTGTGGGTATGACTGCCATGTGCCTCTTCTCTGTTTGTGTGGATTCCTATAAACAATATAAAAAAAATATAACATGGTATGAATAAGGCCATGAAGTACACAACAGGAAACCAACTATCTTTTCATTGTTAATGTCACTGAACATCACTACTTTACAAAGACGCATTTGTTTCCCCATTACATGTCATGTCAATTTCTCACTATGAAAACTGGAAATGGGTTACAAGGTAAGATGATACATCCAGTAAATGCAGTGGATCAATAATGAGCTGATGCTTAATGCCGATAAGGTGAAGTTTAAGGAAATGTATGATCGTTTACTCCACTTTAAATCCCATTTACTGGTCCTGTGTTCCCATTACGGAGCAATGAAACATCATTCTGCTATGGTGTTTGCTTTAACTGATAGCATTCACAGTACGCATACACAGTAAACCTAGAGAATTCAAATTCACCCAAAGAAAACAAATTCACATTGGTACACATTATGTACCTGTCAAAGTGACATAAAGGAGAAATAATGAGAAACCGTCTGACTAGCTAAGGTGTGATACATCTTCCTTCGAATAGGGAGAAGATGCAGTAAATATAGTACAGTGTATTGTAATGTAGTATTGTATGGCTGCACCATTCAAATACATTTACAATATCTGCCCCTCTAATTGATATGGAGACATCTGACGCTGACTCCTTAAAAGAAATTAGAATTCAAAATAAGGGATGCATATTTTAAATACATTCGGAGGCAAAAAGGCAATAACTGAACACAGGTACCACGAAAAGTCTTAATCTACATTCAAAATGACATGTACCACAGTATCTCTAACAACGTGTACGAGCAAGATGGTATTTGTTTGGATGGCTGTTAAATTTAAGACTAAAAGGCAGAGTAATCACCGTGGCTTAGAGAATTTAACATATTCTTTCTTCCTTCTGGCTGTTTTAAAAACACCAATTCAACAAAAGAATTTGCTTGGCGCTGACTTGAATGTCCATACAATGATAGATATAACCCAGGATACAGTCTATGTGTATAGTTATAAGTGAAAGGCATTTTCAGTGTTGAGTTTATAAACTCTGTGGTCATTACTTTTATTAAACCTAAAGTTTGCACACAAGCGTTGAATAGTGAAATTTGACTTAGATTCAAGCACACAGACACTCTCTCCTTGTGTGCCGTTGCTGGCTAACGTTAGCTCACGGCTAATACAGTGACGTAATCTGGCTGTTTGGGGCAGAGAAAAGCAGATAGAAACTGCATGAGGAAGGCGAATGCACGCAAACGATCCTGCAAACAAACCTGCTTTGCTCATGCATAATATGCCATCAAACAACCACTGCTGCTAACGAAAATATATTTTTACTCTACTCACGTGCACGTGTTCACACATAACGTGGTTTTGAAGTTTTCATTCATGTAAAATTTTGTCTCGTTTGGTGACTTCCATAACCCCCGAAGAAGCGAGGGCGACCTAATGACATGCGCTTGAGTAAACTTGGGGCTGTCTCTGGGTTTGAACATTGTTGGAAACATACATGTAGCTACACAGTTCAACGTTTTTGTACGTTTTAATGCAGAACTTTGAATTGTGTGTCAGTTGAAATACTGTAGAATTTTATATTTGCTGGGAATCTGGGATCCCTCCGTGTACCTCTGGTGGGAGCTCACAGACCAGAATAAAGGACCTAGAACATACTAACGTGTTACCTATATTATTACTCCTCCGTGTCCAAGAACTACTTTACATGTAACACATTAAATTGCCCACAACCACTGCGAGATGAACCTCAGTAATGACTGTTTAAAAAAATTGATTCTCGAAAACCTTTTCTTCATATATTTGTTCCCCACATGCTGTGCACTGACAGATTATATTCAGGACTATTTTTATCTCATGTCTGTCAGACAGCCAGATTGACGCACATGAGTGTGTGTTAGTGTGTGTGTGTGTGTGTGTGTGTGTGTGTGTGTGTGTGTGTGTGTCAGAGAAAGACAGACAGAGAGAATGGAAGGTAGTAAGTCCCTTGCCCATACAGCAATCGCTGACCATCTTGAGCTTCTCTGACAGTGATCAAGTGTGGCTTACCAAGACAGCTTAGGTGATCGAGGTGTCCACAGCGGCAATTCATCATGCTATCAGGGAGCACGAAGATGACAAGTTGTTTCACTGCTTGAATCAATTTTCTACCATTTTTAACTGCAACATGTCTCATGGTTGAAATAGAGCAATGTCCTCCATTATCAGGTCTTTCTTTTCTATAAAGCATCGAGTCAGTTAAAGGTTGGAGCGATCGCTTGAAAGCAATTATAAACAATATAAATGGGTCTTAACTGTGGAGCAGGTGATGCCTCTGAGTCATGTGTTCATCAGCTGTCAGACGTCAGATGACTGCCAACTACCCAACCACACACACAATCCCAATTGCATTCACTCAAAGTTTTTTATTTAGCAGAATATCACTGTGGGTGACAGTGTGCCATTAATGCAAACATCTAATCTAATCAGCGGTCAACCACAGAAGCAACATCATAACATCAGTATGACATCAGCAATTGTCAATAATCATCTCTATGGAACAAGAATGTCAGCTGTTGAGCAGAGAAGCTGCTGAAGTCAATTGTTTTTGAAATGGAAATAAAGCAGTTGAAGTAATATTAATATAGAAGAGAGAACCATGGAAACTAAGGCCAACAGGTCTTGTGTAAGAAGATAGAGGCAGACAAAGCTGAAAGAATGGATATCAGAGCAAGAGTAATAGTGAAATGGCACGCAAGGAAGAAGTGCATCGCTGTGCGTCCCGTAGGACTGTTCATGCAGTCTGCCCCGGTTAAAGACACTTCCGTAAAAGACAACAGAATCATTTATTGAACCAACATTAAAATTTAATACTAAATGGCACTCCCATGCTGCTTCCTATTGTTTTTAAATAACTTGATTGCCTTATATTGTTCCCAGGTTGCTTTTATCATCTGGGGGGCATTGTGTAATGTTTCCTTCCGTGTATTGGGTTTCCTTCCCCCCCCCCACGCTGCCTCTCTCCTTCCCTTCCACCTGCTCTTGGCCTCCATCTGTTTCTCCGAGCATTTGACTTGCTCTTGTTTTCCCTCTTTCTGTGGCTTGACTAGCTGTATCATCCTCAGGAGATTTTGACATGATATTAAGTTATAGTTACAAGGCAATACTGTGATGTTGTTCCTGGGGGAAATCTCTCAGATCTGGAGTATGCCATTTTTACTAGAGGAGGCAGGTGTCTGCCTAGCAGAACCAAACAACGATATATTTAATTTCGAAAATGGATACATAGTACCACCTTCGAGCCACCAGGGATTTTCATTCTGGGATGAGAGAATCTACCCTTTTTTTCCTCTGCGAGCCCAGGAGGATGTTAATTCATTGACAGAATGAGGCATGATTCCAGCCGTGACAGGTGTAGGCATAAGCAGGTGCTGCCTTGCGATACTGTCATGAAATTTATGTCTCTCATCTCACAGTGAGGGCCTTGTCTATACCAGCTGCTGCAACCTTGTGAGGAGAAAGCTAAGAGGTTTTAATTAGGAGTAAGAGTGTCATTAATTACACATTCGTTCATGCTTACATCACTGTCTTCCTGAGAACTTCCCCATACATTTGGACTCCTCCCCCTCTCCTCTCCTTGTCAGGGCAATACCAATTTAAGTACCCAAGAATTTACTCCATTGCCCACCGGGAAAAGGAAAAGCAAATTTGTTAATTTGATGAATCGCACTCCTAACTCTCCCCTCATGGCACCCCTCCACCCCAGTCTCCCCGATCGTTCAGCACACTTTCATCTCTGATCTAGGACCCCCATGGGGAGTCATGTTTGAAAAGGCAGACCCCTGACAGCTCTTTCAGAGGGCCGGGATTTAAGTGAGATGGGGGTATGTGAGGCAGATTAGTCTCCTAAACGACTTGGGGAACAATGAGCAGAGAAATTTCTTATGAAAAGCACCTAGGTTCATTACTCTAACTAATTTAATTTTTCCTTTTTGTACAAACGAGATGATGAGGTCATAACTCAGTGTGGAAACCTGAGACAGAGGCTGTTGCTGCCGAAAATGTGATAAAGACATGTAATATACTTAAGTTCCCCAGATTTATCCTTCAGAGAGAAGAGACTTAATCTTCCTATATAATATTGCAAGGCTTTATTAATATTCATTCATCATTATAATATAGCTTTGCTATATTATTAATGTTCATTCATAGTTTGTCTGTAAGGCATTGCAGGGAAGCAGTTATATAGCTCCGCATTGAGTAGGACCAGACAGAATGCAATCACAATCTTAAACTGTAAAGAAACATTTTTAAGAGTGTAATGTTAAGGGTAGTTAACCTTGCCTCCCTACCTGAATGAGCTAATATAGTAATTAATGTAGTAATCTGCCTGTAGTCAGTTAAGTGTAGATAATCTGCCTTAATGGCTCATCAATGCATTAACTGAATTACATTGTTTATGCAAAATATAAAACTCCCACTATGGTTCGATGCTGCATTTTTCAAGAGTTCCCAATCAGAAATTGAATCCTTATCACATTTAGTTAGAAGTTCATATTAAAAATACAGAAGTGACCAACTGGATTGTAGCTGGCAAATTTGATTTGACCAAAATGGACAAAATTTCGATCCCACTGGATCTTCATCAGGCAGAGATTCAGAAAACTAACAGCAAAGATGGAAATGAATAGGCTCTCGGCTCCACTTTGCACATGGATCGTCAAACACCATTGAGGATGAGTTAGCCTCACAGCAGCTTGCGGATGATCTTGGCATTCTCTTCTCCTTGGCCGTCTGGATGGACAATCATCTCTATGAACAGAGGATAGACATCCAGTGATGCAGCCAGTAGAGGCTGGATCACCAAAAAACCCACCGGAATAGATGAAAGTCTGGAAACCAGCCTATATTTTCCCTCATACGCTGAATCTTGGAAAAGAGGTGTATATGCTGTCATGGTCATGTAAGAAAATATCAACATATTTCAGATATGGCAAACACCTCTACACACAAGCTAGGTACCACAGATTATTCTGCTGCAGGATGTCATAGAAATGTGCCTCTGCACAAAAGATTATTTTCCCTCTTGCCATGAGGCCGTGAGGCACTTACGCTTTTTTAATTCAATGTGGCTAAAGGAGACTCACAAACCTACACACAGAATGGCTCCATCAAAGAGGTGGTAGGACATCTGAAACTGTTGTTACATGTCGAAAATGTATGGAATAAGTTTCTTGGTTTCTTGCGTGTACATGCTTGGTGCATTATAAGGTTTCGACAGCCAATATATGTACAATATCATGGAATAAGTCATGTCTTGATATTAAGATTTCCCCTTTATGACTTTATGCAAATCCACCTTTTTTCAAGATTAAGATAGTGCTTTTCTTGGAGGGTGGTGACCAGCAGTGGGAAGACAAGTCTGATGAGTCTGATGACCTCTTTCCAGTAAATTATACCAACCCGGATTCATAGACCAATTTGTTCCTGTAAACTTTAAGAATTGAAAATGTACAGTGTCCTTAATGTTTGAGCTACTCCAATATTTGCCATTGTGTATAAATATACTCACATCGATTATTTTTTAAAACAAATGGATGAGGGGTGCACTTCTTTCACAGAATGTGGTGTACTTTGTACAGCTTTCAAGACTCTCAACCAGTCCGTACCTGAAATTTGAAACATATCACGAGGTCAGCTGGTATATACAGTTGAAATTTACCCATTTTCTGACCAGAGGAAGAAAAGGCACTCTCTACATTCTTCCACTCCAGGATGAATAGATAATGTACATTCCCTCTTCCTCCCAATGCACATGAATTACAAAAGATGCCCAAGGCTACATGTAGAGTCTGCAGATCTAGCATGCCATTGCACATGATAGCTACTGTATGTGTGTAAAGTCCTGTGTGGATGAGCCATTATCAGGGTTTTGGGGGACCATGTCATATTATTTTAATACCTGTTCTATAAAGGTAATAGTGTAATGCAACCAATAGCACTTATTTAATGAATTTAGTAGTTTTCCTTCACTTTGACTGTTTTTTCATCTATGCTGCTTATTTACTTTAGTTAAATGCGACCAATTGATCTATAAGAAAATAGTGACCAATTGATTGGAACTTCACGAGATGGGGGCGAGCGGGGTGGGTTCCACTGGTCGCACGTTAGTTAGCAATGCTCATGCACCTGTCTTTAAAAATGGAAGAGGGTAACAACAACAGTAGGTCTGTTTAACAAAGAAAAAAGATTAATAATTACAGAAGACACTGAGTGCGGGATTTCTCATTATGGAATTACTTTTTCAAAGTCTCCAAAAACACAGTGCAGTTGAAGGCTGGATTACAAAGCAGCTTTCCAGAAATATTAGGATATCCCATATTACATATACTGAGGTCGTACGAGATGTTGACCCCAAATGACAGCGCAGGTGATAATGCGTTTCTTGGCAGTAACTTTAATCTGATAATATCATTAAAATCCTCAGATCAGTGAGAAAATGGAAGAATTTAATATGAGATTATATGATCTCTGTAGTCAGTTAAGTGTAGATAAGCTCGATCAGGTTGTGGTATAATGGCCACCAAAAGCTGTGCACTCATGATACATGCTGGAAAATAAAAAAACAAACATGGGATTGCAACTGCTATACCTCCTATGTGGTCGACATGCTTAGACATCTAAGATACCTCATGAATAATGGAGCGAGTAAACAAGAAGGTAAAGGCCAAAGGAACTCAATGAATATATAGCCTGTATCACAGCGTTGAACAACAATGTCCAGAGGAATGGATGACACAATTTTAAAATTATATCATGCAAATGAATCTGCACAACCACTAAGGTAAATATTGAGCATTTCTCAAGTAGTCCTGTGGTTACAAAGGAAATTGCGCTTCTATGACCGAAAATTCAACCATCTTTATGGGTTCATAAAATCAAAATACCCAACTCATTAACAAACGCTCCAAAACCTTTTAAACATTTACCATAACTCTTTGTTGAGTGCTTAATAAGCACTCTCTCTAGCTAGCATTTCAAAATATTATTTGTCCATGGACTACTCCCACAGTACATGGACACACAGGAGTAGTGTTGGTTGTCTTTTACTAATCTCTTAAAAAGCAGTATAAAATGTATTGCTCATCACAATTGTGGTCAATTTGATGACAGGAGACACAGTATGGAGGTGATTTACAGCAGCTCTGATAAGGACTAGGACTATGGGGATGCCAAGACACAGCAGGTGGGGACAAAAGAGAAATGCAACAGGAAGAGCAGCAATAGAGAGTTGGACATCAGCAACCGATAAGGGTGTCCTGAATACCATATATGGGATTTTGAAGCTTCAATGAGAATAACCCATGAATAGTTGACACTTGGACATAGGGCAGGGGGTTGTTCCTGTCTTGGACATAGGGCAGGGGATTGTTCCTGTCTCGGTGGAAGGGAAAAGAGATTTAAAAGTAAATGTCAGATTTGGGGGAACACAGGTTTTGATATCCATCTTTTCCAACTTGCAGTAGAACCATCATCACCTTCCCTTGCCAATACATAAGATCAGTGAAAGATTTCAGAGTAATTCTGGTTCAGGTATTCCAACTGGAACAAGAATTCTCAAGGTTGTAGATGAATGAGTTAATGCAACAGTATGAGAAACAGCAGATCTGATCCACTGCCCCTACCACCACCCTAATGCCCCCACTTCACATACACACATGAATGCACATACAGAGGCCATATGACACACTCACATACAATTACCCACTGTATGTGTGTGTATAGATTTTGGGCTGTCACATATATTTGCACTAATTTGTCTCATACTGTCTGATACAGTATGATTACATTATACTGTACCTGTGTTCTAATACTGTATATTTGTATACTGCAGAAAGAGTTATTTTTTTAATTATTATTTCTTACTCTCATATTCTTGTGCTTTCTCTTTTATTCAGTTTATACCTCATTGCTTCATTTTCTAAACCATTTTCAGAATGTTAGAGAAATTCATTGTATGAAGAAACGTGTTTTTAAATGCAAGTGACAATAGATGCTTTGATCTTGACCTTCTAAAGAAAATGTATTAAACCTTTTGGTGAATAAAAGTGATTTTAATGAAATTTGTACTTTATCTATGAATCTATTTTCATTTTAGTAGTTCAGTAAGTTTTTAATAAGGTGAAACTTATTTCAAAACTGTCAGGAAAAGATGTCAGTTAAATTCTACAAACCTTGACTTGGCCCTTTTCATGTCTACATGTACATGGCACAGCAGTTGATGCAATATGACGGGTGCTCACTGAAAAACTTGGAGACGGCGACAGTAAATGTCTCGAACATGGGAACTGGATGGGTCAGAATGGTCCACAGCAGCTGGAGGGTCTGTCATATGTTGCTAATTGACCGCTCCAAATTTCAGCAGCCTGTTACTGTTGCAGGGTGGACAAGACTGACAGTAAGAAACATGGCGACGGTTCCTTTTAAAGCCTTTCCACGCCATGCACGCATCATCGTCTGAAAAATGTGCACAAAAATGTATAGAAACTTATTTCATGGGTTCTTTATAACATGTGCAAACCACCTTTGGAACATTTGTTCAGGGAAAAACAGTCCCCTACATTCCACATTCCAGGACAAAAACTAGAGAAAGACTTGATCTTGATCTACCAATAATTCATCTCATCTAGAAATACACCATCAACAAACCTCTGTCTTTTTTCGAATCTTGTCACCAAATAAAAAATCACAAAGAGATCACCATGAAGATGCATGTTTGAGATGTCCAGTAGTTTCACCTCTTCACAATATCAAAATAATGCGCTAGTTACTACAGTCCACAAATCATGCCAAACTGTTTGATTCTGTCTTGGAAAAAAAGTAAAGACATTTGGAAAACAAGCAGCATGCCACCTTTTTGAGTTAGAGACTATAAAGGGTAAATGGCGCAGCTTTCCAGCTCTTCTCTTGGAACCAGTGTTTTTCATAGCTCAGTTGGAATGATTATAAAGAAGAGAACATTCAAGGGGCTACAGTACATCACCACTGCAGGCATTAGGTCTGTGCACAGCTATACTCACTTTACCAATGGTAGCATATTAAAAGAGACATTAA
This sequence comes from Diplodus puntazzo, assembly GCA_963678695.2. Classification (NCBI taxonomy): domain Eukaryota; kingdom Metazoa; phylum Chordata; class Actinopteri; order Spariformes; family Sparidae; genus Diplodus; species Diplodus puntazzo. Next base: position 21,017,481 of record OZ023155.1, read on the forward strand.
AAAAGAAACGAAAGGAAAAGAAAAGTTTCTTACCACAGCCACATGTTAATGGAAGTAATAAGTAAAGCAATTTAGTTATTATCTTAAGAATGTAACTGACTAGTTACTATTTTTCAGTAGCTTTTTCAGTAATGCTGACGTTAACTGTAGCAAAACCATTTTATTTTAATCTGTGTACCTTTCTGGAGAACCCATCAATGACCCCAAACATGCTGACAATGTTATACCTGTTTATGAGAAAGTAGAATTAAGCTTATTTATGTGTTTGCTACTGATGATTAATTTATTTTTACAACAGCTTACCTCATGAGTGTATGGCTGGTATCCACACGCCCAACAAAGGGAGGTTCTTCTCACGATCCAGCCTAATTGTCAAATGAGAAAGAATTCCAGCTACATCCAGTCTGTAGCTGCTTTCCTTCTGCTTCCTGCCCATAGTCTTCCTATGACTAACCTATAGCCAATATGGGGCATCAGAGCTTTGAATTTATACACCAAAGGTCAAGCCTCTGGTCTGACATTGTAGTCCACTGCTAGACCCTGACACTGCCATTCAACAGAATCCTGTAACCTTAATGACCTCAAGCATTTTTTTACGCATGGTATTGACAACTGGGTGTCTATCAAGGCCTGTAACCTGTCCTGTTGAATGATGAATATGGGTCGCCCCTTGCACTGCCTGTATCTCAACAGATGGAATATGTTGCTCATTTTTCACCGGACGTCTAACCAGGTTGCAAAGTTCTCTGAGGATGTTTACTAATTTCCCTGCTACATCAATTCCATCTGCTCTGCCAATGCGTCAATCAGTATCAGTTCATTGGTGCACGTGAAATTAGCAGAAAGATAGCAGAAGTATGGAGTCAGGATGACTGACCATGAATTGCATCTTTTTTGCATTCTCTCCAAGATGTGACGTCTAAGCAGGTTTTGTAGGGAAGCAGGCATGAAACATAGATACAGGTCATATTATCCAAATATAGTAATGAGAATAATTAACTTTATTTATATAGCATTTGTCAAAAAATGTTTACAAAGTGCTGCAGAGACAAAAAAGCAGAAAATACACATAGCAATTACAAAGATTAATGGAGTTACGATGAAATTAAAAAAAAAATAGCTAAAAGACAATTAATGAAAAAATCACAAGACAAATAAAGGATTAGGTTTTAAATGAAGACACTGAGGTAGCTTTCTTGATTCTCAATGGAATATTATTAAATAGCCTTTAAACAAACATCAAAGAATGTTGTAGCACCTTCTGTTTCAAGCATTGCCTTTGTAACCAAAAACAGCATCTTGTCTGCAGGTCTAAGAGAGAGGTTGTTAATGTAAAAATGAACAACGATGTTAAAAAAGAGTTAATAACCTTTTTGGTAACACTTTAAAATAACGATCATTATAAGTGAGTGAGTGATAAGTAAGTCCTTTATAAGACATTGGTTAATGATGAACAAATATGGAGCAAAACATTAAAACCTTTGTAAATGATTAGTTAATACTAGGGCTGTCAAACGATCAATTTTTTTAATCGCGATTAATCACATTTTGTCCATAGCTACCTCGCAATTAATCGGAAATTAATCGCAATTTTTTGGCACATTTTTTCTGTTCTAAATGTACCTTAATGTATTTTTTCATGTTCTTAATACTTTTAACAACATTCGAAAGGTCAAATATGCTTGCATTATGAAAATGTTTATTCAACACTTCAAATCATACAGGAAAATAAATCCAAGGTTATCTGCTTTTGGCAAGGGGTGTGTGGGTGTGTGTGGGGGGGGGGAGCAGGGGTACCAGAGAATGTGTTTATATCATTTCTAGTTCTTACTTACCTGTTACCAGCAACAGACTGGTAATTTGGAATTTGGGCAGATGCCAGGGGGGCTGCCGGCACTCGTGGGCCGTTTGGGCCGGCCAATCAATCAGAGAGCGGCCCCAAGATCGTGTCTCTCAGCCCCCTTTCAAGCTTTAATAAAGTTCTTATGCTAAATGAAAGCCAAATGTCTGCCAATTCATCACACTAAATGGCATAGCAATCTAATCAGTATTTACATAGCACATACGAGTCTCTATATCACAGTCATGGTTACACTCCACACTACACAAACTTTTATATCAGTCTGCATTGTTTTGTAGCGAAATTTCTTATTCAGATGTTCAAAAACGTACATGGTTTGAGATAAAACAAATCTAACTGCATTTTTTTTATTTGATTATTTGTTTGCAAAGTTAAAATGAAGCAATGCCTTCTGGGAATTTCAAGACTGAATCGAGTGGACCGTCTGCGTGGTTGTTGGAAGTTGGAGATTGGAAGTTGGAAGTTGACTGGGTTTAAGATAGCAAAAAAATTAATCAAGGCATCAAGCGACACAAGTGAGGAGCAGAGAAAAAGAGAGAAATCTAAGAGAGCACTGTTGGCTGATGGTAAAAAATGCTGCAAACTGACTGAGTTGTTTTTAAAATCAAGTGCAGCTTCAGCTGGCACTAGCGCTAATACTGCTAGCATTAATGTTAGCGACATAGCTGAGCCAGCAGACCAGGGAGAAAGACAGGACGGTGAGGATTATGAGCAAGAGGAGGATGAAGAGGTAGATATGGATAACTGCATGACGGTAAGACATGTATTTATTATGGAGTGGCTGGCTGATGATTTATCAATTACTTTTATGCATTGGGGTTGTGCATTGTTCTGGTGCAGTTGTTTATAGCATGGGAATTTACGTTTACTATCACTGGGGCTATCAGAAGTGCGTGTTTCTTACGTGCGTCAAAAGTTGCACCCCCCACCTCTAAATTTAAGATTAGAGGGCTGCTGAAAAGTTTGTAAATAACTTACTTACCTATATAGATAATTTGTGACAGGTAAGGAAGAACTACAGATGATATGGACACATTCTCTAGTGATGAAGTGTTTACACTTTAGATTAGGGGGACGCAAAAGCACTTGTAACTGACTTATAGATGATTCAATAATACATTTACACATGAGTTATAAAAGATGAAGAACAGGCCTCTTTCATTATATAACAAATTATTAGGTAAACATTTACTAATGATTAGTTCATGAATATTTCATAATGAACTAATCAGTTGTATAGATGACTAACATATTTGTGATATGTTAACAACATTCATTAATAATAATTTCTTATAATCACTTTGATTGGCTCACAAGTCACTCATTATGTATCAACAAATCATTAAATAATCATTTACTAATGATTAATTCATGAATATTTCATGGATAAGATGACTTACAACATATTTGTGATATGTTAAATTAGTATTAACTAATCATTTACAAAGGTTTATTAATCATTTGTTCATCATTAACTAATGTCTTATAAAGAACTTACTAATGATCGTTATTATAAAGTGTTACCACATTTTTAAGTCAATTATAAAAGCCACGTCCAATCATTACAATTTTCTCATTCTAAAAAGAACCCTAGCAGTTGTATTTTGCAAAAGTTGGAGGTGGTTGATCCATTTCTGTGGCAATCTGAATAATGAGTTACAGTAATCAGGATGGCTGGGGACAAAAGCATGAATGAGAGTTTGTCCTTGCCAACTAAAAGGATTGATCTGATCTCGGCAATTGTAAATAAATGGGTGTATCTTATTTCCAGTAATGAGGCTCTGGCATTAACTGAGTCTAAAATGAATTGGAATAATATCTATAACACAACTTAAGGATCAATTTTCAACAGGAAGCTAGAGCTCAATGTATGCAGGGTAACAGATTTAACTGTACATACACAGAGATGATACCTTAAAGTTTATCACAGACTACTTACAATAGTTTGGATCATACTGATAGGACAGATCTTTAAACTGCAAATGTAAACAATATTTGAAGATATTACACATGTTTCACAAATAACTTAATTTACCTTTTTTTTGTACTGTCTTACTGCGTTATCTTGTTGCTTGTGCTGATGATATTTTTCCCGTTCCTAAAGTCAAAAATATGCAACAGTTTTCCCATAAGTTACAACATTTGAAAGTCATACATGCATGTATTTTTGTGCTGCAACTATGACTTTATCAATAAAATTTGAAGGAAACAAAACACTGTCAAATCAAAACGTAATAACTTTGGTTGGCAATGCTTGGTTCGCTGGGTTCCCACTCCTTAGTCGTGAAGATGTCATGTTCTCACCTGAAATACAAGGGGGGTGTAATGCTGATTGGACAGCTAAAAAAACGATAAATAAGTCAGGACAGAAATTAAGTAGTACCCTTCAGCAGTCCTCATTTCCTAGACATTGTGTCCTTGTTACCTCTTCTTTCTCCAGTAAGATCTTCAATTAGCCAGCTTAAGTACAGCTCTCGTGTGGCCTACACAACTGGTAAGATGCGTACCCTGTTGCCAGTGTTGCCACAGATACCTTGAAAAAGTAATCTGATTACTGATTACTCCTGTAAAAAGCAACTTAGTTACTTTACTGATTACTTGTTTTTAAAAGTAACTAAGTTAGATTACAAGTTACTTTATTACTGCATACTGCATACTCCTTCTCCAGGTAGGAAGAAAAAGATGTTCTGTAAGGCAGCACAGCATTGATAGTAGCAGGGATCTTGTTTATTATGGCTCGAAACGAGGGTGAGTCAACTGTGTTTAAGGGCAGCATTTCCTCTACAACATACCACACGACTAACTTCTTCAACTCTCCCCCACCTACTTGCTTTGCACCGAAGACCAGCATTTGTTGTTTGGGTGTTGGAGGACCTCCTGCAGAAGTCGATGACGTGGCTTTGCTCGCAGCTCTCTGCTTAACACCACCTTGGGGGACTTGCTCTGTAAACTTAACTGTGCTGCGACTCCAAATTTGACGTGCAGTTTTTTAAGCTTGACAGTACTTTGTCGCCTGCACAGAGTGTACAATAAGCCTTAATATTCTCATCTTTAGCTGAGAGGAACTCAAAATAATGACTGTATTTCCAACTAAGAAAACGTGTATCTCTCTCCTCCCTCCATTGTTGTTTGTGTTTGTGTCGCTGCGTGGTGTTACACGTGAGTTGTCCTCATGCTGAAAATGTGACTTGTCGCGTACGTGACATCACTCCCTGAGACGCAAGAAGAAAGCAAAAATATATATTTTCTAAGGAAAATGACGAAAATAATGGTAGCACACAGTGACTGGAATAAGTAACTTCAATCTGATTACTGGTTTGGAAATATTAACGCATTTTACTCATTACTGAAAAAAGTGGCCAAATTAGGCATCACTTCCTGTTGCGCAAGTAAGGAGAATAGAACAAGTCATTGCATCAACCACGTAGCCCATATTCTTAAAATGAGCCTGCCCAAAGCTCATTAATAGGCAAGAGTTGGTGAGCCAAACCAATTCCCCTTAATTCTTCTTCTATTCATGTGCATACATGTTTATCCTTGAACAAAAAACATTAATCTCTCTTATGGCTCTTGGATTCTGTTGCAGTTAAATGTGTTATTCACCCAACTCTTGCATGTCACCTTGGTGACTCCACACTACCCTTTGACACTCACCAATCCCTTCAGTTCCTTTGTTAATCCTCATGTTGACTGGTCAGGTCCACAGGTAGATTCAGTTGCTGTTGGCCCTGAATACATTTTAGGCTTCTCATTTCTCCATTTATCCTGCAATGTGGATTTGATGGATAACTTAAGAAACAAATTGGCTACAGGGGTTGTCTTTCCTTGGGGTGGACACTATTTAGAAGCTGGCACAGACAATGCCAACACAGCAAATTACAATGATAATTCTTTGGTTGCTAGATTCATCAACTGTCAATTGAGGCAGGTCAAATCAAAATTATTTTCCTGCATGACCTATGTTTCCCTTAAATGTTTTCAGAAAGTCATTTTAGCATGCCGTTTTAGCTGCAGTTTGCAAATTGCATGTTACCCAATGCTGGTTAGTGTCCACTGGTAATGCACTAATGCTCTATTTCAGCTGTTGTCAATAGGCGGCCCCTGGGGCGTTACAATATGCCAGGAGAAGCTGTGATGAAGATTTCCAATTTGAAATGGCATTATGAGACGAAGCATAGGCATTTTGAAGAGACATTTCCTCAAAATTCAGAGGTAAGCACAACACAAATAAATGCACTGAAATTGTCATATCAAGCTGCAAGCAGGATTCTTGTCACATCTATGACACAACAACAAAAAGCACAGAGTGCTCTCTTAGAGTGGTGTGGATTTAGGGTAAGTACAAGAAGCCATTCTCAGATGCAGAAATAATAAAAGAATGCATGACTGAAGTGATGGACACAATGTTTGAAGGCAAACAAAAAGAGGAAATATTCAACTATGTATTTTAATTTATGTCAAAATGGAAATGACATTTTATTTTAGTTTGTATTTTTGTTTTTGTTTTGAATGAAAAGGACATTTTGTTTTGAATATTACAGTATTATTGCATGTGGCCTGACCGACCTCAATACATGGACCTTTGAGTCATTGAAAAGTCTTTGTGGCCCTTTAAGATTTGTATTTGAGTATCCCTGCTCTATTTAATGCCCCATTGATAATTCTCTTTGGAAAATCAATAATGAATTGAGAGGGACCGGGCTAATATGAAACTGTAACTTAGTCTGGTGAGCCAGGCTACATATACACATGGAATGGAGGAAGTCCTCAAACAACCAAACGTGAGTTGGGTAGGTAAACAGGATACTCCTACTGAATGTGTTGATGGAAATGACAGACTGGTATAAGTCCTCCAAATGAGAACCAGCTGTTTGTCAAGGTCAGCAGGTCTGAATTCCATGTGTCCACCATATCCCTCTTGGGTTTTTCAAATGCATGTGTATAGATGGATCCAACCAAGGTCAAAGAGGGGATTGAAGGGCCTCTGTAGATTCATTTAAGTGTTTTTGATGCTTTTTCAGCGTTAATTGCCATTTCCTAGCCTTCAACATCTTGCCATCTAACCTCAGGCTGTTCTCTTTCCCTGAACTCTTGAAAATGACCACGAGGTCAAACAACATTTTTACACCGTAATCCTAGTCCACCCTGACCTCTCTCTTTGTATGATGGACATTTACATGATTGTGCTGGATAGATTTTATTCTGGTGCTATCCCAAAGACCTGAAACATAAAAACACTTCCCACATGTATTTCATGAGACAGATGCAGGAGGAACGAGTGAATCTAAATGCTACAAACTTAATTCTGATAAAATGTCATTTATACAAATGATAGTCTAGCACCAAAACGCCAATTGGACTTATGTCTCTCATTGTATTGGTTTGCCCTTATTTGGACAAAATGTGCAAAAAGAGATATTTGAATGGTTCAAACCAATGTGTCTTCAAGGAGTAATTGAACACAAGTTCTGTCCAATTTGGATATAGAGAGTATGTATAGTGTCTCCATCTCTTTTGCCTGTCATCCTGAGGGTAGAGAATCAATATTTTTCTAACCTATGTCCTTAGTTCAAGCATTGCAGCACATGCACCTCAACAGATGTACTGTTGTGCAACCAGTGAAGTTTAAAACTTTGATATTCTGGTGGATCAACTAGACATACAAAATATTTCTCCTAGAAAGCTTGGCTACACTGAGCCTATCCACTGATAGAAAATGTAATTACAAATAGATTTGAATTTCAAATAAGTGGATAGTTACATGTGTTATGTATTGTGGAAATCGTGTTAAGCAACTATATGTCTGACATAAGTCCAGAGATTTTAAACTCTATAGACATTTGCATATTGCTGACATTGCCGGGCAAATATGGCAGAATAATTTGCTGCAGCCTACAGTGGTGAAAATAGAATAAAAATCCTAAATTTAAATAATATGAATCAGCTAGTGGAGCACCAACAACCTGAACAGACAGTAGAAGCTGCTGAAAGCCCTGCAGCTCTAGTAGTAAGCACATTCAACATATTAAATAACTCTAACATGTGATTACATGTTTGTAAGTGTATGCATGAAATGGCATTTCCTTTCTGTTAGGTGTATCTATTTCATTCCCAACCGTAGTGTGTATAATTGTTACTACCACAGCACTGGGTAGCCAATCAGAGCACAGGTGCCTTCACTCTAAGTGTATGTGAGTAATTGCCACAATAAAACTGCCAGCCTCCACATTTGGTCTCCATGTAATTATTGATTGAGAGCTTTCCGAGATATTACACCAATAAATGGCATAACAAGGCCTTAATTTTGGAGTGTGTGTGTGTGTGTGTGTGTGTGTGTGTGTGTGTGTGAGTGAGAGATGGAGACAGGCATGTTGTTTAATGATGCCAACAAGTTATGGGACTGCCCAAGCTGTAGCTACAGTAGTAAAATATGAGGTTACTAGTTGTCTAGTAACAGCAACAAAAATATCACTTTGCTGTAGATTCAGTGAACTGCCCTCTTGCAACCTTTTCTCCACCTCAATTCTGAACGGACAACAATTTTGTACAGCTCATTTATCAAGGTTTAGAGTCATCATAGTTTTCCTTTTTAAATCTTTATTTTAAAATTGTATTTTTAGACTTCAGATAAACTCAAAAAGTCTAGAGAAAAATATTCTACTCACATGTCATTGCATTTGAATCCCTACTTGCTCCATTGTCGACTCTGCATGTGGCTGTTTTTTACAACTAATGCTCACATCTTCAGAAACTTGGATAAATACGTACAGCTATTGACGGAGAGGATAGGTGGCTGATCACAGTTCGATGGAACCATGGTGCAGAATAATACAGACCACAACAGCAGCAGAAAGAAAAAAACAGCATATTTTGCCTCTATTATTGACAATTCTCTTTGTAATTTGTTCTCTTTGCCCCTAATCCTCTTCATTCTTCATCCTTCTCATGTTTCAAATTCATACCTTTTCCAGCATCCCCGGGCTCTTTGTTATTTCTTTTGTCTCTCTCTAGCTTTCTTTCTTTCTTTCTTTTCAGCTTCTCTGTATCTGTTGCTGTGCCACCTGTCCAATACCAGCTCTCAGCAGGACACAGGCATCACATTGATCAGAGGGATGCCATGCACAGCTACATAACTCCTTCATTTTTTTCCCCTTCAGTTTCTATTTCAAAAGGTAAAGAGGTGACTGTACGATTGCACCTGTGAGCGAGAGTCGGTTGAAGAAAGTTCTTGATCTTGTGAATAAAACAAAAAGGATGCAATGCACTCGGCATTGATGTGCAACCGTTTGCAACTAAACTATTGTTTTGCTGTAAAATCAAATCAGCAGAAATCAGAATATGATGTGCACCGCATGCTTAATTGTCACGCATGTTGCTTTAAGAAGCTGTTTTTTTTAAATGTCTATGCACGTCAGCTCTGAGACCCCGGCTGATTCTTTTTACTATATTGCTTTATGTTCACAGCACCAAAGTCGCCACAGTTGTACGACTGTAATGAAGTCAATTTGTTTGAAAAATATGAGGCCGTGGCTCAGAGAAAGCTGCGGCAATCGTAAGTGTTGCATGTTTCCATTTGTACCCGCACATGTAAACAGATTTTTCTTGACTGAATGACTCCGTTATTGTGCTGCTTGAAATTTCTCTTCCAGCTCTCGGTTGTGGTGAATGAATCTCAATATAAGTAAACATGGCCACATTTGTTGAGGTAGATGTTTGGCAGACTTTGATGACACTACGGTTTATTTTTTTTTCACTTTGCCATTTTGTTTGTGATCATACATTTTTTATTAATGCTGGAGGTTGTCAGTTTTTAGAGGAGTTGGACAAAAACTGAAGGCTAGCAGCCCAAAATTGTTCACCTTTTATGTGAATTAATGGCTGATATTGAAGATTTTGCTTAATTTGAAAGCTTTAAATACAGACAGCTAGGTTTAAGTAATAATTGAAATGACTATTAATAACGTAAGAAACAGTTGTGGGGCTCACCGACTGCAGCTAATTTGGGTCTCCATTATCAGGTGAAGCGCACATAGATTTTCATTGCCGTGCCTGGAATGGAGCGTGCCCATCCTTCTTTCAGTTGGGTTGTGCCGACATCCCGCCACCGCAGACAACCTATGATGACGCCCCTTTGTTCCCCCTCAAACAAGTATATTGCAATACTCAACTCATGTCAGCGCGATGTACCAGAGAGAAAGACATCTTTAGAAAGTCTGAGTTCAGTCTCTGTTTCTGACTGAATCTCTGCGGTTTGAAGTTTGGTTTCTTTCCTGTGTCCTTGTTTACACTTTCAGATATCTGCTTTATTTTCTTATTCATTGTATTCACTTTCAGATGTTTAGAGTTGTGTTAAGTCCTGCTGGTGAAAACCGACAGTTCCTGAATTTGCTGCTTCAAAAGAAAAAAAGGAAAATAATAATAATAATAATAATAATAATAATAACAACAACAACAACAACAACAATAGCAATAATAACAACAACAACAACAATAGCAATAATAATAATCTAAATAACTAAATCACGGGGGGACTTTTATTGTGAAAAAAAATTAAGACAGAAATAACAAAACTTTGGCAGCAGGGATTCTAATATTTGCTCTTGTATTTAAAAACTGAGCCACTCTAAACTGAGTCAAGCCGAGCCATCACATTTGAATTGAAAAGCCCCACGGCAGCACTCATGTCTCACCTGACACATTCCACCACTTCACTCTAATCCATTTTTGGTCGAGGGTGAACAGGCAAAAGTGCTGGTTATCGGTCTGTTATTGGTCAGCAAGGTAATTCACTGTGTACCAAGTAGAAATTGCCATATGAGCAAGAGTCAGCGCACACAAATTTTGCTGTGTGTGTGTTTGTGAGTAAATCTGTTCTAATTCTGTTGTTGTCAACAGATTTTAGATTAATTCTTGTTTACCTGGTCCAACTGGTTATGAATTGTATTTGGATTATGCATCATTACCATTTGTTTAATAACTTGGTAGCATGTAATAAGACAAACACATTACAATTGGAAATGAGATACAATCTGTAACTCAGCTTAGTGTGTCCATCAGTCACTCTTCACTGTTTTATAAATAGAAAGTCTTTAAAGTATTTAATCACCAACTCAACAGGGCACATTCATTGGAATTGTTCACCCATGTTGACCAATTGCTGTTGTGTAATGTGTATTTCACCCTGGTTATTGAGGGACACTAAATCTGGACGAATATTTTATATCTAGTTTTACTCAGTCAAAACACGATGTGAGAATTGGAGGTAAAATGTCATCCCTAACATCTTCCACTGGATATTTCACACTAGATGGAAAGGCAACACCCACTGCTAAAGTTAGTAGACTTGGAGAGAATGACTCCCATTGGCCTCAGGTGGCAGCAATGAGTTCAGTCCCAACTTGACAACGGTCTCAGAAAAGCTGTCTGAAATGCAGTGGATAAAAAAGGGGAGTTATGACTGTGTTAACAGTGGAAAATATAATAGCTATTTGCAGATATACGTCGTGTTCATTGTAAACAGAGATACATGTGTTTATTCTATACTGAACATGAATCATCGTTCAAAGTCTGTTCACTCTAATTCCAGTGTCCTTCTCTGGAGTGTGGTAGAAAACTGAGGAAGAGGAAAACCAATTCCAGCGTGCAAACTGTAGACCAGATGGCACCAGTGATCAGACCTTTCTAGCTCCTTTGAAACAGAAGATTACTTACACTCTGCACGGTACTGAGCGTTGGCAGCCGCGGTACCTGCTGCATCAAAGATCTCAATTTACATTGACACAGGTAATTTGCTCTACATATTTATTTGCCATTGACTTTATTTATGATTTGCTATACCAATTAAATGATCTTCTCTTTTGGCCTAAAATGTAGCAGTATTTACTCAGCTGTGCTTTGGAATTAACATCCCGGCGCATGCACCAGATTGTGTGCCCAGACCTTTCAAGCAGGCCATGCCTGTAGTGGTGTATTTGAAAGCACAGGCATGGAGCAGCATCATCTACTGGGAAAAGCCAGATCAAATAACAGATTCAGATTTGCCAAAGTCATTAATTTCACATGCTGGCAATGGAAGTCCTTGTGGCTACTGAATGAGAAATGTTTTCAATCAAAGATGTAAATTCTTATTCAATCATCTCAACAGACTCTTAGGAACCAGGCCTCAGTATTTACAACAAGAACAGAGACACATGGATTTCAGCATTTGATAAAGAAAGAAGAGCGAAGAATGCAAGTTTTTCATAGGCCTGCAGTTGTGGTCACATTTGTTTCCCTCACATCCTTCTTCTCTCTTGAATTAAAGAGGGCCATATTATGCTTTCTGGGTTTCAACCTTCTTTTTAGTGTGTAATACAGCTGTTGTTGTGTGGCAGTCCATTGTGTAGCACTTGCTTTTTCTTATTTTTTGGCCAATGTTCCAAATCCCTCTGGATTGGTTGTACTTGATTCAGATCACCTGTGCGCTGGGTGTGGAGGCTGGCTCCTAGTTGATGAGTAAGACCAGCTTGGGGCATTCCCCTCCCAGCCAATCAGGGTGTGACAAGGCCCTTTCTTGTGAGGGCTGAGGCTTGCCAAGAGAGGAGGAGGATGGCACCTAGGTTGGACTAACCCTTCCCATCCTGATTCTGTCCATGACACACTGCAGACCCAACTTTTTCAGCAACCCAGTTGAGTGACCAGCTTTAGTAGTCCTTCAAGTACGCTTGGTTTATTTGTGCAAAAGTGTTGATAACCTGTCAGGTAGCCTGACACTTGCAGATTTTCTTTTGTTTGTTTATCATTTATCTTAATTGAACCCTGTGAAAAACATTCGCCAATTATTTCATTGGGGGCTTGAAAGGTTGCAAAAGCATTTCTGTTGAATTATCCCCTGATGAGGCATGTTTTTGATTGTTATCCAAACAGTTGGCATTCCCTGAAAACATATAGTTTTTTACAATTTGTATTTTGGGGCTGGTTTATAAACATTTCACTGCCAGCACTGCCAGACTTGTGCATGTTGAACATTGGCAAAGTTAATAATAAGCCCAAAGTTTATGTCAGAGGGAGTTTACATCTCCCTCAAGCCCATCCTCAACAGAAAAACAACCATAGCGTTACAGTGAAAGCAGCTTATGAAGACGCATATTGAACCATGACCCATCGTCAGTATCAGTTGGCGACCAAGCGCGACAAAGTCTGCGTGCGGAGGAGGCAACGGTGGATGGTCGGGGTGAAAGGTGAAGAGGGCTTTCCCACAGGAGACCACTGTTTATGTCCGGTGTAAATACACAGATTAACAATGAGCTATTTTACCTAATGAATGTAGTAAAGTTATGTAACTGAAGCATAATGTAGTTACTTTAACCCAAACCTCAATGTTAGTCTAGACCCAACCAAGATGTTTTGGTGCCTGAGCCAAACTAGGAGTGCACAACGAAGGCTCAGTGGCCAGTTTATATGTTGTTGGCTACAAGAATAAAGTCCTAATTTAGTCAAACTGTCTGAGGATGTCAAGACCCAGAGTATAACATTTTATTTTTGATGGAAATGATCCCACAACAGCTGGAAATCTCTTGTGTGTGCCATTCTACGTCAAAAGGGCCATTGCAAAGATAAGAAGTAGGAGCTAGAACTGCTTTGTTGCATTTTACTTCCCGACTGCTTGGTTAACTTCACAAGCCCAAGGATGTATGAATTTAAGTACAGACTACATCATCAACAAGGGCTGGTAATGGTACAAGCTAGGGATGAATGGATTATGTTTTACCAGTGAAATTGGAAACAAAATAAAATCCTTTATAGTGAGGTATTACAGATGTTGGGGTTGTTCTTGCTGGAAATGTGGTATGGTGAGCACTTGTATAGGTTTGATGTTAGGGATTGGTAGGTTTAATATTAGGGATTAATAAGTCTGATAGTAGCGATTAACGACCCAATTGACAGAATGCAGCTGTATGTCTGTTTAGTTTAAATGTTCTTTTTCTGCATATGATCTGCTTAGGTTTAGGCACAAAAATCCACTGGGTTAGGTTTAGGAAAACATAATGGTTTGGCTCAAAATACCCAGTTTGGTCGCTACGAATGGAGATGATCAAGCCTCCATGAGAAACAGTTGACATTGCCACTAAATCTGCAGGAAATGTCCACTGGTCTTGTGGTCAGCCGCTTGGCAGCCTTGTTGGCTATAAAACACCATGACCGCTGTTAAAATGGTTAAAATGGTAGGTTTCTGCAAACCACAGATTCATCCGAGGTCATATCCTCTTCAATTGCACGAGTGAAAACAAGATTTTGAGTTGAATGAGTAATGTGCTGAGTGTTTGCAGAGTTTACAGAGTTAAACCAATTGAGTGGCTATGCATGTGTTCATGCACCAAAAGCCCAGTCTGAAGGTGGTATTTCAGCGTGTGTTGGCGGTGTGTGGATTTCCAGCAATTACCAGCCAGTGAATCACTGCTTTGGTCACGGTAGTTCTGATTGCTCAGTTTTTTGCTCAGCTAGTTTGTGAATATTCTTATCCACCCGAGGCATCTGCTGTTGAGCAACCTTTTAGTAGTGCATGGGGTTTAAAAAAACATAGGTTGCGAGTCCCTGCTTTACAAAGGTGTTGGATTGTCATAGGGGTTTTATTTTTTGTAGAATAATGATTGTAGTTTTAATATAATGGTGTGTTTGGGCTTTTTATACTGAAGCAGCTCAACATAAACCTGGCAACAGTAAATATATCCTGGAAAATCATTGCTGAACGCAAATCAAAGGAGTACCACATCTGGGAAAGCAAACTGTGACCCATTCAAGCAAAGCATGTATAAACTGAAAGACAAAACACTCTGTGCATCACATAAAGTTATGTGACTCGTTTCTCCTCTCCTTTTTAGGCTAATTTATGTGTTTTGCAATTCCACTCAAAGAATCGAAGGATTAATTAGCAGCAAAAAGTTGATAGCTCTCCATGTTTTCTTCTCTGTCAAAGAACGCCATCTGCACTGCCTTCCTGATTAATGAGCAGGTGGAGTAGGAAGCGCTTTCATCATGGTGTGCATTGAGGCAAACAAAAATGAATTTACTCTTCCCAGAATACCTAAACAATATCAAGTGCTTTTCTTTTACAGTCTGAACAAATGTAATTTTAATCCAAGATGTGTACATATAAATATGTGATTATGATTACTATACTATTACTGAAACTATGCACAGTTTTTTTTTTCTTTTTCTTCAGTATATCAATCAAATATCTTCTCAGCACTCTTGGAAAATAGTGATAGCCATGAAAATGAAACTAATGATGTTTATGCAAGTTTGATTAAAAACATTTTACTGTTTTGAAAATTAAAAAAGAAAAAAAAATCTTGATGAGAACACCTTTTTTTAAAAAGTGGAGCAGTGATTTGTGTTCACTTCTTTCCCAATGCTAGAAAAAAAAGACAGTAAGAGCCAAGATAGTGACCATATGTGATTCCTTGGGGGGAAAGAACCTGGGGCTGCTCCTCCTCTGATGAATTAGATTGAATTTGAGAAACCGGATGCTCTTCCCATGCTCTCCTAAACGCAAAACGGCAATGTTGTCAAGCGTCAAGAGTGATTTGTATTTCCTGCAATTTCCAATAATACTTACTAGAATACTCTCGGGAGAAAATTGTGTGCTGCCATGCCAGGGCAGGTACATATTTAAAAATAATTGTCAGACCCTAGCTGACTGTGAAGTGTTGTTTCACGGGCACCTTGCACTACTGCATCGAGCAGTACTTTATAGTAAGTGGCTGATCACACAGAGACTTGTTGCTACAGGTGTGGTCGATTTAGAAACGCCACAGAAAGATATGTTTTGGACAGAGCAGCACGGAGCGGAGGCTGTGTGCACAACCAACCATCATATGTTATTAATATAAAATGCATTGTGACACTCGAACATATTCCAACAAAAGAAAAATGCAATGCACGGTGCAGGAGGTTTTGCCGACAGTTTACGCAATGCTTCTGTAATATATTTCCAAAAACATGTGGACGACATGAATGACGATTTGCGTTGATTCATTATTAAAGTAAGCATTTTCATGCTAAAATAGAAATTAAGTTGTTCTTTGAGGGCAGTTTTCGAGCGTTGTCAACCCACCAAGAACATTAACATTGCCATCATCAGCAGTGCTGCTGTCTGCAATTCTGTATCCTGTTGTCTGTTTTAATGCTTACAATACTTTCACAATCGACTTTCTTTTATTTTCATAATAAATATTTTGTGCCAGGAGTTACTGTACGCCGATAGGTTCATGAGGGCTTGTTTGCTGATGGGTGAGGTTCTGCACCAGAGTGTGCACATGAATACAAGCAGCCTGCGCTGATGAGGGAGTGCAATCAACCCCCCCCCTGGTGAATGTAGAACAGGACTTAGGAGACATCTCTGCAACACTGGAATATAGACAATGCATACAGTGAATGGAATCACAAGTAAGATTAATAAGGAAGCGGAGCAGACGCGGGCTATATCACTGACACTGATCTGCAATGGCATAAAGAATAAGAGTTCTAACAAAGAATAGTATGGCTGGTTCATATAAGGCTGCGAACCCTCTCGTTACTCTCACTTATAACATCCTCTGATGACATTGCGCATTAGGCTCTGTTTTCAGTTTGCCTTTCATGTGAGACACCTAAAAAAAATGTAAAGGTCAAATGAATAATGAAAAAAAGCCTCTTGTGAACTGAACACCACCATTAAAGTTAAAAGAATCACCACGTTGCGTTGCACAGCTGGAACCGGAATATATGATCTTTAGATTAACTACACAGAGTTGCACTCCATTAATATTATACAAATAAAGCCTTCCTAATTGATACAGCACAGGTGTTTGTTAGTCAGGAAGGCTTCATGCAATAAGTTAGGGGCTTGGTTTTTAATTACCTTAGGGATTTGCAAATTTACATTCTGCCTCTAAAAGTCTCTTGTTGGTACCAGGAAGTGTGTGTGTGTGTGTGTGTGTGTGTGTGCGTGTCTGTCTGTGTGTGTGTCTGTGTATGAGTGTATGTCCAAATGCACTGTATATGCTGCAAAGTGGTTTGATGAGGGTGTGGGTACAGAATCAATACAGATTTAATGGGAAACAGGATGTCCTCAGGTAAAATTCAGGGCCAAAATACTGCATGAAATTCGATCCATGGGATTATTTTTATGCAGGTCGAAATGGAGAAAGGAGAAAAATGTAAGGAGAGGCACTCCATCTTGCCCCCTCGCATACAGTTCTATTCTTGAAGGTCAGAAAACTTGTTATAGTGGACAAACATTAGACTTCCGTTGGTGCTGCCATCTCGTTAATCTCTCCTCATCAAAGGCAAAAACCTCTCAAAGGGTCCGCACATTCTGTTGTACATCTACAGTCTACGTCTCCTCTGTACACAAGGACATAAGGTGACGAGTCTGAAAACCAAAAGCTTTTCAGAATAAGTTGCCTTCTGCCACTGAAAAAAAAGCTGTGTATACACAGGGCCACCCCACTGGTTGGTTTTCATCAAGATCATTTTTCCTCTCCTACTGACACAGCTACAGTACATTATTAAACGGTACCGAGTAGTGCAAGGGCAAAAGTTCATTTAATACTTGAAGGAGACCTAACAATTGTAATAGATGGTTGCATCCAGTCCACATCTGAAAAACAACCCTGTGAGTAGACACTGTGCATGTTATCACAACCTGTATTTACGTTTGTTCTTTGGGGGCAACCTGAACTTAGTCGTAGTAATTATTACAGAAACAAAGGAGGAACTCGGGTCAAGTATTATGTAGAGCAAGGGGGGTGTAACGGATGGTTTGGTTAGACAAGCACAACAAATTCAGGAGTGTTTGTGTCTCGTGTGAAATCAAAAGTCAACCGTGACCTATTTCAACCCACCAACATAGTTAAAGGTATAATATGTAAGAATTCTGCATTTATGTGTCTAAAAATGACAAGACCATTGCCATTTAATTTGTCGAGTTACGTACTTAAATCATCCCAAATGTTTCCAAGACTGACCAAACTCAGAAATCCACCAGTTTAGTCAATGGTGCGTTTCAGTGGGTTGCTACCATTACTTCTGTGATGACTGTGTTCCCCTTAAATACTTTAAAACATAACCTCATTTCATCAGGCACAGGCGCTGCTCACACAGGAAGTGTGTTCAGCTAGTCACAGTACCCCTAGCGGCAGAAGATACATGTTGTACGTTTAAGTTGCATCACGTACATGACTTAACTCCAGCTACGTATATGTTAGTCAGGTTTCCATTTGAACCAAACCCTAATGTTTTCCAAAACCTCACTAAGTAATGTCCTTGCCCTATCATGCTGTTTTGGGAAATTTCTGGATTTCCTCTGCAACTGACAGTATGATGTAGGTATGAGGATGTGTTAATAGCTAAGACTTTGAAACCAACCCTAATGTTCTGCAAAATGCACACATACACTTAACTAATATAAATGAAGTTATAACCAAGAAAAATTATTGCTGCTTATGTCACATTAATTAAAATTGGAAAACCAAAATTAAATAACTCAGGGCACTGGAGACTTCCTGTCACATAATGAAATCACACCAGGATGGAGAAGAACAGACAGTGGATAGAGTGAGGGTACCTCAGGAGTCCACTGATCAACTGCTCCATAATTGATGAAAATATTAAGAGGGATGTGATGAACGAATACGCTTCACTCCTGTTTCAAACTAGAAATGTTAATGTCCCACGTCCATAAGAAGACAACCAAACATTACATTTATATCCACATCCAAGCTGTTTTAAATGCAATAGAAATGTTGTTTTCTCATCCTATTTGACTTCAGCGTCACCACCACATTGCTGTGCATTCATATTATATTGGATTGGGTTGAGAACTGGGCAACAATAACATTTAATTTCTGCAGACCAAGAGATAATTCCCCTGGAAAGGTTGGCCTAGTTGTAACTCAAACAGGATAGTTAAAAAAAAAAAAAAAATCAGAGTTTTTATTTTCCTACAGTGTGGAATTAACATGCAGTGCCTCACACGTATCGTTTCATAGTCACATTTTAATTGCTCTCCATTAATTACATATTCTGAGAGAGCTGTGCATTTGCATAGATTTCGCATGCAAGTGTGACCTACTGTTATGTTGTGTGGGTGAAAAGGTTCCCGCTCACTGATATGACGTGAATACACTATGAAGTTGCAAGCTGCTCCACCAGACTACACCACTGGAGGCTTGAACACATTATTTCGGCTTTCAGTAGAAGCCAAGGCCGGACTGAGCTAAGGTGCAGGGTGGTTGTGATGCTGTTTGTCATTTTTAATGACACCGCTGGATTTGTGGAAAAATTCACTTAATAAGCAAACTAACTTTTGAAGTCACAATGTCTCTATTACATTTTACTTTTTACAGTCTTTGTTTTACTCCGGTTTGTCATGACATGATTGATTTTGATAGCTTTTAAAACATGTTGCTCTATTGAGTTTCTCTTCAGATAAGCAGATTAGGACAGATTGGTCAAGAAAACCAAAGTAGTATGTTTAAAGGTGCAAATAAAAAAATGATTATCAGGTTTTTTTTTAAAAATATATTATTATTATTTTCTAGGTGGGAGCAGAAGAAATGAATTATGACTGTTTTATTTTGTACTTTAAATGCAAAGTATTTCCAAATAGAACACCTGCTGTTTACTTTGTCAAGCAAAAATGGTCTTGGAGGCTATGCACTTGTAATCTTCAATGATCTTACTAGAAGAGACAGCAAGCAATTGCAGTTGGTACAGTTGATACATATCTATATTTTTGACAACACCAAAACAAACATGTCATAGTTTCAGTATAATGTTTATTTGTATGAACAATTTAAATTCCTAGTCATTAACAAGGTAATTACACATGAACAATATACATTATAAATTATGTTAAATTTTTTGAGCAACCTGTAATTTATCGTACAGGGGCCACTGTTGCTTTCTCCTTCAGCTACCTTCAGCTGACTTTCCACGAAGAAAACAGACATAATCTCTGAGAGGCAGCCGCAGTGAGCGACACGGTCTTCATCTAACAATTATCACATTTAACACACACAAAGAGGTCTTGTCAGCAGTCTGTCAACTTTATTTTGATGCCAACTTTTTTAACTGCAACAATCAAAAGGCACCCTGTATACAGCATTTTCTCTTTGTTTTTTTATAACAAAAAGGAAAAAGAACTAGGAAAAGCTGATCATGCTGTCGACTACAGATTCTAATTAAATCATGACTTAAAAGACTATATCAGCACTCAGGCATACATTTAATCTTCACATTGCTTTGTTTCCCACTCCTAAATCACCCTTATTGGTGACTAACTGTTGTCTTTCAGTCGGTAGATGCCTGGTTCTGAATTGCCTCTCCCTCTTTCTCTTTGCTTCTCTTCTGTATTTTTTTTTTTTTATTCTTTTACATTCCTGGGGCAATGGAGGCCATTCTGCTGTCCACCGCACATTCTCCTGAAAAATGCCTCTGGGGATACTTTCTCAGTGGCAATGCCATCACTCCTATCATCAGTCCCATGAGTGCCACTGAGCTGTACCTGTCCTGGCAAGCAGGGATCGCTGGAAATGCAGTGGCATATCATTAGTTGCTGCAAGGGATCTTTAATGAGACTGATAATTTCAGTAATAAACAAGATACGTTGTTTCAGTATCAGTAATCAGAGAAAAAAGATGAATGTAGACTTAATAGCTTGCTTTCGTTGGTTTTGCTTTTTCATTTTGTGCTTCAACATTGCACAACATCTCAAATTGTTTAACATTTAAGCTACTGACAAGCATACGATGTAGAATTGTCTCCTAAATCACCTCTTATCTATGAAAGGCTTCACTCATTAATGTGTAAAGGCAGTGTTCCCTTAGCTAGAATAAAACCAAAACAATATGCCGGGGCCCAAGAGGAATCACCAAGTGTTAGTGTTCTTTTTTTTTTTTCTCTATTAATTCACTGGTATCAAACATATCTGTAACTCTGTGCAGATTTCTGTCACACTTTCTTGTTGCATATTTTATCCCTTGTTTTATTCATTATTAATGCTCTGAGAGCCTCCTTTCACAGAATGCTTAAATCTTACACACACACCCACAGTATGTATTTTACAGGAGAGGGATCGGAATAATGTGACACATTATTTAAGCAGAAAATGCCATTACCAGATTAATTCAAAATATTTCTTGTCAGTACTTTTCTGTTGTACACTGACATGAGAATAAAATCCCCCATGACAACTCACAGAGGGAAAATCCTAATATATGACATCCATTCATGCGAGCATGCATAGTCATTTAAGAGCATTACAGGGTTTTGCGTGACTTCAAGTATTAGTATTAGCTTTGTGTGTGATTACTTAATTTTCTTGATTGGGTATTCATTAAATGATAAAGGCCACCTCGTGTTTGCCTGGGTGGCAATACTCCCACACGACCACAGTAGTTATATTTGTAATGAGGAAATCACGCACTGACACATTTATGGGTTGTGTGTGTGCCCCTTTATTGTACGCATTTTTCACTTTAGCATTGTGATATGTTATATCAGAATCAGAAAAATGTTATTGATCACTGAGGGGAAATTGCTTGCGTTACAGCTGCTCCGATTCAAAGCCCAGACATATGCATAATAATAATAAAAATAATATGTAAGCAAAAACAACAAAAACAGAACAAAATACAAGAAATGTATATTCTACTAGAATATAGAATATATACAGTGTAATAAATAATGTTACAGTTGAAAATATATAGGTTATTGCACAGTGTTATCTTAATTATTGCACATTAGAGGGAAACAAAGCACTGATATGCAAATATTATGTGAAGTGATTTTGAGCATTTCTATTTAGTTACTAGGTTCCATTTGGTCACTTCTCAGGGAATATGCTCATTGAGCAGCATGAAAAATGCCACCTTTAGCTTACAAAGGCTCATTTTAAATGTTCTCCCTATCTATTGGCATTTTTATATTCATACTTAACTCATGTTGATACTTTACTCACTTTTTGCTTGCTCGATATTGAACCAGGATTGGCTCCAAACTATTTGTGATGTCACAAATCATGTTCATAGCCTCGCCCTTTAACATCCGATTTGTATCAATTGAGTACTTTGAGCAATGAATCTGAAAACAGCCTTCCAGTGTCAAATTCTGTGCATTTGTCGCACTTCATAGTGAAACTCAAACATTAAGCTGTAGGAACTAGAGGAAGAACAAAAACATTTACAAGGGGGACTCGATATTCTTATGTCGTAACTTCTTCCATGGTCCCATATCTATGAAATTACTTTCATGTTCAAGGAGTTCTTTAAATGTTTGTTCTTCTTCAGCCCTGTCAGCCATTGACAGAAACATCCAGCTTTCATTTCCATAAAATATTAAAATTGAAAAATGCTAAAAATAAGTCCAGTCATATTGAAGCGCAGATAAACACAGAGGCACAGATGGCGTGTTACAGTCTGAGCAGATGGATTGCTTTTGTGTATCTTCAACAGCTTTGAGAAAATGTGACATTACACAACAACATAAAGACTACATGCGAATCACATTTTTTAGAGGGCTCAGGTTCAGTTTTATCTTCACATACACTAGTATTGTCACACAGCGGTGAGGTCTGTCTTGTCTCAGGTGTTTTGTCTCATCTACTTCCTGTTTTATTTTGAAAGACTGACTCTCCTCTCAGGTCACTTGCCCTTCCTCATGTGTCCCCTGTCTGACGTCATCCCTGATTCCTGATTGTTTCCACCTGTTCCCCATTACCCTCTTGTGTATTTAAGTCTGCGTCTCCCCTTATCTTGTGCCAAAGTGTTTGGTCTGTCATTCACCTAAGCCCTTCATCACAGCCTTGTCGTGTTAAGTATCACAGCCTTGTCTTGTATTATTTTGAAATTCGTTGGTTTTTGTTTCTGTCAATTTTGTGCCTCGAGTCGAGTGATCTAGTGTGGCATAGCTCACAGTTTTCAGTTTAGCCTTTTGCTTTCCTCCTTTTTGGAGCGATTTTTTGTTCTCTAGTTTAGTTAGTTGATTCAGCGTTTTATAGCCTTGTTCCCTCCTTATGAGTGTTTTCTGTTGTAACTTATTTTTAGATTTAGAATAGTCAGGTTTTGCAGATCTCCGATATTCGTTGAGTTCCCACCGTTGGTGTGGTTTTGATTTCTTGTTTCTTTTGTTTCCTTTTTGCCTTGTAGGTAGTCAGTTTCAGGTTTCATAGCCTATTTGGTTATCACTCTGTCTGGTTGCCTAATTCTCAGAATAAAAGCCTGTTGAATTTGAAATCTGCCCTGCATCTGAGTCCTCCTTTGGTCCAGGCCTGACAAGTAAAAGGCCACTTTGTGGCCTCTGTTCTCTGCAAGGATCAATACAGCTTTTCCAGTGGTTGAGGACGTGGATACGAGGTTGAGGGTTGTTCCAGTTGGTTGTCAGAGCAAGAAAATACATGTGATATTGAACCACTTCTTTCTAAATGTTGTATTGTGGCAGGTGTGCCAGACTTTATTTTGTTTCATGTTGTCAAACTCTCGACTATTTTTTACGAACCACTGCTCCGGTTTCAGTGTAGTATTAGCTTCACACTGGAGTGACTGGAATATAAAAGACATTCTGTGTAGCTAAGAATATCTATACATGACTTTGTACTCGGTCATGTTTGTCTGTTGCGAGGCTTCGGACAGCTGGCAGGTTGCACGGATTGCTCATACATTCACATTTCAGTGGGACGGGTTCTGAGTGTTTCAATTCAAGACAACATCCAGTTTTATCAGTTGCAAAATGACAGAAGACAAAATGACAAACTATCAGAGAAACATCAGTCAGTGCTAACTGGCAAGCAAAATGTCAAGGTACTTGCATAATAATGTGTAGAGAAAGGGAGGGAGAGAGAGGCTTGCAATCAAGGTTACTTCTGTTTTGCCAGCTCTGAGAGCATTGCTCGCTATTGAGGGTGACGTTCTTTCTATACCCCCATTGTGCCAAATAAGTGGTGCTGAAAAAAGGCCAAAACATTTACAGACATTAAGCCGTACTTCTATGAATGTAATGGTAATTCTGTCCGTCTACGGATATTTCAATCTGGAGTAATGGCTGAGATGCAAAGAAAAGGCCAAAACATTTACAGTCATGTAGCGTTAGCTGTCTAAGACTGGCTGCAACCCCGATTGGCCAGTGTGACTAAAAGGGTTGTCTTCAAGCTTTTATACCCTTCGTTAGTCGAAACCGTCACATAAAAATAGATGCTTCCCCCCCCAAAAAAAGTTTCAAACTACTTTGACATTGTTAATCTGTGGTTTGTTTGCACTT
Organism: Diplodus puntazzo; assembly: GCA_963678695.2. Lineage (NCBI taxonomy): Eukaryota > Metazoa > Chordata > Actinopteri > Spariformes > Sparidae > Diplodus > Diplodus puntazzo. The sequence continues at coordinate 21,041,620 of OZ023155.1, forward strand.
ATGATAAACTGAACGGGTGATAAGAGGGACTGAATTCTCTCCAAAGCCAGGAAATATGTCTGATAATGCACCCTGTGATTTCAGTCAGCTATTCAAATGTCACCTTCACTTCAAGAAGCCAGACGCCGCTGTTTTCTCCTTCTTTTTTTATCCTCTTAAGTTATATAACGTTCAGTATCTGGAATTTTTCTTTAATCTGTGTTGACAGACATTGACAAAGGTCATTAAGCAGTGCAGATCTGTGGTGTGCAGTTTGACAGATATCCCAACATTTGATATGACACATGACCGTGTCAGATACCTGTTACATATCTGGACAAATACTGAGAAAAACAATGTCAAGTAGTATCTTATAGTCAGAATAGACAGTTAACGTCATACACAATTACAAATATTCAATCCTTCATTTATGCACTTCCATATTCTCTTTTGACAAACAATAAGTACAAAGCTTTTGCCCTCAAATATCTGCATACAAAGTTAGCCGTTGTGCCTGTTCTTTTCTCTTGGAGGTGAACCAGGCTCAGATACGCTTCAAGCCCTGGCTGACTCGGGTCTAGCCTAGGGAAAAGCATTTGACCGCAGGCTATCTTGTCACTGCTGAGGTGAGCCACAAATGGCGATGTCACACGGCTACCTTGGCTATGCCCTTGCTCACAGCAAAAATAGGTGAAGAACAACATCTGGAGTCACACGTCCTTCATCGAAGATGTTGTAGTGCGGCCCACAACTCCAGTGGGTTGATGCCTGTCATGTCCAGAGATGGTTTTGTTTCCATCAGGATGCACGAATGCCCTTATCATTACACCTCCTTGGTTTGTCCTAATTTCATTTGCATTCAGTGTAGAACTACAGGAGACAATGTAAATACATTCAATGTAAATGCAATGTAAATACATTTTGATGGTACAGTGTCATTTAATAGTGTGAGTGGTGTTGATGCCTCAGCCACTCCGCCCCCCATCACTTGTTTCTACACTATGTAACGTCAGTGAGAGGGTAGGATCCCTGCGTTACATACATGTTTACTGCAATACACAAGTTTTCAAGACAACATTGTATTGATTTTTGTTTTTTAGTTAGCACCTTAGAATGCCAATGTCTACATAATGTTGTTTTAAAATTCATACAAATATTGTATTAGATCAAACTATATTTTTCTAATATTGTATGTAAATTTTGTATTTATTGCATTCTTTTCAGAATTGCTATCAATTGTATGCATATTATGTGACTACTAGGATTTTTTACAGCTCGTGGCGGACTCTGACATCCCTGTGCTGGATTGAGATGGCTTACCTGTATGCAAAAATGACTTTGTTGGAATCGTTGTACATGCATATAATCCATCTGTAGAGTTTAAAATGTTTTATCTCATTGTCCCACAGATGCAAACCTAAACTTTCCTAGTGCTGCTGCTTCACATTACCAAAATCAACCGGTGAAACACAAGGGTGCTTTCATTACGAAGCTATAGCCCATCAACAAAAGCATATTAAAACAAGACGTGATCATAATTGGTATTATTTTGACAGCATATCAGTCTTAATATTGTAATGAAACAAGATGGATCAGCCATAGTGGGCTGCAACACCTCACCAAGGCAATTACTAACACTGTGCGCAGCAATTAATGGCTGACTTTTTTTTACTATATTTTATATAACAATGTGAATTTGTTTGCCTTGGATTGCTTGCTGCCTCCAGAATTCTTGGATAAGTAATTTTTACAGTATGCTTACTTTTACCACTAGTAACTGCAGGAACTGCCAAATGAACATGAACTGAAATCTAATACCAAATGTGTGGCATCATTTGGGGAAACATTCAGATTATATCTATTTTTCTAGATATATCAGTTGTTTATAGTGCTTGCAACCTTGTTAAACACTTGGGTCATGGTAACAGATTCATGGACACAGAGACAAACTACAATAATTATATTGAAGCATGTGGAGTTCCATATAGGGTGATTATTTGGTTACTCCCGATGCCTGTTTCCAGTATAATGATGCCAAACAATTTCACTTCACACGTGGGTGTTTTCAGACAGACAGCCAGCAGGGTTTATAGTCACGCACCCAATTTATAATTGCTCTGAACAATGGCACAGCGAGGAAAATATAAAAGTCCTCTTTGGAGGACTCCAAAAGGATTTTTATTTATCAGAACTTCATTTGTTTCTCCATTGCACAGTGGCCTCTTAGATGAGGCTGCAACTGCAGCAGGGATAAGACTAATATGGAGGTGACAGATAATAGTGAGATTTGACACACTGCTTTGCAATTCCAGGGACATCGCGTGTTGATACATCGGCAAAGTTTAGACGATAGGAAGTCAGTGGATGTCGTAACAAGATGTGCGTCGAGGTTGAGACCAATTTAAACTACTCAAAAACCGAAAGCGTACTTGTGCAGAATTTAATAGCGCGAGATAATGATTTAATATTTTTCTCAGATTCTGTTGTGAAAACAGGAGACTTTCCTTGTCCCAAGGGTTCTCATCTCCATTTGAAAGTTGCTGTATCCAGTGTAAACAACAAAACTGCAAACATTCAAGTTTAATCGTCGCACAATAGGATCTGCGGATGAATATGCATTGCACATATCGCTTGTTTGTTAATCAAAGCAAACTACAGCAGTTGCATTTGTAAAAAGGCAATTACTGCTCTTGCACTTGTTTTCAGAGCCTGGTCCAGTTCACTTCTCTGGACGGCGTGTTCTCACGTTCAAATGAAAACGCACTGTGCACCATAGAAAAGCGCCATGAAAAAAACATGGAGAGGTCATTGATAAGGCATAAGGTGTGAGTTACCAGTTTCCAAACAAACAGTTGAGAGAGAGAAGTGTGTGACTGAGCTTTGCCAAAGGCCTCCACTTTGACTGTAACATGCGGTGTGAGGTGGAAATATATCAGACCGTTCTCATTCCGTTGTCATCATATACAGTTTTGTCGTGCCCTTCAGCGTCTCATATAGACACACAAAGTACCCTTTAGCGTCTGCACGAGGCGCACAGGGCTTTAAACTAACTCATCCGCAGCCATATTATGCGATCAAAACGAGTCAAAGTCAAATTCTAGGTAGGGAAGAGGTTCGCAGGGGATGGCTGGCTGAAACACAGAACTTTCCCCCAGTGGTCTGTGAAACTAAAAGTCAATGTTGACCATAGGCAGTGGGTGTCTGAGGATAGGGGAGGCTCATATTCGACCAACAATCATTCTTGTTTTACCGAACATGGAAGACGACATTATTATATTCATCACAAAACTGTCTTTAGAAAAAAGAACAGAAGATTTATTTACATTCGTCAATTGGAGCATTCACAACAACCGTTCAAAATCAATAGGGGAAATGTCTGTTTAGTTTAACGATGCACTTCAATTACTAGAAAGGCTGCTTTCAGTATTTTAGATGTTTCCAGTCGCGCTGTATTGCATAATGTCACTGCACCAAGTATCGTGCAGGGCTGAGGTCTGAGAAATGCAATCACATAGTAGTTGAAGACATCTAAGACATTGCTCTTTTTTTTTTTTTTTTTTTTTAAAGCTGAAACTGTTTATCATCGAAACAAAGGAATCTCAGTCAGTTTGAATGAAAAGCAGTCTTGAGAGAACTCAATGTTGGTAACAAATTGTTCATTTGGAATATTTGCACATGACCACGATTCAGAGGGGACGTATTTGTATGTACAAGTTTCTATAGCACTTTGCAAGATCTACATAATGCCTAAAAGTTGTTGTGTCCCAGGGCACACCTTCAGCACGAGGACTAACAGATCTCAGGGTTTCACGCTCTCAAATCCCAAAACAGAGCCTGAAAGAAAGTGCTCCGACTTCAAACCTTCAGATGTGAGGACGCCTCAGGCAAACAGTGGGACCCTGCTTCATCACACACCTAGAGTTATGTGTGTAGCAAATGCTTCATAACAAGAAAGAATAAGTGGCAGGTGTTTGTGTATGACTTTTTTTTTTTCAGTCTAAAAAACCTAAACAATCCAAGCTCTTCCTTAATGTTTTCATTCAGCTTTGCTCTAACCACATGGCTCCCTGTAAAGTCAAGAGATGCTTAAACTATCAGTCAACAGCAGGTAGAAAAAACACTGCCTCCTCTGCTCTTGTGTGTTTAACTGTTATGCCATGACTACTGTTACTATCATTTTCTATTTAGCAGTAGTAAATGTGCAACTGGCTGTTAATGCGATAAATTACCTGGATGATTAATTAAATATGAACAGATGTCTGGATTGGACACCTCTGGCCACCAGGTGTTACCCAACACTTGGCAGAGCTCATCGGTAAGGACCAGAACAGTTTAAGAGCTGTTTTGTCCAAAATGCACTTGACGATGCCCATCAGAACAGCCCTTTTTATTTTCCGTGCATGGTGAAGGGCATGCGGGAATGGATGGATATTCCACGCAACACAATATGCCACTGTCCTTCAGCAGCATGGCAGACAAATTATGTCTGGGGAAATTTCAAATTTAACCTTTATATATTTTTCAAATCACTGATAAGTATATTTTTTTCAACCCAATTGCCAGAATAAATATGGGACTTGTAGATTTCTGCAATCCCACGGATAGGTCAAAACACCAAGTTAATACTATGTCTATTGTCACATGACTGCTTCCGCTCTGGCTACGTTTAAGCGCAAAAAACACTTGATTAGGATGAGGGCCTTCTTTGTCCGCCACAACACGGCTGAGGATGACCTGACTCCTTGTTAAAAAATAGCCACAAAAACGAAATGTCCCAATGTTTCCACTGTAACATTTACAAATGTTGACACAGGGTGGTGCCTAGTTAAAAAGATAAAATATAAAGGGGTATCACACTTACAAATGTTGAAACACAGATCCGAACTGCTGTCACTGGCATGGCACCCTTGTCACCTCTAATTGCTTTGTGGTGGTGGTGTTTTGCACTTTTTGCCTTCTCTGTGTTCTTTATATTGTATTTCTGATCCCCCCAGAAGTCCGTATAAGCCACAAATGTGTAATTTCATCATTTTTGCACATAAAATAACTTGTCACGCATCACTTTTCGTTCATTACAATGCTCTTCAAAACTTCTAAAGATAGCAGTAATTCAAGACAAATAGAGTTGTTGCCAGGGTTACATTTGTTGACGTTAGAGAATTAAGTTAAAAGATTTAGGTATATTGCAGTATATAGTGTCGCTAATTTTTTTCTGAAGATAACTGCAGATGAATCCTCTGAAAAGACTGGATTTTGTCAGTTTTCTTCTTCTTGCATAACTATACACCTAAATATACAGTACGTGGTGCATCTAGGGTTGACGGGCCACAGCAGACTGGGACCATTTTAAGTATGCCGATGTAAGACACATGTACCTGATCCTGGTCCCTTCCATCTAATCTACTTTCTGTCAGGAACCACTGTGATCAATGGTTTGTTTATTTGCCTGTGTAATAAGCAAATTATGCTAAGCGGGAGAAGTCACCTCTAGCATTAACCTGCTTACATTTTAATCAATGACTTAAGTGATTTTTATCAGGATGCCACAGGCAATGAGGTGATAGAGCCAGTTACAAACCAGAATCTGTCCTTTATAATGTCGTAGAGACCCACTTGTGTTATTTACTAGTTCTATCAGAGAGAGCCACTTTTCTGGAAGTCACCCATCCAAGAAGCAGCATTCATCATATTTGCAATTAAGGGCCCCATTTATTACAGCCACTGCAGTCGTGGTGGAATTATAGTTTTGACTTAAAGGTTTATTTTGATGGAGTCAGTTCCGTATGATCAAACTGCACTGTATTTGTTTTTCTGCTTGTACAGTATGTTAATTACCAATCATTGTCATCATTAAGGCAGAGAGTCAAACTACCAATTCCCTTTCTTCCTCCTCTGTTATTCCACTGGGGGCATAGCAGCAGTGTTTAAAGATAAAAAAATATTACAATAAAGAATGGTTTATAGAACAGCCTAACAAGCATATCTATATGTATGCACATATAGCGCATACTTTGAACTGTCTTTGTTGTTTCAATATGTTTTATTTGTTTATTTTTTCATTTGAAAATGTGATTGTTCTGACTTCAGAGGTGGGTGAAACATCTGTGTGTACACATACTATAATGGTTTACGTAACTTGCATTGCATGCTTCTAAAGCAATCCACTCAGCTGGTGACCTTTAAAAAAGGGGAAACAAAGTCATGCATGTATATAACGTCCAAGCTTATGTAAACCTTTGCATTCTGTTAAAGTGCCATAACTATATGCTGTTTGTAGTGAAGGTCCATGTTTGTGATGTTTCAATGTTCCTGACCGTTGGAAATGTTGAATCTCGGTGAAGCAGAACTTTAAATAATCAGTCAACATTTATCAATTATTTCTGTCTCGGCCTATGGAATTATCTTGTATGTTGATTGTGAGGTTATTATAATAGTATTGATCATGTGCCAATTAGTGTTGTTCAGAACTGCAATCAGTAACCATTATAGTCATTAGCGTTTTCACACAAGCGCTTGCCTTACCACATTTACAAGATTTTACCCTTTCATTATAATTGTAATTACCGTGTTCTCATTTTGGTTTTTGCTGGCACTGAGACACCTGCCAACCTCCCATCATTTTCATCACTCAACCAAAAAAAAAATTAACAGCTTGTGTATGGAACAACTTGAAGGAACCAATTTGCAGGAAGCAAAAAAAAAACCTCCCTAAAAACTTTAAGTTTGTAATGTAAAATTAATTAATTGAAAAGATTGTGTTGTGACACAGAACAACATGAATCATGTAAAGGAGAAAAATGAGAATAATACAGAGTACATGTTTTTAAAAATTTAAAAAATGAATAGCGTCCCTGTCCACATTCAGTCCCAGAAATGTTCCAAAATGGTTTAATGGATCCAGCATCATGGAAGCCTTTCACTAAAACATCCTTAATTGTTCCATTCAAAGTTATCACAAGAGTCCATTCAAAAAGAGACATCACATTTGGTCATACAAACCATTAGCTTGATGAGAACCTGACTGCAGCACATCATTTATCTGCCAAATCATTTCTACTATTTGGTCCAGATATTTGGTAGAAAATGAATATGACTGTGTCAAAATAAAAAAAAATAAAAAATTCAAATTCAAAAGTCCCTTTTGACTAATTAACCCAATTAATCACAAAAGGACACAAGCAAAAACACACAATTTGTGATTAAAAGATCCATGGTTGGCAAATTAAAACTGGGTAATAATTTGACACAGCACTTGGGGAATTGCACTGAAAAACTGCTAAACAAAAGGACAAAACCTTGAATACAAAAAATAGGATAAACAATACACAGGTTTGTTACTGATGAGAGAGAGATGTAATTTCAAAACAAGCCAAATATTTTATTGTAGATAGTCAAAAAGCAGCCAACATAAACCAGTGCTACTGACAAACCTGGCCACTTTTACTTCTTGAAAAACTCATGCTTGTGTGCACTAATTATTTTTATTCTAAAAAAAAAAAAAAAAAGAAAAAAAGAGAGAGTTTAAAGTTTCATTTTCAATGTCCACTGTAAGTGTGTGAGGCTACTGTCCATCCAGCCTTTTATATTTAGTGTAGTTTGTTTCATTTTGGATGTCATAAATCCCCAGGTACTGTCAGAGCCAAGCCAGAAAACAATTTAGCACTTTTTAAAGAAAATATAAAAACCTCCTCTACAAGGGGTCGGCAAAGGTTTGCACACACAGTGCACTCAATTATGGCATGGAAGAATTTGTGGGTCAATATAGGAGGAGAGAAAAATGTTTCAGGGCAGCAATGCCAGGAGCCCGGATCGTCATTAGAAGTCCTAAACCAGGCAGGGATGGCTGCCAGAGGAGAGGGGAAGAAAACTCTCTGGCAGCCATCACAAATTACATCATAGAAGGATTAAGAAAAAGTTGGTGTTGCTTGTGCTTGTGCCACACTTGAGCAGCTATTTCTGAGTCTTTGACAGTGACCATCAATGCTCGAGCAAATGGAGCAGAAATGCAAGCCCCCTCTTCCTTAGTGCTACGTCAAACACGCAAACACATCAGACTCTCACTTAAGTTAGCAGCAGGGATTATCCCTGCCAACACTGAAAGCATATTGCTGCCAGTTACTTTCCAGAGACACAACTTAACAACGTGGAATTGCCTGTTGCTCCTTTTAAGTCACCACTAGCCACAAGCCATATACTAATGAGCTCTTGATTCACACAGAACAAAAACAGAGGCAAACAAAGGTGGATCTAAACTACGATTTGCAAAAAGCTTGAGAAATGAAGTAAGAGATAAATGAAATAAGGAGCCGTGGCCTGGGCGAAAAAAACAGAAAAGCCTCCAACGTGTCGCCGCTTGACATTTTCTTGAAACCCACTGAGAAGAGACATTTATGAGGGAGTGCATTGAATTCTCTAAAGAAGCTGTTTTCACCTCCTGCGAACAGTCAGTCAGAGTGCATAAGTGGATATCGGCTTGGGCGTCGTCACATCATTTTAGTGGGGGACCGATGAATTTTGAAACTCAAAAGCAACTTCAGTTAGAAATGTATTGTGGACGGGAGGAATAGTGTTTGGCAGATAGTCGAAACTGGTCCCATGAATTAGGTGTTTCCAATATAAAGGAGATGTGGTTTCGCGTAATAAAGCACTGATCATTGGCCTCACACCTGACGCCATATCTGGTTGCCTGTGAGAAGGTCTTATGAATGAACCATCAAGCCAAGTCTGACCTCCTCTTATTGTGGTCTTTCGGGCTGTTTCTACTCCGTCCATCCTCTGCTCTCATCAGTGGCGTCGTCTGCTGGTTCTGAACAACCTACGCACACAAGTAAACTTTTTGTGCCAAAGCGACGCACAGCACCGATATCAGACGTCTTCCTGTGGATTTCGCTGGGTGTATTAGAAAAGCTCCGCAATGAGCCTGTCCTGCTTCATGAGAGGGAAACCTCTGATCTCAGGGTTCCATTCGAGATGGCCAGGCATCCACGGTCGAGCTGGTGAATGGGTGGAAGTGGGTTAAGTAAAAATCTTCACAGTGTAGAAATGAAAGCTGAATGAAAGCAGAGGGAGCGAATACTTTTTCTTTCCCAATTTAAAAGTCATTGGCTTAACGAGATTGTGACAGGGTTGTGATTGGGTGTAGAGCAGAATGAGCCAATGAAGTCGAGGGATGGAGGGAGACTGTGATTTCTTCCTGACTGAACTTTCACGAAACTTATTTAAAAAAAAAAAAAAAAAAAAAAAAAAAAAAAGAAGAAAAATGTGTGAAACAGAATCCCCAGGCCAAACAAAAGGGAAAAAACAAACAAACCCCAGAACATCAAAATGGGGAATAGGTGCCTGTGCAGTCGGTTATAAAATATGCAATCTACTTAGGATACTTTGACATTTCTGATCATATCGTTCTCGCTCTCAGGTGTTGCCTGAGGTTGGAATTGTATATGTCTCAGTGAACCTGCATTAGCGCTGTTAGTATTACCTGTTTTCTTGGTGTACGGCAGACATTTTCATCCATTTTGAATTCATGCATGCACATAAGGCGGTAAAGGTGGCATGTTGTATAAAGCTGAGCTGTATTTAAAATCCTTGGAATGTACTGGCCTGGATGTGTGTTTACATCATTAAAGATAGACAAAACTCTTAAAGCAGGGCACAGATAGGTCAAGCAGACTGGAGGCTATGTAATCTCTGAGTTGTCAAAACATCTTTGTGACCATGTTTTTATTCAGACACGTACGTTCGACCACTTTAATTATAAATGTTTGAATGGAATCACACACAGACACACACACTAAACTAGGTGTGTTGATTTGAACCACTTGTACCTGAGTATTAGGGGACTTTATATAACTCTTTTTACATGAGTACAGTTTTATTTCATCCGTGCCAGAGGAATGAGTTCAATATTACGAAATGAACTCAGTAAGCCTGCTTATCACACATCGTGTCGCAACCCCATGTCACGGTCATGCATTCTCAACCCAAACCTCTATTCATTGACGAGCGGCTCCAACTCCACTCACACTCAACTCAATATCTTGCCATCTTTAACAGTGTATTCAAGTTTCACCATTGAATTCCGAGAAGAATTGCAGTTGCTCCACGCAGTATCACCCACCTTTTCCTTTAAACTAAGTCAGGCCCATTACAGTGCAGCCTCTTTCAAGCCTTTTAATTTTGAGTCTTGGGTGGGTGTGTGTGTGTGTGTATGTGTGTAAAGTGTGGAAGTGGGTTTGTAAATGTGAATTTAAATGTTCCTTCTGTCAGTTATTTGTTAATTTAAGGTTTCAGGCAGTGGTGGGTGTGTATTGGGGGGGGAGTTGAGTGGACTCCCAGAATGGCTACGGTCTGATAGGGTGCAAATCTAACTATGGGCCCATTCTGCTGCTATAGGGCTTAATGTCACTCCTGCATTTGGAGACCGAAGAAAATCCCAGGAATGATTATGAAAAACGAGATTGGTTTTCACTGTGTTTAGCACATTTTCATTCCCCAGGCACAAGCAGGGGATTCTTAGAGAGAGTGGCCTGTCTGTCACTTTAGCAGCATGCTGTTACATTGTCAAGGAAATGACTTTGGGATATGTGCTGTTCACACTGAGCTTCATATAGGACCGGGTGATGCAATCTGACAGTGATCCATGGTTTTACCCTATAACCTAAAGTACAGCCCAGATCTGAGACAAGGCAAACTGTCCACTCAAGTTTGTTATAGTGTAATCTAGATCCCCCTTTTGACAAATCCTCAGTCCGTTAAATTACTCTCGATTCCTGTTCTGTTCTGCTCCAGAGATTTGGTTTGTCCAAGTGGCGTTTTCATTGGCCCATGATCGGAATACCTTATTGGCTACAACAATGCAGATGAAAAGTTTAGATAGTAATTAAAATTGTACTCATTACTCAATTATGATTTCAAATGTAACTAAGTAGATTACGTGGCGTAATGGACAAATTACACCGCATAAGTTAAATTACAGACTTGAGAAAATATTCAGGTAGCTAAAAAGTTGACTTAATTTAAGCAATTGGAGTAGCTGTAATTAGTTAGTCCCATTCCTGACTGATACCAAGGCATGCTTAAAGTCAGTATTGGGATCTTTAGAACAGTATGACGTTTTCTCCAGAAATATCTATTAGACAAAATGTTTAAAATATTTACAGAACAACAACATTTTGCAGTCCTTCCTAGAAACCTAAAGCCCTGATATGTCCACAGGCCTCTTGATTCTCATGTTACAGACTTGGACTTCTGTGTTGATCAGCATATCCGCCCTATACGATTCAATAAGTCTGTGCAGGCCAGCTTATCTTAGTAAAATGTATAACAGATGAAAGACAATATCGTTGAATTACCTAAAATATCAAATGTATTTTTATTATTATCCTAATGAGCACATCAAGCGTTCCCGTACAAACATTATATGTACTTGTTTCTTTAAATTCTGTCAAAAAGTAACGAGAGACTTTCATTGCACTGACTGGAGAATTAACCTAATATAACCTAATGAATACATTCTGATGGTGAGGGGAAACCGGAGCTGGGGATAAGTCCTGCCACAGCCTAGATTCGAACCCAGGACCTTCAAGCTGTGAAGTAACAGTGCTGCTGCGCAGCCGTGCTGCCAGTTGCGATCATTCATCGTATTTGAATATTATTTCATGAACCAGTACATTAACAAATATTACAGGGCGGAAACCCAGCAAAAAAAGCACGTACAATAAGAAAACTGGAGCCCCCCACCCCTCATGCACTCGCCGCATCCCACACACACACGTACACACATTAACACGTCTACACACACAGGCCAAACAGTCACACTGCGTCAGTGCACCTTTTTTTCGCTCAATGAAATTCAATTATGAAAAGAAAATGTTGAATCATCACAATTTACTGAATGGGAGTAAAATGAGATGCAAATAAGTGTGGTACTATGCATTTGAGGCATTTTGTCACACCATAATGGTTTAATGTTGATAAGGGAAGTGAGGCCAAAATAAATTCGTTCTGAGTATCAGAAATGGAGAGAAAGACTGAGAAATATATAAAAACTCAAGTGTGAGACGGAGAGGCGAGTGTACACACTATAACATAATAGAAATAGACGTGGGGGGCGACTAAAATAGCATGTCAATAAAATAAATTATGCATTCCATTTGAGGTCTGCTTGTAATTGAGTTATTTTTATGCATAATGGCTGTTTAATTTTAAACACACACTGAGCCCTGTTTTATTTTCAACTAACCATTACGCTTTCACCAGACATCAACTCGGAAGAAATAATCTTCCTTTTGATAATGTGACAGCCTGATAGAGGGCTTAAATGTACCATTTAGACTAGGTTTGTGTTTTTTTTTTGGAAATGTCTGTCTACTAGCCTGTCTGCCTCCCGTTTCAACATGGCGCAATTTGAACTGTGACAGTTCATACTGCTCTGTTTCGCCCCGATCACTGTGCTGCCAAGATGTCAGAATCTCGTTAGCTGGTGAAAAGCCACAAAATCTTAGCCCATGATGCCTACAGCTTTGCCTCGACGAGACAAAATGTTCTATGGTGTGTCTGTCTGTGGCATCTGTCAGTGCCAGTGGTGGTGCCAAAGACTTATCTCCTGTTGGCTGCAGTCATTTGCATATGTCCTTGCAGTTGTTTGGCATGCGCTCATAATGACAAGAGGGGGGCAAGGAGGCTTGTAAGAGGCCCTAAGACACAGTTATGATAGATCCTGTCCGTCTGCATGTGATTTGGTCTGATTCGGTCTGATTCTGTTGCTCTGTTAATGCTTGTTTAACTTGGTAATAGGCCAAGAAGCACTTACGCTGTCTATGAATTGCACTCATTTTTGTGTCCATGAGTTATTATTGAGTCCAGCAGTGCCATTCTTTATTCAAGCTGCCTGTGGTAGTTTGGTTAGAGTGGAAGGTCTCTGTGTTATAAAAAGACTCTGTATAGGGACTTTGTTTTATTTGTTCGACAGGTATTTCCGACCTATTTGGACCTCTGGCTCTGTGGGAGCTTCGTGCAGAAACTTCATTATTTTGTTATCCACGAGAACCTTTCTATATATTTAAAAAGCAACCTATTAAGTGCAGTTTGAAACAAGCACATGGATTTAATATTAGTTAATGCCTGAAGCTGAAAAAGTTTTTCAGATACATTATATGTCAGTGTTTCTATATTATGTAGGAAGCGTGATTGGCCTTTGCTATTGGCAGATATTTTTTTAGACTATCAAATTTTTAATATTCTTGGATTTGCTGTTTTCTGTGTTTATAAGTTTAGGGTTAGGGTTAGTTTAGGGTCTAAGGCGCAGCATTGTTTTTCTTTATGTTCATCTGATTGTTGCTAAGGAACAGGACAAAGCTCCAGGCCACTATAATTAACACTTCATGTTCTTTTCTTCCTTTATGCTCCTTTTTCCCCCTGAAGGCAGTGTGACGCTAGCACACAAACAATCTGATTGAATGGGCCCACTTGACAACCCCGGTGTCATATGTGCGACTACCAAGTCCTCGCTATTCTGACTGCCAGTCACAGCTTCTTCACAGAGACTAAATCTGGAGTAGCGCTACACATCAAACTGAGCATTTGAACTGCATGAACCAGTATCACCTCAAATCACCTCTTACTGCCATAAAAGATCACAGTAACAAAGCATCCCAGGATGACAGCATTGGGTCATTGAGATTTTTTCCGTGAGTTTCTATTTAAAAAATACAAACTGAATCATAGGTTACTTTGTTACAAATGTGCCGCTTTAAATACAGATGTGTTTGCATCCAAAGCAAAGTTGGAATAAATTCAGTTGCAGACCACTCCGAGCTGCTAAGGAAAGCATGTGATTCCAGTGAAATGGTTATTTTCTCCAGCATAAATACCGTATAATAAACTTACTAATTTTCAGAGAAAATCCTTGTGACATATGTGGAAAAAATCAGAAGAGTGTGTTCTGTGACCTCTGCTCAGTCCCTGGATCACATCACGTGTGTTTCAGCAATGGAGAATAATTTTGTGAGGGACATCCAGTTCTTTCCTTTTCTTTTTTTTTGGTGGAAAAAAGATTAGGCAGAACTCTCCCTTCGACTAATTTGATCTCTAATATGCATTTCCATTTATTCACATCTTGTATTACATTTATTTTTCATGAGTGTAACATTAAACCCACACGTGAGGAGTACTGTCTTTAGTTAATATGATACTAAGACTCTTGGTATACGATACTGATACCAATACTGATAATTTCAAAGGCAAATCACATTACATATACTGGCCGTAAATAAAAAAAAAAAAAAGTAAAAAAAAAAGTGCCGACAAATTCAAAATAAAGTGGCCAGAATATGAGTTTAAATAAATAATCATATAACCTGTCATTATTCACTTAAATATGATCATAAATCTGTCAGTTTCCCTTCACTTCATAGTGTAAGGTAGAGAGAGCCCCTTCAGTGCGTCATTATCCAATCCATTCCACTTGTTCATATAGAGAACGCCCACATCACTGAAAATCCAGTCCACGTTTTCGACCTTGCTTGCACTCAGTCCCTGCAGGGTGTGTACCTTGAAGCACACAGAGCGACTAGAACAGCATGAGTAGAAGAACGTGAATGAAGAAGAATGGATATAAGAAAGTTTTTCAAGAAAGTAAGTATTCATCACTGCTGTAACAACTAGTTAGCTCCGCCCTCAGCTAACAGGAGAAAGTCCCATGTAATTAATAAACCAAGTGCTCCCTGTTTGACAAATAAAAACCTAGCCTGCACACTATAGACAGTCTCACCTTTGTTGTTTTGCAGTCAAAAGTTAATTCCAGCTCTAAAGCAGCTTCTTAGCTAGCTAGTTAGTCTGAACTGCACTGTGAAGGCCCTGGTTGTTTCTAGAGTTAAGTGTGCACTCTTTTTACCATATACTATCTATGGGGTGACTTCCTTCCGGAGCATCAGCTGTGTTTCTCACTTTACAGTCTTGGAATTTTATGGAACTCAATATGAATATGAATTATGAAAGATTTCAGTCCAGACGCACCATATAAGACTTATTAAACTTGAGCTTTCATTGAGGAGAGTCATGATTAGAAAGCGGTGAAAGCCAATATATATATATATATATATATATATATATATATATATATATAGATATAGATATATATTGGGTATTACTGTTACTGTGCAAACCTGTGTTTGTTCTTATACTGTATAAAAAAAAGACTGAAATAATAATAATAAATAATTTCTCAGTCTTTGTTAGCTGTTTATGAAATTTTGTGCTTGCATGCTACGTTCTCGCGCGTTACGTTTGCTCTCATCCTGTGCATCTCTCAGGGACGAAGCCTCCCCTGTCCTTAAAACCTAGTGACGCCCCTGCCACTCAATAGAGTACATGACGGTTGTTTTTGCACAAAGACTCTGAAATGGCACTGAAAAAATGATGCAGCCTCCCACATTTTGTATTTATGTATTTTAATAATTTAAATGATCTATATTTTTTTTTGTAAGGAAATCAATACTATAGGAGGAGTGAGTAACGATCCCACAGTATCGATCCAACCATCCCTGTGTGTGACTTGGTGAAAATGTTTGTTACTTTCCTCGCAACAGAGTTAATTGTTCATAGATGGCAGCTACGGTGATAAAAACATAATATTATATACAGGAATTGTTGCCCAAACAATTCTCTTGCCACAGGAGAGAAACTCATGAGAAATTAAGCCTCTGTGAAAACTTTGCTTTCTCTTGACACATTGAGAGGTCAGGGTGCAGGGTCCAGGGCCTTTACAGACATTCTGCTGTATTATACATCAGACGAGACAGACAGCTTGGTGTGTTGTAAGCCTGTGTGTGTATATTTCTTTTCTTTTGTTGGTGATTAAAGGAAGGTAACTGTGGGCTCAGGGGCTTATCTCGTTACTGAGCAGCCTCAAGGTTAATACTATCCCTATCTTTTATTTAATGTAGAGATCCTTTGTTGCTTCAGCGGCCCTTTACTCATTTCACATCGCGAGCCTGGAGTGATGCTCTCCAACTGACAAGGCCATGTTCCAAATGTGGTGCATGGCCATCTGCACTTGGTGGGAACAGAGAATCAATCATTTGTTGCGGAGAGGTGAAAGGTGTCCATGGCCTCCACTGTTTCCTCTATTGATGCCTACAAAGCTACACTGCCAACGCACAGCCAATCCCTTCCAGCAAAACCCAGGAGTGCACCTCCGTGCGTACACGTTTAAGCTCCTACAAATTAAACGGATGCACCACCAATCTAGCCCTAGAAACAAGCCTTACTGTGTTACTCGAAACATTAAATATGCAATTTTATTTATTATTTATTTTCAATTTGGGAGAATAAAATCAAATATTCATACAGAAACGTATCCAGCCTATGTGAACCTGCATCATTTCGGTCTAAGGAGTGAGCCGGCTGAGTCATCTTGAATCGACATGCATCAAGGTTGTTGATTCAGGGGAATGTTTCACAAGTATCTTGGATGGATAGAATGTTTCACATTCTACTTAGGCATTTAAAGGGACATAGGGCAGGATCTGGAAATAAGACTCAATAGCGACACGACGGCTGTTAGGGTAACTGCAGCCATCAGCCAAGCCGGCGCGGGAGCGCTCATGAACTCTTCACAGCAGTGCAGCTGATGCTGTGACACGTTATTTATTTACTCGCTGTTCACGTGACTGTTTACTGCAAGACCTCCACACATGCCTCCCCAGAACTTCGTTGGTAGCCTACATCTGCGAACAGCATCATCTCAAGCGACGAAGTAAGTAAACTAAGTGTTTATTTTAGTGCAGCTTTAGTATATTTCTTTGACAACATTTGCGCATTAATTCAGCAAAATAATAGTTGTAATGTTAATACGTATACTTTACGCTGGCCAAATGGTTACTAAAGTTCAAATTTCACCAGCCACAGTGAATAATGAGCTAGCGATAGCCACTGTTTTGTGAAGCTAATGCTACTGCCACCAACGTTATGGTGTTTGACGAGCATTTGGCTTGTGGCTGCAGCTAATTTCTGACTGTGGTACTTACCAACATAGCTAATATTTATAACATTGGATAAAGCTTGCTAACACGCTGACATAAGTGTGCAGTCATTATCATGTAACAGCAGTAATATGATTTAATGGCTCAAGCTAAGTGTTATGTGCCAGTGCCACTGAGATAATGTGTGAAACCATTCCTATTATAAGACAATATGAATAGCACTGCGCCATAAATAGAGTAAATACAAGAAAAGTAGAAATCATAGCTGGTATTATACTAAGTTGAATCACAATAAAAATAACATCAATTAAAATCATAACATCCCTTTGAGGATTAATAAAGTTATTCTTATTCTCATTGTTTTTGTTTCAGGATTTGGAATTGACTATGAAAAGAGTGGCACACATGGAGGAACCTCCAGAGGAGGAGTAGTGTCAGCAGGTTCCTGACCAGTGCCTGAGCAGGAGTGCCCACTAGTGATGGGAACGGCAGTTCTTTTTACTGTACTGAATCTCTAGAATCAGTTCATTAAAATGACTCGTTCAAAAGATTCGTTCACCGAATCGTTCAGTGCTCTCCGACTCCCTGAACTGATAAACAGCCAAACGATCCGTCATTCAGTACATGATTCAGCCCTGAGGTTCACGTTCACTTACTGAGGGACGGTGCGTTCACGGACTATGGTACACAATCATACGTCGGAGACGCAGCGCTGCTTTGAGTGGTATACATGCACTAAAATTATTACACAGTGAAATTGTCCTCTGTGCACAGTAAAATCACTTAACATGATGCTACACGGATGTTAGCAACACAGCCCTAGTTTTAGCAGTACGGTTACTGAACGAGAATCGCCTCCTCTGCCCTGAGTGAGTGAGTGACACAGCGCCACTCTTAGCACAGTACGTGAATGAGATTCACGTCCTGAGCGACGCGAATCATGAGTGAATCAGTCGTTTGCGAACGACCTGCTGAGGACGTGAATCACGTTCGCGCAGCGCTGTCACTCAGAGTGATAGCTGAATCAGCGTGAACGTGAATCACGTTCGCGAACGTGATTCACGTCCTCAGCAGTTCTGGGAATCACGTTCGCGAACATGAGTGACTTTTATTGTGCAGTAAAATCACTTAACATGATGCTACACTGATGTTAGCAACACAGCGCTAATTTTAGCAGTACGGTAACTGAAGGTGAATCTCTCCTCTCCTACTCCTCTGCCCTGAGTGAGTGAGTGAGTGACACAGCGCCACTTTCAGCACAGTACGTGAACGAGATTCACCTCCTCAGCGACGCGAATCACGTTCGCGAACGTGATTCACGTCCTGCTTAGAATCACGTCCTCAGCAGGTCTGAGAATCACGTTCGCGAACGTGAGTGACATTTACTGTGCAGTAGAATCACTTAACATGATGCTACACGGATGTTAGCAACATAGCGCTAGTTTTAGCAGTACGGTTACTGAACGAGAATCACCTCCTCTGCCCTGAGTGAGTGAGTGAGTGACACAGCGCTACTTTCAGCACAATACATGAACGAGAATCACGTCCTCAGACAGTTCTCTGTATGCAGTAGGTTCGCGAATCAGGAACGAATCACAGCGCGAACGTGCATCACATCCTCACAGTGAGTCGCGGCAGTTCCACTCCCGGCCGGCATGCTTGCGGCTGAGCTCAACTGAACTGAGAAAGGAACAAATCAGTTCCTGAAGTGATTCCGTTCACTTCGTTCACTTAAAAGATTTCTTTCTTTCGAACGACACGTTCGCGACCGACACAACACTAGTGCCCACCTGAAGATGTACTGCCTGGAGCTGCTGTGTTCTTCACATCCGAGCCAAAACCCCCTAACCCCTTTGCGAACTACACAGGTTACAAAGAAGCTCCATTAAGGGTGCCAGACTAAAATTTTCAACTGTTTTGTGTACCTGTGATCGCAATATCTCAAAAAATAAACATTTTTAGCCAAAGATTCCACTTTCATCCAAAAATAAATGCCATTTATGTACAATATGTATTTTATTTTCAAAGTTTACAGTGAAAAGAAAGTATTATTCAAATTTGCATTATGTACATAGTTTTATTTATTTATTTATTTTTTTTACACGTCCATAATAAAATCAATGTGTGGTAGACAAGACGGTCTTCTCTCTTTTCTTGCTCACAACTCTGGATCATGTAGCTGAGGCCTTTATGGAGAGAAGAGAAAAGTAGAGTTAGAACACATGCTCACAATGCTTCATAATCAAATCTAGTAATTATTATTTTTAACTCTACCCTGGCAGAACAGATATAACTAATGGCTTGATGCTGATTGCTTGAGCATTACAAATAGAAGTGCCAGACTTTCAAATGAATTAGCAGTGTATTAAACTTGGTGACAGTGAGCAGAAGATCTACATTTTTCTGCAGTATTGGACCTCAGTACAGTACAGCTGGCACTTACAGAGAATGACTTGTGACTAACTTCCAAATTGATATTTATTTCAAAGAGGTATGTTTTGAGTTTGAAACTGATCAGACATGAATGTGGGATGTAGGTGAATGACATACCTGTCCTCTGTGAATGTCTGTCTGGACCAGTTCAATATCAATTTATAAAGCACCACCTGAGCTTGTTTACATGCGATTGTGCACTTCATGGTTAGCACTAAACTGCCTTTTATTCAGCTACATCACAACAGTATCACCAACAAGTCAACACAATAGCCCCTAACACATAGCTGTAAATACCCTTACTGTACCCCCTAAATAGCGTATTTCCCGGGGACGGGAACGAGACAGGAGCCATCTCGCTGTGTGTATGATATAGCCTTATCCCCTAACGTTACACGCATGAAGCAGCCAGGAAGCCGGCTCGCTGTGTGTAGCTAGCGGCTAATCTGACTACACAGACACAGAAACCGTTAGCCTGTTGCTACAGCCAGCTGCTAACATCACCTCCTGGATAACAGTTGGGCTTTCGGCCCAATATATAAAGGGACATATTTCCAACTATTCGTTTTCGGACTAAAGGACCGTGGAAAATGCGCAGTCTGTAACTACACAGGACCAGACTAAGATACATGTTAGCAGCTAACGCTACTTTGCACGTTAGCTCACTCCGAGTTCCGGTGATCTCATGAGATTTTCAAATCAAGCTCTAAACATGACCTTTAATGTTTTCTTACCTGGTTACTAGGAAATGAGCCATGTCAGCACCTGTTTTCAGTCCCACTTCAAGTTGAAGTCGCCTCCATGAGTCGAACGCGTATCCGATGTTTATTCCAGTGCCAGCCCGGCTTTGGTCGTAATGTCGTTTCGACTCATGACTTGCCGCTTATAAAACCTTTGTTTTCCTCATAGTATAACTTTTTATTGGACTTTGTGTGGTGCTGGGTCGTTTTCTGGCCGTAGCAGAATCCATTGCTACCCAAACACTAGTTTTGGATCCACCGTGCTTGTCTTCTTCCGGTCTCCAAGCCGTTGAAGACGCGCATTCAGCGTCATTTGACGTCACATCCGCAGGACTGCGCGGGAAATTCAGACCCCGAATTGCAGTACATTATGCAGCCCACAGCCTGTTCAAGGCAACGGAGAGATACGTGGGTGGGCTCATTCTTTTTGGTTTTGAACGCTTCATCACCTATTAGCATTACAATACTTATAGTTAATGTTTATTTTTTCACAAATCCTGCCCTAAGTCCCTTTAAGGCTTGGATCTTCACAGGCTAATATTGCGGAGTGTACTCGGGAACTGCTCTGCCCGCTTAAACAAACACATTAGAAGATATTGAACAGTTTGTGTAAAAGGAAATATATTAAATGAGCTCACACGCTGTATGTGAAGCGTGCTCTGCATGCCTGTCTTTGAGGTCCACAGAATGCTTCCGTCAACCCAGCGGCCCGGCTCCTCAGCTCTGGATCTCTGCATACGCCCCTCCACACACTCCACTTGCTCAGTCGCCTTTAGTCACTATTTTGTTCATCCCTAGATCATTTCCTGTCCTGAAACTGACACTTTGGCACTATTGAGGAGCCTTTGAGCAACTTTATTTATAACTACCACATCAGGTTTTCGGTGTCTAACAGATTCTACAGACTCTAGTTGTACTGAGCAGCTTCTAGGTGTGTGTTTTGAACAAGAATTCTGGGTAACACTTCATCCTAAGGGAGTTATAATAACCTAGTACCATATTAAAATTTCTTTGAAGTAACCCCTAAATGACCACAATAATAACCTTAAAATGTATTGAGAAATGATGTTCTTCTATTTATCAAGAGGCAGTTAATAAATAGCTGATGCTTTCTTTCATACATCTGTAGGGAACTTCCATCTGGTTTTATCTTGAACTCTTCTCTTCATGCCATTTTCATTTCCAACTAGTTTCTGCTAAACTTCTGCAGGTCAGTGTATTGAAGGACATTCTCATTTAACTTTAGTGGCATGAAGACATTATGAGGCCTCAATAGGCAATTTAGGAATGAATGAAATGGGAAACGCTCATGAGGTTGCATTTGTCGGTAGCTGGAAAGATCTGCTGAAGTGATAGAAACTGGTAAAACTGGAAATGGTC
Source organism: Diplodus puntazzo (assembly GCA_963678695.2). Lineage (NCBI taxonomy): Eukaryota > Metazoa > Chordata > Actinopteri > Spariformes > Sparidae > Diplodus > Diplodus puntazzo. The sequence continues at coordinate 21,063,134 of OZ023155.1, forward strand.
TGGACAGGGTCAAGTTGGATATCAAAACGGCATGAAGAGGAGAAGTTGAGCAGGAACCAGTCGGGAGCTTTCTGGAAGTGTATTACAGAAATGACCAGCTTTTTGATAACTGCTTACTGGAAAATAGCACAAAATATTGACCCTCAACATTATTTACTGATAATATCCCACTGTAAATGTGGGATCATTTAAATTTCAAATGTGTTACCGCGTAATTATCACCTCCTTACCATGACATTTGCGGACATATAAAATTAGGCGCTACCGAATGTTGAACACTGTTTTCCACTGATGGTAAATTATAGCCTTTCTTGTTGTGTCTGACACAAAGCGAGCAAGAGTGAGATGGTGAAATACTAGCAGGTTAATAGGGAAGGAGGCGCTTGTTGTATTTGACCCTGATGGAGAGTAACTATGAATTTTCTTTACAAGCTTGTTCTTTTCACTTGTAGCCATCTAAATTAGAAATTTCTTTACAGCCCAAGTGGCAAATTGTTTTTTTTTATTATTTTTTTTTTTTTTTATGTAACACCAAATGACACTGTTCACCAGCATTTGGTCATTGCATGGTGACCAATTTAAACTTCTCCTGGCCAGTAGACAAAAAGCTGTAATTTAAGTGAGGTATATGTGGCTAGGAGAAACAATACTTAATGTATTTATTTATTTATTTGACAGGGACTTGGAAGGCCTTCTGGGAGTAAAACACATGATACAAAATGTTAAACAAAATGACATAGGCAAGCAGCCACTATGACAGTGACTGTGACAGAGACTTAGAACAACAATTAAGAACAATGAAGGGAAACAACAACAGCCGAAAATGTTGTCAACAGTCATACTATTGGTATAAAACGTTATTTTCCCTTTCATTCCCCAAAAAATTATAATGTAATTTTTGTCACTTGTATACATATTTAAATAGATCCGTATTTGACCATGCTGTAAAGTGTGGATAAAAAACAATAACAGTAATGTACACTTTCCTGCTGTAGACGATATTGCACCCTGAATTCAATCCTCTCTTCCTTTATGGAGGGAATGGAGGGTACCTTTTTCTGTGCCTTTTATAGCTTGTCAAGAATGTTCTGATATATGGTACACTGTGTACTCAATAAGCACTAAAACAATAAAATCAGAACACGATAGGAAAACAAAGGGAAAAGAAAGTAGAAGGAAGTGTTGGAGGTTCAGAGAAAGATGGTATTATTATTTCTGCTTGGATATCCTGGTGTGAATTTGCCAGAGACATTTGTCTGAAGTAATAGCTTTGTCAGTTATGTCATTGACTCACCATGGGACACAGTCAAGGAGGGATTACATTTTTGGGCACTCTATCATTACAATTCGCGAACTGCTGACTTGGATATTAGCTCCCAATAGGGAACAGCTCTTACGGACCCTCCCACAGAGCTTATTGTGAATATTTGACAAAAAAACAAACAAGGGAATGTGAAATAAATGAAACCAAACAATTATTTGCTGTTTACATGACAAAAAAAACAAAAACATTTTGAAATGTCAAGGTTTGAAACAAAAGAGACTTGTTTTGTTCCCTTCTCCCTCCTAGATGCTTTGAGTGATTCATCCCCTGTTGAGCCGCGGCACTCCAGACTGAGCCTCATTTTGAAAGGCGCTCTTGTGCATCTTCTGTCATCCAAGCCAAACGGATCCACTGCGACAATAAATGAAAGTACATTTTTATGTTCGTTTGACAAAGTTTATCAAAGACGCGATTCGTATATCCACATGGAGGTCAAATAGTATTTGGAGTCGCTTTCAAATGCTCAATTACTGTAGTAATCTTTGCTGGCAGAAAGCAAGGGTGCCTCAGTGCTGCTTCTTCTGCCCTATTTCGAGACTCTATTTTAAAACTTTAGACCAGATTTAATGCTGCTTTTATATGCTCCCAGTGGGCTCTATTAAAACAACAACAACAACAAGAAAATCCATATATCCATCTCCTTCTGACCACATGCAGCTGAACTCTCCACTGAAACCGGGTGATCCATGTTACTTTAAGTCCTGACTCTTGAGGATGTTAAATGCTGGTATTCTAAAAGCTTTCTGAATTAAAACTTACCTTAAGATGTCCTCATCTATAGCCCAGAGTACCCTTGTCAGGCTCCAAGCAACATTCTAAAACACCTGTCCTCCAAAATAAATTTAAATAATTAAGATGAATATACTTTTGAAATGAAAAGGCTTCCTGTTGTCTGTGAATGTGGGGATCATAGTGCATGTTCTAATTCCTTCTCATTCCCATTACTCTAATTCTCTTTATGTGGGAGTAGACTGGTCAGCCTCCTCTTGCCTGTAGCGTGTCCAAAATCTAGCAGCCTCCTCACTCATGGGAGAGAAACATACCTCCTCTTACCTGGCCTCCCTTCACTGGCTACCAAACACAGGATTGATTCTAAAGAGCATATTTTATTTCTCCTCGGTTTTTATCACAGAACTCCTCAGCACCCATTTTCACCTTTAGGCTCTTTGCATTTATTGGACAATCACTCCTCTCCATTGCTTGTTTCCAATTAAAATCCAAAGGTGATCCAGCATTTTTAATTGCTGCCCCCAGACCTCCGAACAGGTTAAGCTTCACTTTCAGATCTTCCCCTCCTATTGACATTTTTGCTCTTATCTTAAAGGAATATTTGGGCATTTTGGGAAATATGATTATTATTCACTGTCTGGCAGAGACGAGAGGCCCCCAGAGCGGCACCCGGCGAAGACCTAGTCTGGCACATAACCCCCCACAAAAGAGCCAATTGCCTTTTTTTAAACTTTGGTTTTTGTGCAGATTTTAAAAAACAAGATATAGGAATTAATTAGTGAGCTTTAGAGGTCCAAGGTGTCTTTTGAAGCCTCAGACAGAGCCAAGCTAGCCGTTTTTTCTCTGTCAAGAGTCTGGGTGCTAAGGTAAACTAACTGGCTGCCGGCTCTAAATTCTCTGAGGGAGCACAGAGGAACATTTGTTGTTTTTTTCAACTATAAACAATGAAATCCTGCATCGTCCTGTGGCCACGGGGCATAGTGCAAATTGGGGAAGAATACCAGAGGGCGAAAGTTCAGTCAATTCTCATTTGTGAGTTTTTTCACACTTACTGGACGATTAGTCTGTTTCTGTGTCACTGGATTTAGTGTTGATTAGCTCTGTGTGTCTGTAGGCACTGTGTCTTGCTTTGTCTGTTCAGCAATGGTTGCTATCGCAGTTAATGCCTATAACTCAGTTCTTCTTTTATTTATTCCAGGCAAGTCACTGCTGCGGTTTATGTTAATGTTAATGCATCACTAACAGCTACCTGCTGTTAGGTGTTCAGAATAGCAAATGCAAAAGCTTTGTTGAATACGGGACTGATTGGATCACTTTTGTGCAATGTCAACTGCAGGAAGGAAAGTGCAAAATATATATTTACCTGAAAATGCACTCATTGAATGGAATTATTTGATTTTCCTATATTTGCACTGGAGTAGGTAATGGCATTAGAAGCATTTTTATCAATAGGTGAAGAATAAAACTGGATTTTGTACATTTAAGCATTTGTACATCCTTCGCTAAGAGTAATTGGTTTGTTTTGTTTTCTTCCGAGCTGGCCAGACTCAGAAGCACCAGGAGCTCATGGCCCATTTTCTTTAGCATGTCCTTTGAAAAGTGAGCGCATATTTGTTTCCCAGTCTCATGGAGAGGGGAGTGTGAGCTCACAGCTGTTGTGTCAGCGGATATTGGACTGACCGCGGGGTGCATGCCTGAATACATCAAAGATTTTACAAATAGCCACTGATGACTTGGTTTTCTGCACTTTCTACTTCATTCAACAGGCAGAAAGGAAGGCGATGGGAGAAATGAGAGCAGGAAAGGATCTGTAAGTGCAGAGACAACATGCAAACAGCTGACTGCTCGTTTAAACACAAACCTTGAAACATAATTGTATTGTTGCTGTTTCGGTAGAGCTTTGATTTTATATTTATTGACAACATTGTTGTGAAGTGGAAGGATATTCTTTCAGTTGTTTGGTGTATTTAAGTTCTGTAAATAAATTCTCATTCAGTCCCTCCGTAGTCAGTGGTAGATGACAGATGGCAGCGGGTTCATCTATAAAAAAAATCGGTTGCAAACTGGTCTGCATAAAAATGTGTATTTCAACTAGAAAACAGCTGTGAGGTTGTTCACAATCCTGACAAGAATGTGTTTTCTTTTTGCTTTCCCTCTAACTGTATTCACTTCTATAGCAACGCTAACCAAGGGTCATGAATATTATAGTATTTACAACTGTGGCTTCAAAAATGTGAAGCCGATTTTAATGAAGACGCAGTATTTGTCAGATACAAAGACGAAATAATCACAAAACTTGGACTTTCAATATTTTACATTACATGTATCAGACGCTTTTGTCCAAAGCGACTTACAGTAATTTATTCATACATACATTAATACACTGATCGTGGTGGCTGCCATGCAAGCAACGGACCAGCACATCAGGGGCAGTTTGGGGTTCAGAATCTTGCCCAAGGACACTTCAACACGCAGACAAGGGGAATCGAACCAGCGACCCTCCTATAACAAGACGGCTCTATTCCTAAGCCACAGCCGCCCTGCATCTTTTCAGGATGTAAAAAAAAAAAAAAAGGTCTCCCTGCCGACTCTACTGTGAGCAAGACATAGGTAACTTACAGAATTTATGCTCAAATAGTTGTATGCATGCATGCTTAGTTGTGTGCATTAATTGCCATAAATGTTGGCAAAACCTCTGTTACATTTTGTTACGGTTCAATTTCCAAAGATGATGTTTTGGCTGACCTGACCCTGGTAACAAAGAAACCGGAAACTGTCCCAGGATCTTCTGCTTTCGTCCTCATAAACACAGCGGGAAAACATCACATCTCGCTGTCTTGTCAAAAGTATCCGGTTTCATTGCTACAAAGACAGACAGCTTTGGGAAAAAACAAACAAAAAAACAGATGTTTGGTGCTTACAAATGTTGAAACGCTGTCTGGAACAGTAGTGTCTGACTTGGAAGTGGTCTCTCCCAGCTTTAACACCACCGTCAACCCCTCCAGACCCTCACTTGAAAAGCGAACAGTAATATGGCGCGTATTGTAGAAATGTTGTTGTAATACATGTGACACAAATTTAAATATGAGTGGTTTGCACAATCAAAAAATACCAACGATCAATCTGGCAGCTGGGCTGGGGGACGCTCATGGTGTTAATATATGTTTTTATAGCAGTCAGTGTCAGACGTCACTTTATTACCCAAGACACACGTGACTGTGCGTGCTATTCCCAGCTAGTAGAGGTGACATCCAGCATGTATTCGAGTCTGCCTCATGTAACGTTACCACCCTACGTGCACAAAGATGAATAAGGAATCTGAATCGAGAACAAATCAATAAAAACTCTAATTCAACCACAGCAGCACCGAGGCAGAAAGTCCTGCACCATAGTTTGCAGTCAATGATAGATGTTGCATATAGCCTAAACCGGAATTATGTCAATTGAGGACAAAGTAGGTCGAGCAGACAGTGACTGCTGTGGCTATTCATCACCTAGACGCACCTCCAGGGATGTAACATAGTAGTCGCCTGTGTTTACATCAGCCATCTGTTGAGCTATAAATGGACACTTTTTAAGTACGTGTGAACATGAGCAGAATGCTATCATCTGCTTCTTTTCAGCTCTCAGTGTTTCAGCTTACAGTGTTCTAGTGATTATACAGAAATTATTGTAAAATTACACTATATGTACCTGCTATTTTCATTTATTTATTTGCAATTCATTGCAAACATATTCAGCCTTGTCTCAAAAAATTGACTTTGTGTCACATGCCTCTGTGTTTCACGCGCACACAGAAGATATCCTGAAGGGTTTCTATGAGGTGCTCCGGCCTTTGAACTAAATTCAGTGTAAACCTTTCTTTGGCACGACCAGAGCAACTGCTCCACCTCGACTTAGTACAGATTCCACGGAGGGTGGAATTGGAGTCACACCTTTACCCCAGAGACTTTCACCCAGGAGACAACGTCCTGTGGCCCAATCTGTTCTCAAGCCAACCAAGTAGTTTTGTGACAAAAACCTTACAATTTGGCTTTCTGGCAGGAATGCTATGGTGGTCGCGTATAGACAGTAAAGTGCACCAGGTGAGTCTGTCTCAGACACCCAGGATCCGGTGGGAACATTTTGGCATTTCTCTACACTGAGTTCCCCTTACCACTGTGATACTCAGCCCTGCAGCTAATCTCACATCCAATACGCAACCAAAACCCTTGATACATATCTCAGAATGGATCAACTCTCCTGACAACACTAGAAGCACTTACATAAAACAGTAACAACAGGTAGCGCCACAGCAAAATATATCAGCTATGTTGCTTTTATTTGATTTAGTTGTATTTCTGTTCAACCCAAAATTCCACTTTTCACATGTACTGTGCTACCTTACAGTATCGGTTACAGTATTCAGAAATGCCAGTTATGCTTCAATCTGCCTCTCAATTTACCTGAACTAAGTCATTCCAGTAATACTATGGCTACACATATAATGCTAATCAACCCCTTCTATAGCATTTGGCTGCAAATTCCCTTTCACATCACACCATATGTCTTCTTTTACAATACACCTGGGAAAGAATCTTTTATCATACTTGTTTCAACCCTGGCTTCTGCAGACATGTCCAGACTGGTGTGCTGAGAACGTGGCACCTCACGCATACTTCATATCAGGCATTACTAAAGATCGCTATGGTTGATAAACTGGAGAATATATATAAGCCATAAGACATGTTATTACTATGTTATCATTATTTTATTACATTGTTTGCCGATTTCACTGATTTTCATACAGCATTGTTTAGAATATCAATCAAAGATGCATTCATAAACCTAACTGAATTGATTCATGAGCGATGAATTTTGTCATTCTTTTCACTCAGAATCACGCTTTTTTCAAGCCATTATTTTTTATTATGAATTCTGAAGCTCTTTGTAAAATCTGTTCCAATATGGGTGCTGTAAATTAATATCATTGATCATTCCCCTGACATTTAATAATGATGACTGAGATATTGTGCAACACAACATGGTTGACAGCTCCATGTGATGAATTGATGGTAAGGGCGATATGAATAGACGCAGCCGTGTGTAATGGTCTCACACAATGACTGCCGTTCTAATGTTCGTAGAGAACCTGCAATGCAATTGGGGGAATCGCTCTGCTTATTTGCTGCGTTCTTCTCTTTGACAGGTCTGATAAGTGGTGGAACAGGCACAAGTGTGCAAACGTTTGTTTGAGGATGTTTCTATGTCTGTCAGTGGTTAAAGGGTGAGTGGAAATGAGGCTTGCTTATGTGCGTACGGTTTTGCAATGATTAAGATTTATAAAAACAGAAGTACGTGCAGCTTTATAATTGAAAAGAATGTACATGTCTGGTTTTGTGCATTGTGACTTTACACAGAGATTTATGCATCTGGCCACTGATGTGTGAGGAGGATTCCTGGCGGGTGAAGAGCCTCTTTGGGATCTCTCTGTGTCTGGCTGCATAAATGTTCACAGGGAAAAAGATTAGGTCCTTTCACAGTGTTACTCCTTTATTAACCAAATTAAATTTGGAAGTGTGACTGGCCAGTTTCAATTGTGTCTGCAGTAAATTTCTTTTTGTCTGAGAGATTTGAAGACATCATTGTCTTATTGTACTTGAGCCCCATAACCATGTGTGGACTGGCCAACAGGAAAAGAGCTAAGTGGCCTTTAAGTGTCCGGCCAGTGTTAAGACTGCTAAATAAAAGGGGTAAATCAAAGAGCAAACATATGGCAGCCACAGTACACCTGCGTGAGTCCAGTCAGAGCTCTGAGGAAATACCAACTGTGAAACAATCGATCCAAAAGCAAGCAAAAAAACATATGCACTGCCAGGCCAAGTCGCCACCAAAAAAAAAAAAGCTCACACATTGTAATATATGGTTGGACCGCCTTTATGGCACACATTCGCTGTGGCTTTGTTTCGATAAGCTTCTGCAATGTCACAAAATGCATTCCTGTTTAGTGTTGCATTAATTTTTCACCAAGATCTTGTATTGAAGATGGGAGAGTCGGACCACTGCGCAAAGCCTTCTCCAGCCCATCCCAAAAATTCTCAATGGGGTTTAGGTCTGGACTCTGTGGTGGCCAATCCATGTGTGAAAATGATGTCTCATGCTCCCTGAACCACTCTTTCACAATTTGAGCCCGATGAATCCTGGCATTGTCATCTTAGAACATGCCCGTGCCATCAGGGAAGAAAAAATCCATCGATGGAATAACCTGGTCATTCAGTATATTCAGGTAGTCAGCTGAACTCATTCTTTGGGTACATAATGTTGCTGAACCGAGACCTGACCAACTGCAGCAACCCCAGATCATAGCACCGCCCCCACAGGCGTGTACAGTAGGCACTAGGCATGATGAGTACATCACTTCATCTGCCTCTCTTCCTACCCTGATGCACCCATCACTTTGGAACAGGGTAAATCTGAACTCATCAGACCACATGACCTTCTTCCATTGCTCCAGACTCCAATCTTTATGCTCCCAAGCAAACTGAAGCATTTTTTCCCAATTAGCCTCACTGATAAGTGGTTTTCTTAAGGCTGCACAGCTGTTCAGTCCCAATCCCTTGAGTTCACTTCACATTGTGCGTGTGGAAATGCTCTTACTGTCACTATTAAACATAGCCCTTAGTCCGACTGTTGTTTTTCTACGATTTGATTTCACCAAATGTTTAAGTGATTGCCGATCACGATCAATCAGGCTTACTCAAGCGGACTAACATCTTTTCCACATGTGTCTTTCAACATGGTTGTTGAAGAAATGAGAAGATACTCATTGCATCAGTTAGAGTTAAATAACTTGTTGCCAGCTGAAAGATAATCACCCATGAAGTAATTATCCAATAGGAGGCTCTTACCTATTTGCTTAGTTAAATCCAAGAGCCAACTTCTTTTTTGGCCAGGCAGTGTATATGAACATTTATTCGTTTTACATTTCCAGCAGGTCAAGTTTGCGTGTAACTTGGCTTGTTTCCACAAACATAGACATCGATGTGAGACCTACACACCTGCAAAAAAGGATTAAGATTTCCTTTTGTTTCCGGTAGATTTATTGTGTGGTGAGAGTCTAGTAGTCGCCTGATCAATTTTCAACTACCTCTGACCCGTGCTACCTACACCAACCACTCTGCAGCAACAGCTGTCCAATCAACATGCAGTGGGCCTGAGATAATATGTACAGCTAGAGAAACGTGCACCAGATTTTATTCATGTACATCAATAAAAAGCCCTGTATCATATATCTATTTTATTTCTTTGCCTCTATTGGAATACTGACCACAGGTGCAACATATCACTGAGAGTCAAACACAAGTTAAAAGTTTTTGCTCAAGTATAAGTTACTATTTTATTTATGAGAATGTTCTCAAGAGCTATCAATAATGAATGCTGAAGCCATGGCCTTTTTGCTATGAGCTTTTGACATGAAAGAAGGCTACCTCTAAACCAATGTAACATTGATATAATCTGGACATCTGCTGTGGCTTCAAAGAAGAACTTGCATCCTATTTATTAGGCCTGTGCACACAGATTTATTTCCAGCCTTGACTTCAAAGTTTACAGATTAATATTTTAGGGCACCTGGTAGATTCAAAACCTGTCTCTCTGAATTTGTATGTATTTGTTTAGTTATTTGAAATGCATGCCACATACAAACACTTATTATGTATTTTTAATAACTGTTCTAGAAAGAATGTTGCAACTCAATTATATTATTTTGAAAATGTGATAGAGTTCATGGTCAGAATTTGATTCTCAAAAGGCTATTTACTATTTTCCCTAAGTGATTTACATAATTCTCTTGATTTTTAAAGTGTTTGTCAAACAGTAATCTGCTCAAGGTAATTCAAGGCTGAACCATTGCATCCTTGATTTGTCAAAGACAGTGCCCTGAAGCATTTTCTGTTCTTGCCTTTCCAGTTGTCACAGATTGACAGTTATAAAGTTTAGTATTATATACGGATGTGTGAGTGAATAGCATAGCAAGTAGCATTACATGGCAGTCATCTATTAGTTGTTGAGATATTTCAAACTGACTGACCGACATTTTCAGTCAGTCAGAAAATTCTTATCACACAGGCTATTTAATGTAATGTTTCAAGAGCTCTCAGCCACATTTCACGGCCTTCGTTAGTGGCTGGAGTTTGCTCAGCTGTCACGGAGATGGTTCAGTTGCTATTGTGAGAACTCATCATGTAATTCTGATCACATGATATCAGGTAGTATCACAGGGGTGATTGTAACACAGACCCTTTCTCTTGTGACACCGATGTTGCTTAGTGCTGGTAACTGTAGCTACTAGTTAGCTCAGTTAGCAATACAGCTGAGTATCGTGTATCGAGTATCATGCAGGCACAAGAGCTTTGGCCCAGCAGAGCAGTAGGTTTGACTGAGCACCAGAACCGGAGCTGGGTGAGTTAGAAACATAAGCGGACTCAGCAGCCTCCCAGTAAAAATGTACTGACTGAGAACGATTACACTCTTCAAGACTGACCGACAAAAATGACCGGGGTGATTTAATGTTACTGCGGCGTTGATAAGGACTCTGACGATAGGGATGAAGAAGAGGAAGGGTTCAGTAAAGGACTAGAGAGTGAGGATTTGTGCTTGTGAAGTCATGTATTCCCATGTTATGTTAGAGATGAACGGATAGTAAAGCTAACAGTGGCTACAGCTTGCAGTAGTTAGTGGTTACTCTGGTCATACCTTGCCCCCTATTTGCCTGAAGCATGAATTCGACAGGTGGTCAATTCTTACATTTTGCACCCTTAATGCCCCCAAAATAGCATAAGTGCAGGCTTGTGCTTAGGAATACAGATGTTGTATGGTTGAGGGGAGGTAATGTCAAAGGACAGGGCCGTGTGACAACCATGAAAAGCGCCAAAATATGCATACATTATATCATCTACAGCAGATAATACACTGACTAGGTATAAGTACTATACCTCATACAACGCAACCCTTTTCTATCACCATATTCTGGTTATTTTGCAATTCATAAAACATTTTTTATAAATGTATAATTAATTTGATAATAAATCAAAATTTGTTTCAAAATACTTTTTTTATTGCAATCAGCTCATCTGTAACTCTTAACAACTGCTGAAAACAACCGCTCATTAAAATTTGCTTAAGGCTTAATGCATTCAAGGGTTTATTTACTGACTCCTTCTGTTGGAAAGGGGAATAATGAAGCAGAAATGTGAAAACTGTGAAAAACTTCACAGAGACCACCTCCCTTCATGCAGTAATTGTTGTAAGTTGTCAGTGCTGTTCGCTACCCCTTCTGTTGATGTTTGATATGGAAAATCAATCAGAAGCAGGATTTCAATATGGTCGTCTCTCATTCTGCCTGCCCTGGGTTGTGGGCAAGGGCAGGTATTTCAGGAGAGTCATACTTCTTTCTGTCTTCTCCACTAATGAGACAAACGAGCAGACTCTGCTGCTGCTTGACCATGCATGCTTAAGTAGATGGCAGCAGACGGAACAGGAACCAAAGCCTTTGAAATTGAAAACATGTCTTCTTTCTATAGCATTCCTCCTAGGAATTCTTGTTTCTCAGCACTTGTCTGAAGTGGCAAGGACATTTGTGTCAGGAAGGCACCATATAATCAAGGACTCAAACAGTGATTAGTATATTGTACTGTAACTGTCTACAATCTAAGTTAGTGAGCTGTACTATAGCTTTAAGATAAAGTAAATAGTTTAAATAGAAAATGTTTTGTCAGAGTATTTGTGAGTTGTGAAGATTGTATTCAATAATCTGTTTTTTCTTTATGTACAGTCATGACATATTTGTATTTAGAGTTATTTGTATTTAAAGAAGAGTAATGAGTGTCTTAAATTACATTCACATTGTGCAGTTCTAATGCTCACAACCTACTGTATGTCCAGCGGCCAATTTAAGCGCCCATGCAGGGGGTATTCTGTCCTTTATGTAGTGAGAAGGAGGGCTGGGTGTGGAGGTCAGAATGGTGGATATATCTAATGTTCTTGGTTATGGCCTTTGCGATGAATACCATTTTATAGCCATATTATTGGTTGAAAACCGGTTATTTTTAACAATACATCTGGACCATTTCCAGCCATGTTTATGGTGACTGAACACGGGTAGCCAAAGTGGGTTTTGTGTCCCAACCTCACCATACAATACCACAGTGTTGAAAATTAAACATAAATATAAAGCTTCAACATAATGTAGTTTGCAGAAATATACATTACCAACATTAATTCTGACAATCGGGTTGTGGATGGATGATTAGTTGGTCAGTTACTTCTGTCCAGACAGAACAACACATTCTCACTCCCAACTCTTCAACTATGGCAGCTTTGTCAGTGGCCTTAGGCTTCAGATGTTGATGCGCTACCTAGCCTCCTACTTCCAGTTATACTTTGAAAGTAAATAATCCTGTGTAAGATCCATCTCACCATCCCGACCACATCCCAGAGTTTTCTCTCACCCCTCTAGTTCAGTAGTATAAAGGACTGATGCTGAACTGCAGTTTCAAACTTTTAAGCATCGGGTCTGCTATATTCGACACATTACAAGTGAAAACGGGATGACCTGAACTGATACAGCCATTGGTGGGAGTGCCATGAAGTGATGACTTTGGCAATCGTCTGACTTTCCCTTTTCATTTCATCGTGTCCAATACTTCAATTTGTAGCTAGATACCTGCCATACTAAGTTTCCCATCAGCCTGCTTATACACAAAATGTAGATATTTTATAGTGGTAACAATGTCACACAGCAGGGCGACCTTAAAAGTGAATAGAATGAAAGAAAAAATGAAGAGAAAACAAAATTAAAGTTGTTATTTCACATTAGGTCAGTGGTCTTGTGTCCAAAATTCAATTTGTTTCTTAACAGAGATATACACAGTGACAACAATCCTGAAACATTAGCTATTCAAACAACTTGTTGTAATTAAAAAAGGGAAATAGGCAGAAGTAAACGAGTGAAATTACTGTCATGGTAGAGCAAAATTGCTGTTTTATGAAAAATATTCTACTTTTTAACCACTTTTGTACTTTTCTCAATGAATGTGTCCAGGAGATGCTGCTGCACGATTAATGTAAGACATTTGAAAAGTGTCATCTTTTTCAAATGAAATTTAACAAACGTAATTAATTTGGCAGTGGCACAGCCCAAACAATGAGTTTGTTGACGAGCTATAATAAACAAGGAAATTAGGTATGAAAATGGTGCTGGACAATATTACAGTTACAGCACACGCGTCCATGAGCATTTCATGTAATTAGTCATATGGAAAGAAGAATAAATAACATATTTTATCATCAATCTGCTATGTTATTGTCACAGACTGCTTTTTCTGGCAGATGGAAACCATGGGTATAATTGAACCATATGTTAGGGTTGATACTTAGCCCTCAGCAGGATCAGCAAGCAGAAACAATGCAAGAAAAATATTGTCGGCTAAGTGAATTATCATTACCTTCAAGGATCTAGCAAATGGAAAAAAAATGCACTCATAATACACACGTTTTTTTCCTCCATGAGGCTGAATTATAGAAATGATCACTTCATACAGATAAAATACATATTATTTTTTAACCTCCTTTCATGAATGACAAATTCCAGCAAGAAAATGCAATTAGGTTTTCTGGTGTGCAAGTGTGGGCTCCAAACATGCTAAGCGTAGCAAAAGGCATGGCACCACTTCCAACCAAATATCAGGAACTTGTCTTTTGCAACTACAGAAATACATTTTGTTTTTTCCTTTTTAAATATCAGTGGGTTGGATGAAACCGCCCAAAGGTAATTTTACACGCCACTGGTACAAAACATGTTTAGCTGTTCCATACAGAATTAGACAAGCTGTGGTGTAAGCAAGGAAAATTGGATTATTGGGGATATATTTTAATCTTGTGTCAACAGGTTAAAATACCTTGCAGAAAGACAGGGATAAGAGGACAATCGTGCACAGACCCCAAGGAAATCAATCAAGAATGCAACACAACAGTGGAGGTTTGGACATTCACTACTGAAAATGACTTTACATAAAACATTTTCTGAGGATTACATTGTCCCTCTAGGATACATAGTCAAATAGCTGGTGAAGCAAAATGCAAATTCCTTTTATTGAAGACAATACCTGCTCATGGCTGGGTTCATGATATATATATATATATATGAATATATATATATATATATATATGACCTGCCACATGCGGCTTGTAGTGTTTTCGGTTCTGCACGCAACAACTTTGTCTGATGTGTCTGAGACCCACACTATCCTCATTTCTAACTGTTTGCACTTTGTATCACTTCTTTTGGATTCTTGAATTATTAAGTGCCCACAGCTGTGAAGTGGAAGGTATTTCAAGAACTGACAGATTAGATCGTGAAAGAAGATTCCTTGTCTTCTGGCAAATGTTTGCTTTACTTTAATGCCCTTTGATAATGGATGAGATAAAAGTATGTGAACCCTCTGCACCTTTGTAAGTCCTGACCATATTTTCTTCTTCTGAAAGCCGGTTCAATACTTTCAACTACAAACATTTGTCATAGAGAAGTGGGTGAACACAGTGCAAGCTTTCACTTCTTCTCAGTTCTGAGGCTACCTTATTAAAATTAATGTTTAGAAAATAACAGTGTTAATGTTCAGGAAATGACAGTACTTTGGTGCCCAGTGTGAGACGGAATCGATGACAGTCTCTGTGGCCATCTGTGTGAGTGTGTGTATGATTGCCATGTGTAAGCAGGAGCTTGGGTGTTTTCAGTTTAAATTGCACACCTGGACCAAATCTGCCAAATTTCAAGCCCAGAATGATGCAGATAGCTAAACATGGAAACCAAAACATTATTAACAGCTGGATTACCAGGGGAATTGACATTGACGTCTGCCAGCCTTGGTCCCAAATGGAGATGAACATGTGCTCCCACCGTAGTCCGTCTGGGCTCCATAAACAAGAGAGACTCCACTATCCCGTCAGGTGTTGACACCTTCTGCCCAGCTCTGCAGCCATCCTGTTCCACACTAAAAGTCTTTCAGAATCACAACCTACTTAGCAAGTGTTCTGATAATTAGCTTTATTTCTACCCCTGCCTTTTTGTACTATTCATCCAATAGATCTGTCCTTACGTGTGCTTTAATGTGAGGTTAACGGCCATGTGTAAAGCAGGTTATGTAGCCCCCTTTTTAAAGCCTACAAGATTCTAAATGCACACCAATAAATGGGCTGCGTGAGGTCAATAAGATTTCACCAGTCCCTGTCCTTCACCTTATTGCCCACCATTGTCCCATTAGAGTATATGTTTGGCAATCACTTTAACTGCAGAACTGTAGCTCCCAACTACTCTCATCAGCATTGTAGTGTCTCTTCATCCCTTTCTGAAATAATATCAAAAAAAGCTCAGAAACCTCTTGCAATTTTGCACTTTCTTAATTTGCATAATGGCCAATTATGGTCAATCACACCCACGCTGTTTGTGGACTAAATCCAATGCCAAATCAGCAGGGAAACCGTACCCAATTACGGACATGCAGCAGACAAAATCAACACCACCAAAGTAGGTTTCTTTGACACAGCAGGATTCCTAAATGTCACTGGAGCCATCATTGAAATGCATTCATTAAATCCATAATACCATCTTGTGAGGATCACTTTATTTACCAGAAGAGAACGCACCTACCTCATTAATGTCCAGGTTATGTTTTGTGACTCACTATGACATGCGCGTAATGGCAAAATCCACTACTCATTCTAAAAACCTGAGGTAACCAGAGAAGCAGGTGGGTGGTTATTGGGTGTAGTATGTGAGATCCAGTGTTTCTCAAAAAAAAAATAATCATGGTTACTGATAGCATCAGAACCCATTAAAAATCATTCTGGATGCCGCTGCAAGGGGAAACTATTTACAGCATTTTATGATTAACAGGGTCCCCTTGTGGCGAAGACACCCTGAGGGTCTGAGATAAAATGAAGAAAAAAAATGAGTGGTGGACATTCCTGCAGAAACCTAATTCATTTGTTTTTTGTTTAAATGGCCCAAAATCACAAATCACCATCCTGGAGGTGGCTTTGCAATCTGTGCAGTGTGCGACACCCTCTGTCCTTAGATTCTTGATTTAGAAAAGAAACCCTTACCCAAAGCTTTTGGCATGAGTGATCCCTCTCTCATATGCCAGGAAAGGTTTGAGCAGCATCTGATCTGACGCTTTGAAGATTATTAAGTACGCCAAAAAAAGGTAATGTTTTTTTACCGTGTCCATTGGTTGGTTGGTTTGTCAGCATGGTTACACAAAAACTGCTGATTAGATTTTCACAAAACTTGGATGGAGGATAGAGAGAGAGACCCCATTAAATGTTGGTTCGGATCGGGATAAAATTTTTTCTCATTTTCTTTATTATAGTTATAATTATAACTTATAATTATAAATGAATTATAATTATATATAATTAGAAAATAAATAAATTATAATTATAAATAATTATAATTAATAAGAATAGTTATAAATAGTTATAATTATAATGTTTGTGTTATATCTATCTATCTATCTATCTATCTATCTATCTATCTATCTATCTATATATATATATATACGTGAAAGGCGACCGGTGGATGACGCCGAAGAAAAGTCGTAGAAATGGTCAGGTTTCCCAATTTCACATTTTTATTACTTAACTTCAATAACAGGCAAAAGATGAAATTATGATGAATGTCATAGGTTAAACCAGCAACACAGACGGATGGTAAAATGGCGCCTTATATACTGTGCTACCAATTAACTATGACTGGACTCTTCCATTAATGAGGTAAACTTAAATATTATCAAATGGCTATTTTACCAAGTGACAATTTCCCCTTTTACCTTTAGCACACAATCTTCACCACTCGTCTGTTACTGATATGCCCCTTCCAATAAACCTATAAAATATATTTACAATAAATAAACAGAACCACCGAACATTTGACACCCCCCTCCCCCTTCCTATCCGGCCACTTGGTCTCTCCCGGAACGTTTATCACGGTGCCCGTGCCCCCGGGGGAATCTTTTGGTCGTGCACCCTGGAGTAGACACAGGACCGGACAAGTAAGAGTAACACAAACAACTTGACTTTGTACATGTACAGCCCTCACACTTTTGCCGTCCGATATTGCACCACACATATTTACCCGTACAACTCTGCACATGCTTCACGCTATGTTATACTTTCAATCACACAGTCTTTCCGTTGGAGCTCAACTTCGCTCTACTCCCTTTCAGGCGGAGCCGAGTGCTGAACCTGCCCGAAGACATACAATCATCTGCGGTCACACGGTCTAATAAATAACTCAATAAATATAGTAATGTAAATATGTGTATGTACTGTGCAAATATGCAATGTGCAAAATGTACTGTGCAAACTTAGGCAAATAAAGTGCTATCGTGACTAAAGTGCAAAGTGCCGTCATTACTGTACCATTCAAGTTATTGTGCGCTTCGTTAATATATATATATATATATATATATATATATATATATATATAATATATATATATATATATATATATATATATATATATTAGACACAAATATGCCATAAAAGCCTCATCCATAAGGGCTCATAATTCTTCATCATTATAACATTGCTCACATACAGAAGTAATACTCAGAATATAACATGTATGCTCAAATCAAGGTATGAGTACAGTTACAGACTCTCCATTGCTCCATCACACACAAACATATACACAGATACACGCACACACACACACACACACACACACGCACACACACACACACACACACACACACACACACACACACACACACACACACACACACACACACACCTACTTCCAACTTTCATGGTGTCCAGTTTGTTGCATGTGCTTGGGTGTCTGTCCTCTTGAGTGGACCATCTGCTCCTTCCTATTTATTGCTTCTATCCCCAGTTGTGCTCTATCCTTCTGGTGGTCTTCCACCCCCATGCCAAAGCAGACACCAATTAGAGAGTTGCATTAGACTTTTCACTTCTTTCTGGCACTCATTATGTCATATTCAGTTAGAGTTTGCTTTACTATCTTCCGCTCCTCTGAGCACTTTTAAGACTTCCAAACACCCACAATTTTCCAGCAAGATGGAGCTAGGTAACATGAGCAACAAACCATATGCTCGTTCAAGGTGTTTTTGTCTCTTTGAGATTTTCTATGACATGGATAAATTGCAATTATGTAGATAATTTCCGGAGCCTCTGCTGAATACTTAAATTCTCTGATGCTACAGTTTTAAAATACATTGTGTTTTTGAATTTATCCTTTGCATAGACTGTTGCTGTTTTCTTATAAGACATCATTTATGTTCTTTATGCCATCAGCTACATCTCTACTGTTTCGCATTGTTTGTAGATGTGGTGACCACCAGCCAACCAGCCTGAGGTTGTCTATACATTTGTCAAGCTACCCTCTGAAAACACTTTGCGGCATCTGTCGGTCTTGTAATTTATATTGTTACGCTCCGCTGTGCCATTTCAACCAAATTGCTTCTGTTAAATATTTGCTGTCCATTTAATTTAGTTAGATATTCCTTCACTATCTCCATATGATAACTTTTTTAAGGTATTGTTCAGAGCTTATGTGTCCATCCGTCCTCTGCACACATTCTTTTTGTCATGATATATGAGTGGCCCAAATTTCAGCTTAATGTAAACTTTTAATGGAGAATTTGCATATTTAGCTCTGCTATTCATAAATGCACAAATTTAAGTGAGTGTACTTGTATAAAGCACTGGCTGGTCGCATAGAGGTTTGCAAATTTTCGCTGTCTTTTCCTCCCTAATGTTTTTATATCCGTCCACAAAGCAGACAGTGACAGATATACACTGTCAAACACCATGGATGAAAATGTGATCTACATAATACCATCTCAGGAGATAATATAGACTTATTAAGTCCCTTTCATCCCTCAAGAACCTCATTAAATAAATGACTCTGTCAGTTGTGTTAAAACACGTGTTTAGGTCTGTCTGTCATCGGTTCAGAAATTCTCCTCATGAATAACAACTAAAAAAAGGATACAACGGATACACATAAATATTTTGTTTTCAGTGTTTCCAAATGAAACATGACTTACAGCCTATTTAACCAAGGCACTTGTAAACTGTCCACTTACACAGAGGTATTTCATAGTAGGGTAGCTTTGACAACCAGTGCGTATGGAGATCCACGAAAGATACACTGAAACAAGTCAAGCCTTAAATAACCAATTAGAAGTCAAAGCTTGTGTGAAATAGAACATGAGAGTGTATGTGGCTAATGGATCAGTACAGACCACCCTCTCAAAAATAATAACACATTTGGTTAGCTCTAATTTTACGGTAACACATATTTCTCAGTGCTGAGCTCACCTTATCAAAGCTCTTCACACAGTCGGCACTTCACTCAAACTCAACCACAGAACTGAAGAATAAAGAAGAAGAATCTTTATTCAGTCACATACATCCATACATCGATCCATCCATTGTCTGTAACCGCTATATCCCTTCTTTGGGGTCGCGAGGGGTTTTGCTGGAGCCAATCCCAGCTGTCTCTGGGCGAGGGCAGGGTACACTCTGGACAAGTCGCCAGCTCATCGCAGGGCCCCAGTCACAAACATTATAATCACAATATGTACAATGCAGTGAAAGGGGTTCTCTGCATTGAACCCATTCCAAGGGAGCAAAATAATAATAAAAAAACAGTTAAACTTGCTAAAAGAAGGCCATTTTCCCACTGCAATTTGACAAGTTAACCTTTCTGTTTTTTGTTCTTACTTGGTGAGTTGCATTTCAAAAAAGTGAGCGGTCGAAGCAGCATTGAGCCCCCCCCCCTTTTTTTTTTACTACATGTCATCTTTTGCTTTTGTCTCTCTTTCAAATTCAATGTCAACTGAACGTTGACTCAGTGCTGCTTTGACTGATGCGGCGGGAAAACTATCCAAGCGCCCACGTCTGTTACTTGGTGTCACTCTGAAAAAGGGGCAAAAACTAGAATGTCTACCCAGGTGTCATGTTTCCATCACTGCCAAATACAATACAATATTGACTACTACAGAGCCATTTGACCTGAGAATAAATGTTGATTGTACCCTGTTCAGAATGTACAACACGTTCTCACCCCTGACTGAATAAGGCATTTCTAAGCATCTCCCAAAATGATATATGTCACTTTCCCTAGACTGTTGCCAGCGCCATACATACTCGATCATCATCATATTGTGCAATGGTGAGGCTTAGGCCGGAAAGCTTGGTTAGAAAAACGTGGTTTGGGTTAAAATGACTACTTTTCTCCTTTACTTCCTTTACAAACCTAAAATACCTCACTTACACTTGTGTTATGTGTGTGCCCATTTTTCAATATGTCACCAAGTTAAAAGAACTCAAGGTTGACTTCTGGTTTCTCCTTGGATACCAACAGTCATATCTTGAACCTTCTGTCATACCTTACCACCTCCCTATACAGATTTTTCAATCTTTCTACCAGCCGTTCTCACTTCCTCCTCTGCAGCTATAATAACTAATGCAGCTTCTAGAGGTGGCTGCCTAACAATAAACGCCAATATGGGTTGTAATGACCTGCTTGAATTGCTGACTTTTTCTGTAGTGCCACCAGTAGGTCAAGTTTTTGTCTCAATATATACCAGATGGATTGCCACAAAATGAATATGGACATTCATGGGTCCCCAATGATATATAAAAACAAACGTCACTGTGATGTTATTGATGAAGGTCCTCAGTCATCCAGGTCATGGTCAGTCTGAGTGCTGTATCGTAGGCAACTGGATGTGCTTCAGTTTCATCTCTCATGCAAGAGGCTACTTCAGTTCTAACTAACTGGACGGGAGTTGCAGGCTTTTAAACTTTGTGTGGGAGTGTCCTTACAGGGTCGTTAGGGACACATGTGAGCTATGAGTTTCAGAGTCGTTAGGGCCACTTGTGGGTCATTGACTTTACTGGCATTCATGTGGGTTTCGAGGGGTAGATGAGCCCGGATTTGAATGGTTGTCAAGCGGCCTGGGGAGGGAAGTCAGTACTTCATTGTACGTGGGTGATAAGTAATGTCTTAAGCCACCTCCTCTGTTCAAAGACAGTTGTTCCAGTTTGACATAGATACGTTCTTTTACTCCTCTTTCAGACCATCTGTCTTCTCTGGCCAAGATGTGTACATTACATTACATTCAAAGGAATATTTTTCCTCATTCATATGTAATTGGATGGCAGATTCTTGACCTGCGGAGTTGGCCCTCCTGTGTTGTGCCATTTGTTTATGGAGAGGTTGTTTCTTTTTGTCTTCGTTTGTCTCCCCAATGTCCTTGATGCATTGAACAACATAAACTACATGTCGATGAAGGTTCTCAGTCATTCAGGTCATGGTAATTCTAGTTGCCTACGGTACATGTTCAGTTCCCTTCGATACAGCCCTTAGAACATGGTGATATTAGTATGGATCAATTACAATATGTATATCATTTATCAAATCTGATGGTATTTCAGTATCATCAAACCTATTTTGTTGAGTTCTTTAATAACACATGTCAGCCTACTACTACCTGAAGAACAAATTGTCGGATAAAAATAGACCAATGTCAAAAGTATGTGTCGACATGATAACTTGAGTAATCCACCTGACACCCTGAAAGTGTTATTAGAATGAAGCCCCTGCAAACAGCTGTGTCTGTGTCTGCCCTGTGCTGCCTGCAGTGAGGTGTAACCGATGGGAAAGGAGAGAATCCATAGAAAGAGGACCTTGAGAAAATATCTTTTTTTCTTGAGAGCAAAACACGTGTGCGTGTGTGCACAGTGTGTGCACGTGTATGAACATTTATTCAGACACAAACAGTGTGTGTATACAAAAAAAAACGTAGGTGGTGTGTTAATGCGTACATCCATACGAGTTTATGTGCGCACATCTGACCTGCCATGGCTAGACATTACCTTCTCCTGACAATGCAATTAAAGCTCTGGTGCTGCATGTAACCTTCTATTTACTGTCCAGGGAGACCAATAAATTGCCCCCATATTTGTCACAATAAAAGAGCCATCAGACTCAAGGAAGTCAGTACGTGTGTATGAATGTTGATGCTGAGCAGCTGTTCAATTAAATTCGTAAGGTGGATGTGCACCAAAGCACTAGCATGGCACCATCTCTGGGTGAGGCTAATGCATTGTAGCCTGAAATGACACTGACACTGGAGTCCAGGAGCAAGGCTGCATATGCAGTAATTGTCTGGGAAACCTTTGCTGCCTTCTTTTAATTAAATCTCCTGCTGTATGTTTATGTCCCCAGCATATAAATAAAGTATCCATCAAGTATTCACTAATATGCATAAAGACAACAAAGCACTTGCACCAGCCTGTGATCTCAGAGAGATGTAAAATACATTTCCACCGAGAATGACATATATAAAAGGTGGATGCAGTAGATCTGTTGATTATGTTTTTAAAATATGTCATTGTCATTACAACAGAACAGAACTCTCTTGTGTCTGGGGAGGAACACTGTTGAAGTTAGAAGACAGCCAGATGTATCAAACATTTTGCTCCTTGTTACTGATGGTTTCTGCAGATGAACTTTGTGTCTTATATATCAAGCAGGAGCAACTAACTAGAGGAGTTGTCACACAAAGTAAGCGTGTCATACAACTATCCAGAGAGCAGCACTCAAATTGTCAGAATGAAGAACTGAGAGCAAAAGTAAAGCTAAGCTACAGCAAAGCAAATAGAGGATGATCGGAATTATTGTAGTTCATTTGTGACATTACATCACTGCATACAGGCTCATATTTAGGAGCCTCACAATATCCGTAGCAGTTTTTCATTCCACCAGTTTATATCTCAATTTACATTGATTTCCATAACATTGTAGACTGAGATTCATGGTCCCTTAGAGAATGAATCCTCTAGACTTTTTGGTGATCACCTGTAATCTCATTCAGCACCACTACCATCAGGAAAAAGGGTTTTACTGATGCAGAGAAGTATATAAAATTCTCAATGGAAGATTATTTAGGTCAGATTTAAATGAAATGTTTCAACAACCATCGGATTGATTGCCATGAATCTGGTACGGATATTCACGTTTCCCTCAAGATGAATTTCAAAACCTTTGGTCATACCTTAATGATGTAATTTGTAAGAAAGTTGATTTTTTTGAGTCTAATTCCGAATGCGAATATTGACACTTTTGGATCGTTGGTCGGGTCAGCCAGCATGTCAAAGTGTCAGTATTTGATGGAGGGGGGATTCCTGGAAAACAGACTTTTGATTTATCATTGCCTGCTAATGGATGCTATCATTGTGATTGCTAGCTTGTTACCTTAAAGCAATGCTGGTCCTGCTCACAGCCTCATAAGGCTGCTAGCATGGCTATAGTCTCCAGGTAAATTCGGCTGATACAAATGAGTGACGGAGGACATCTCACATTATCTCAGAGCTGAACACTTAAAATTCATTTGTCATCATCAGTGGCAAGTTTAGGGGGACACGGTTCAATAATGTCAAATAATGTCGGCACTTTCCAAATTCTATTACATCTTTCTGTCTTCCTGTCTGTCTACTTGTCATTCTCTCACTAGCACGCTTTTGGTTTTAGTTGAAAGGCCAGCAAATTGGAAAGGCTACACTGTGTTCAGCCAGAGGAGAGCCATCACAGAGAGGGAAAGAGAAAGAGAGAGAAAGAGGACAAGCGAGGATGTGAATGGAGACGGAGGAATGATATTTGGACAGTTGTATAATTGACTCCTTATCCAATGCTCTTTGCACATCAGAGGCTCTCCCCCTCCTTTGACTCTGTGACTGATCAGATGTTCTCAAACTGTGGTAACTCAGGCAACAAAAATAAATCTATCCCGCAATGAAAATGTATCTTGACAACTGACTCTCTTGTTCTTTCCTTCCCTTTCATTTCCTGTCTTTTGTCTATCTCACTCCACTTGCTTTTTTTATAACCTCATGACAGCACAGAGTTTCACTGTCTATAATGTCAGCGTTGGATGTACAGTGATTGTGACATCCCTCTGCTTACCACGGCATTTGCCATTCGAACAGAGTTGGATGGTGTTTAAAAGTTATTTTGAGCATGCATAGCCATTTGTCTTTTTATCTTTCTGGTGTCAAAATTGAGTCCTTTTTTATCGTGTTTTCAAGTATATAAAATGTAAGTTAAGTGTAACAATATGTCAATATGCACAATAGGTAGAGGAGAGAGACCCTTCTAGAGCCCTCATCACTTTTGGCTTCATGATAAATGCTGAACTTTGATGCGACTTGTGCCAGAACACTTACCCATATCACAATCTGGCTCATTGGATTTGACAAGGAGTCTGCATGCAAGATTTACTAAAAGCAGACATTATTAATTAAAAAACAA
Source organism: Diplodus puntazzo (assembly GCA_963678695.2). NCBI lineage: Eukaryota > Metazoa > Chordata > Actinopteri > Spariformes > Sparidae > Diplodus > Diplodus puntazzo. The sequence continues at coordinate 21,087,568 of OZ023155.1, forward strand.
AGTTATCACAAATGAACAATGGGATGAGAAAAGAACATTTGAAGCCACTAAATGATCTGTATCCCTGTACATACTAGAATGGGCGTGTCTTAAACCCAAAGTGGGTGGGACTAACTAATGTTTTTCATCACAAGAGTAAAGGCTCTACATCAGATATGCACAGATACAGACAGATCATACTGTCCATTTATTTAATCAAATTTTCTGCATATTTTCTGACAGCATTGGGATATGGACCAACGCGTCAGTACCTCCGGTAGTGGTGGTGGGCGGTGTAGCCAACAGGTCAAGCAAGACACTATCACAGGAAGAGAGGAACAAGTTTTAAAAATGGGGGATTTTTTTTGTTGATGAATTATGCGTTTGTGAGTGTCCAAGTTTTAAACATCTGTATGATGTTACTTTGCGCAGGCACAGACAAACAACTACTACGGAACAGCTGGGAGGGGAGTGGAGGGTGGAGGAGGAAAAGCGGAGTTCCGATTTGACTCTGAGCGGCGCCCTCCAGTTGTCGCAATGATTAAGATTCATACCAACGTGTAGGATGCATGGAGGTATGTGAATGGTGATGGTCACATTGCATTTATAGAACAAGCTTTTATCAACGTTAGTGAATAATACTCAGTCAGCTATCCAATTAGGATATTCCTTCATCATGAGCATTAATATTGACATGTTTTACTCGGAAGATGCTTGTACATTGTGTACTCCTTTCAGCCAAGACTCGCTCACCCCTAGTGCAGAAGAAGATGACCTATGACCACATGGGCCAGCTTTTATCCCGTGTAAGGCCCAGGAGAGCTAGATTAGCGGCCTGCTGAGGTTGGCAAGGAGAGCCTCCAAACCAGTGGGAGGGCTGTGACAGCCAACCACCTTTCAGTAAATAAAATATGCATATTACAGATTCGTCTCTGTTCTCAGAAAACAGCAGCGTCAAATTCCTTCCCAGGCCCACGCAAATCTGATCAGGTGATCTTAACAAAGTAGCTTATTGAATTTACCTACCTATTAGAGAGTTGATGCTGTATATATCTGACATTTCTGCTGTTTTATTGAGAAGTAAACAATGATCATTTAATTATTACCATGGAGAGTACAACATGTGCTGCATTATACCACAGTGTACATCTGGTCTTATCACAGACTTTAGGTAAACTCCAACACACCACCTGAAACTGCTTTTTCATGGAAATCATTGGAGGGGTGACACCATCTGTTAGAGAAAGCATAGTAACAAATTAACATTGTGTGGTGATGATCAAACAGAAACTGAGAAAAGCAGCCTTGTGAGGCTGGCGACAATCAGTTTTTGAGATAATTCACTGGGTTTGAAAATGTGTAATGAACTGAAGATGTAAAGAATACACAGTTTAACTTTTATGTGATAATGTCATTTAACTGATCCTGACGAAAACAAAAGAAAAAAAAACGTTTGCAGTGTGCTGACCCTAAAATATTTTAGGTTAAGAGGAATTCCCTACATTTAGGCTCCACATACTGGAAGTCATTGTGGTTAAGTTTAACCCGGATAATTTACTTTCTGCAGTATGCAAAATCTCAACCCACAGATACATCCGTTTACAGGATGTTTGTCTCTATTTTGATGCCGTGGCAGACAGAATGCTTTCCTATATCCACTGAACTTTGAAAAACTGGCTTTACAATGTTGTTTTGGATGGTGGCTGCTCGCCTCCCTTTACTGCTCAATTCGAATTTTGTTGGCACAGAGAAGCCTTCATGCATAGCAATGACGATTCATTCTTTCTAAGTTGGTTGAATGCCACAACAGTGTCAATTAATATGTTCCTCTCTGCCCCTGCAGCTTGCCAAGTTTGACGTGGAATGCCTTAAACCCAACTTTTCAGCAGAAGACCAATTCATAGTTGAAATGTGATTTACGTGTCTCACACTGTGAGTTGAAGAGTGTATCGTGAACATGGTCAAGTCAGGACAAGTTTTCATCACTGAAAGATAATTCTAGGCAACAGATGTTCTGTTTGCACAGGGGCGGTTCTAGGGGGGGGCCAACAGGGGCCAGTGCCCCCGTAACTCTGAGTCTGGACCCCCCTGTGGCCCCCCTGACAGGGAGTCTGCATCAGTAACACAAGAACAGATTTCTTGCAGTTATTTTGTTCTGAAGGTAAAAAGCAGAGATAAATTGTCTCAACAGTTTACTTCCCAATCAAAATTGCTGAAATTGTAAACACTGCTTTGTCTGAATGAGGGATTTATCCCTTTTTCTGGGTTGTATGTGCCCCCTTACAAAAAAGCCAGCCCCAACCTGGCCCCCCTACTAAAACTGGTCTAGAACCGCCACTGTGTTTGCATGTAGAGTTGATAAATCTGCCATATTCTCAAGACATGTCATTTGACCATCTGAGACACAAAAGAACCTGCAGTCATGATGACATGTAGATGAAAAAGTCCTGTGCTTTGGATTTTCACCATTCTTAATATTAACATTAAGGAGGGTTATCTATAACTATTTGATGCTCTATTGTCATGTAGTAATGCAGTTTATTCATCCTAGCTCATCTTACTTTCTTTATTCAACATGATGACCAATACCTGAGGCGCTGAGTGGAGCGAGTACATGTTTCCATGTTACCTGTTTCAGGCTAAAATCGAAGAGAAACTAAGCTGGCAAAGGCTAAGAGAAGGCGGTCTGATAAACACACAGAAGCTTGTTTCAACAGAGTTCAGACTCTCCCACACGCGAAAAGGAAAGATGTCTTTTTCCAGACTGATATTTTTCTGAAGACACCTTGCCAAAAACAACTTAAATGTCTGTTTGCTAGCTTGCCTATTGTGTTTTTTCTTGACAGCAAAAAAAAAAATCATACAAATACACGAGAACATTTTTATTTTGTAATGGTGGCATATAAACTACCACAGCAGGTATTTAAACGTGTTTTCACCAAGTCCGACTGCACTGCATCTTCATGTTCTCTCTTTCTCTAACTTAAGCTGTGTGGATGTCCATGAGTAGCACTTTCCAATTTGCACCTAGTTACCACTATACCAGGTGGCCTCAGGAAGAGGATAGATTGGGGTGCTGACCTTTCTGTGATGTTATGTTGACAAGTATGATGGCATTTTGAAATAGATAGTGTGCAAAGGTTGCACAACTGCACTGCCAAAGTATATAGCTGCATTCCATGTACCAGGAAATAAAGTCCTCACAAAATGTAAAGAAATTATGAAGGAATTAGAAAAATTCTCACATAAAGATAAAAAATAAGACATTTTTATTTTTATTTTTATTATTAAAAGGAAGAAGAGAAGACCATCATTCACCAAAAGACACTAATACAATTCTTTGTAACAGGTGGTATTGAAGAGTGTGAAGCACACCAACAACTAAACAGACCAAAGCAACACTCAAAGGTAAGTTTATTATGCTCTTTACTGTGCTGCAGCACACAAGCTACTGTAATTAGCCTTAAAGACTAAAGACTGACATCCACATCGTACTTTTCTTCAGTAAATACTTGCTTTGTTGTTCATTCGCCAAGCCAAGGTCCAGAAGAAGATGCGCTCATTTTTGTAAGTTTGATAAGAAGGAGACTTTAGCAGGAAAGCTGATTTCTGTTGTTTTATGCAGAAAGGGTTTCAAATCAGTCTGATGATGCACGGTCTTCATCTGTGTAGATCGACTGCTAACAATATTTAGACAAATGTATATAATTACAAGGATGACATCATGAAACAACCCAAAATAAATAACAATGCCTCATGAATCTGATGTTGAATTCTGTCGTTTTCTGAAGTTAATTTATTCTGCACAAAACAAGGTAAAACACATTTGTGAAGTCCCTTTTAAAATAAATGCATGGTTCCAGAATCCTCTTTTATTTCCTTGATTATTAAAATGGCAGACAGCAGTTCAGCTTTTAGAACAAAATCTCCCTTGATCCTTTTGCACTTGTTGGCCAAGTCTCTTTTCCAAGACCAGGCTAAAGTTTGATTTTCATAGTGGCTGGAACACACCCCCTGGTCTCCTTTGTTGAAATTAATAACCGCCCTATCTATATGCCGAACCAACATCCACACAAAGGCAAGGAGATTTATGTGGCATATTAGCCCAACCATGTCCATCTCTTTCAGCTTAGATTAAAATAGTGTTAAAAGCATTGACCTCCAGACTGACATGCAGTCTTCACCTCGAGTCATTGTCTACTTGTCTACTACATTATGCAAATGATCCTTTCTCTATTGCACTAATGACACCCATGGAAAAAAAAATAAATAAAAAAATCCTGTTTTGGCTCTTCAGGAGAGTCAAATAAAGATGTCAGCATTTCTTTGCCATCAAGTAAAAATAGACTAAGAAATGGGGCAGCAAACAGGAAGAGAGGCCACCTGCCTCCAGTCTATAACAAAACTCTAGCACTAGAAATCCAATAGGCTTTCAAATAACCCAAAAATGTGAGAATTATTACTGATTGAGTCATTGTCACAACCTTGACGTGCAATTGTCTTCATTGGTTTGGAATGAACAACACTTTTTAGACCAGACACATTAAAAATAACAAAGGCAGGAAGTGGTATTGAACATAAAAAAAAATATGCATGCTGTAACTTTTCAGAATAAATGTGGTGGTGACAAATACTTAGTATGATATGTCAAATATTTACATTCAAATTTACAGATGAGTCATACGGGGTTGTAGACACTGTACTGAATTTCATTTTATTCAACATAATTTCACAGTTTCACAAGAATCAAAACCAAGTACAAATGATAAAACCAGTTAAAAATATAGAATGAAATATCCACAAAAAAAGCACAATAGAAACTTTGAACATGGTCCCTGTCAATTCTATACCCAAACATGAGTGTTAATACTGTATGTGATAATTCCCCAGAAAAGAGTGTTAAGTGTGACACAGTCACAGTCAGGATCGAGTTATGGATCTCAAAATCGGAATCCTTTGGCATTTAATGGTGTAAAAATGCCATTTTGTAGGGCCCGAGTCTTGGTAAGATAGATTTAGCAAAAGGTAGTTTAGAACTCAAGTCTTACAATAAGTTTTAAACAGAAAACAACTAACTTGTACATGAAAGATATTATAGTATATGGCTTTATTTTAGTTTCTATAAAAAAAAATATATACAAAGAAGTACAAAGAATACCTGGTCATGTATAATGAAGGAAAGCGGTTATTGTGCTATTATTCTGTGGTTACGGTTGGATTTAATTAAACTAAATGGTTATGCATTTTATATGTTGCATACTCAGTAGACAGTGTTGTTTTAATCAGGAATTAAAAAGTGCCTAGAGACCATTGCTCTCACTGAAATATGAAATCATATTCAGGACAAAGCAAAGGCATTATACTGAAACACAACCACATGAAGATGCAGTTCTCATGCAAGTGATGAGTTGTCTTTAAGAACTCTGGTGTATGTGTGTATGTGCAAGGAATACACTTGCTGTCAAAAGTTGGTTCATCCAAAATAAATGGCTGAATTCCGTGTGACTACGAAAGTGAATATTTTTGCAAATTGCAAAAAGAGCAGTTAAGAAAAGAGTAAGCATTCACGAGTTTCATCAATCAACTGCTTTTTATTTCTCAGCACCCTTACAAGGAGAATTCTCACAGTTTCAGTGTTCTATTCATATGCTGACAATTTACCACTCAGAGATAGACTGAAGCACAGCACTATTTTCAAACTATTTTTCTACACAACTGGGTAGGAATATACAAAGGTATCATCACTCCTGAGTACATGTAGGTTAAGGTCTAGACTTGCCCGTCTGTGTGATTTATGAGAGGTTGAACATTTACACCTTGGCTTTCCCTTACTGTCTGACCAAGTCATTCATCAGGCTCCATATAATGAATGGACTTGTTCTTTGCACTGGAGCTAACAAGACGGTGGGGTCCTTAGAGTTCAGTAAAACGAGTTTACAACCACTGGTCAAGCCCAGGAAAAGAGAGCAACTCCTTCTGGAGTTGGAGCAGGAGCATGAGGCCACAGGGGAGGTGGGGGGGGAGGAGGTTGTTGGGGATGAAGGCACCAATAATGTGAGCTTCTACTGTTGTCATAGTCTCTGAAATAGGAATGCAAGATCACAGAATACTTGTTTCAGTGGGAAGAGGTGTCAGACCCCATGACAGATGAATTGGCATGCAACGAATGTCATCTCGATCTGCTACTTTATTGATTTCTTTTGGAATATTACCTTTTCTCTTGGGGCCCTGCTCAGGGAGGTCAGCGGTCACTGACTGTAGACCTGTAGCAAAAGCAGGTAATCTTCCTGAGAAAAGTGAGCTCAACATGTGTGGCGCCCAGTGAGCAGCCCCAGCTGTGTGTCAGTGAGATCCAGAGTAATAAATTAATTCATGGAAAATAAAAAACGAATGAGAAATTTAAGAGGCAGGTCTATTCCAATGGCAAGGGTCGCTATATGGTACCAGAGCAGCGATCCCTTAAAGAGCTTATTTCTCCTGTCACTCACATGAAGGGCTCCGCGGTCAAGTTAGCAATGATATACAATATTGATATTAATTTGTATCCTTAGACTTTCAAAATAAAGCTTGCTGACAAGTTCACCTATTATGAGATGTCACAACTTTCATACCTTAAACATTGTCAAACGGCTTGGTTAAGTTTTTGCACAGAAAATACTTGTGATTAGGTTAAGGCTCCAAAACTACTTTGTAAGGTTTACGTTTCAGGTTTATCATTTACATTAGTTAATTTAAGAAACAAGTCACTCTTGGCTCATCACAAACATGATGCAAACCCTCGAAGGCAAGTACAGTCGCAAACCCCCCCCGATGCTGACTTTTCTTTTTTCTTTGGCCACTGAGCAGGCTGCTGTATTTGACACTTTGGGAGTTAGAGTTAGGTACTGGGCTTTAAATAATACCAATAATAATCATTGTATAATAATTATTATTATTATTATCATTACAGTTTTGTTCCAAAAGAATGTGTAAGAGTGTACATTTATTCTTTCCATCACCACACTATACACCAAGTTTCCTGGCAGCATGGCACATGTGATATAACGATACTGATATCTAAAAAAAACAACAACAAAAAAAAACAAAACAAAACAACTGCAGTACTGTATCTAGCTTGTATTTGTATTTATTTTTTTTTTATATTTTACTTAGAATTTGTTCACACCTCTGTCATGCAGGAATGTCCATTACTGAATCCCTTTAACAATATATACCGCCCACTTCTCACCCTCGCTCCCTCCAGCTCTGTGGGGACACGATTAAGAAGGCAGGTATCCATTACCTTGAAGCAGAGCAGTACACACTAGCTCCGGGCTTTATGTCACGTTCTAATATATACAAAGCCCTGTGAATCTACCCTCTTGAAATCCCCCATGCCCTTTATCTGCCAATCCCATGACTTTCATTGGCTGACTTGAAGGATGATATCCCTAATGTTCATGACAAATTAATCCACAGGGGGAAAGCCAATGACAGTGAGCTGCCAGTGGGTCATCCCTTTGGCTAAGTCTGTCATTTCATATTTGTAGGAACTCATGTGCAGGACTGCATAACTAAGCAGCATATTTGTACATCTTGAATGAAGGGGTTGGTGTTGTAGCATACGTACAGACAGCTGGTAAGGATTCAAATCCCAAGAAAAGGGAACTTAATTGGACTTGGGTGTTCTGCTTCAGAAGCAATAAAGGTTGCTGAATGAAATGCAGCGGCGTACCTGCAAAGGTTGTACAGGAGCGCTGCATGTAATACAAGTGGATACTCATTGCTCAATGAAGCCTGGAATATGAGTATGAACCAGATGTTTTAGCAATTACATACTGAAGTACGATTTTCATGCAAACAAAACAAGACTGCCTGACCTAAATAACAGCGACTTAGAAATGCACTAATATAGCCTGTCCACCATACATTTTTTAATTCCTCATAAAATAATCACTGAACAGTTTGACACATGGCACACATTTATCAAAATAGAATTGCCCATTGAAAATGCCCCTTATTAAGGTGGATATGTTTTTTTGAACTGGAATGTTCTGAGTATTATTTGGAAGATGAAGTCACCTTTTTTCCTTCTGGCTAGCTTGAGATTCAGTTTGGGGAAGAATTGCATGATTTGCCGTATAGATATTCCAAAAATTAGTGAATGTGAATATAAATATGCACTATAATGCTGCTCACTGCATGTTGCTCGAACATTACCAATAAAGGGTGCCTGCATGAACATTACATACCCTGTGTTTACAGAAGCGAGAAGGAGCAGAAAGCTGTCGTCTGTTGAGTGCTCCAGAAGTGAGAGGCTGGATGAAGCATAAAGACACAGATGCCAGGACGGAGTGCATTTAGCTCCACAAGTAGAAGACAGACAACATAAATGTGTACTTGCCCGAGTTTGCAACACCGCATGTTTGTAATACATGGCAAAATTGTGAAGCACTTCTGCCAGTCTTTAAAGGGAACGCATGAGAGAAACCATGTAATGGTTATTGTATAATTTCTAAGAATAGCGATTGGAAGCCAGTGGACCTCAAAACAGTTAGAGGGGAAGTTTGATCCCAGCAGCGGCATTGTCATTCATTTCATGAATTCATCATTTCCAGCTCGTTGCCAGCAGCGAATAAAAGCATGGTGAAATTTAGTAACTAATGTTGCATGGGGGGCGGCAGCTTCATTTTAAACTAATCTTCCACCAGACATTGTTCAGTCATGAACACTCTCATCAGAAGATAAACCATTTATAACAACAAAGGGTGATATGGTTATGTTTGGCATTCATTGCTCTGAATTAAGCTGCTCCCTGCTTATCCAGCAACCAGGCTGTTGGTATAGCAGGGGCATAATGAGCAAGCAGCAAGGTGGCAACACTGTGCTGTGTTATCACTTGAAGAGTTACCATAGGCTCAAGTAGATATGCTGGCACAGGTAGAGGCTGGGTAGGTGGAGATAAAGCTTTAACAAGCAGCAGAGTGTGCAGCAGTCGGTGAAGCAGGGATGTTTCTGAATGGATTGCGGTGTGTGTGCCTGGCGATCAGCAGGTAAATTAGCAACACTTGATGTCTCTGTCCTGCTCTACAAACATAATACTCCATGAAAATAAGGATAGAACAAATTGTCATTTATCAAAAAGTGAAAGCACTCAGGGTTAATTAAAACGTAAAACACCAATACTTTCACAACATTCACTTCAATTTTTGTAACTTTTAATCCATGTGATTCCATCATGCGTCACTGCATAATTTTGTCTCATAATGGAAACCTCACTTTGTAATCGTTGGCTGTGCATGGGATTTTTTTTTATGTAAATTATCCATTAATCCAGACACACTTTCCATGCATACACAGTCTCATTCTGGACAAGATCTGGCTGCTCACTCACTGAGCAGCACCAACATGGATTGGTTTTGAACTTAGCTTTCAGGATTAATTATTAAGTGCATTTTTTGATGGACCCCTGAAACTCCTTCTCCTGTTGCAATATTAATTGCCTTGCCAAAATGTATTACAGATTTATTTTCAATCATTGAAGGGTGTCAAAACTCCATCCTCCCCCTTGCAGAGAGGCAATGCAAACAGAGAGAGGAAGGCAAGGAGATTACTGACCCAATGATTGTGATTTCAAAAGGGAGATGATGGAGGTGTCAACAATTTTTTGAATTTGTGTCAGGTGAATAATACGCATGTAAATACTCACATCGCTTTTTCTCTCTGGTCACAAAGAGCACCAAGCTAACTGCTCTTCCAAGCCTCCTTTTTATGATATTTACTTGTCTTGATTCCTGCTTTTAGTGCAGAGATTGATATTTCCCCTGAACCCCTAGATATTTAACCTTAGAGTGACAGAAGGGGAAACTAGAGACATCACACATACATATAATGTGTCTTGGACCAGTGGGACACCTGATATTACCCAATGTTTATGACCACTGAAGTAGCAGTTACACTGTAGGTGTAAGTAGGTTAAGACAAAGTGAGTCTAAAGTTTGAAGATGAGATTTAAAACTTGTCAGCGAAACCTGCTCTCCACAGGGAGGTCATTCCAAAGCTCTGCAGCCTTAATAGCCAATGCCAAGGTCACCCTGCATTCTCAAATTAAATTTGGGTACAGATAAGAGTGACCTTCCCGACAATCTCAGACAGCAACTGAGGCTCTTAGGGACTTAAAAGCTCAGTAATATAGCTCAGAGTCAGACCAGCCAGTGTGTTAAACATGAATAGTAGAATCTTAAAATCAACCCTGAACTGTTGCTGCAGCAAGCGAAGGGCAGCTCAAATATGATATGATATGCTCTCTCTTCGTAGTAGGGAGGATTCTGGCAGCAGCGTTCTGAAGTAGTGTCTGATCTACTGGTCAGGATATGGTGACACAATATTATAAAAGCATGCAACAATTTCTTCAAGGTGGTTAGTGTTATTGGGACGAGCGCATGCTTATTGCTGTAGCGTAAAGTGCATTGGGCCAATGAGACAGCCCTGAGGTATCCTATTTCACTTCTCTGACCTGGCATCCCAAATGGCACCTTTTTAAAATGGGAATAAAACCAGTTTAAAAGAGAAGCTAGATGCACAGATGCTCCACAGGATGATTAATCATAATTTTTTGGAGGTGTGGTTAACTGGTGCAAGGTCCATTTCCATACACACACACACAAATAAATGTTTCATTTTCTCCACAGCCAAGAGAGGTAGGGAAGAATTTGACCTCAACTTATATAGAACAGTTGGATTTAAAGATAGCTTTCAAAGTCATGATTAAACAATCGTTTTTTACAATGAGGAAGGACAGTACTTGAGCCAAGTGTGCTATTATTACAGATGAAGATGAAAGAGGAAAATAATTCTACTTCCTTGAGAGAGCGAGCGGGGGAAAGTCAAGTGGACACAGCAAGTGTTTTATCTTTCCGATATGTTCATTCGAGATGAGAAAGAGGTTAGTTTTTCTGACAATAAAATAGGTTACATGAGATAAGTTGAACAGCGGCGGCAAAAAAATAGCTATCATTATTTATGTAACAAAAGTCAATTTAAGAAAAATATGCTTTCATTTGAGTTAGTTTCCTTTTATTTTTATTGGTATCAGTACAATATATACTTTAATAATTGGGAATTTCTTGTAGCTACAATTTTTAATGCAGTTAACAGCAATTGTTTGACTACTGTTTAACTACAGATTAGAGCAGGGGTGGGCAAAGTTTTTGGCTCAGGGGCCACATTGACTTTTAAAATTTGACAGATGGGCCGGGCCAGCACCAGATGCAAACATATCAAACATAAACATATAAAAGGCATTACAGTTTTAATAGTTACATTCACTTTTAGTGGGAACAGTGTTGTTGATCACCCGTTTTAGCCAGTGCATGGAAGGCTGGTGTTAGTTTGGTTGTGGTAATTCTCAGTACAGATCTGAGGTGTTCATCACTTCAGCTGGGATCTGTGGGGTGCTTTGTTGATGTTCATCACACTAAAAGGGACATGACACCAGCTGAAGTGATTTGTCAATTTTCCAAAATCGGAGAACCGACGGCAGAATTCTCCATGCAGGTCGTCCAATGATTTCCTGTATTTTTTCACATGTCGAGGGGCCTCTTTCAGCGTAGCCAGTGTGGGGAGATTAGCGAATGACTTGTTTGACATTTGCTTTCAGAATAAAGCTAGCTTGGTTTTGAAGGCTCTGACGTTTGTGTACATTTCACGCACAAACTGGTCTTTCCCATGTAGCTTCACGTTCAACTCATTCATGTGCGTCCATATGTCCACAGCAAAAGCTAAATCACAAAGCCAATCTGTGTCACTCAGCTCAGGAAAATCGTCAGCTTTCTCAAGTAGCTCCAAAAATGAGATAATCTCCCGTTTTAGCCCCACATGCTCGTAATACTTTCCCCAAACTTAACCAGCCGACATTAGAGTGGTAAAGCAAGTCCTGGTGATCAGCGTCAGTTTCGTAATAAACTGACAATGCTGAAGCCCCCTCGCTCGAATAAAGTTAACAAGTTTTACAACAGTCTTCACTACGTGGTCAAGCTGTAATACAGATTTACACAGTGCTTCCTGGTGGATTATGCAGTGAAGGAAAATTACCTCTTGCTTAGGCTTGTCCTCTTTCACCTTCTCCTGGATTCTTCTGAGCAGCCTGACATTTTTTCGAGTCAGACTTGGTGATCCATCTGTGGTAACGTTGGCGAGCTGAGTCCTTTATGTCATTACTTTCGTCCAGTGCCAAGGAACACAGTGTAAATGTCTCTGCTTTGTTGTTTAGCTTGCTAGCTAAGTCTTTGTCAATTAGCTCAACACGGCAAGTCACTGTCCTGCGCGATAAGCTAATTTTTTCAAATTTGTTTTTGCTCTCAGGGCACAAGATACCTGCTGTCTCTACCATGCACTCTTTGAGAAACTCCCCTTCGGAGAAAGGCTTGCTGGTCTTTGCTAATTTGAATGCCAGCAAAAAACTTGCCTTCATGCTTGATTCTTGGATGGCAGTTTGTCAGATAAAGGTGTTTTGCTGAGCCTGCAAACTAGCTGCCAACCTCTGAGTGGTAGCCGTCCATTCTTGTGTTGACTGGTTGTTAGCGTAATAAGCATGGTTGGTAGAAAAGTGACGGCTGATGTTGTATTCCTTTAAAGTGAAACTCTCGCCAAAATGCAACCTAGGCTTTTTTTGTGAATGTATATGAGTCAAACCTTTGTGTAAAAGCATAATTAAGACGAAAGAGGCTCTTTTAAGATTTACCGTATTTTCGTTTTCGGGTCAAACTCATTTTCAATGGGAGTGCTACGGGCAAATTAGCGATCACTATTTTTAAAAAACTAATAAGAAGGTTCGACACAACATGAAACTTTGCTCGTAGTATCACCAGGGTCTCTACACATGAACACGAGCATTGAAAACATTGTTTGTGTACACAGAATTTACTAAAAAGACTGTTTTTGGACAACTCACATTAGCAGACGCTTCCTCCGCTCGCCGCCGTCCTGCCAGTGAGAAGTGTCGATCTCTGAATGTGACATAACATGGAGGACAGTTAAGGTGGACTGCTCCTAAAGCTTGGTTCCATATAAATGCACGGATAATTCATTGTTTTGTCATTAGCGAAAAACAATATTGTCCTTGAAGTTGAAAAAGGAGCCTCATATAAAAAACAATACTAAAATCAAAAGCCAGAAAAGTCACGTGAGATATCGCGTGGATAGTTGTTGCCGGAAAACAGTAGCGGTCCACCTTAACTCTCCTCCAAGTTACGTCGCATTCTGAGATCGATACTTCTCTGCGGCCATGATGGCGGCTAGCGGAACAAACTACTGCTAAGTTGAGTTGTTCAAGAACTTTCTTTTTAGGAAACTCTGTGTACACAAAGAATGTTTTCAATGCTCGTGTTCGTGTGTAGAGTCCCTGGTGATACTACGAGCAAAGGTTCATGTTGTGTCGAGCTTTCTTTGTGTTTTAAAAATAACGATTTTGATGTTATCGCTAATTTGTTTTAATTTTCAACTCCCATTGAAAATGAGTTTGGCCCGAAAACAAAAATACAAAAATCATAATTATGATATGATTTGATTTTGGCAATTCTGTACTAATCTTCGGCGGGCCGGATTAAAAGGGCCAGCGGGCCAGATGTGGCCCGCGGGCTGTAGATTGTCCACCCCTGGATTAGAGTAATCATGGCATTTGACTAAACAGAGAGTAGAGCTATTTCTGGCAAACTCTATTCTATATCTTGTCATCTACTATGGCACAGCATGTTATGTCGATAGATTTGTTTAGATCTAAGTGCATTGTTGTGCAACACAGAAAAATATTGTGTAGATTGAGCGCAATATGCAAGGTTAAGTTTGATTGTTAGTTGCACATAATGAATTTTCAATTCCATATTAACATACTGAAAGACATCTCCTTTTTATTTTATATTTGCAGGATCCAGATATCATTAGGCAGCTCAAGAATAGTGTCAACTGCTCCAGTATTCTCCTGACAGAGGTTTTAAGTGTTTGGTTTCACGCCTGAGAAATATAGTGCATATATCGCCTGACCCTGACTGCACTGATGAATCATGCAGCACTGTAACAAAATGTACCCAGGGACCCATGTTAACAAGGAGAGTGAGGCCAACATGGAACGCAAGTAACATAACCTTATGCCTAGCATTAACAATTAAATAACAGATGCCAAAGGGATTTGCTCCTCTACTTCCCACACAACACTGAGCTCAAGATAAAAAGAGGTAGAGTATTATGAAAGAATGAAACTATGCCCCCAGTCTTTCATGCATATTCAGGGAAATTACAAAAGTTTTTGTCAATGTTTCATAAACTATTAAGAGGTTAATGAGGGTGTGTAGCACTACAGAACTTTGGGTTAAGAGTTCCTTCATTCCCCAGGTTTTTGAGATTGATTTACTGGTAATCTCACCATAAGAAAAATTAGTGAATGCTTTGAAAGTGCACTTCAACATTATGCGCTACATTATATGTGCCAGAGGCTAAACAGAGCTGCGGTGAAAGAGGAACTTCTCGTGTTTCAGAAGTTAGAAAACTTCAGTCAGAATCCCATAGTTATTTGAAGCAACACTAATGATTTAAAAATCTAACCTTGGAACAGCGCCGGTATTTGAAAAACTGTTGTTTAATATGTATCTTTTTCAAGCAGCCTTTTCAAAAACAGCATAGCAGGGAGGACTTAAAACAGAGATTGTTCAAAGAGTTTTGAAGGTTTTGACCAAGTAATTACTGTTGTTGGTGGTCGTTCCTCAATTCAAGTAATGCATTATTTAGTTTGTTGCCTGAAAAACAAAATGCTGCAAAAAAATAAATGCTGTGTTTTTCTTTCCTTTTGTCACCACAGAAATAAAATAAAGAAATCCCAACCGCATTTGCAATGTTTCTGGCTGCGTGCCAGCAGAAGGGAAAGTGCGCATGCGTGGCTAGCTAATTCAGTGGAGTGAGATGGCAGAGAGGACAGCATTAACTCAGTGGAAATACTATTATTCAGAATTTTGGGCAAGAACAACATCACGGTGTAATGCAAGTTGTGCCTGGAGGTTCAGTGCTTGTATTGTTTTCATTAAAACAGCTGTGCCTAATACTGTATGCCTCTGCCCAGTTTCCTGTCAGATTGTTAGCAAAATGAAGAGTTGTAAATGTTATACTGCTTCTGTGATTCATGTTATTAGGTTGCGGAGGTACCCATCGTGGGCCGTTAAGACGCTTCAAAATGACGGTAGAGTCAAAACACAACAACTACATGCCATTTGGTCAATATAACAAACATGCACAAAAAGTCACAACGTAAAAAACTGCTTTTTAATGGCAGTAATCTTGTAATGTTACTTTTAGAAGTAACGATTCCCACACATTTCATGTTTTCAGACATAATAGCCCAGACCTGATTTCATGACTTTAGTTCCTTTTACCTTCTGAAGACTGTGAATCTACATGCTATCTAAACAATCCCATTACAAAAACTGTCAAAAATAAATCAAATAAATCTATATAAATTAGATAAGCTAATTAGCTGCTGGCGTTAGCTTCACAGCCTCTGTATGGACGAGCGTCATCCAGCTTTGAGACAATACTTGTATTTCCCCAACTATTGAGCCATACTTTCAAATTGGTTTCTGATTATTCCATGTAAAACCTTCACTTGACCTTATCATGGATATTGCAAATCCTGAGATTGTTGATTTGGATGTCCTCACGCAGTGATACAGTATCTGGCCCCTCCAGCTGTTATGGTTAACAAGAAAATTACAAATGTTTCCTCAAAGTGTGAGCGAATATGTGTGTATCTCTGTGTCGGTGTTATTGTATGTGCTTGCTGCTTGACAGAGTTTGCTTCTGTTTTTATGTAAATTACATTCTGTATTTTGACCCTGAACATAAATTGGGGGAACTTTCAGTGTTTTCAGGGTGGAGGATAAAATCTCAAGCCAAGGTGGTGAACATGTTTGTAGTTTTTCAAACACAGTCTGTAACCAGGATGACTGGATGGTTTTTAGTTGACTCTTTTTTGCCGGCACAAGTTGAGGCAGCATGTGTCGAGGAAACATTCTTGAGAATGGCTTACCAAAGCCTTGCCTCTGGCCTCCTTGGTGTACTCAATCATCATCACCTGATTACAAATGAACACAACATTGATACACAGCCATGGGTCCTTAGTCTCATGTTTTAGGATCTGATTAGCTTTGATGTTAATGAGAACTTTGCCTCCGTTGCTAACCCCCAAGGAATGTGGATGAAGCTCTCCATCATCCTCCGTTGGATTCTGACACCGCTGCCCAGATGGTGGTGCAGTCTCGCCCCTCTCTATCTTGTTTTCTTCACACGCTAAATACACCAACAGAGTGATGCTCTTGGGCGTTTACAGTGCATATGGACACCATGAATACCTGCCTGATCTCATTACGACAGACACATACAAAAAATTCATAACAACGGAGAGGAAACACGGTACGTGAACAGCTGGCTTTCCATCCTCATTGCATCTCAAACTCTGCTAACGGTTGGTTTAATTGATAGATTGATTTCTGTTTTTGCCATTGACCAAAAGTTGAAAAGAGTGTGAGAAATGATGCAGGTTTATAAGTGTCTGCAGACGTACTGCTTTTAACATAATATGGTCAAACTTGATGCGACTTAGCGGATTCTTTAAACGAAGACGGCTGATTATGCAGTTGTTTTGTGTTCCTCTCTCTGGGAGTCAAAACCACAGAAAACCATATGGTACGTGAGTAACAGCAGGTGAGTGGACAACTCCCAATAGGCTTTGCCCATCACTTCGTCGAGTTCTCTGTGCCTGCCATAATTCATCCATGTCCAGTGCAAACAAGTTTACTGTTGCACAACTTAGACAATGGGAAATCATCTGAATTGTTGTCATGAATATATAAAGCTTTTTATAACTGCACTTACGAAAGTTTAAGGAGACACAAAATACAACACAACAAAATGCAATAAGAAACGTCCAATAAAGTGAGTATTAAAAAAGATGGAAGAGTCAAAAAAACAGACAAGCTATAGAAATCGGACACAATTTCAGGGCGGCTGTTGATGTTGAGACTGTATCTGAAACACCTACAGCAACAAAGCAATAAACGCATTAAAGGCTGTGCAAGACAACTTAAAAAATAACTGAAAAGAAACTCAATAAGGAACATTTATTTCTGTTTATTTCTTGTTCCTTCACTTATATTGATGACATTTATCGGTCTGATCAGCTTCAGCCATACATCGTTTTTATAATTCAAGGTTAGACAGCATCTCTGTGAGATTCATCATTATGAGCATAATGACACAAGATCAGTCCTTTTAACCACAGCCAAATCCCTTACCTTTGCCAGTAAAACACGCATAAGCCATCTTTTCCAGGGTTTTGTATTAAGACTGTCTCAGCGCTAATTCCCAGCCTTACCTTTGTAATATTCCTAATGAGGCTATAAGCCCTGAGATCCCTCGTTCTGCTGTGTTCCACGTTTCCCTTTGATCCTGACGATCCCTTTCCCAGCATCCTCGGGGGGTCCGCACATGGTTTTACCTGTCTGCGTGGTGCTTATACATCGAATATTCATCCACACCCCTCTGTCTGCACTGTCTGTCCTCCACAACAGGCAGAAGTCAAACACAGTTTTAAGATATTTCAAGGGGAAAACGCCATTCACGGGCAGCAGTGAGTACTGCAAGATGCAGAACAAAGAGAGTCTCTTTCTTTTGGGGGGTGGTTGTTTGGTGACAGGTTTGATCATGAGTGGTCAGTTCTGTCTGGTTGCATACCACAGATTTTACAGTCGGTATGATATCTGACTGACAACAGTTCTGAGACCCCTGAGCGAAAAACAAGCACCTTGCTACTTGCTGACTCTCACAAAGCTATTACATATAAGAACAATAACATTGTTCTTAATTTATATCTGTGCGTCTGAAAAACAAATACTGTATAGCATGATTTATAAAAGTGTGTTGTTGCCGTTTTTCGGAATGCAAGAGGAATGTTCTTTCTACACTCACTGTCACAGACTAAGGGCATAATAATTAGCTTACTATGCCACCAAGGTGAAAAATAGCCATAGGTAACTCAGTAACCTTAGAGCTACACTCAGGGACTCAGCAGAGGGGAGCAGTCGTCGCTGTATTTTGGAAAGCCAAATGAGGTGTAACATGAGGTAGAAAAAAACAAAAACTGAATTCATGACCATCACGGAGAAAACCTGCTTACGTGCAGCTGAATTAAATTGTTTCTAACAGCAGGCACTATGCCAGCTCGCCAGTGTGCGCCTTCTCATATTCTGATCTGTAAACGTTGGTCCTCTTTTACATACACCTTTTTTCTGTCCTAAATTTCTGACATGGGAGAGGTCTTTTTCATAAGACAAACTCTAATCTCAATTTCGGGTCATTGGCAGCCTAAAAATTGCTCAGTGTAAAAGGACCTTTAGACTGTTTGTACACTGACATCATGCCGTTCGTATCATCATTTGTATCATGAAAGCTATGTCTCCGTGAATCCGTGATTGAAAGCATGAATTGTTTGCTCTGGTCGTGGATATACCAAATACTGTGTGTGCAAATTGCTGTGACTGATAGTTGGCTTGGCCCTGCAGCCACTCATACTGCATGAGCATTCAACTTTTCATTTAGTAGCACTCCATCACGTAAGTTTAAAGTGTTTTTTTTCTCTCTATTTCACCAACCGTGCCCAAGTGTATCATTAATGTTCCAGTCTACCTGTGTGTTTTTTTCTTGTGCACTGTGTATTTATCTTTAAGACCATGTGCTCCCACACAGGCCCTCAGTGAGATTTCCTGCCTTGAATCAGCTCATTAGCATTGGAGTTTATATGTCATTTGTCAGATTGTATGGGTTTTTGCATTCTTGCTTTTAGCGTTCTCGCCTCTGACATGCCTTGCTTACTCTTAGTTACCTCTTACCTGCCTGCCTTCCTGTCGCCAACTCTGCACCTGAACAACAAACAAAGTGAAATGCCTCTTTACCTCAGCTGTCCAACCTGCGACTTTTGGGTCCAATGCCTCTATGGTTGTTGCAGTGTAGGTGCTGTAGCTTGCCAGACTTTAGCCCTGCATTGTGTGTTATGTATCGTGTCAATCTCACTCAGACATCTCCTTTCCCGACATGCTGCCTCTTCTTCCAAAAGCTCCTTCAGAGTGGCATCTGGTAATTAACAGCATTAAGAGACAACAGGGCGAAAGGCATAACACCATTGAGATAAACTGAAGTAAATCACTCTTCATCCACTACTGATTATCAGTCTTCATCATCATCAAGTTGCATATCAGAAAGCCTGCCACTGTATTTCTCATCTAATTTTACATACAAATCTTTTCACGTGGCACAGACACTATTTTTATGCATTTCATGTAATATGCTGCTGGTGATATGAACTAATTCACCTTTGCCAGGGTAGTGGTCTGCATCATCTCACTCTTGTTTTCACTCATCTTTTTTTGCCACGGTGAGTGGCGCTGTCTCGGACATGTGACATTTGACCAATCAGAGCAGACTGGGTATTCTGGGGGAGGGGACCTTGAAGATACGGGAGATTACATTACTACTGCGCTGGACAGCATAAGAAAAGGTTTAGTCAGCATTAGAGCATGTAAACCTGCTATAGTAGCTTAAAATTATGAACATGAAAATGAGCACAACAGTCTCCTTTAATTGTTTTGATTGTGAGACTCCTAGTGGCAGTGAAATTGACGGGTACCTCAATCATATGAGCCCATTTTACAGTTTTTTTAGTAAATGGTGCTTTCTTGGTGTAAATGTTTCAGTGTTTAAATGCTGCAAAGCTTGTTTTTTGTGAAGCGTGCGGCATCTGTGAATTGTGAATGAATATCATATGCTGTTTTCCCTCTGCAGCTTGCAATACCACTCGCCTTAAATGAATGTTGAATTTCCCTCATCATTCAACTTTCCTGTTTTATTTACATGATTAATTCAACTGCATTTATTTTTTCGAACAAATCTGCATCTCCACCTGTCCCTGGTGGTTCTGCTGATTTAAATAACAGCAAGAGGCATCTGTGCACGCATGCAGGCACAAACGTAGCCCCTTGTGGCACTTTTTACATAAACCTCCATACAAATGAGTTAAATACCAAACAGACACAGGTGGCCCATGAGCATCACAATCTTCCTTTCTTTTCCCAGCTTGTACTAGCCACAGAGATTTCTACAGGCAGTGGAATGGAGCTGGGAAAAGAGGCTCTGCTGAGGGAAAGAGTTTAGTCTGCACTGAGCCTAGCTGTAGCAATTCTCTCTCTCTTTTTTTTTTTTTTTTTTTTTTTTCTGTTGTGCAGTGTGAGGCTATCTACCCTCCCAGGCCGCTCTCCTCCACCCTTCTCCCTCATTACTAACAAACTCTCTCTGCCAGGCCTTACCTCAGGCGGCTCCCTGTAATTATTCCCCAATGCCACAAACTGGTGAGATGGGTGTCCGTTACACACTGTGTGCCGAGCTAAGAAAAACAACAACTGTGGGGCCATTATTTGTCAATCAAACCGAGGGCCAAAACAAAATGCTGTCTGGTACATCCTGAGTCCTAGTTATCATCATTGAAAACTGTCAGGCCAAAGAGCATTTTTATTGATTTCCTTCCTTATTTATTTATTTGTATCATCCTGGAATTTTCCCTGATCTCTATTCAGCTGTGCTCCTGAGCCTTTCCCCACAATCATGCACTGCTCTTTGAATGGTTTACAGTTGTT
This sequence comes from Diplodus puntazzo, assembly GCA_963678695.2. NCBI lineage: Eukaryota > Metazoa > Chordata > Actinopteri > Spariformes > Sparidae > Diplodus > Diplodus puntazzo. Next base: position 21,108,252 of record OZ023155.1, read on the forward strand.
TTTATCAGCATTGCTTAAAAACTACAAGTGGTTCACAGTGTACACAGCAGAACGATGAACAGCTGGCTGTGTCGGAATTCTGCAAGGGCGTTAATGCAAATCATGGAAATAGGTGTTAAAAATAGCAATTATTCTCGGTATACCATTTTGTACAGTTTATCAGCAAGTCTCCACAAATCAGTCAATCTCATATTAGAAAGCGTACTTTTTCTCCTTTAGAGACAACAAAGACCAGATGAAGTAGGGATGTACTCATCAGCAGCAGAAGATGAATGAACTAGATCAATGGATTATAGAAAAATGAATCAATGAAACGGTGGAACAAAAACACTAAGCTTTTCTAACGAAAAGAAAAATCAATCTGCTCTAATAAGCTTTGGCTGCGAGCATTCTGCAGAACTCTGTTCTTCTTATGAAACGTCTCGCTGATGGATGCTAGTTGGACAAGTGGGGTCGTTGATTCCGATCGTGATGGAGCGGGGGTTTCTCTCGACTCTGAAGCCGGTCTCAACGGGTCGGTGCTGTATCCTTCCCGAGTATGTCTGGTCTTTCAGACTGCTGTCGCTGATCAAACAGACTTGTGTCGTCGTTTGCAAAGGTGGCAGATGTGCGGGTGATACGCACACAGCAGGGGAGGTCATCACTTTGGCTGCAGGCAGAGTCTGTTAAAAGTTTCAGTAATGTGCTGCTTATGCACAAACACAGCTGAGGATGTTCTCCTTCGCTGGTCGTCAAACTCTTCTCCTCAGGCACGAGGCTGGAGGAGCAGATGCGGTTTTCTCAGGATTTCTGTATCGCTTATTTAAAAATGAAATAACTTGCTGCCAACGTTATTATACTTTTCAGAAAATGCACCTCTCTTAATATAGACAAACAAACTTGAATAAGGTTTTACAGCCGCCTTTTAAATTAATTAATTTAAAGCAGCATTTCATTGACTGTAATTAATTTTCTTTTGACCAAATAAACAACAATTGTATGAGGGAATAAATAGTGAATTAAAGGCTTTGTTTGCAGCTTTGACCAGTGTACACAGAGCTAAAATTCCCAGAGGTAAGTATATAAGTATATGCTGTTAGCCCTTTTTACTGTAATAACAAATTAAAAATGATATGAGTTTTACTTTGCGTTATGCACAGTTCAGTTCACAGCAGTTACTCAGGTTTAGACAGCAGGCATACACACACTTAAAGCCACAATCACATTACTCGTCTTTCGGTACCGACTGCATGGGTTTCCAGTGTGCTTGTGCGCGCTGCTTTTCACTCGCTTCAATAACACAAGGCACCTCGTAAGGTCACAATTCCTCACGAAAAAAAAAGTGCTGCTAAACCAATAGCACCGAACAAATAAAGCGAAATGTAATTTCACTTTCCATCCCCACACAGACTGAGCACAATGAACTTGTTTACAATTCTGTTAGCACACTCACCATCAATAACACACATTACCACATCAGAGAGATAGCTTGTGGGACAAGCAACTAATTAGAGCGACCCACAAACATTCTCAGCCTAAACTTACGACTCGGAGAATACTACACACACTCAGCGAAGCTGTGGAATACCAAAGCAACTCTTGTAAAAAGAAAGAAAAAAAAGAGGCTCGCCAATGTTGACATAATTTTTAATCTGGAGAGAGGTGTTTGTGGCAAAGTGCGTGCTGATTTTTTTTCCCACTACCTTCTCCAAGTTTGTATCCCTTGCGATACATTTGTGGCAGTTTAACAATGCGACGTGATTATGTCTAGGATTCGCTACGATGCGATGTCATGGCATGCATGATTGATGATACAGTGTTTATCCTATGATCCACATATAGCTGGATATTGCTGTCACAGCTGCTGAATCAATTCTCAACTAAATCAGCATTTCAGGGACACTGATGTGACCCCTTGCTCCATTATACTATGGGTTATGTGATGGCCAAAAAGAGAGCCACCAAATATGTCAGTGGATATATTTCTTGACCAGAAACATGATTAAGGTGAGATGATGCAGTGGTGGATTAGTCGGAAAAATTAAAGCTACAACAAATCTACAAGGAGACCACGTGTCAGGTTTTTATGTCTGTTAGTTTCTAAAGATAACATATCATAATGTAACCATGAACATTTAACTCAAGTGAGTAACTATTGAATTTATTGTGTATCATTGTGGATATTTTTCACTACTTAAGTTTTACAATGAACATATTCGGGGCTCGTTTCATAGAGCTTGTCATAGTAAAAACTGCACAGATGATCGCCTTCCTTCATCACTATTCAGGTGTCTCAGTAAGCCATGACACTGAGTTCGCATGCACAATATTCAAACCCTAAAGCTTAGGGGATTCAGCCATCATTCATTTCATTTTTTAACACCTGTGCATGTCATGCTTTCACGTCATGAGGTGTTTTATGAAAAGGGCCGGTGACAGGAAAGCAAGCGCCATGTTCTCTTCTCCATTCATCAACGTCAGCAGTGGATAAGTTGTCTTTTTTCACCATCACTGTATAAAAATGGACCAGTTTGACTTTAGTTTTACTCACCCAATATCGACTGTGGGGATGAGTCTGTCATTCAGTGACTATTTCAGTCAGCAGTCTCTTCCCTCAGGCTGTGGGAATGTTACATGTTTTGAAAGTGTGGTACTACTGTCTGGTTGTTGTTACTGGATGGATCCGAAGCTATCATTAGTAAATTTGGACAATTTTTGCTAAGTGCTGACTCTATATTCACTGCTTTGTAGATGACTGTGCCAACAGAGGCAGCTCATGCCTCACAGACGCTTCTGGTCATTTTTTGTTGAAGGTGTTTCTGACTACCTCAAGAGAAGCTCTTTGGATGACTTTTGTCTATTTTAGATTCCAAGCTAATAGCGCTCCTCGATGCCAGTCAGTCTGAACCAGATCATGGTTCACTGGTAAAATGGGAGCAGGCTATGTCCTGTCTTTCTTGTCTTTAACACTCCCTTAAGATATTGATGATGAGAAAACATCAAAGACGTTGCAGTCCTCTGCATTTAAGATGATACTGCCCAAAACCTGGCTTCTCCTTACCCATAAAAAGCAGGGGAACATCTTGTTGGCGAGAGTGAAATGAAGAACCCACCTCAGGCAATATGCCCCTGTCCAGTCCAATGTCTGAACTGTACCCAGACAATCCAAAGTGCATCAAAAACATTCTTACCTTGTTCTAGTATGAGGCTGGGATGCCCTGATAAAATGTAATAAAAACCTTTGTAAGTATGGAAAGGATGCATCGAAAGCTTTATACGACATGTTAACAACGATGTGTCTTGTTAGTTTTATGTCACTACTAAGTACAAATTACATTATTAGTGTAACTACAATTGCTCCACTCAATAAGCTTTCAAGTCAATTCATCACAAAGAAAATTAGTTTCTTGATTAACGACTGCAAACTTTTTTTATGACAAAGAAATATTTTATTACAGTCACGCACAACACCACTGTTGTTCTACTCATCTGTCTCCTCAAGTGGTTGCAAGTTTCTTGACTTGCTAATGCTGCTAACAGTAGCTACCAAATAATAACATTGCTAACACTAGCTGGCATACATTCATGTTGCTAACGCCAGCGACCTAAGGTTAATGTTGCTAACACTTGCTCGCGCTAAAGTAGGCAATGCTAGCCAGTAAACATTATCGCATTACAGTACACTGAGCACATACTGTAGAACTCATTTTTTTTTTTTTTTTTTTACATTTTTCTCCTCAAACTTGCAACTACCAAGTCCTTTGTTTTTGGAAACACTAAAATGGCTCATGCTTTCCTTCAAATCAAATTCTTGAAATAAGGTACACGCTGACTTCCATGTGCCTTGTATAAACACCTATGTAGCTGGATTGAGACAGCATGTACGGTCATGTTCTTCATGAGAGGAAGATAATAGAAGCACATTGTCGCAATGATTAAGTAAAATGAGGAATATTAACCCACTACATGTTAACATGCCCACACGCATATTTGCACCTCCATATCTACTTACTTACTCATATATCATTGTTTATGATGTATTTTCTTTTTTATGACCACAATTATTAACAACAATGTTAATAATTCACACTGATTGTTCTAAAAACATAAATGCAACAATCAAATTATATTGTTAATTGAATACCGCAATGCAGTGATAATTATATTCTGAGACGTCTGTTAATATTACATACCTAGAATTGTATATTAAAGAAGCACACTCAGTTCATTTTAAAAGCAAGCAGTGAATAAACCCACATATTTGCATCTGGGGTTTAAAAGTGCATGGCCTTGGTAACTTTCTGTTTTCTTAAACATATCAGGGTAAATCCAGACTTTTGCTTTATCAGGTGAAATTTCAAAGTCAAAAAGAAGCTCAAAGACAGTCCAACAAAGACGAGAGAGACCACGGGTCAACAGTGGTACCCCAACCTTCATCTGAAAGACTAAAATTGCTAACAGATGTTTAATAGCGAACACACAGCACATTTCACACAATCAAAGGGGTCCTGAGACTGTACTGCTTTTACAACAGAAACATCAAAGAACCGCTCAGCAGCTGATGTGGCAGAACTCAGGGGGAAGGTGTGGAATACATTACATCAGTATTCAAAGATGCTACTAGTGGAGGCAGCTTTCTACTAATAGAGGGAGTTTCTATACTGAACACGTCCCACTGTGAAAACAATGGTTACCTTGTCTGACACTGTTGGTTACATTGCAGTGGTTTAAAGTCTATAGAAACTATTGTGGCATTACATTTAGTTTATGTTGGGCTACTTACAAATGAAGATGCTTACATTCTCATACAACTAAGTCGCAGGAATGGGACAAAAAGCAGATCATGCAGTGGTGTAAGTGCATATTTAGTTACAAGGTTTTACTGTAACAGGTTTCCATTCTGATCAAACAATGTATATCTGTATATGTATGTGTATGTAATAAAACAGTTTTGTCTTGATGCATCTATCTAATTATGCCACATGTCAGCAAGGATGTTTAGTTAATGAATCTAAGAACTTTAAATATCATACATCTGTTACATCCCATTTCCTGCTTTTGGTGTGTACAGGATGGCATGAAGCAAGGTGGTATAGTGTACCTGGATACTGTGCTCAAACCTGGACAGGTCAGAATGTGTCTGCCCTACTAAAGGGGTTATTGAACAAGATACTTGATCTCCACCAGCGCCACCTGTAAAGCTGACCTTGGATTCTTGTCTTTAATGTTTTGATGGTAGTATAACCTCAGAACAACTGTAGTGACCAGATGAATGCACAGAAATTATCAGATGAGGTGAAGTCGAAGGCTGAGTATGAGGTAATCTTTTGTTTTATTCTTCTAGTGTAATCATGTTGCTGTTGAAATCCATTCAAAACATTTGAAAGCATAATATTTGTAGCTCTCTGGCATTTAGACATTAAGATTAAAAACGAGCAAGAGCCCTATTGGCTTACATTTTAAGAAATAATTCTTTATAGCATGCAGAGGGAACATGATCTTCAGGCAAAGGAATGTACGGACAACGTTAAAATCCTTTTCCTTGTCGGTAAAAGGTGTTAAACTATGGAATGAGCTAGAAGATGATGTTAAAAAATCAACAGCACTAAGTAGTTTTAAAAAAAAAATGCAAATTCAACCGTTGATCAATACAGATTACTACTGGATGGTTGATTAAGGTCAGAGGCACGACTCAACAGACACTGTGTTGAGACGGCATGGGAGCAGAACAAAAAACATTCTGTACCCAAACAATAAGTTGAACCTGAGAAACTTGTATGGTCCAACGCCAATGCCAGCTGTGCGTAGCAGGATGTTGTAATAACATAATTGAATTCAGCTCTGTATGCTACTCCTGTAATATGTTTTGTCAAAGGTCATATTAAAAGAAAGTGTTAGGTAAAAATGTAAAATGCAAAAGATAAGAAAAGTTTAGTATGAAGATTTTATCCTGTGGGTAATGGGGGCGGGACTAGATAAGCTTTGGCTTCTCCCGCTTTTCCCTTTCGGCCATGTGTATTGTATTATTGAATAATGATGAAATGTGATGATGATGAATTGACATGCCCGAAATAAACAACATAAATAAAATAAATAAATAAAAAAAATTAATGCCATTTCAAGGAATGAATACATTCAAAACATGATCTAATTCTATAAACATTATGTTCAAAAAATCACCTGTGTTGACGTATTTGAATGATGCCTTTGCATTGTGATGTCCGCTGGAGTTTGTACTTCAAGACACCATAATCAATTAGACCATTTAGTTTCAGCCGTGAGATTGAAGCAGGCAGCAAGTTCACTTAGTTATGAAGTCATATGCTCTGTAAGCTTTTAGCCTTATAAATAAACAAAATGAGCTCACAAAATGTCAAAAAATAAAATATTTGTCATAATAAAATTGATAAACCTTTCACAAATTAAATTCAAGGTTCTATCTTTTACTAAATCAGCTCCTACCTGAAGTATTTCAACAAATTCAAAAAAATGACTGTTGACACATATCTGAGGACTGTTGGTGTTTAGTCTTCAACTCACTGAATACACTGCATTTCCTGTGACTACTTTGTAATAAGTCACCAATTAAATGCTTTTAATGTGAAGATGTAGCAGTGGGAAATGGTTGGTTTGCAGTAGCAATAAACATAACACTGTACAGATAGTGATTCTCTTTTCATGTAAAATGTCCCATTTGATTGGTAAAACTAGTGATGCCACAGATTTATTAACCGGTGAACAAACTTCATCCCTATGGCATCCCTGCTGTGGAGGAACAGACCCTAGAGGTACCGCTAGCAAGATTAGCCTCCTCACTAACAATAGCAATGTGTCAGTGGTTAGAACACAGTGCCGGGCAGCTAGCATTACAACCAGCATGTCGGAGGAGGAGCGGGGAATTAGAGATACTGCCAGATGGAGAAGAGGAGCAGTGGATCACCTCCATGGGCGGAAACAGTAAGGGGGGCGACCGAGGACAGCAGGAGGGATGAGGGCAGGAGGACCACCAACACAGAGGCAAATAAAGATCAAGAAAACCTGGAACTACTATCACATGTGACATATGACAAATTTATATCCGGTTGTATGTAACACAAGAATGGCGCTTTTGGTTGCGCAAGAGGGCGAAGGCAGGTTGCTGTGTCAAAATGACACATGTAACATTGATCTATAAAGGGATTTACAAAAATCAACACAGACTGTTCAGTAAAGTCCATTTCACACATTCTGAACACAAGATTTTTTTGTGGATTCTGTGATTGAAAGTTTAAGTGGAGATGAAAATACTGGTGCAAAATGACAAACTTTTCTTGAAGTTTTTGTATATATATATATATATATATATATATATATATATATATATATATATATATATATATATATATATATAGCCATACAGGTGAGTCGCTGAATTGGACATTGATAATTGTAGGGGTTGGTGTTACATTAATGCTAGCAATACAGAGTCTATAATAAACTTGGGCTCTGCATTCAATAAGTCAACCCTCATGTTGAGTGAATTCCATGTGCCGCTCACTCACTAAATCTTGTCAGTTTGTGCAGCGTTCATTGCTGCAAAGAATCAAATTACTGCTTTGGTTCCGTTCAGTCAGTATTCATGTTTTGCTTGAGTTCTCCTCCACAATATAAAGTCAGTAGAATGGGTCTGAAGAAAAGGGATCAAACACATTGAGACTTCCTTCCGTTATCTACCAGATGCTCAGCTCATGCTCAGGCCACTAGTGACCTTTTTGCTGGTCTGATTTAAAACAGCTGTAGATGAATAACCAAGTGCAGCCAAGTGAGGCATTTTCTAAAAGCATTTAAATGCTCAAAGTATGTATGATCCTATATTTAATTATTGTATTTCATACATCCTTTAACCACAGCCATCCAGAGCTTTGTTCAACATAATTTTTAGTTAAACACCTCTTATCAGATTGCAGCATTATACTCGTACTTCACAGAAGCATGTCAGTCATCTGACACATAACATGACAATCATGGGTAATCATGTGTTAGATGTAAGGAAAATTATTCTACCTACTCCTACCTATTGTACTCTCTGTGATGATTTGTTGTCAATCATACATAAAACACAAAAGTTAAAGTTTGTGAAAAGTTATCTACATATGTTATCTATATAACTTTTCGAAAAGAAAAAATAATGGGAAGTAACTAATGTAATTAACTCAATTACACAACATTAAAATGGACAGATGGATATACGGAAAGGTAAAATCTGACATAAAAGATATGTTAGATAGCACAATGAGCAGTCAAAGAAGCCTGCACATTAGGAACAAAAAACATGTTGGTGATTTTGATGAAGAAACTAAGTCTTAATACCTTTTTTAATGCAACCATCTTGATGAAAATAAGAAAAACAAATTTAAAAGTTTCAACGTGGTGGTAATTCTCTTCCCATGAGATAAAGACACTAGACCAAAAAGAGGGACACGTGTCCAGTGTGGTTGATGTACATGCTAGTGATTCTCAGTGTTTTTAGCAGTTAAGTGAGGATTAGTGTTTACACAGATGGTCCATTTAGTTCTGAACAGAAGGTGTAGAGTAGCATGACTGTTAGCGTAGAACATTAAAGGTAAATGGTAAATTAATGGTGCACAGTTTGTGATTTGATAGTTCAGAAACAACGATAAAGCAGTGGCAAACGTGAAATGGCCCTGTACAGCTCAGGTGGTTTACTGATGTCAGTGAAACTATGAGAATTCCTATTTTCCTAATTACTGAAATTAAATCAAACTATAACCCTAGCAGACTTCAACTTCACCGATAATCCACAATAATAATCAAAAATGAAACCTTAACCAGTGTAAGCATCCTGGCTATGAGCAGCTTGTTAACGCCAGCTCAGAAATAACCCATAATTAACAAGGCCAAAGTGAGGACTCTTCAGCTCTCTGAGCATGACTCATATCCACTCCCTGTACGTCAATGTATGCTTTGTGCTCACCACAGGTAAATAACTGTTGGCCAGTTGCCTTCTCTGACAAACAGATTACTCATATAGCACAAGCAGAGCAAAGCATAGGCCTAATTATCCTCCAATGCACCAAGCTGCAGTTGTCTTTGGCTGTAAACAGTGCAATCAGGGAGGCAGCAATGTGGAACGCATCAGAGGTTCCTCACTCACAGACTCCCAGGTGAGTTTGTATCTGTCTGTGATGGACATAAATGAAGAGAGGGGTAGGCAGAAAATGGAGTTGAGCGGAGGGGGAGGGGACTTGCAAATAGCATGATAGAAAATATGATTGAAATGTTTGCTGCCTATCCTCTGACAATTGCCTAAAAATCAATCCCATCTCTTAAGGGAACAGCCCAGTAATGTTGTTGAAACAGTTGTTTGTTGTTTTATCCAGCATTTAGATGAAAAGATCCATATCAATCACATCACTGTTGGTCCGGTACAAAGATAGGTCTGGGATGCTATCTTGTAGCTCCAGCAAACATGGAAAAATGTGCTTTTCAAAAACTCCAAACATGTTGAATTTAGATGTCTGTAATGAATTCAGATTATAATACTGTTTTGGCATTACATTATGCAATCTGGAAAACTAGGATTGTGGCCTTCACAGTCACTGCAATCAGTAAACAATACTCTGCTGGTTAAAAAAACTGCTCAGGGGACTAACAGGAGCTAAAACCACAATGTTTTGTTTTACATTTCTATATTTACAGACTGTTAAAACGTACGCTCATCCACTGCCGCAACTTCTACACCTTTAGCCAAATTGTAGTAATTCAGTAGTTCAGTGCTCTTTCTGTGCACTCCTTTATGGTTACAGTTATGGTTAAGGACTTTCCTTCCACTTCCCTATACTTGTATTTTAAAGGGTGGTTCATTTGCCAAGAAAGAGACAAGACGCCCAGAAAACAAAGTTAAAGATAAATGTGAGCACTTGCAGTCATCTTTCAAATTTTGGTAGATATCCACACAATATAATTATCTTTCAAATTCATTTGGCCATGATTATTGTGTGGATAAAATCTGATATTGTGACATTCCTACTTCCAACAGTCATGTCTGCACAGTCACTATGGTTGCAGTGAATCATCATTTTCAAGATATACCACTGCATGAAAATCATGGATTATTGTATCATGAATATTTGCTATCTACAGTATTAAAGTCTATTTTATAAATTACAAGTAAGCATTTGTTCAACTGAAAAAGCCCTCTTATTCCATCCTTAAAGGTCACTGTAACTGATAATACTAGTCGTGTAATACTTTATACCACGATAGAGTGACTTTTTCTGAGATGATTATCATACTGTGAATATTTCATACAATTGCAACCCTACTAACCACTCACTACAACATACTAAGAGAAAAATACTGCTTCAGTTTAACTTGACTATTGTCTGTAGACTTGCATACAAAAGCTTTAGTGCTATTGGCTTTTGTTTGAGTGGGGACTTTTTCTGTTTCTAAGTGTCAGCATTTGATCTCCTTCTTTTGTTTTTTGAATATCTATTTGCTCTGCATTTGTATTGAGCATTGTTAATGCTTAATGTGCTGGTGTAACATAGGGCTATTGTTTTACCACTCACAGCTCTTAAACCCATTTTCGACTGTCAGTTTTCTTTACTTTTTTTTTAACACAAAGCTCTTTAAACGTTGCGTCTTTGATATGTGCCTTTCACCTAACAATTGAAAAGAACACATAACTTTTAATTCCGTCTCCTCGCCGTGCAGCCTGCTGTGATAGTGCCTGTGAGGTTAAGCTCTGACAGCAGTGCACTTAGCTCAGTTTTCCATGATACGGCAGCAGTTCCTCAAAGCTGATGCAGCATAGTGAGTGTGGCAACTGTTTGAAAGTAGGATCTACCCTTTTTTTTAAGTCGTTGCTGTAAGTATCAGTTATAATAATACTGCTGCGAGTGTCTCTTATAATGAAGCTGCCTCTGTTCTGAGAGAAACTTTGCAAAACACCATCTGCTTTCTGGAGTCCGTGAACATCACATGGGGCCTTACAGTTATTCATACAAAGTGAACAGTTATGTAATGCTAGTGTAGTTGAGCAGCACGGTGTATTGAGTTGTGATAGAGTCAAACAGTCATCATTATGATAAGATGGCAACAAAAAATCCTGCTTACTCCATTTAGAGGATGGGAGAACATTTTTAAACAGTTTACTTATAGACTTTGGGTATTGTGGTTGCTATAAAGCACAACTATAGGATTCCGATCATAATTTTAAAATGAAATCAACACTAACAAACTGTGCCATCGTTTAGACTCCTAATGTCACCTACTTGGATGCACATAATGATGTTGTTCACGTTAAATTCTGCCTATCTTTGTTCAGCTTTGTTGACTAATGACCGTTTATTTCTCTCCATCTTCCTGAAAGTTTTCTTTAACTGTGTATAAGAACATTAAGAGCAACCTAAAACCTGTAAAATGGCAGTATAAAGTTTTCTGTGGCTCCAGGGGAAGCTGCATGGAACTTGTCTAAGTTGCATTGTGGGTAATGTAGGTGCCATGTTTTGAAAAAAAGGAAAGAATCCAAGGAATATAAGTCAGTGTCACTAGATCTGCTGTCTAAACTGTCCTTAATGAATCCAACAGCATTAAAGGAATGCAATGCCAGACCTGTGGACTGCTTTTCAAAACCTGGTGCCTGCATTTCCCACAATGCAATTTAGCAAGTGAGTAACACCACTGGAGGTAATTCAGATTATATGCAGCTTCTTCTGGAGCCACAAAAGGCTTACTTTTTCACATATGCAGTAGTACTCCCCAAGACCTGTAAACACACCTTAATGTCTATCCATTCAGGAACACTCTCGTCATTGATTAAATCATTTATTGCAACAAATGATATACAGTTAGGCTTGGCGCTGAAGGCTCCACTCCGAAAGCTCCCCAGATTTGACAAGCAGCATGCTAAGTCGATCCAGGGAGCGCGATGCATACCCCCTGCAGGAGTGGAGTCAAAGCAACTAGATAAATTAGCTATTTTAGGCTAAGACTAAGCAGGTGGAGACTGGGATGGCGGTGGCAAGCTTGCCGGCAAATAGAAGGAGTTAGCCTTTAAATGTTGTAACCAGTTAGCCCCTCTGCGAAGGTTCGAAATAATATACTACATTTTCAATTATAGACACAGATATCACTTTTATAGAATAATGAAGGCATCAAAAACGTCTTCTTACACTGTTGCTTTCTTAACCATGATCTGTGTTAGGATGAGAAGCCTGCAGACAAAGAACAACTCCATCCATTTCCACCCTGGACTTTATCTCCCAATAGTTTTCAATCAAACAGATTGATTCTAACCTAATTCTTATAAATTGCTTCATTAATTGCTCCACTAAAGCTACTGACTGTACATCTTATTTGCCTTGATGCATGACTCTCAATACAGTCTAACAGGGCTGGTGGACACTCAAACAAATCGATTCCAGGAGCACCCAAATACAGATTCTCTTCAGCCTACTTAGTTCCATTTACAATATTGTTGAAAACACAATTGTGTTGCTTTTGTTGCTTTCGTCATTATTGATCCAATTTATTTCTCATCTATTCAATGCTTGTTGATCATTTCAGTAATTTCATCATCCATCAAGCTGACGTGCTTGTGGTCGTATCTTTTTTATTGAAATTATTGATGCCTAATGTGATGGTGGAGGGAGTAAACGCACAGACAGACAACAACGGCTAGTACAACATAAAGGAAGAACTGACAGAGTGTGTTGCCCAGTATCAGAAATGAGGGACCAAAAGCACTTAGAACTGGATGGTTCTGTTTAATTAAAATAAAAATACATAGCCCGTTACATCTTAAATTTTTCTTTTAATTGGTAGCCTCAATGAGCTGTTAGATTTACAGCATACTTCTAACTTCTCAGTGAGGTAACTCCTTTTCTCATGTTAATGTTATCAGGTTTCCTATTAGAGTTTGGTTTAAATCCTAAATATTGACAAATAGGCAATTTTGCTTCATGCTTTGACAACAAATGCTACTTCACTGTTCCTTGGTCAACTCTATCTCATGCTACAGCTGCGGGAGAGAGACACTTGCAGGTGCTGTTTAGCTTAGCAAGCTCACTATTGGTTGGACTGGCCAGCATCAAACTCTAAAAGTCAGCTTGTGTATGTTGTAGATTATTGTTCCAAAGAGCTTCAAAGTCAGATGGATCAACCTGTGTTGGACTGTTCAAATGTTTGAAGGTTAGATCGTACCATTGGTGACTGGAGAGGTCTCTAGATGGATGTGACCAAGACCTCAACCTCTACTGGCAGCCTGCTACTCTCCTTTCTTTGAAGTCCAGCCAGTCCTCCAGGAGTGAAAGAGAACTATAAGTTGAACAATTTTATTTCATTCCGGGTATAAAGGAATCTACTTTTGGCTGCACTGTGCAAGCCACGTGTAATGTGTAGATGTATTTAGGAATACAAAAAACATACCTGAACACTGACGAAGGTCTTCCTCCCGTCTTGCTGCATTAAATCAAGATATATGCTGCTTTAGTTTCACAGGTGCAAGTACATATTGATTGGCATCATTACAGAAGAATCAAAACAGAGATTTGATTAAAGCTTAATCAAAAGACTTTATAAGTTATTTATTAATATACACAACTTTTCTAAGAACTTCTCAAACAGTGCAAGATTTTATCAGGTTTTCGCAGGACAAGGTCATGACTATTCAAGGAGAATGCTTATCTTGGTGAGTGTAATCTTGTATAATCACAATTGTTGTTTATTTTTTTTTTATGTATTATTAAATCTAGCCTACTGTTTATTGCAAAAAGGTTTTAGAGGATAGTGACGTATTGTGTCTGTATTGTACTGAAAACATCATTCTGTACATATCTCTCCAGAATAAGCCTGACGGTGAATAAACCTTTATGGAGGTTATGGAGGTCTGACTTTTGAGTGTTAAAGCCACTCTAACCAGCACACGACAGGCCAACAACATCCAAACATGATAAAACACAAGTACTCCGAGATGTTGGGTCCAAAGGCAGTGCTTTTTCCGACTGTTATTTTTGTGCCATTGCAATCTATTCAATTATTGATGGTAAGCGATGGCATTTTTTATTCCATGTCCATGCTGCCTTTAGACTTGTACACAACTTCACTCAGCTGTTACTGGCTAAAAGAGATTCTTGGTTCGTTGTGCTTCTGTTTTTTTTTCTTTTCTTGTCATGTGTGTCCAACCCTTCCACCGTCCTCTGATGATTTCTCTCAAACTCCCCAGCCACATCTCATCCATACACACCTTCTGTCTTCACAGTTGTCTATCCCTAATAGGTTGACAGGTTTGTGGCAGAAGATGCTGGTTGATTTATTGGGTGCTCCGGGTTCTAGTGGTGCATGTCTGACTTGCATCTTCTTAGAAAGACATTTAGCTCTCTCTCATCCCTCTCGGGTGTCCAGTATGCAGCAATAACATGTGCCAACCAAGTAACGGAGGGCACGTTTTTGTTTGTATTTGTGAATATTGCAGCTCAGAATATTGCACACAAAACTAAGTATACCATACAAGGCAGGGATAGAATCTTACAAGCACTGAAATCATATGTTGGACTTTCATTATTAAAACTGAATATTATATTTTTACATATATAAATATTTCAGGAAAGTTAAGATTTCTTGCAGAAATACACATTTACAGAGAGCCCTGTCATACAAAGGGAAGGATAGCAAGCAACTCAAGCCTAAGTATGTGCTGACGGCTGAAGACCCTGTCGTTTCTCATTCAAAAACCCACTGGTTGGACCTAGAATTCCAAGTCAACGGCATCTTTTTTTTTCGACAGAAACCTGACATTGCGGTAAGCTTAAGTGCTGCTCTGCGTTTTCTGGTTTTCATGCACAATGACTCCTTGGGGCCCCAGCACTAAAAGCCATTAGCGCTCCCAGTGGCGTAAAACTTGCATGAATCTATAAATCTTTCAATGCAGTGGATTGAATTTGTTCTCCTAATAAAGGATAGGTTTTGGATGAACTGGGCTGCAGCTGAGTCAAGTTGCCAACAGTACAGGCTCTGATGTTTATTAAAACTGTAGGAGAACACGGAAACTTCATCCTCTGTGGATTTGTTATTCAAACACAGCAAAAGCCTCTTCAATGGATGGATCTTTATCAGAAAGGAATCTATCCATCGTATCATCTAAAATATTTAGATGTCACATTTTCATTTGCAAGGAGCAAAGACAAGATTTTCTTTCCGCAGCTGTTATGTTAGAAACATGAAAAAAGGAAGGAGAGCAGACAAGTGAGTTCAACAGATTCACAAAATGTTGAAAACAACCGCTCATACTCATGTCTGTTTCACTTCACAAGGATGTCCCACATATTGGCCTAAGAACATGTATTTTACCTAGATGTTCATCCTCCACTAACAACTGTATCTCTTGTTTGTCTGTGCACTGTACTGTTAAGGTTACCTCTTATATCAAAGAGGGGCTGGGAGAGAGAGAGCATGGTGTTTATGCCAAACTGTGGAGGACAGTAGGAGGGGCAGACAAATAGGGAGGTGGGAATCCAATCGCCCAGCACAAGGGCGAATTATCTGACCAAGGTGCTGCGAGTGGGGTGTCTTCAGCCACTAATTGATAAGAGCCTTCTATCTTTAGTAAGCAGCAGTGTTTGGCTCAGGACATCAAAACCTTGGCTGTGGCTGAAAGGCTTGTTGTGTCCCGCTCCCTCCTCATCCCTGACTATCAAGGGAGGGTAAAAGTCAGGATGTCACCTTGCCAGGGGGTCACTTCTCCACTTTCCTGCCTGAAATGTTGGAGTTGTTTTCACTAATGTGATTTTGAGCCTTCTACTACTTCATGTCATTTCCATAATAGAACGAAGTTATAGCACCTGTCATGGAGTGCCTCCTGTAGTTTGCTTTCACTATAATTTCATTGCAGAGAGAAGTAAATAAAAAACAAAACACAAATAGAAACAAATCCAAACACAACACTTGATGAGATAAATTTGTTTCCATTATTTTAGGAGGGGGTGCATTATCGCGGAATAGTGCTGGCAGTGGAGATGGAGCTGGAAATGATGTTATAATAGCTATAAGGCTGGCAAACAGGCGACCACGGATCAAGCCTGTAGGGACATTTCGGACCATCTTCAGGCTTTTTGTGACGACTAAAACTGGCTATCGTTAACAGAAAGACGGACCATCTACAGGCGTTTTGTGGCAACCTAAAACGGGTGTTTTTCACTGGAGGCTGGACCATTTCCAGCCATCTAATTAGTGACCAAAACTGGCTATTTTAACAGAACACCCATGGTATTGGTGACCAAAACTGACATATTAAGCCAAACCATGCCGTTTTCCTTATCTTAAAGGATTTTTTTTGCCCAATCCTAGCAGGTTTTGCAGAACATACTTTGCTAACCTTAACTCTGGCAATTAGGTTGATAAAAATACACAGAGAGCATGACACCACATGCTTTAAGAAACTCGTTTTTCAGAAGCTAGTTGGAATTGTGGTCCATTGGTTGAACAGTCCAAATTCATTCATGCTTCATAGAAAACCATGTGCAGATGCCTTTAACCCACATGCTCATGTAAAGTTGACTGTAGAGTGGTATATTCGAGATCCAGGTGATGTAAAGGAGTAGCTGCTGAAGAAAGGGCAAACATCCTGACAGACGGTACCACTCTCTAGAATTCTCTGCAAATGACAATGAAAAAAATGAACCCTTTGCATTTTGAACCCTCAGTTGGCTTTCCCTATGGGCCAAAATGTCAGCTTTCAACATGTCTCATAAACTAAAAAGCAGATATAGGTAAAATGCCATAACAGTTCGGAGGACACTCACGCTCCAAAGGGGAGAAGGGGAGCCCCTCAAATTTTAATGATGCCACTGCCATTAATGAAGTGCCACCCTCAGGACAAATTTCATGTTTTCAGGCCCACTCAAGGAAGGCTCAAAGAAAAGGGGTCAGTGGTCTTCCCCCACCTCATATCATAAGGTCTAAGATAATGTTTGGGGAAAAGTGGCCAGGCTTTAGATCCCCATCACCATCTACACTGGCTGTTGACTTGAAACTTAAATATTGGACTTCAAGGCTTTGAATTGTATGAAAGAAAATCTGGTCTTGGAGACACATTTTGTGTGAAGAAATAGCTGTGCTGCTAATGATATTGTTTGTCTATTAATATTATTGTACATTACTTCTAGACTAACTGAGAAAAGACAAAATTGGGCCATTGTAACCTTATAGTCACAGTCAATTCAAGCACTGAAATGGTCACTTTATAAGACTGTTAGCTCTTGACACATCCAACCAGCCCACACATACACCAGTCCACCATGGTTCCTAGTGGCGCTACTGATTGACTATTCCTTTTATGGGAATTGTAGCATATTATGGGTTGCAGCAGTGACTCTCATTATAACCATGTAATCAAATTGTGTTGCTTCTATACTCTATATTCTAAAATAGATTTACCTTTGGAATATTGCATGTAATGCCTGCTGCAAGGTAATTTCTGTTATACTCTATATGAGGCATGTTTGCATTGAATTTAAAGGAAATTTTATAAAAAATATCAAGATAACTGCTTTTTATTATATTGTATCTTACTATTCCTTTTTAATTGATAATGTGAGTTGCACACATGGCATGGATGCTTCTATTTTGGAAAGTACATTTCTTAATTTAAACAATTCCAGCTGTTTCATTTTTCCAGTGCTCCGTCATTGACAAAGAGGAAAATACAAGCTACAGTTTGGTGTATGCCAACTGCTGCAAAGACCGGCTCATTTCTCCGAGGTCATGGCATTGATTACCCACAGATGCCCTAGAGCCCAGAAGGGAGGCAGGTTGCAATCTGACCTGAATTAGACTGTAAAGACGACATCTGAGCAGGTTCAATTAATAAATCACTAACCACATCACTACTGATGGCTAACTCCTCTCTTGAGTGACACCCACAGTCCTCTTTGGAATACCTTTTGAAGGGTTACAGCCACAGGAAACCCAATATAGAATTTAAATTGCTTTCTTATAATCATACAAACAGTATGTGGTGGGTATAGTATGTGTGCTGTCATTGGCGTTACATCCACTAGGGACAGGGGGGACATGTCCCCCCCACTTTCCGAAATCCCGTTTTTGTCCCCCCCACTTTTATTTAATCCAGCCGAACGCAGTAGCTCTCAAGCCTCCGATACTCAAACATGTCCGCTTGATTAATCTACCCCGGCGTATACCGATGTGCTTATTTTACATTAATTTGATGGCAAACTCCGCCCGCTGATGCAACACCAGCTATGCCAGGTTAGTAATCAAGTGGACCCACTCTCGCTGTGAGTCGCGGACAGTTTGTGTAATGATGCTGCGTTCAAAGGCTGCAACAGGCCACTATCCTCGGCTGGGTCGGGCTCTTGATCAAGCATTTGCGTTTTGTTTTTTTAATAACTCAAATAATGACTATTTCCAGCTAGAAAACACGCATCTCTCTCCTCCCTCCATTGTTCGTGTTTGTGTCGCTGCGTGGTGTTACACGTGACTCGTGCGAGTTATCCTCGTGCTGGAAACATGACCCCGAGACGCAAGAAGAAAGCAAAATTATTATTTTTTTACTAAGGAAAATGACAAAAATAATAGTAACGCACAGTGATCACTGGTTTGGAAATATTAGCGCGTTAGATTACTCGTTACTGAAAACAGTGGTCAGAGAGTAACGCGTGGGCAGTGACAGCCTGTGTCAGCTTTACAGTTACAGTTAATGTGTCGGGCCGGGCTCGGACACAACGTGCACGGGCCGGGCTTGATTATTTGGGCCCGATCTAAGCTCTACTCGGGTCCAGCCACGACTTTACTGAGGTTCGTCCAGTGTGAGCAGCAGGAGGACGGTCAGCTCACCTCCCAGAGCCTCGCGCTGAATCACTGAGAGTCATTTAGGGACTGTCATTAAATTACTAAACACAAATATATTAAAACAAAATAATTGCAGTAATAATTGCACTGGACACATGAGACACAGCTTTTTATTGTACTTATTGTATTTTATATGAATATTAATATGCAGAAATTATGATTTTTTTCTCAGTAACTTCCATGTCAGGTGTCCCACTGACTTCTGAAACAGATTCTGTTTCCATAAAAATCTATAATAATAAAGAAAATAATGTTAAAAAAGTTCTCTAATGTCTCATGTCTTAGATTCTCATTCTGAAATTCCGAAAATGTTTTTTTTTTTAAATCTCACCAGCAGTCACTATTTAAAGGGTTATTTTTCAAATTTTTCTCCCGGGGGGGCTTGCCCCCGGACCCCCCTAGTGTTGCTGAGTTAGCAGAACAATCTAGGGGAAACACTGTATGTTCTAAGAATTGTGGACACATGAGGCAAACTATTTCTTTCTTAGCTGAAGCCGACAACGGAACAAAATATATGTGAAGAGAGACATCGTGGAGCCGTATATTTTCCTGCTCTTTTGTCCTTTGCCAATCACACCTATGACTAAGCATGATAGCCATGTTCATCATAATGGGTTGCTTTTAAGTAGCTGGGAATATGATTAAAAGCATGTGGAAATGTATAAAATGGTATTCAAATCAGACACCCACTTTTTTGTGTCCCCCCCACTTTTCAAACCGATGTTACGCCCTTGTGTGCTGTATTGCAAACCATCTGGAAACACACACAACATTAAATACCTTATAAAAAAAGCCAGTCACATAGGCCTAAATGCCAGGATGGTAGAAGTGTTAGAGGAATGTTAGAGGGAAAAAGGGAAGAAGGGAGATGCGTTAATCATGCATCGATAACAAGCTGTTCAACATCACACATTTGCACGAAGGTGCAGCTATAACGTTAAAGCATGTCAGTTACAAGGATAGCATCACTGTCGATTCAGAATGCATTTGGAAAACTGGTGCAGGGCCCCACAAAATACCAAAAATGAAGCCACTGTGTCCTTCACTAAATTTGCTTGCCAAGCCCATTGTTTTCATATTGAGTCTTGGCTAAAATGTGCACTGAATATAAACATCCCTCTTTCCTCCTCTCGTGGAATAGACTGCTTGAAGTTTTATGATGAAAATAGCCAACCAATTATAACAGTTTTCCCCTGTCATAGTTGTTTTTCATCATATCAGCAACGCCAGCTTTAGGTAGCTGCCTAATGATTGATTAATAACACATCAAAAGGGCCCAGCAGAGGCCAGCATTCATATCATCATTGTCAAAGCATTTCTCCTCTGTGACAAAAATAATTCTCGTTGTTTCTGTTTAGAACTGAACATTTAAAGCAAGATGATAAATTAAAGAAATTAAAGGAGGTAAGGAATGCAACCTAATCACCAGAATATATGTCAGTTAAGTATGTCTCTGCAAAACCACATTTCCTTTGTGTTCCAACATCAAGTTTGTTTATCTTTAATTTTCCAGTTATCTGCGCTCATGTTCCAGTTGGGTTTACACGCACAATTAAAGAAAAAAAGAAAACCTTGGTTACTGGTTTGACAAAAAGCCATGGTTTAGCTTAATATATCTGTTTTGGTCGCTAAGATATGGAGATGGTCCAAAATTCCCATGTGAAATCATCGACTTTGGTCGCCACAAAAATGCCTGCAAATGTCCCCAAGGGGTCTTTGAAAGTTCCCCGGTGGTGTGACCCAAACTGTGGTCTGACGTTCAATAACTGGCAATTGGTTAATCAAACTCTTACCTAAGTCAGCTGAGAGATGAGCTTTAACATGTGAAATATGATGCTATAGCAGCTATGCTAACCTTTTAAGAAGCTGTTGTTTTCAAACAGTCACTTCTCTTCCTGGTCATCACACCTAAATGAAACCTGCTTGCTGCCAGTAGTTCTTCAAAGGATGCTGATCGTTTTAGTGTCTGTGTGTTTGCCACAGTTTTTTTAGAACCCAATAACTGCAATAATACTAGAAACAAGCAATCAGAATGAACATTGTAATCTAATTTCTGGACATCACTGATGAATGATCAGTGTCAAACAACTTACATTCTTGCGCTCTGTTGAAAGATGGTTCCTTGATTTTCTTGTGTTTTGTCTACAGTCCATTATATGGCCTGTACATGACTTGTTGTGGTCTGCAAACACTAAACTTTTTATTATACTTCAGTTTGGAGAACTTGAATTTAGTAACTAATTTACAATTTTGTTTGTTCCATAAGAGTAAGATTGATGTTGCATACTTGTATCAATTAAAGTAATTCTGATATACATGATATGCAGTGGTGTTGTTTTTTGGATGCAGATTAGCATCTGTAGAGGCATTTAACTTCTGTAGAAGTATCTAATTAAGGATCTCATTTCATATGGATGCTCATTTTATCGTATTTTAAATTGTGATCAGGAACAGATGCAGTTTAAACCAAGCTCTGTTTTGCATATTGACTTTTCAGCTGACCTGTTTTTTGGTAGATTTGATGTTAACAATGGTATGTTTTTGTCAAAAACAAATATTTTTAGAAACGTTCACTATCTGCCATTCTTGAATGATGAATAGCTCCCATTGTTTATCATTACAATGTGAATGGCCTCTGTAAGTCCTCTAATAGCCACTCAGCTGATGGCAGCCCTCACTAAGGTATGCTCGTAATGACTGTAAACACTGCCTTGCTTTGACATCATCTAACATGCACAGTAAATCACTGGAGTGGCAGATCCCAGTCCTCCCTTATCCTTCACCACACTCCCACCACTTTTCATTGTTCCACCATGATTAATTCCCAGCCATCATCAACACCATACAGCACAAGTTGCATATCTAATGTAAAAACACTCAATGAGCCTTCTCAGGTGAGTTTGAGGGTCAGGCGGAGTTTAAGACCTCCCATCACCACAAATCCTCTCAGTGTCCTTCTGAGGCCGCTCACAGCGGAGAAGGAATAAATTACAGGCTGAACAGGACCAGAGGCTCCCTTTTAAGATCGAATCCTAGCCTTTGTAGGCCTATCACTATAATTTTGTAGCCTTCTTCAGTCTTTCGCATCCATAAAACCCTAAACCCCATCTTCACTCTCACAATCACCCGACTTACCCCCCAAGCAAGGTGAGATGAATGTGACCTGACCAATCCAACTTCTCAGATAGTATGAAACCTAAATCACTCAAGTAAAATACACAAGGAAACCTCTCGTTTCTTTTTTTTTCAAAACTTCACCAGCACACAAATACTGCTGCAATTTTCACAGATGCTTGCATTAGTATTCTGCCGGGATGAATCCCAGTGACATGTAATACATCATAGTCACCAGGAGGCACTTCCACTGCAGAGTTGACGTGCAAATATGGGCAGAGCATGTTTCAGTGCTTTGCGCTATACTTTTTATCCTAAAAATGTCCTCTGAAGTTTCAGGATAGACATGTGTGTACATGCATGTAATGCCTGTATGTGCACCCACATACTGCATTAGAACGCACTTGCACGGTGGGACAGTAAATGGATTCCACACACCACCAACCCCCACCTGCCAACACTCTCACACACACTGACACGTTGCACATCAGGGTCATAGAGTCTTCGCATCATGGGATATTTGTAAAATGTGATATGAAGGAGGTAGTGGGAGAGTGCGTGTGTTTGCGTGTATGTGTGTGTGCGTGTTAAGGGACAGGAGTGTTCTCACCTCAAACAGTGAGCCAGGCAGGAAGGCTGAATGCCCTTGACTAACCTTGTCGGTTTTACTGTGCTTTTATGAGAGGGTATAAATCATTGTGATGTTTTGTTTTTTTTTTCTTTAAAAAATGCGGCTGTTTTACAATGTGCAGCCAGATTGACAAGGCAAATGTGCACCCCTATAACAAAGCCTATTACAAATACAGTCTGGAACACACTGGGCACTGAAATTCAATACAGCTCAAAATAATAAAAGGATGTCTGTGTTGTCCTATGTCAGTCAGAATGGAGAAACAATGGGAGATATTTTCTGTGGACACATTAAAATGAATCACTCTTGTGGGGAACATAAACACAGTGCACTGCTGCTGTACTTGCAGGTGAATGGAAAATGCACAAATTATCATATTGATTGCTTTTTGCCTCAATGAGGAGATTTCCATCTTTATTTCATAAAATGTGTACGTACAAACAATGGTTGGGAAGAAGAGAGGTGTAATGGCACCCACTGGGAGAGAGTCTTGGTCTAGACGCGCAGTTCTGAGCATGAACCATAAAAGGGCAGCTCTCCATTACTGCTCTCTACAGTGTAAACAGCTCAGGCCCAAACCTCTCCACTCAACAACGCATTTGCTCACTGCGGCCCCCACTCATATATTCATGTATTCATGTGTTTATCAGAACTTGGCGGCTTACGTTGCCATTTTCTCCTTATAATGGTGAGTGAATGCACTTCCATAGTGAAATGGAAATATCATCCCAAAGACACATTTGTATTTTTGGGAGAGAGAGAGAGAGAGAGAGAGAGAGAGAGAGAGAGAGAGAGAGAGAGAGAGAGAGAGAGAGAATAGGCAGAGGAATTGATGAGTAAAAGGCCAAATTTAGCCTGTTTTCCATACCTGCCTCGGAAAATGTTACAACCAAAAGCAAGAGAGGGTTTAATTAATATCGCCTGCAGTGTGTGTGGAACTTTTTTTTTTTTTTTGAATGAGGTGTATGTGCAACGCTGAATTCTGCAGATAATGCAGTTTGAACAGAAAGACATCCGGGGGAATTTGTATTTAAACTATGTAAATTCATGCATCAATAGTGCACATATTCATCCTCTTCATTAACCTTGTCACTTTTCCTTCAATGTCAACATACGTTAACATACAGTACATAAGTGGGTGAATGTGTTCATATTTTCCTGTGGCTTTCGGTTAATTCAAGATATGTTCCAAGGTGTGTTTGTGATGTGTTTACTATCAATATCTGATGCTGCTGCAGGGCTCTGTACCTTTCTTTCCACCAATATTTTCAACTCCAACACTAGTGGGCAGTCACAATCCACACAGGCTCAGTGTGCGATTACCTGGATACCAGCGTTCTGCACACACACAGACACATACACCCATGCACACGTAGCTTTTAGCCCTCTTCATCTCTGTTTTGTCTTCCTCCCACTGTCTCCTTTGTGTCTTTTCCTCAGCTCCTCACCAACTCAGTTAAGCTACATGGTAGTAGAGCAGCTGCAGCCACTGCTCTGCCAAGCAGAGCAATCAACAAACGGGTGAGGGAAAATGTCATCCTGGTGAGGACTGAGAAAATGGCTTTTTAATTAATGTTTTGATTTTAGGTAGTATATCACTCTTGAGAAAAATGATTGCACTTAGTGGCATTTAAATGAGAGGGCTACAACCACTGAATGACCATTCAAGTCATCATGGAGTTTATTGGATATTAATTAGGAGACAAGGAGGAGGAGGAGGAGGGAAGAGGGAGAATGTAGACGAATGCCCTCCCCAAACACAAGAGATGAGAAAGAGAGGAAACACGAGAGTGAGGATTAAAGGAGGTTAATGTAATTTGAAATTTGAGTAGCGTGTGTGTGTGTGTGTGTGTGTGTGTGAATGTGTGCCAAGAAATTTAGTGCGTTTTAAATCAATTTTGCTTTTTGAAATTTAGCATTTGATCATGGAATACTGCTCCTTCAGAACTCCATGGTGGGAGGAAATATCGTTGTAAAAATCTATAGAGGATTAATAAACCATGCACTGAGTTTAGCAGTCAAGATAATTATTTGTGAAAACAGATTGCTAATCTGAATGCAAGTTTTTTGTAACGTTTATAAGGAAAACTTAAAGCAAAATGTAGCACTGTTGCTATTAGCAGATAGCTAGGACTAGTTGATAGGCTCGGAAAAGCAGTTTTTAAGACTAGCACTCAAAAAATAACAGACCACAGACCATGAGGTAAGTTGGAACATGCCAGCAAAGGTATATTATCCTCAAAAATAGCAGCAGACAATACACACATAGGATATGGTACCAGACAACATATATATGGATAGAGAAATCTTGTATTCAAATCCCTCAACAACAAAATAAAACCTAACCTCAGGAAAATATTGTTTCTCCTTATTTCGTCCCCTTTTAAATCTATATCAACCCTACGTATATGAGTTAATAAATCAAGTTCAAGTGGGCTCCTTTAAGTTGTTATCTTAATTCTAGTTTCTGGTTTCTTTGAGTCGACTCAGTTATAGGTTCTCATGTCATTTCGGTTAGGCCTATTTTAGTCTTTCTACCCTTCAGTAGTTGATTTCACCAAATACCTCGATCTTTACAGCAACACAACAGTTTGCATTACCAATTTAGCACAAAATTAATGAAAACAGAAAATGAAACTTAACAAGACTACTGAACTTTCACAGATTGACATCAATCAATAAACTCAAAATTCCACAACTCTGTGTGTATACTCAGTCCTTTGATAGGTCCTTTAAAGCCCAGCATACACTGTGCGATTGTCGGCTCGTTTTGAGCCGATTTTCCAGTCGTGCGACTATTTTTTGGATCGGGCCGAATTTCGACCCAATCGTAGGTCGTGCTTCGTGCAGTGTACGTGGGGTAACGACGAGCGATTAAAACCTCACGACGAACTCCCGATCACAAATCGTGTGCTCGCAAGAAAATCAAACTTGTTTGAAATCCTGGTCGCTCCTCGTGAAGGTATCGCACAGTAGAAGCAGTGCCACGACCCGATTTGCCTCATCCTCTCGCACAGAGCATGCGCAATCTCTGATGTCACGTCAAAACACGGAATACTGCCCACGTCTGCCCAGCCAATTCCTTGTCCAAACACGACGTCGTCTTCTCTTTTTTGATTTATCGCCACACAGAATGGCACAAATTGCCAAAGCAGCGCGTTTGTTTTTACTGAGCATCTTCGGTGTCTCCCACTTCCGGGTTCATCCTCTTCTTCTACCTCTTTTTGACGTTGCAGTTCCGGTATACAGAAGTCCGACGTGAGTATTATGAACGTATAGTGTGAGCAGTCAGGTCGCATCAGAGCATCGGGTCGTACAGTGTGAGAACATTACTCGTGGGCTGCGAACTTTTGAACTCAGCGATCTAGTCGTGCAGTTTGAGCTGGGGCTGAATCAAACGATTTAAAATATCGCACAGTGTATGCCCGGCTTCAAAGAAAGAAAAATCCGAAAGAATCCACTGCCTGCTGCAGCACTCAACTGAGGGTTTAGTCCTACCAAGAGTCAGGGGTATGAATCAGTGTCTTTATCGCTTCAATGTCGGTTGGTTCACACGCAGACTCTCATCTGCTGGGTTTCTCCATTGGGTAGCCCGCCATCTTCTTTTCCACACTGCGGTGGCAAACACCGAGCGATCCTCTCATCTGGACATAAAACCTGGCCTGTTGTACAGCCGTACAACAGGGCAACATACATAAATGTTTTAGCCTTGCATATTTCTTAATAAAAAGGTACATTTGAGCTGAACAGCATGTAAACAAATCTTAATTATCAACTCAGTACGGACTGCGTAACAACATGGCGGCGGCCGTGCTCCACACTTTACTAGAGAAGCTAACTTAAACATGCGTCTGCATGTAGCTTCTTAACTCGCTCTACACAAATAAAAACCCATAAAAACACTAAACAAAGTAATTCACGCTTAGCTTAGCAATTGGCATTTTCCATTGCACGTTTAGCTTGACAACAACAGAGATAATATGCTAATTAACACAGAAAAGATCGTTTTTTTTTTAACTCACCAAATCCTTGTTGAAAAAAAAAATAAAACACAGCATCCAGCAATGCACACGGAAGGTGAACACAAAGTAGGTAAAACCAAGCTTCACAAATCCTCAAAAATTCACTTCTTTAACGTTACACTTATTTTTTCTGTCTCTCCTGACTCAGTCTGCTACTCCTCCGGTTGCTTGTCTGTAGCGATCAGAGGCTTTCTCTCTCTATTTCTCCTCTCTCTCCAGTGCGTGGCGCTGCAGCTACGTGATTGGCTGTTACCGCTGCATGCATTAAAGGAAAAGTACGCAAAGTAAAATAGCAGAACTGAACTATAAACTACTTTTTAATTAATGTAAATTGTAAATGAACTTTATTTGTATTTAATAATCATGTAACCTGTCACTTATTTATTGGTTTAAGGGTATATTAGCCCTGGTTACACCCTCCCCCCTTAACTCTATGCATGTCCCTATGCATAGTACTAATAGGTTACACTATCTCAGGTTCAGAAAGAGGTGTTAACCTAGATTCTACAAGGGAGTCAGTGAAGGCTGTGCTCAAGCTTTGAAATAAAGATTGGACAATAGTCACTAAGGGGTTCCCTAACTCGGGATATGTCAGTCTTCTTGACTTTTCTCTTAGTCTTGACGATCTTCTCACTGTTTGTGTTTCATTGTCACCTGTGTCAGTTGCTGTTGCACTTTCAGCATTTGCTGTTTCATCAACTCCTGCTTCATTTTGATGTGTCACTTCATCATTTTCTACAGGTTCAGATTCACTACAACTCATTGTACTCCTCTCAGCCAGCAATGCAGGTGCATTTTGAGCATTGGCTGTAACTGTCCCAGGTTGTGTTTCTTCCATAAGCCTGTCTGTTGTTTGTTCAGTGAGAGTTTCCTTTTCAGGTTCGTTACTTGTGGATATTATGTCCACTTCAGGCGAGTAGTCATTTTCCAGTATTGTCGCAGATTCAGTCAAGGTTTCAGGAGAGTTTTCTGGAGAACTGTTAGAAACTGGTAGATTATCTGAACAGGTTTGCTCAACAGAATTCTGAGACTGCTCCCTTGGAGGCATCGTCATTTCATATTCTTGAGTGAACCTTGTGGGTCTCAAGAGTGAATCTTGAAAGGAATATGATACACAGTCATCCTCTTCTTCAGAGTTGAACTCTGGCTCTTGCTCATCGGGACTACAGTCTGGATGCTGACGTGTGTTCGGCCTTCGAGATTTGTTTATCACAGCAGGAGGGTCCTCTTCAAGAGCTGGTAAGAATCCACATGGTAACAAGAGATCCCTGTGCAGGGTTCTGAGGGGACCGTCTTTGTTTTCTGGCTTTACTGTGTAAACTGGAAGGTCACCTTTCCTATTAACAACAACATGCACAGTTGCCTCCCACTTATCAGCCAGCTTGTGTTTTCCTCTTAGACGTACATTTCTTACTAGCACACGATCACCAATATCCAAAGTGGATTCAATGACATGCCTGTCAAACTTGATTTTGTTCCTTTGGGCAGATTTAGCCGCATTTCTAGTAGCTAGTTGGTAACTCTCTTGAAGATGAGTTTTCAGAGTTTGGACATACTGGGAGTGTGATCTTTGATAGCTACGGTTCAATGGCACATTAAAGGCAAGATCAATAGGAAGCCGAGGTTGCCTCCCAAACATCAACTCGTATGGAGTAAAACCTGTTGTTTCGTGTTTTGTGCAGTTATATGCATGTACTAACGGTTTCACAAAATCACGCCAGTGGGTTTTGTCTTCATGATTGAGTGTACCAAGCATACTGAGCAGTGTCCTATTAAACCTTTCCACAGGGTTTCCCCTTGGATGGTATGGTGTGGTTCTGACTTTATGGATCCCTGCAAAATCACAGAGCTCTTTGATTGTCTTAGACTCAAAATCTGGACCTTGATCACTGTGCAGTTTTTCGGGGATACCATAGTGAACTATGAAATGTTCCCAGAGGGACTTGGCCACTGTTCTAGCCTTCTGATTAGGAGTTGGAATTGCTACTGCATACTTGGTAAAGAAGTCAGTAATCACTAGGACATCTTTTGTATTGCTTCGATCAGGCTCAATTGATAGAAAGTCTATACAGACCAACTCAAGAGGTCTAGTAACCTGAATGTTTACTAGTGGTGCTGCCTTCTCTGGCAGTGTTTTTCGACGGACACAACGGCTGCAACTTTTAATCCTTTTTTCAATGTCATTAGCCATTCTGGGCCAAAAGAATCTGGCTCGTGCCAGGTCAAGAGTTCGGTCAATACCCAAATGACCCATGTCGTCATGAAGGCTTCGCATGACCATGTCTCTCAATTCCTCTGGCAGAACAAGCTGATAGTGAGCTTCCTCACCAACCTGCCTCTTCCTGTAGAGAACTTCATTCTGCAGCTGAAGTTTCTTTAGCTCTCGCAGAAAGATAGAAAGCTCTGGCAGTTCTTTCCTTACAGCTGGAGGGGTGGTTTCCCCAGATTCCAACTGACGGATGACTTCACAGATAGCAGGATCAGCCCTCTGCTTTTGTTTCAATTCCTCCTCAGATATGCTAGGAATGACAGGAAACCCGTCATATTGCTCAAAGCTGTCTGGAATAGCTTTGGCTGACATAGCAAGGGATGTTACAAGAGGGATGGAATCGTTTTCATTGATGTTCAAAGGTAGGCAAATCAGGTGTTTCTCACAGACTGCGCTAACAGTATTATGTGAGACATGAATGAAATCTTTAGACTCGGGTAGATGGTGTTGAATGAATTTGTGGATTCGCTCCTCCTCTTTCTGAGTAACCAGATCGTTGACTGGTTCAGAATGGGGTCGTCGTGAAAGGCCGTCTGCATCGAGGTTGCACCTCCCTGCTCGGTACTGAAGTTGGAACGTAAAGGTGGAGAGGTCAGACAACCAGCGATAGCTTGTTGCATCTAACTTAGCTGTGGTTAGAATGTAAGTTAGTGGGTTGCTGTCTGTGACTGCTGTAAAGGAGCCTCCATACAAATAGTCACAGAACTTCTCGGTTACTGCCCACTTGAGTGCCAGAAACTCAAGTTTGTGAGCTGGATAGCGAGATTCGCTCTTTGACAATCCACGGCTGGCGAATGCAATAACACGCATCTTCCCTTCCTGCTCCTGATAGAGCGCAGCTCCCAGACCAGTTGTACTTGCATCAGTATGCAATACATACGGGAGCTTTGGGTTAGCGAAACCTAACACTGGGGCTGTAGTGAGTCGGTCAATGATCGTTTCAAAAGCTCTTTGAGAGCTGTCTGTCCACCTTCTGCCAAAAGGCTCTTTTGGCTGGAAGTACTGACTACTGTTCTCTTTTGATCCACTACTCTTTCTAAGTGGAGGGTAACCTGCAGTAAGGTCGTTCAGTGGCTTCACTATCTTGGAGTAATCCTGGATGAATCGCCGGTAATAACCAGCAAACCCCAAGAATGAGCGCAGCTCTTTGAGGTTTCTTGGACTTGGCCAGGTTTTTAGGGCCTCAACTTTCTGTGGGTCTGTTCCAACACCATGCTGGGACACTATGTGTCCTAGATACTTAACCGATGTCTGGAAAAATTTACATTTTTCTAAGGACAGTTTCAATCCGTACTCTTTGAGACGGCTGAGGACATGAAGAAGGCTGGTTTCGTGCTCTTCAAGAGTTTCTGAGAACACTATAAGATCGTCCAAAAACACTAGTACTTCTTTTAGGTTGATATCACCCATGCACTTCTCCATTAACCTTTGGAATGTACTGGGAGCGTTAGTTATGCCTTGGGGCATCCTATTAAACTCCCAGAACCCCAACGGACACACAAAGGCAGTTTTGTGTTTATCAGCCTCATCTACCTCAATCTGGTAGTATCCGGACTTGAGGTCCAAGACAGTGAACCATTTTGAACCTGTAAGCGCAGAGAAAGTTTCCTCCAGATTAGGGAGGGCATATGCGTCTTTGATAGTCTGTAGGTTTAATTTTCGGTAATCAACACAGAGTCTTACATCTCCATTCTTTTTCCTAACCACCACTATGGGTGAAGAAAAGGAAGACTCAGACTCACGAATTACACCTGCCTCATGAAGTTCTTGCAAATGTCTCCGTACAGCATCAATATCCTGTGGACGCAAAGGTCGTGGTCTATGCTTAAAGGGAGTTTCGTCATTTAACTTGATTTGGTGTTTAACTTTGTCTGTTCGACCAAAGTCAGAGTCATGTTGCGCAAACACCTCTGGCATAGCGCTCAACTTTAGCTCTACTCTTTTCCGCCACTCAGCTGGAAGTGGAGAGTCATCAAAATTAAAGTTTAACTCTGAATTGTCAGTGGATTTTTGGGAGTTATTGGAGTATGTTACATCTGTAGGGTTTTGTTTTTTTGAGACTACTTCTTGCAAGGCATGGATTTCAGCTATAACACTCTTAGCTGGAATGATAACGTCATGCTTGCTTTCGTTGCGCAGCACTACCGGCAACTTTTGTGATGAACTGTCAGGGAGGCTAAGCAAACATCTCGTAACTAACATTCCTCCTGGTAAGGAAGATGATGAAGGCGATTCAACTACAATCCACCTATCTGAGGTTTGGCTGTTGACATGAACTGACCCTTCTAAGACACGGCTTTGACCTGCAGGGACAACTTCTGTTTTCTTTCCGGATATTCTAACTAGCCCTATGCTGCTGTTTTCCTTTTGCTTATTTCTTTGCTGCATTATGTTCAGGACAACCCTGTAACCATAAGGAAGGGCTTCAGGATCTGTGTTTGTCAAGGCATAAGTCTCATACACTAGATCCAAGGTGTTAGTGCCTATCAACCGTCTGGACTGTGCATTAGATCGTGTGTCTGGGACAACTAATGCAAAGGTGGACACAGTGATTTCGGAACCAAAACAGTCTTTGGGAAAGGTAACATCTACCTCTATAAAGCCTGAATAAGGTACAGCTTGACCATTGGCAGCCTCTACTTATAGCAGCTCATTCAGGGGGTGAATGTTCAAGTTGGAGAGGTTGTTCTCATAGAATGACTGCGATACTGTGGTTACTTGCGATCCTGTATCAAGAAGGCAATTGCATGTCTGTCCATCAATGAGTACATGAGCAGTGTACTTAGCTCCAATTAGACCTTCGGGTATTTGCACAAATTTTGTGGATTTTGTGCGAGAAAATCTTTTCTTGGGTTTGTGCTCAGTATCAGGGGTGGGACTGTTACTGTGTTTAGCTCTCATTTGTCCCACAATGAAGGCTGAATCTAGTTTAAAGGCTGTGTATGAACTGAACTGTTTTGACGGTCCCACAGGGACTGTTTCTCTTTAAGTTGCTTTCTCTTAGCAGTTCCTCGATTTGGGTTTCGATAATTAGGACATGAGGGTACAATATGGCCATCTTCGCCACACTGAAAGCAGTACCATGGCTTTGGTCTGCTACTGAGTCTTTGGTCTGCAGTGGGATGAGGTTCAGCTGTGTCGCGCTTGGTTGGACGCTCTGCGTTCATTTTAGTCAGGTTGGCCTTTGTTTTAGGATGATTTTGTGCCTTTATGCTTGTGAGCTGGCTCTGAAGCTCAGTGACCTGTCTTTTTAATTCAGCAAAAACATTGTCTTGAGAAGGCACGATTGGCTCTGCTTTCTTTGTCTTCAGGTGGGTGAGTTGACTTTGCAGCTCAGTGACTTGTTTCTTCATTTCAGTGATGTCACTCTGTAATGATGTGTCATTCTCAAGGGAGTTTGCAGTTAAGAGATGTGCACTGACTTTTTGCTTTGACACGCCAAGGTGTTTTCTCATTCGGGTTTCCTTTGAAATATGTCTATCCTCCTCCACACGCAACTGTAACAGTAACTCAGAGAATGGAGGTGGGTTGTCTCTTTTACGTTCAAGCTGAAGATCTGCTATCAGCACATTATCCCAACACCCTCGACAGAACTGGCGCAGAAGATGTCGGTCAGCTTCACTGGCAGATACACCGCCTCTCTTCAGTGCTTTGGAAAGAACTGTCTGTAGTCTGTGTAAGTAATGGGATGGCTTCTCCCCAGCGTCTTGAAGTGTATTAAGGAACTTGGCGAAAAGCTCATCACCATCCTCCACAGTTCCGAAAGCTGAGTCTAGTAGGTCAAGGTAAGCGGTAGGTAAGAGCGACAACACCGAGTCGCCGAGCGATCCTCTCATCTGGACATAAAACCTGGCCTGTTGTACAGCCGTACAACAGGGCAACATAAATAAACGTTTTAGCCTTGCATATTTCTTAATAAAAAGGTACATTTGAGCTGAACAGCATGTAAACAAATCTTAATTATCAACTCAGTACGGACCGCGTAACAACATGGCGGCGGCCGTGCTCCACACTTTACTAGAGAAGCTAACTTAAACATGCGTCTGCATGTAGCTTCTTAACTCGCTCTACACAAATAAAAACCCATAAAAACACTAAACAAAGTAATTCACGCTTAGCTTAGCCATTGGCATTTTCCATTGCACGTTTAGCTTGACAACAACAGAGATAATATGCTAATTAACACAGAAAAGATCGTTTTTTTTTTTAACTCACCAAATCCTTGTTGAAAAAAAAAATAAAACACAGCATCCAGCAATGCACACGGAAGGTGAACACAAAGTAGGTAAAACCAAGCTTCACAAATCCTCAAAAATTCACTTCTTTAACGTTACACTTATTTTTTCTGTCTCTCCTGACTCAGTCTGCTACTCCTCCGGTTGCTTGTCTGTAGCGATCAGAGGCTTTCTCTCTCTATTTCTCCTCTCTCTCCAGTGCGTGGCGCTGCAGCTACGTGATTGGCTGTTACCGCTGCATGCATTAAAGGAAAAGTACGCAAAGTAAAATAGCAGAACTGAACTATAAACTACTTTTTAATTAATGTAAATTGTAAATGAACTGTATTTGTATTTAATAATCATGTAACCTGTCACTTATTTATTGGTTTAAGGGTATATTAGCCCTGGTTACAAAAAGCTGCTAGACATCTAACATTCAGAATGAAAGGTAGAAATAATTAAATATGTTTTTTTTTAATTAGGAAAGCAAAGACTACTAAAAGATAAGGAAATAAATAAAGATATTTCCCAGCAACAGGTTCTCACAACTGTCATAAATGTGAAATTAAACATCCGGTTAGACTTTCAAAATAAAGCTTGCTGACAAGTATTTTCCGTATTATGACATATTATGACTGTTAATATACGTGTTATTTGGTTATGTTGATGCAGAGAAAATTAGTTATCTTAGGAGAAGAAAATACTTTGGGTTAAAATAACTACATTCAGTCTCATAACTTGTATAACTCATGTATCTACCAAGAAACTTAACATTAGTGACATAAGTACATCACATACAATAACTTAAATGCAACATAGCTTAAAAACAATGCACGTTTGACTCTTGGTCAGAAACAGGAGACATACTCCGGTCTCCAGAGGTAAAGTCAAGTTTATGAACCCTCTAACCAACCCTGTCCAACTTTCCGACTTTTCCCACTTTTTACACCACTGCACTAGAGGGGCGCTTCAAAAAGTGACACTAGAGGGGTAACAACTCAAGTCAAATTTAGGCGTGTACTGCCACTGATCAGGTTGGCATGTTGGATGTGAGAATGGGCTGCTATGAATTAAATACATGTATGAAGCTACAGCACAGAGTGAATTAGCCTACCTTAGCATACAAAATGATAGCAGAGAGAAACAGCTAACCTAACTCATGCCATATTTGCCAATTACATCTATCAACATCTCTCATTATAATACAACAATTTGTTATAACACAAACTGAAATGTAAAAACTCCACGTTGCGATTTTACCGAGGGTTATGGGCATCCGACTGGTGTTCAACTCTGGTTGAAATACAAGAGAAGAAATTAAAATGGCACATTTTTCAGTCAGTACCTGAGCCTTTTTGCATTCAACAACCAGCCTTCTAAATGGTCAAAATGTCTATCCAAGTTTAGTCAGTCTGTAGATAGGAAAGATAAAAGAGAGCACACACATGAACCCCCACGTGGCCTATTTTGTACAGAGCTTGTGGACCAAACAAAAATGTGTTACCAACTGTGGAAGAAAAAATATTAATATTAGAGTTCTCCATTGGCTCCTGAAAGGTTTTTTTTTTTTAAATCCACTGTTAGATCCTGGGGTATTGGCTCATGTATTTGTACAGCAACCAGCTACAAGAATCCGTTACAGTTAGAGTCTATCAGCAAATGCAATAGTCTATGTGTGACTAAAATGATGAAAAGCTCTAAATATCTTTAAGATATTCTTATAATAGAGTAACAACCAACGAGAATCCCAAAATGCCATAAGTACTCAACATGATTAATTTTTTGAATCATTGACAGAACCTTGTCTTTTGGTTCAAACTACAATTTTTTTTCCAGACTTCGGTGGAATTTGCTTTTGTATGTTTCTTTCTCAAATCTGTGTTTTGTGTTTGAATTTCAGGGAAAAAACATAACTTCTTGAGAAACACACTTTCTGCAGATATATCCTGTATGAGGTTTTTGATACACATGTCCTTTTCTATATATAATTTTTTTCCATTCCCTTTGATCTCTCTCTCTCTCTGTCTGTATCAAAGTGATTCAAGGGAAATGGTTTGTTACTTACTATATTGCATGATGAGAGATTAGAGGTTAGGGCAAAGATTTATGGATGGATTCAAAGGTTGGACTTGACCTCTTTCTCTTCACTTTCATCTTTGCCTACAGTTGTATTCAGAGGGTTAGATTGTGCTTGAGCCATATGTGATGTTTATTTACTATTTGACAGACAGTTGGTTAAACATGTTCAGACTCTGTTATTCTCCATCTTTTCGAAATGTTCCCGTCTTCCTTCAGTGTCAAACTATATCTTCATACATACAGCGCAGACCTCATCCATTTCAAGTCAAATATTTATCACTTTGTGAAAAGCTTTTACAATCGTTTTTATCCATTTCTTTACAGAATAACTTAACAGGGTATGCGCATCAGATATAGTGTGTTGATAAGTAACTTTCACTGATACATCTCAAGGGTGCTCAAAAAACATATATTTTTTTGTTTACTTACACTTTGTGTATTTTTTATTAATCTGAACAGCTTTGCATCAGGCAATGTCATGTTAGGGAGCATGTAACTGTAGGTTTACACTGTTTGGTGAGGCCAACGGAATATACTACACTTGTTGATCACAATATTTAATCCAATGCAAGTGTGTTGCTTTTCATATATTCTACCTTTATATATTGTAGGGTTTACTGTGGCAGACATAACATAAGCTACAGTATATCAGTGCAGCTGTGGCTATACAGACAATACTTAAAAGTTAAAAACATTTGTATTTGGTTTTAATCACTGTTGGGGTTGATAAAAGAAACTTAAAGTAACCCATACCTGCAAGTGCTCTTTTTTCCCATTCGGTAAGGGGTTTTGGCTAAGCACAACTGTTTTGAAAAGAGCAAAGCCACTGGGTGAAGATAAGCAAACCTCTATTCATATTCCATATGATGCAAACTTGGTGCTTATATTGTATGCATATGAATAAATGCAATGCATGCTTGGAAAATACCAACAACTTTGCAAAGAAAAGCTGAAATGAAATATGGATCTTGAGGACAAAACAAGCCTTCCCCTGTGCTGTCAAAAAATTCCAACTACCCTCCCCTAAGCACTACATATGTATATATATATATATATATATACACACACACACACACACACCTATATATATAACCTACAGTGGCAAGTTTCTATGTGTGTTTTCTTTGTTACCTTAAGGGAGGGGTACTGCTTTCTGGTCTGTGAGGCAATGATAAATCACTAGTCAGGTAAAGATGAAAGCCTGTGGGCCAAACTGCTTCAAAGTGTGGCCTTCATGAGTTGCCAGCTTATCTTGAAAGGACTGCAACAGTCCTCAAAAACCAGACTGAGTTATTCTGATTGAATTTCATCTGTGCCTCAAGTTTTGTGGTGTGTTTCTGTCTCAAATGACAAACAACTCTTTCTCTTGATCTCGTCCTAAAAATCTTTCAGACGTCTTAGGGTCACCAATACAGACAGATGCACAACTGGGAAAAGGTCTGATCAACTGTCTTTTTCAATGCTTGTCTTTCTCATTTAATTTCCTACATGACGTGTTCTCTATGAACATCACAAATATATGAATCAAATTATGTTTGAACATTGACTTGAACACTGTAAATATCATTTCTCCAGCATTTGTCTGCTTGACACATTATTTAAAAAGTTTTTTAGTTTTGATGTCCAGATGCAATGTTGTTAGAGTTTTATCTCTATATCATATGAGTGGATATGTGGCAAAAAATGAAAGCTCACAATTTTCATTATAAAGCAAGATGTTACGGCTTTTTTGATAAAATCTGAGGGGGGATCCTGTGAACCTGCTAAAGCACATCAAAGTAAAAAAGTGACATTTCCTGGTGCCAGTAGGTAGCGCTGTGACTACAACTTAATTTTGGTTGTTTGAGATCGACTGGTCAATATTTACAATTCAGCATTATCAAGGTCTGAAGAGATTTCTGATAACCTTTGAGTTTGATCTGTTAGCTACAGTAGGAGAAATACGTGACTAAATAAAACATGTTTCCCATTGTCACTAGGGGGCGCTATGACTCTAGCCAAATATTGGCGTGGAAATCTGTTCGGCCCAGGACTGTTACAAAATGTGTAAAGTTTGGTGCAGATTCAACCCTTTACAGAGGAGTTACAGCAGCGTTTGGTTTCATGGCAAAACACCAAAATTAGCGGTGCCACCATTGCCAAGCCAAAAACACAGAAAACTTAAGCTGTTAAATTGCCCTGACAAAATTTGAAGACAAACAGGTTAAATCTGTAGGAGGAGTTTGTAAGTTAGTGCATCACCCGCAGATGGCAAAAGTTCCTTTTGGGTTCCAAGGTGCTGTTTTGTAAGTCTAAACAACGTACATGTGCTTACCGTATTTTGTGAAGAAAAAGGTAGGAGCAGGATGTTGTGATTGAGATGGAACTGCTCCAGACGGTGCAATGGTTTGAAGAGGTCATGTGGTAGAAAGGTAAGGTTGTTGTGAGCCAGGTTGAGTTCCACCAGTGACTGAAGGTCATCAAAAGTATTCCTCTTGATAGTTTGGATCTGGGCATGCATCATCCAATGCTTCTAGAGGTTGACTAATCCTGTAAATGTGTTGGGTTTGATAACAGAGATCTGGTTTCCTGACATTTCTAGCTCTTCAAGCCTGACCAAAGGTAAAATGTTGGGGATCTCCTTGAGGTTGCACATTTCCAGGTTCAGGTGGCGCAGGTTGCTCAAGTCCTTGGAGGCTCCTTCAGAAATGTATTAGTGATACTGGCTCTGTTGGCAATAGATGGAAATGGGGAGTTGTTGAACAGTTCAATAAGGAACTGAATGTTGAAAGTTGCCACTCATACCATTGTTGACTCCATATGTCATACTAGATTGGAACTCAAAGATTCCACTGGATGCATGTTTGTAGCCTTCCGACTCTGGTACAGTTTTGCTCCATCATCCGTAGTCCGGCAACCACTACCAGCTGCATTTTGAGTCCGGCACAGCGCAGCACCGCCAAACAGCTGGACTTGTGAGACCGAGTAGTTCTCGCAATAATTACATTGTCAAGCGCTACCTCGGTTGTAGATATGTGTGAGAAACACAACAACACAAAGTCTTTCCAACTGAAGGTTAAGAAAAAGTGCTTGTATTGTATTTTTTTGACATTTTTGTGCTGGCGTCAACACGGAGTGTTTTCATTTGAAAATCAGCCAGATGTTGTGTTGTTGTTTTCGTTGTGTGACTTCCTGTCTGCTCTGTGCTGAATTCGGCTGAATTGCTGCATGGTGCTCTGGCATCCTGCAAAATTAGAAGTCTTGCATATCTGCTCCAGCAGGGTCCGGACTACTGATGCTGGGGTGGAGCAGATACGCAACACAGCAGAGCTAGTGGTAACAAAACACAGACTAGAGCTGCCGTGGCGGAGTCATGATGGAGTGGAGCTGGATTGGACATGCCGGAAATATTGATAAGCAGTGATTGAGCAAGGCAGTTACTAGCAAAAGTCCAATTGTCCATATATAAACTGCCAATTTTGTTCCATCACGACATTTTGCTGTTTAACCAGTGTAACCAGTAACGAAACTATTTACAGTTTCTTGGTTCAACATCAAAGCATACAAAAAACATCTTAACTGTACATCAACATGTTCGCATTCTGGCCTGTAAAATTTTGTGACTGCACTTTGCACGGTTGTGATGTTATCACAGTGAAAAAAAATCTGTTCACAGACAGACGGACGGACATAAACAGCTGGCAAAGTACCGTGGTAGTCCACACTATAGTAGGTGTCTTGAGCACCACATTTGCCTTGATGACACACACAACACACACACACACACACGCACACACACATACAAACACACACACACACACACGAACAGGGTCAATATGGTACAATATTTTTTCACTATCTAAGAGGGGACCAATATTTCTGTCCATTTTGAAGAAAAAAAATAGAATAGAAAAGCTTCTTTTAAGGTCTTTTACCATAATATCATTTCAAATGTGTTCTTTTTGCACACACACACACACACACACACACACACACACACACACACACACACACAATGAACTATGCAAGCAGACTCCCAAGGTGAATACTTTATCTGCCGGTGCTGTCGCGGTTGGTAAAATGTATACTAAAAGTGTTGAGGTCAACCACTCATGAATTTGGAATAAAGTGTTGGTTTTAAGAACCCCAAGTGGTTCAAGTTTGAGCTCCTTGCCCTCTGCCTCTTGATCAATGCTTGATGCTTACTTACTTAACACTAGAGACATAGAATGGTTACCATATTCATCACACACAAGTCTTAGAGGGTATTTCAATCAAACCTGGTTAAACAATGAGTGTTTGTGCATTTTCAAAATTGCTCTAAAATTTTGTTCATAACAAGGATAAAGTGGCAACTTTCCATCCATCTTTTCTAAAGTACCCTGGCACGGTGAACAATAAAATCTGTGTTCAAGGAAAGGAAAAGCTAAAATTTAATTTCACGGGTACATGGCTGAACAAAATGTAAACTATCTGTGAAGGTAGTTTGGTGATGAATGGGCATAATGCTTCTTTCTCTTTGGCTTCTCCCTCTCCTCAATCTCAACAGTACAACAATATTAACAATAATCTGTTCTCTCCAATTGATACCGTATAGCAAAATTAGACAAAATAACAGCAACCCTCCCGCCAAAAAACACACTTTGAGGATCAATTTATTTTTATTTCCACCCAAAGGTATGGCAGAATATGTTTGGTGTTGTATTTACACTCACCAGGTGCACAGCAGGAAACTGATACAGATAGGGGAGAATTGGCTACAAGCAAGAACCTTTAGACAAGTTTAAATTAAGACCAATATTATGGCCATTGTGATAAAGAAATTTTCGGTGCCAGTATTATAAAAACAACTGAAATGAGATCCGATTTAGTAAGTGGGATTTTACACACCTCTAAGTAAATCTCACTTGTCTGGTGATTTTTCCCATTTTTATTGTTTATGGTACAAAGGTTGAATTAAAAGTGCAACCAAATTGCTAATTACAACATTCATCATCAAATACTCCCAGAATGCACTGAACAAATAGATGATATCTCTGAGTATAAGAGATTCCAAGGGTGTATTATTCTTTTAATTAAGACATTTAAAACAGACCTCCCTGCAAAAGGGCTCTGTCTTCTTTGTCACTGAATTGCCTGGCAGACCGTGAATGACCTTGCTCATTTTCTTTAAGGCAGTAAATGAGCTTTTAATGAACAGATTGGACATTTTCATCATTGAGCTTCTACCTTGTTCATTTGTCATTTTTCCCCACCTCTAGATCTGAATTAGTATGGTGCGTGTGTTTTTTTTTAGCCTGTGTAATGTTTCCTGTTTATTTTATGTTTCATGCAAAGCTGACAGTTTGTGAACCCCTGTAAATGGAAACATTTGGACAAATGGTTGTTGCCTTTTTTATGCATTGCTGTACAATCAATCAGCTAGTGTGGAATTAATTGTGACTTCTCTACAATAAAGCACCCAGGAATTTACCACAGTTGAGTCACCACCTCTCTGACACATTCTTAAAAAAAAATAAAATAAATTATAATCCACAAAAGTAGCATTATTATTGCATGGCTATTGCATAGGATTGCATTTACAAAAGTTGTGTTTTTGTGTCTGTTGACTGTAAGTTGATGCGAGATCCTCCAAATCAATATGTGTGTGCCTGTCTGTGTGTGAGACTTCACTCTTCTTGTGAGGGGGAGAGAAGCAAACAGCGAAGAAACACAGGTATCAATATGACTTTTTAACAGGAATATTTTTGGTTTGGGGATAATTTCTGGAATTTATTTTGACAGTAGTTGTTCTCCCTGGAAGGACTTCATGCAGTGCATATGAATGTACTTTTATTTCAACAGCTGCACTCTTTACGGCATGAATGTCTCTTTCTACAACCAAAAAGTGGATCATTCACATAAAATATTTAACTTGAGTACGACACATATCTTCACGCTAGAAGGGGACAACCCGCTCAAAGAAGTACACATAATGACATCTAAAGAGTATTATTTTGTCACTATAATTGTACCCTGTTTGTTTTTTTTAATGATATCACATTGTAGGAACAACTGTAGCAGAGGCCTTGTGGGATATTAACAGAGGCTGATTTTGGCTCTTAAAGTGGGTCACGAAAATTGGAGAATGACTCACACATTCACACTCATGGTGACTAAATATCACAAACATGACAGAAGATAAACAATGATCTGAAGTGTGCAGCCCTGAAATCTTTTGAACTGAGCAGACATTTGCTTTTGTTTGGAGCTGACGGTATAAGCCACTGGTGTTTTGGGCTACCCCTGTGGGCTTGCATGAGCTATGGAAAGTTTTAAACTGATTATACAAGCTCAAAAGACAGAATCAGAATTGAGAATAAAATCTTTGTATTTGCATTGTTGTCTCCGTCGGCAGACAGAGCCATGTGAGCGTGGAATGTGGAAGAAAACCAGGCAGAATTCATAGTTATGAGTGCAAGGGTGTTTCATAATTGGTGATCCTGTGGTTCACCTTTCATTATCATTTTAAGAATATTTGTGTAAACTGCATTGCTTCTGAAATTTTTTTCTGAATGTACGAAATGCGGCAAAACTAAATCATATAAATACTGAATCAATGGCACGTTGCTGTCTGAGTGTCCGGGTTAATTTTCTTTCTCTTTATATTTGGATACTGAAAAAAGATGGAAATTGTAACCTCTGAATTCCATGTTTTCATTAACAGTCTGATTGAGTTTTGATTTGTTTTCCAACATTTTATGGTTATTAACAGTAGATAGTGGTGCTATGAGGTCACAATCAGTTGAGTGACCTGGCATTTTATTAGTTTTTTATGGATTTTTACTAGAATTTAGGGTGATTTTAGAATTGGCTCTGAAGAGAAATTCACCATGTTTCGGTAATTTTTCTTGTGTGCACACAACCAAGTCGCTGAAATAAAAAAAAAGTCACCAAAATGTTGAAACTTTACATTTCTCGATGTTGCAGCTTTAATTCCATGGTGTGAGTCCAACACTGTGCTTCACAGTCTGGTTAGATGTCTCCACCATAACCACTTTGTTAGGATTAACATCATGTTTGGCTTACCTGTTTTTGTCATCAAAAACATGTCTGGAAATGATCCTGCTATCTTGTCAAAAATAGGTTTCGTACTTAAGGAACATCGCCCTGAGCGGTCGTCTCTGGCTTGACAGCCGTCTTGAGTAGCTGTAACACCTCCACCTGTCCACCTCCTCGCATCAGTGTCTGCTTGTATACATATAACATGAAAGTGATATGACAGGTATTGTAGAAATCTTAACATGACATGCACAAATTTGCGCATGTCCATGGTTTGCCACTCAAAACAGTTTTTTTTTAATTCTGCCTACTGCAACAAGTACAGCACAGAATCCAAATGAATGGTATAAGAACTGATCTGTAGCGTCTCTGACAAGAATCTCCTAAAAATGTATTGTTCATAGGCAGGTGGTGTGATATTCATGGACTTACTCTAATCCACTTTCATTAATAGTACACTGCCCCCTCTTTCTCCGTCTGGCTTTTCAACAATTGTTGAATCATCCTGTAAATCTCCTGTAGCATCTTTCTCTGTGAAGGTGCCGCCAAAAAGCTATGAAGTCATCACTCAGGACTCAGATCCCTTGAAAGGTTTCCAGCATTTTGTTGAAATCATTCCTCAAAGAGTTCAGGATGTTCTGAGGGAAAATGTGTGTGTGTGTGTGTGTGTGTGTGTGTGTGTGTGTGTGTGTGTGTGTGTGTGTGTGTGTGTGTGTGTGCGTGCGCTGGCTCTGAGGCATTGAGGAGGCACCTGGTACTCAGTGTGCCTAATAAATCCTCATCTTAGAGGGAGCAGTTGTTCTGATGATATGATCCAATCAAGAAGTCTTAGGTTAAAGTTATTCTTTTGTTTAGATGTACACAATCTCGATTCCTTCCTGTAGACTCATGAAACTCAGGATTGACTGAAATGCCATTGATGCATTCTTTCCTTTTTACTCTCCGGTGATTAGGAAGGTAAGTGCATTAAGGCTTTATCTTTTTGTACAGTGCCTGTACATTCTCTGTTCAGTCCAAATAACCACACATTTATTCACAGAATCCATAAAAAAAATGAGAAGGAATCTCATCAGACCCATTCAAATGAATAGCCCTGACAAACAGGAAGCTAAGCCTTGGCTCCCACTGACTTAGGGCTCCTGCTAAGACACATTTTTATCTTTATAACTGTAACTATTGAGACACATTTACAGTTCCAAATTGCATGACTTGACTGTAATCAAGGATAATTGATCAGTTAAAGATCAAATACTGACGAAAAGTGGCAGCTGTTTAGGATGAATTAGAAGAAGGAGTGCATTTAATCCTCCCATAGCTGCACTAAAAACATCTAAATAAAACTGCTAAGGGAGGCTTTGAGATGCAAAATGTAGTAAATCTAATTATTGTACTGTTGTGCTTAGTGGCCGTCTGGGATGATTTTTGTTGAACATTAGTGTTAATCCTTTAGTTTGCCTCACATATCCAACTGAATATAAACATACATGAATTCATGAAACACACAATTACAAGACTGGTTAAAGCGAGGCTGCGATTCAAAGTGAATTTATTCATTCAATTAACCAATACGGTAAATGAACAGTGCTGGAGGTTGAAGTTCATTGAATTGAAACTGGGCTCAAAGGAGTCACGATTTCTCTACATGATGTTGGCAAGTCTATAAATAAAACTACAGAAACACTTCTAAAGTGAAGAACTGCCAAATCAATGTTGTATAAAAAATATCAAGATTTGAAAAAATGTTGACTGTGACTGAGTTTTCTTGA
This sequence comes from Diplodus puntazzo, assembly GCA_963678695.2. NCBI lineage: Eukaryota > Metazoa > Chordata > Actinopteri > Spariformes > Sparidae > Diplodus > Diplodus puntazzo. Next base: position 21,152,222 of record OZ023155.1, read on the forward strand.
GTATTGCTTCAATTTTAAGCAATAACAATTAAACATGTCTGATAAAATCCAGATGATAACATCGGCACATTGGTACTGAACCAGCGCTCACTGTTTATTCAGACTGTATTACTGTTGAATCAAATTTGACCTTGCACTTTCTTGGGTCCTCAGAAAACAAACCTGATAACTGTGAAGTAGACAGGATGAACAGTTTTTGAGATATGTGAAGGACAGACAGATAAAGAATCTTTGCTTTAGAGTTAGACACATGTTGATGTGTTGTCCTCCGACTCTTAGACTTCTGCATACTTCCTTGATGTTTGTCACCTACGGTAGCACTCTTTAGCAACGATCTTGTGTTCTTCATCCATTTACAGAAGGATGCACATGGGAGAACCTGTGAATATTGTGATGCGCTAACTACAGAACTACAGTAGGCCTACTAATGTATTGTGAATGCAAGCCATGAAACACAAGGAAGAAGAAGACAAATGGATAGAAATACATGCAGATGAGTGAAAAGAGGGTTTCATGCTAATTACTGAATGCCAGCTCGTGGCGGTAACTTCACCTCTTTTAGCAATGCGCCCCTGAACGGCAGGAAAGAAGAACGCTGCTAACTGGTGCAAACATGGGTGCGACATTTGCGGGTATTAAAAGATTCACGAGATTGTCTTTGCTGTTTGTTTCGTGAGGAAGGAAATGCATTTGACACATCTGTTTGATGAGAGACACCGAAAAAAAGTGAAATTTTTTTTCAAGACAATTTGACTTGTACTGAAGGAAAAAAGAATGTGCGAGGCCTCAAGTCTACAAAGAGATGTCGTGCCATGAGGTTTTTTTTTTATTTATCCATTAATTTGGTAATTCATTCATATTCATTAAGTTGTTTTGTTTACAGGGACCAGTCTTGCCAAAAGGTTGCTCTTTCAACACATAAATTTGAGCAAATTAACAGTGCTATTTTGGAAAAGCCTGGTGTAGCACGTTTTAAAATTCATCCCCCTAAGCTGGTTGCTTGATTCCTTTTTAACTCTCAAGGTGTGCTGACATTATTTCCCTAATCATATGGAAGTTAAACTGTCACTATCAAACTATAAAGAACACACACTTCCACTTGAAATATAGGCAGCTGAATGTAGATACCTTCATTAGATGCTGATGACAAAAGATGCAAACGTAATTTACCCCAAATGACCTTTCATTATTGTATTTACCTTGTTTCTGTTAAGGACCTGGGAATTGTATCCATCCATTAAAACCACTACAAACTAGTTGAACTGGCTTATATGCAAGTGTTGATATTGTAAATAGGGCATTTGGGGTGTCAGTTCAGATAAGCAACCTCTCTGCTAATGAGCTGCTCTCGTACACTTGTTAGGCCATGCTGAAGGAGAGTTACGTCAGAGCTGATTGGTCAACTTCAAACAAGCCTCTACACAGACACTAGATCAAAATCAGACAAGCTTGTTGAAGAGAGCGTTTTACAGTCAGTAACTCTCGGGAGTGGCATGACTAATGTAGCCCCGAGCTGGAGACTGGTGCTTTCTCACAAGAAGTTTAATTGGAAAAAAATAAATATGGCAATTAATTTTATTTATCAGTGCCTTTTTAGTTAAATATAATTGCAAATGAGCCTGTGGACGTCAACTTTTATAATATCTTGCTGATAGGATTGTAGTTGTTGTTGTTTTTGTGCCACAGGCAAAAATGCACCAAATGCCATCTTTAACATATTTTAAGCCAAACTAAAACATCCACCATCTCACATCATTTTGAACACAAATGTTCCATCCTTGCAGTGCAGTGTTTGGCTAGATGCCTGATCTTAACTAGTTTGACGCTGAAACTGATTTGGACAGGTGGAGACTGATGAGGTGTATATAGCCTGTGGCAACTGTTTCAAGTTGTGTGAGTGTGGAACAACCCTGCCTGTCACCAGCAATGATCCTCAGCATCAGAGAATGGCGACATCAAGATTTTTCCATCTTAATCGCTCCTTCATCTGTCAGCTCCACCCTTAGGGGAAAACCCATGGTGCCATTTACCAATGCAAAGCCCACCTCCTCTGGTAATTAATATATGAAAGACCTGTTGTGAATGCTTGTGATATTAAGATGTTTGTTTTCTTCTTTTCATTTGGGGAAACGCTCATTTGCATTTAAACATTCTTGAAGATTTCTGCTCTACTTCCTCTGCTCTCTGTACCTTCACGGCATAAAAAGGGACTGCTCAACGATTTGCAAAACATTATTCTTAAAGTGGATTTAACTTTTTTTTCTTTCATACAGGAGTGCATGACTACTTGAATGCGAAAGGAGTCATTGGTAGTGACAAACCAAATCACCATCTAACAATTATAGAGACCACAGAAAAGCAAAGTAAGCAATGACCAGCGGTGCATTTACCAACCATAGATACAAATATCCCCCCAAGAATGGAGACCAAAACTGAAAATGAGTACACAATAAGTTGGCCTAAAACTAAACTTCCAAATGAATGGTAATGTTGCTGTGTATGCTTGTTGCACAAATATAACAGTATATATAACAGTTTTCTAACACGTCTTTGTTATTATTGTCTATTGGATTTATTATTTATATTACATATTTCATTCACAAAAGTGTTCTTTGTTATTCAGAACACATTAACCACATTAACAATGCTGTTAACATTTGCTCTCAGTGTATTAACAACTAAAATTATTATGCCAGAGATAATTTGCTGAAAAGTCTGACAGAGACAATGTTTTTTTTTTCTATTTAAGAAAATAAATTTTAAAAAGTTAATTATATAAACTAAAAGAGTATCATGTCTGGTTTGTTTTATTTCCACTTCCTCCTGGAAAGCTGCTTTTTCAGATTTAGAGATGATTACATATTACTTTTTCACATACAAAATAATGTATCACCCTTACTTCCATGTGTATCAAATAACCCAATCACCAAAATAAATGTTAACTAAGTACATTTTTCCAAAATCACAGATAAGTTTGACACGAATGTTTCTTTATTTCGCAAACTTTACATATGTTAAGTTGTTGTTTTAAGGTTTTTTTTCTCTCTTGTCACAACTTTGTACTCCTTGGTTAGGGTTAGAGAAACATCATGGTTCGGCTTAAAGTAACGTTCTTGGTTGCCACAGTCACAGATGGAGATGGTCCGTCTTCCGGTAAAAAATAGCCAGAAACATGTGCAGGCGACCTTACAAATATGTGGTCAGCCTTTTGACAGCCTTGTTGGCTTGTGATACTGCCGCTCCTGATGTGAAAGGTAGGTAAGCATATAATGAATCTGACTTGCCACATTTGGTACAAATGTCAACCGTGGATTCATCTGTGGTTTGCAGAAACATTGACTGCTAACATTTTATCCTGCAACTGGGCTGGTATTCATTTTATAGCAATAACCTGGAAGTTGCAAACATTGTGAAACATAATTTCACAATTCTTTTTTCTTTTTTTCTTTTTTAAGTTTGTAATAATTCGAAGTACAGATGCTGTTGACATTTGCTTTCAGTGATTTAATGACTAAAAGCATTATGCCAGTGATAATTCACTCAAAGGGCTCTCATATGAGCTAATACAAAATGTGCTTGAAAGAAAGTCAGCCAAAGACAATGTTTTTTTTTCATGAAGAAAATAGCTAAAGAAATGACAAATGGATTTGGCTGGAAATTTGATGAATTGGCCATTGGCTCAAGGGTCAGTTAAACTGATTTCTGTAATAATGTAGAGCTGGGATTTCGGCCAGTGGCCATGATAGTGGTTGCATATTGTAATCCTAGCTGTATGATGATAGGATAACCAATCTATCTATGCTCTGTGGAGCAGGGGTTAGGGTTGGAGACAGGCAGGTCCCAGGTTGACAAGCAACACTATTGCCAGATGTGGTAACAGGGAGCAGGGATGCAGTGAGCGTTGCCAGAAGGATGATCACTGGACTGGAGAAACAGGCTGGACTGCTCAGGGGGTCTGCCTGGGCACTGGTAACTGGCAGGGCAGAACTACTCAGGCAGTGGTAACATTGGTGGGACAGCTTGGGAAGGCAGCCAGGGGACAGGAGCACTGCTCAGGAGTGTGGCCCAGATGCTGGAGAGACAGGCGACCACACTTAGGATGATGGCTTTGGGAAAACAGACAGGACCACAAAAGTCAATGAATCCACACAATGCACAAAGTCTACACAAAATTAAGACTGAGTCGGAGGGGGTGGATGCTGGAAGACTAGGCTTAGAGGGGGAGCAACATACAGAGCTCAGGCTGAGAAATGAAGATTAATTGACATGGGCCAAGTTCTGAGGGGGACAGACTTGAGCAGAGGCTTACACAAGTCAAGCTAGGGAATAGACATAAGCCTGCTCCGACGGTGAGACAGATAACGGCTCAGGAGCAGACATGGACTGAGGGACAGCCTCTGACTGGGGGACGGAAAAGGCAGGCTGAGACCATGATACAGGCTCCAGGTCATGTAGTGAAATTGGAACAGGCACAGTAAGGGAAAAGGAACAGACTCAGGCTGAACGGAAACAGATACAGACTTGGAATGAGAGGAAGAAACAGAATAACTAAGAGGTGAAAGAGAGACCAGGCTAAAAAAATAATAGATAATTTATTTTTCTTCACTCCTCAGTCTCCTCAAATCGTGGTCTGATGACATAAACAAAATGTTGTTTTAATTTTTGTGGAAAGGAAAGAATCAAATTCATCTCAAATAATCTCTGCCAAGACAGGACACTGAGCAGGGGCTGACTGTGGCCATGGAAATTAAATCTACCTTCACAAACTAAATGATACTGTATGTTAATTTTTTATGGAATTAAAATACATAAATACGTATGAATAAATAAAACTGCAAAAGGTTCAATGGTACACTGGTTGCCTTGGCATAATGCCCCACACAAAACCCTGTGTCTCATTTGGTTTGGTTTCATATCCAAAACTCTTACAAACGATTAAACATGGCATTTTTCAGTTTATGCACAAAGAACTGAACCTGCACAATAATGCTTGATACCTCTTAACCCATAAGAGTGAGCATATCTTGTGCAAACACAGCTGCAGTGGGAAGAAGATATCAATAATGTCTGACACTTCTTGATTCTGAGTCGCACAGTTGATAATAATGCACAGGGCATGCATGGTCCCTTCAAGAGAGGACCCAGACCTTTCAGATCAAATCAATGCTGTCATGGTAAGGCTCAGACTGGCAGTCTGGCAATTCTGGCAAATATAAGATGGGATGCAAGGCCGGCAGCAGCAATGAGGGGAAAAGAGAAATAAATAAATAATATGGACGATGGATGAAAACCCCATCCAGTTGGGGGTTACACAGTCCCGCATTTGTCAGTAGGCTTCCTGTACTGTAAGGCAGGTATAGGAAGTGGGACTAACCATCATCACCTCCCCCTAAATCTTTGAGTGTAAGCATCCATCAAAGACATGTCAGAGGTCACGTGGGAAATACTAGAATGAAATCAAGACAGAAGAGTGAAGTTTGAAAAAAATACAATTTAAATAGATTAAGGATGCGAAAAGCAAAAAGGTGGTCATGAAAAGCTTGAAGAGAAAAAGCAACAAAAAAAAAGTTGAGGCTGATGCCGCAAAATATTTGGAATATTATTTAAAAAAATAACAATACATATGCCAATGCCATGCAAAGGCAGAGGTTCCAGAGGTAAAGGAGGTAAAGGATCAACTTCAAACCAGACGTTTCAGGCAGTTCAGGAGCAGTGTGGGACTTTGGGTTTTTTCACTTTGCACACCTTTTACGTGCACAAAAACACTACATAACACAATAAAGTAAAGGCAATAACCCAAAAAGCACAATATGACCTCTTTAAGCAGTTGTTACCATCCCCATAGAATAATATACTATTGTTTACAGTTGGCTGAACACTGGGAATGATAAGAAACAAATCAAAGACAACTCAACACATGCTTCATAGTAAATCAAAATGGAGCTATCTCTGAAGAGACAAAGGTGTTTTCATCGAACAGCCTTATCTTTTCCAAGTTTGCTCTTAGAGAGTACAACCAATTCAGGTCTAGGCACTGTAGAACAGATACATTTTCAACTGTCATCTGTCGAAATGAAATATCTTACCATCCTCCCCTCCTGACTTCAAGGATTGCACACTTTTGTTTCTTTCTGAGTCTCTTAAAATCATTGAAATGCTCCCATTGTCACATTTCTTGGCAAACAAAGCACAAGCATTCAGTGTTGAGAAGGTCACAACCTAAGAATCATATTCAAATTGCAGTTATACTGATGAGTGACAGATCCTTATTTTAGGAACAAAAAAATGCAATTGACAACATAAAAAGTTCAGAATAGTGTTCCTCGTCAAGAATAATGATGCCAACTTTATCATGAACCTTTTTGAAAACTGTTGCAACACATGAGAACGAGTCACTTGATCAAATTAGCATTACACAGATATGTTTGCTGAATGACAAGTAACACTAAAGATGCTTAAAAAATCTCTGTAACGCAAAGGTTCACGTCTGTTTCAATAGAATGTTCTGTTTGGTTAAGGTTTGAAAAAAACATCATTTTTTGACTTTTCAATACCTGTTGTGGTTGTCATGATCACGGATGGAGATAATTCAACTTCCCGTAAAAAGATTGTCAGTATTGGTTGCTGCAAAAACCGCAGCAAATGTCCGCAGGTCGCCTTACAAAGACAACCGCCTTTGACGCAACACAATTGGAGGGAAATTGTCAAACAACGGTTACTGACACCGAACTACTTCAGTATCAAGGTACTGGCTAAATTATCCATACATATGCAATCATGGACTGCAACCTCATTGGCAACCTATATAATAGTTATCATAAAGGCCTATCAAGCTATGTTTTTTCCTTCAACATATTGAGGAGATATCCTGCAGTTTCTGTGATGATTAAAAGGAGCCCCGTGACCTATACTTCGGTTTTTTAAGTACTTGGACAGTGAAAAAATATGATCTCCCATCTTTCAGCATAATGCAGCCGATTCAGTTGCCTTCACAGCAAACTTCCAGAGGACAAAATGGGCTGGAGCACATCGATTAATTCACAGCCTTATTTGCACAATTATAGGCTGTGAATTATGTGCTCCAGTCCCTTTTGTCCTCTGGATATTTTTCAGTCTTACATCTGTACTCAAGCAGGCTGGATTTCAAAGAGACAATAACTTTGAGCTTTAAAATGCACACTTTCAAGGGCATTGTACAGCCTTATTACGAGAACAGTGTGTTGGACTCTTAGCCCTTTTTTTTTTTTTTATCCTTGGCGATTCCATTTATGTGATCAGGTGTGGATGTTAACAACATTCACATCAAAGCTGAGAGTTGTCATTTTAACCTCATATTGTATACTGTAGTACACAGTGTAATTTCAAATCCAACTGTGCTGGAGTTCAGAGCTAGCACAAAGAAAAGTCCAAATACTGTCCCTCATTGCTCTGTAGCTCTGCTGTCTGATGTTCTACATCATCAACTCAATCTATTCAATCACAGTATGTCTCACAGCATCACCGCGCCTGAAAATAACAGGTTTCCAGTCAGAATGTCCAATTACATTGATGTATTCTTTCTGTGTGAGCGTGCCTCGCAATTTGGCAGGTTGGCCTGGTTATGTGAGTGAACACTGCTCTGATTGGCATTGCTATTAGCGCTTTTAGTCATGACTTTGGCTGCTGTTTACACGCCCATTTGTGACAGATTATGTTACTAAACTGATTAATGTGCCATCCTCTCCACAGGGTGTTGAATCGTGTGGCTCGCCCCCATGACCTCTGCTCTGTATGAGACACAGCCAGTCCTGGATCTGACCCTGAATCTCTTTTTTTTCTGGCAGGCATCATGGGCAGAACATCCAGAACCCTCCCAGTACGTTCACTGGACTTTAAATGAACCCCTATTATACCTGCTCCTCTCTTGAAATAGAGGTGACTGTGATCAATATTTTTTGTAATTTATTGTGTAAAATAGTGTAGTGGAAAAATACTGCACGTGGGACATCCTTTTTTTTTCGTGTAACTGTCGAGTGTGTTGATGTTTAGACGGATGTGGGTCTAAGTTGGGTTGTGTGCATGTGTATAAGAAAACCACACGAGAATATCTTGCGCCTTTAAGCAGAAACGTCGTATGTTGATGGTTGGAGCGCCCACTTCCAAGTGTGAATAAAGAAGGATTACCCTCTCCTGTGATCGGTCCTCGACACAGAGCAATTACTCATTAACACACTCTTGTTAAACATATATTAACACAAATTAAGTTCCAGTAATTTGCAACCAGCAGAACCTTGTTACTTGATACTTACCTTAGTAATCTGATATAACTTGCTGTTAAAGGCAAACTGCATACGGACCTACAACATTTTCTTCCTGTTCTGAATTAAATAAATTATGACACACCGCCCAAAGAATCCGATCATGTCAAATACGGTGGTCATTCAGCAACTTGTTGTGCTTTGATCCTGTGTCAATGTGATATACAGAATAACAAACGCATGTTAAACCGATATTAATTATTTGCATTTTTTATCAACTTTGCCAGTTAAGGCATGATAAATATGTGAAATCAAAACTTTTGATCTTGTCATATGTAGCCACATTTTTAATCAGCAACTTTTACCTTTTCACCTGTAACAGAAAAAGTCTTCTACAGGGGGGCTTTTGCTTACCATACTAAATGCAGTGGTATCACCAATGGTTTTACTCCACCCCTAAAATATGCTTTCTATACAGAAACACTGAGCTCACTCTGACAGCAAACTGTAATGCATTGCCCTTTTGTGTTCAGTGATTTCCAATTACGCCACAGGCCAGTTTCATAGCATAAAAAATGCAATTTAATTAATACAACTCTTTGTTAATTGCATTGAAGATTGTCACTCATTTAGCGCAATAAAACTGACCAATTTTTTAATGCTGTTTAGTCGAGATGGTAATATTATTGGTGTAATGGCATTCCTATGGCCCCTAATGTTCGATTCACACTATTACCCTCGTTCATTCGAAATTTAGTTTTTAAATTAATATTACATTTTTGTGTTAATGATAAACCAACATTTGCAAGGCTTCATTAGTTTGTTGTACCAATTTGACACAGAGCTGAGCACCAGTGAGGAGCACAATGGTATTTCCTTTTACTGCACTGTAGGATTAAACAGAAGATAAACTCTCTCTCAACACAAAGTCAAACCAGACTCCTTGAGTTGCCTTCAACATGAAAAAAAAGAAAAACAGGGAAGAAAAATAAATGGAGAGACGGTGATTTGCTAAATGGGTTCAAATGTGTGTCGCAGTTAACCATTACAAGGTCACTGATACATTTAAATGCTCCAGAGGAGAGAGAAAGGATTGATTGAACAGATTCAACGTCCCGCTCTCCTCATTAGACTCATTTCTCAGCTGCCTGGGGTTAATTACCACACACACACACACCTCACACTGTTGTTCCACTTACATCATAATTACTGTGGCGAAGATCGAGAACAATCTAAAGCCCATATGCGGCCTTCCACCGCCAAGGAGCCACACATGTACACATACGCACGTATATGCATGAATACACACACAAACACGCACATGCACACTCACATCACAACAGCATCCCCATCAATATTTTCTGCCTGAACCTCCCGGTATATTCCCAAATCCCCCCTCCCTCCCCAGGAGCCAGCTGTTTTTGGGATTGATTTCATTTATTTAATGATGGCTGTGCTAATGACCCTTCGCACGTGGCTGATGGTGTCACAGACACCACAACAACTCAGGAATGAGGATTGGATGGGAGCCTGGAGAGTGAAGGGTGGGTGATATTGAAGAGGGCAGAACGAAACTGGAGGAGCGCAGCAGAAGGATGAGGGGAGCTGGTGGTACCATGTACGCAGGCGGTCTTTGCCTTTCTAAAACAAACAAGGACACCGAATGCAGAATAGAAATTAATAACCACCCAGTGTACTAATTTTACACTGTGGCACAGATGAAAGAGACCTATCCACCTCTCATCAGAGACTGGTGGCTGGTTAGCACGAGCCCAGTGGATATTTGTTTTCTGACGTGGCAGCTTTGAAGCAACGTCTGGGTATACAAATGGAATCTTTTGCAATTACCATTGTCTTGGGATATCTAATTTTTAAAAGGTGTCAGGAGCAAATTGAAAAGCCCTTCAGGTTACCATGAAGAATATAAAGAAAAGATTGGGTAAAGCAGCTACCATGAAGCAGTTTTAAGGCTTATTATCTTGCTAAGAATATATATTGTTCTAAAACACTGAATACTTTGTTTGTCAGACAGTTAAAATAAGGGTGTGGATGGAGATTAATCAGTGATGAATTAATTACTCTTAAGAATTTGATTGGCTGAGAATATATTAACAGTCAATGTGCCACAGTATTTTTTTCCATGTGTGGGGCATCTGTTCCGTCCATGTGGTAGTTTTCAGAAAATGTTTTTAAAACATTTTTTTTTGCAAACAGCATTAGCTAAACAGCTTGTGCTTTTAGTGCTGTGTGAATGGTTAACAACTGTGATCTTAACCCACAACACAGACACAGCATGAGTGTTTTCCATATTAAACATAAAGCATTTAAAAATGTGTTGCCTGACTTGATGACATGTTAAAAGGTTTGATTTAACCTTATTTTCAGAACTGATGTCCCAAACTTGTATATCCATAAAGTTACAGTGAACACGCTGCACTTGCAACTAAGCCCATCTACCTAAAATAGTTGACAAGACCTGCTGTTCTTTACTGGAATTCTTCAAAATTACGAATATAGAAAAAATGAAAATAAAAAACTGTTTTGTGTTTATATTAAGCACATTCTAGCTCCCAATTCATGTTATTTGGAAACTAGTCAGTGGCCTTAAGCTTCAAACTAAGACCGTTTACATTGCCTTTTAAAGGCGGGAGTATTGTGCTGTTATAAGACTGTGTTAAAGCAAGGAAGCAAGCACTTTCAAACTAAAGCATGCTGACAAACAGTTCACATAGTATGATAAACACTGACCTGTCGATTGTACAAACTCTCACTGCTTGGTTAAGGTTAGATATCAAAACTACTTTGTTAAGTTGAGAACAAAATTATTTCTTGGGGTAAAATAACTACATTTAGTCTCGTAATGTAGGTTATGTAAATTATGCCAAGTTATGCAATTTACATACGCTAAATCATTTACGAGTATGTATACCAAGTATACATATATATACTTGGTATATATAAATGTTCTATATATATGAAATATGAAGGAGTTTAGCAACTTCTATTTTGTCATGTGAAAAGACCTATTTACAGTAACATTTTGATTGTATTCCAATGAATGTAGATGTCACGACTTCATGAATGATTTCACCAGCCAGTGAGAACTCTTGATCACTGGTTCTTGGACACATTGTTGATGGACATGGACAGCATTACATCACTCTTGATGGACCTGTCAGACTATTTATCTGGGCCACACAGCAGCATGAACTATGTAGGGCCCATCACAGGCTCTCACAGCTCTAATGTGCGTCGTCACTCTAACTCTCATACCGATTTTAACCAAGGCTCTCATGCGGATGTCCATCACGTCTCTTGGAGGACTCAGCACAGTTTCCATTAAATATATACTCCTAGCTATTTTTGTGTTAACCTTTGTGGTTTAAACACTTGACACTTGAAGTGTCTAACCCATTAGGGAAGTCTACATTCAATAAGTCTGAGTACATCATGTACAGTACAGTATAGTCCATAATGATTTGAGGGATTTTATTATGCAATGGAAAACACAAATAAATGGCATCACTAAGGCCCTTGTTGTTCTAAGGTAGTTAATGAGACAAAGCCTCTATTTAATGTGCATCTATATGAGGAGACATGGGTGTGTAACAACAGGGAAGTATTTACAAAACTTTACAACAAAGTAACACTTCTAAATTATGTGTTTTTCACACCCTGAAGTCAGTTGATGTTAGTTCATGATTACATGATGCTGTTTAATAATGGTTTCTCACAGTTTGCACAGTTTTGGGGAACTCACTAAAAGTCAGGTTGTGTGTATGTTCTTTCCTTGGTACATTTTCTTAATTCTCAACAAAAAATACCATGGTTTGGCATACTGTGTTGCACCTTATCACCCAAATTTCTGTTTTTTCTCTAGGAGCAGTATACTATAGCTGCACAGACATGAACCCCAGTGTTGATGCACATTACATTCACATTCCTGTTATTGGAGGTACAGGGGTCAAGTTCTGCAGTCCCTGTAGCTGTACCTCCCAATGGTTGGTCTGGAAAGCTGTGTAGTATTTATCAACAGGAAACAAACATTAATCTTCTTTTCTGCTGTAAAATGCAACATGGAACCATATACAATGTAGAGCAGTAAATGCATGCACCTATATTAATATCTTTCTACATGTTGAATATATAAATATGAAATATGGCAGAAGTTTGAAAGCTAAGCATCTATTGCTAAAGATTATGATAATTCCAAATTTCGCAACTGAAAATGTCTGAAACAGTGCACATCGTGAGTGCAGAATCACAGTCAAAAACTTTATATTACTAGATTTTTTTTCTTCTTCTCTAGAGCAAAGTCAGTAGTGTATACTTCATGTCAAATGAAAGCTCAGAGGTTATTTCCAATGTGCGTATGGCGGAGCTGGTCTGGTTATGTATCCTGTTTAAATAACACACGTAATGCATTCAGCCAGATGAAATACTGAGACCAAGAGCTTCGAATTTATTTTCACTCCACAACATTGACTCTGTGCCCTCATGTGGAAACTACATCTAACAACCTCATACTAGAGTCACAGATACTATCACTGCACTAATGTCCCCTCTACCTTTCTACAGATAATCCTGCAAGTAGCAGCTACAGAACATGCAGTCTTTAAATCATTTGCTTGTAGCTGTGCAGCTGGTAAGGCAATGTGCAGCCAGCCATGCTTCAGACTGCGCACTACAAATAAATGGAGATCAACTGCATCCGGCTACCCCTTGCATGCACAAAGCCATAATCGGCATGGTCTGTTAGTAGCATATGGATAAAAAGATTGCATGTCATATTTTTTTATTTTCCTTATGCGTTCATTCACACTGCTGGAGCCAAGACCAGAATCTTTATGTGTAAGTGATGTTTTGGATCAGAAAGTCACTCCAACAAAATTTCCAATAAAACCGCCTACATTTAAAACACTGTTTGAGTCCAGAGTTTGATTTATAGTTCTTCTTCATTTTTCAAAGTTGCTCTTCATGTTTTTAGCCATTCTTTTCTCAACAATTTTTGCATCGAAACAGTGAACACATCAGACCACAAAAGCTACACACTAAAAGACATTAAAATTGTGTGAAAGTGAAAAATGTGTTCATTTGAACAGCAGTACTCTGAACAGCGCTGATCATATAAATCCTGATAAAAAATATGTAATGCAGTGAACGTTACTAGGATAATCCAGGAGAAATGGCAGAATTGAAGATTTATTTTACGATTAATTACTGAAAGTGCATTGTAGGATTCTTTTAGAAATATCACAGTTAAGGCAAGTTTGCAGTGGCTAGACTGTTTACAGGCACATTGCAGACTGCATCAATCTTTACAGATTGTTGTATTTCACATAAAAATCTGTGTCCACTAAAAATACAAGCAGCTGACAGTTGGTGAAATTCCACCTCCACACAGTCTTGACACTGTCCATCAGAACTGGGGAATGCTGGACTAATGGGCAGGAAAAACCAAACACTGCTATAAATATATTCAACAAGGCTTCTATGTTACGATTGGTCTTCTTGTTTCTTTGATGCTATATGGTGGCATCTTGGTCATATCAAAGCACAGCAGCTGTGACTCTGCACGGAACATGCAATGATAATGGGAACAAATCAAAAATGGCAGGTTTTGGTTGCAAAATTGACAGGAAGTATAAGCCAGCAAAAACAACCACGACACAGTTCAAAAAGGAACAAAAATAAATCATAGATCATCTTGTTCAGATAGAGGGGCATTGGCATTTATCACATCCATGCCAAGGATGTGACCGCTGAAAGTCTAACGGCTATGTTTTAACAAAATAAAACACACTCCCCTTTGAATACAGTTTGACAATGTAAGACACACAATGTCAAACACACTTTAACATCGTGAACACAGCATATATTTTTATTCAGTCAGTCGATATTTTGTCATCATATGCGTTCTATTCAGATCACTTTTAAATTCTGCCCTATGCAACAAGATTTCAGGTTGCCCTCCTCCCTTTCAAATTTCAATCAAGGATGACAGTTTCATTAAACAGTCATTTTTTTGTTAAGTACTTCTACAAACCCTTCCACTTAAATTTGCTCTCAGATAGTACCCTAATTGAAATGTCTCACTGCTATGACCTTGGGATGGTAATATAAAACGAAGACATTTATCTCTGTGGTTAACTCGGTGTAACAGAAAAGAAAATGTCAAGAGGGTCAAGCAAGCTGATCGCTGTCAGCCAAAACTGTCACAAGAGCAATGTGAATACAAACTTAGATATTTCATAAACTAAAAGACGGTCCTAGAACATTAACGAAGACAAACCAATAATTGGCACACCTGTGAATCATCGAGTTTACAATTCATAAAGCTCAACGAACTAACTGCATAATATTCAACTTGTTCAACCTAAGGTGAGTAGAAATTCCAGTGCTCTTTTTTTTTAATGCAATATCGCTGATCTCCTTTCTTTTTCACCTAACATGGAAATATAAACATTTAATTGACTGTTGGCTATTTAAGCAGCTTGGCTCTGGGAGGGCATTGTAGGTCTGTCACTTTACTGGTTGGCCTGTTGACCCAATATTTCAACAGCCATTGAATTGATTGGCATGATAATTTGCACATACATTCATGGTCCCAAGACGATGCATCCGAATAACCTCCATGATACAATAATTTTTCACGAGGCGCCATCATAAAGGCAAATTTTTTGTTTGTCCAACACTTTATGACCAAATACCTGCAAGACTAAATGCCATTCAGCAAATATTAGCATGCTAATTTACTAGATAAAAAATATGTTAGCATTTATCTCACGAGGCAGTCCTTCCTAAGCGCAGCATTAGAGAGACACTAGCATGGAGGTACACTCCTAATTTCATTAAAACAACATTTGTTTACATTTTAAGCATTAAATACATCATACATATTGATATGTGAGATACTGAATTGTAATTTTATCTATGTATTGGGACTAATAAAGGATTATCTTATCTTATGTTATTGGAAATTAAAAGGTCCTTGACTTTTTACTCAAGCCAGACAGCCAACACCCACTTGGCATTACAAAACAATCAACGGTCCTCAAACGATAAATAGACGAAAATATGATTTTAGGACAAACATACAAGTGCAGAAATAGTGCAAAAAATAACTGATCCGACAGTGCCTGAGTCTGAGTGATTTATTTCTGCTCCAGATCAAAAGGCATACTAAAACACACATTGCAAATGCTTGCGTCACTTTATTTATTGGTGAACACAATAGATGACCGACTACACACAGAAGTCTTTTTCTCTTTTAGGAATAAAGTTTGTGTTATCTTTCGCTTTCTAGGTTGTTAGAGATGAGATATTAGGGTTTTTCAACAACTGTGAAACACTACAAGAAAAGTTTGTTTTTGTGAATTTTTGCCCGTAGGCATGCCTTTCTTGTTTATGTCTTCTATATCGATTACTTCAGATCTAGACCTCAGACCACCTACTTAACAACTAAGTAGCAGCAGCTTCCCCCTGTTCTATAAATATTCAAGATAAAAATGTTCAAACTTTTTGGGCAAATTTCCTTTTTTGCTGTTTGCGTATACATTTATGTTAATGGTGCTTTTTATCCACATTTTGAGTTTGGCTCTAGGGATGGCATTTTTGGTTGGTCCATCTGTTGGTTGATCAGTCCAACTGGTCTAGAGGGAAATATCAAATTGCAGATTGGAAGGCCATGTTTATTTGTAATTGAAAAAACTCCTTGACCTTAATTTGCCTGGATGATGCTCTGGGAGGTGCTGCTGGCCTTCTGTGATGGGTAAGTTCTTTTGTGGTCAAATTAACATATTATGTGCTACATTGTGCCCCATGTAGTTCTGAGGATAACAACATCGTTGATACAATGAGTGTAAATAATCAGCAGTGTGTAGGAGTGTTTGCTTCCTACATAGTCTTAGAACTTTTGATCATTTGCACTTGTCAACAAGACTTCACAGTACACAAGCTGTGATTGCAATGAAATGTAGGACAGACATGAATGGTCCGAGGAGGATGAATCCCAATGTCTTTCATCTAGTATCACTCACAGATAATTACCACTTACAGTTCAACTCAGTAGGCCTTTATGTTTAATATCCTGTGTATACTGATCAGCCACAATGTTTAACCACTGACAGGTGAATTACATTGATGTTCTTGTTATGATGTAGTGATCTGCCGGGAATCCTTGAGTCCTGGCATCCATGTGGATGACACTTGACAGCCCCAGAGGTCCTGTTTGCATGACTTGCGGCACATCCCAGTGCAATGATTATTGTTAATCACATCTCTGTGGGTGGTTTTAACATCTTGCCTGATTTGTGTATATTCATGGCAAGATACAAATTTAAAACCAGGGAGTCAGCAGAGAGAGTTAAAGGAGCGAAAAAAGGCTTATGGGGGAGTTTCACCAAAGAGACCACCGTTCCTGTTAAGGGTGAAACCGAAAGTCAACGATAAGTTGTTTTATTAACATAGTGAAGTCACATCACATAGAAAACGTATCGCAGTTAAACTCAACCAAATTGCAAGCATGCAACGAGGGTCTGGTATGTCTGCCGCTGGTTCTCTGCAATAGCCATGTTGTTTTGAACGTGATGATATATGTTGTTTCGGGAGTCACTGGCTATCAGTTCAGTAGTTTGTAGGTATTAATTTGTGTTGATTTGAACATTCTGGCACATGGTGCATGGAGATAACCACAGTGGGAAGTTGCTGTATATCTACAGTGCCACAAACATTTATGATTTCCTTCTCTCAAACTTTACACTGTTACACAGTTAAATGCCAAGACAAAAAAGCACAATAGCACATGACAAAGGAGTTTTAAATATTCCTTTTCAACAAGCCTTTTAAGAGCAAAGACGTGACAGCACAAATACAACTTCCCATTCCTATCCTCCACTGATATTTAGATGATGCAACTCCCTGTAAGTTTGACAAGGCAGGTGTCCGATCATGAACCTTTTACCCAAACATCTTGGGTGTCAGATACAGATATGACGATCAAATCCAAGAATATCACATCCATAATGTAAAAGGTTTTGTGGTGAGCAGCTTTCTCAAATGTGTATTCTCTAAGTGATCATATTGGGAGAAGCAATCAGTGTATTATTTCTCTTGCTACTGACACAGAGCCACACAGGATATGTACAGTAATATGGTTAAGCGTGGTTTCTTAAAAGCAGGAGCCATTAAATCTCCCATGTCCAACCTGACTTTAGTCCATTTTACTTCCCTTCCTTCCCAGTCTGAACAAGCAATCCATCATATTATTATGATCTAGTGCTTCAACGGGATATTTTTTAATTGCTCAGGACAAGGAACTGGAGCTGCTTGATCTTGATTGTTGGTTTGTCCTTTGTGGCTTTTTTTGTTCTCCATGGTTCTTTGTGTTTTGTTTTGTTTTCTAATGTGGCTGACCAGTGCATGCATTACTACTTAACTTTATTTGAATATAAAGATAAATAACATGCAATAATAAAGACAGAAAAGGTGAGCACCCTGTGAACATAATTAGCTTGAAAACATAGTGCAGCATTATCAATCAGTGGCAAGGCATCCTGACCTACAACTATCTGAAAGAGAATCTTAAAGTGTATGAAAATCAGATCCTCGCAAAGGTTAAAGATCCCTGGCTGAATTTAATTATTTACGTCTGCTGGTAAAATGTGCTTCCCTTGTGTGATACTGAATGTTTACACTCATCACTTGTGATTTACAGTCCCACAAAATGCACACAACCTTTGCTGAAGATCGTCTCAATATTAGCTCCCCCCAGTACCATTGTCTGTATTTTGCCTCCTGTCTGTGTGCACATCTCAAACTGGCATCATATGAAAACTTCCTTATTGATTCCAACATGGAGGCTACTTGAGTTGCTTTTCAGTATTTGCGTTACCCTATGGGCTGCAAAAGAATATATACAGCATCCAGGGGAAAAAAATAGTTTGCTAAAAATGAAAAATAAATCACAAAGGTGACCATGTGTTTGGAAAATGACAGTTTACATGCAATTAGGGTTTTTTAGCCTCGTGCTAATTTCTATCTCATACCATTTGTGTATTTAAATGACATTTTAATCATCCTCAACACACTATTGTTCTGACGACGGATGAGTAATGTGTGAATTACAGATGTTTGTGCGTGCATACAAACGAACCATTTAAGTGTTGAATCACTGCAAAGGGAGAGGCAGAGATAGTCATGTTTTGGTAGCCTACAAATGCCCTGTAGCCCATTACTGTGCCACTAATGGGGTATTTTGAGTAGAGAAAAATGTTATAAAGGCATATAATTTGTTTCATGTTTTTAGTAATGTACTCATTGACGAGCAGAACATTTTACATTTTGTGGTGAGTATTAGGGCATCTTTATTGTATTAGGGCAATTTTAAATCTCTATGCATATGGCTGTGTTCCTCTAGAGCTTTTTATTATCAACCTGATTTTATGTCCAAGAGCTACAGTAAGTCAGGACATTGTCAAGATATTTCACTTGATATGTGCTTGACAGTAGTTCTCAACTCTGGCCTTTAGCCATTTAGTCAGTCTGACACTTGTGCTATTTAACTACGCAGAGTGCCCACATGGAAGGACTGATGTGGATGTTGAAGAGAGGCAGGCTAGAAAAAAGCACTGCATGGTGCAAGGGTGTAGGAAGCAGAAGGGGAAGTGGTAAAAAAGTGTAGCTTTTATACTGGAGAGAAAGAATAGTAATAGATAGAAATCAGCACAAAGGCTAAAAAAGCCTAACATAGAGAATATTAAACGGATAAACATGTGTACAAGTGCCACAGGAAGCAGATGTATGCAGTGTAATGCTTAGTGTAATGCTATGTTAAGACAACTGCTTCGACTGATATTTAACTTTAATAGCTTTTCTGTGGACTAAGTTGAACAAACTAAAGATGTGTATCTACAGCTACAACAACTGTAGCATTAAGTTCATGGGCAGCAATTGGATGGGTAACTGGAATAGGAATATGCCCCTAGGTAAAAACAGCAGTAACAGGGGTATATAGATATTAGAAGTTATGATGTCAATAAATAGATAATTAAATATGCATTTGAAATAAATTAATGTGGTTTTATGAATTAAAAGTCCTCGTACTTGTATTTACATCTATTTATTTATTTCCCCATTTATTTATTTCAGGTTTTATTTCATGGCCATATTTATCTATTTCTTATACATGTTTATTTATTTATTTAGTCATGTATTTAATATTGACTTCAATGGCATTCCATACTCTTGCCATTTGGCTTGTAAATGTGGTAACACTGCACATATTTTTACTCAGGGCAGTGTCATCTAGTCCCACACCAGACATGGTCATGTGTGCATTTGGGTCAATGGGAAGAGCAGAAATAACTGGACTAAAAAAATTAAAAAAAAAAAAAAAATCCTTCGAAAGTGTTTCTAACTGGGCAAAGCCAGAACACATAAACCAGAGTGCGTGGTGAGTGCTTGCATCTACTGCCAAATAAAATCCTTTTTAAGAATTAAGAGACGTAAAAGCATCCACAGAAAACACAAAGTAATAGTAAATAATGGCATGAAGAACCTTTGCAATTGTTATAATTGTTTGACCTTCCTTATATGAGCAATCCACAGGCCAAGGCAAGTTCATCAGGATAGTACCGTTTAAATAAGCAGGCAAGCCAGATTGCTTTACACAAGATGCATTAATGACATTTTAAAATTACACTAAAGAGGAAAACCAGTCAATTAATGAGTAAAAATGAGCTCCTCAAAGTTGGTTTGTTAAAGTACCTCCTATCGTATAAATATGAAAGGAGGAAGATTGTAAAGGAGTCATAAGCCAAAAAAGAAGATAGATAGATATTAACCATATTGTCATTTCATTGAATCCCCTAGCTCAGGATGCGACAATGTCTTTTCAAGCTGACAGTGTAGTAGCAGAGTCCACAAAAACTGTCACAGGCACAGAAAAATGTGCATAATAATCAATCACATTTTCATAAGAGAGAAGCTATCACAAATGCAATGAGGATACTAGTGCACCAGGGTGTAGGAAGGACCAGCAACTTAATCTAATATACTGTATATCAGCTTCACCTTCTTCAGACAGTATGCTGGCTTCATGTCATTAGCATTGACAACCTGGTGTCCTTACCTGGATTTTTTTTTCCATTTTCCCCTTTTTATAGCTTTGCTATCCTCAAAAAAGGAATTATTCAAAAATCCTGTCATCACATACATTTCCATTTTCTATCATGCATATATCGTTTACTGTGAAACAATTACTTAGACACAGCATGCAGTCCATTAACTTACGTTAAGCTTCACATTAAAACGGAAAGACGGGTCGCATGACAAGCACTGTAATGTAATGGCTTTACTTTGGTGTTAAATATAGAACGTCTTTGTGTCGTACATCATTAAACAGACTGAAATGCCTGACTTTGACGCAAGTCTGCCACACATCTGCCAAAATCACCATGCATGAATGAGAATAAGACACAACTTAAAGTGTCTGAATGTTGCATGCATGCATAGTATATAATTCACTCAAACACTTAACCACTGTTACATGCTAGAGCAGGCTTTTTACTGTATTCCCTTGCCAGAGGAAAAGAAACGTAAGGGAACGAACCAGGCAATAACAGCTTGAATGAAATTGGCCTTAAATTTCACTTCCAGCCATTTTGGGGTGTCCACCTTCTGTTCAGGGAAATACAATGTCGAGAATAGATTCATAAATGGATTCAAAATGGAGGGACATTTGTTAAGGCTGCCACCAGAGAAAAGCCATGTTTTTATTTTAAATAAAAGGGTTTGTATATAGTGTGCAATTTGTAGAGAGGAACTCATTGGTGTTAGTAAAAAAAAAACCCTGTCATGCATCCCCACAAAAAGGCTTAATGGTGTTTATCAGTCAGATTCCGTTTCATTTATCAAGAGCGATAAATCAGTCAATCAATTAATTCTCCTCAGACAAAGGTTGGATTTCATCCTGACCTTTTTATTCTTTTGGTGACCTATGTTTTGTTATTGAAATCAGCGTGGCTAAACCACAAGGGAGTGTCAGTAAACACCTTCAAAAAGATAAATCTTCACCAATCCTCCCTTCTTATCACCAAGCTAAGCCTAAATCAACACTTGTGCGAAGCAATAGTGATTTAAGGGTCAGCTGTATAGCAGCAACCTGCTGAAGGTCAGATTTCTTGTTTAGAGCATTTGCTTTGTGGTTTCTTTAGATAGAGGTCGTCACGACACATTGTTTTCTCAAAGGCATCCATCAAAGCCATCTCCCTTGGCATTGATTACCTTGGCTCATTAAGAAGCCCTCTGAAGACCACCATCCGATCATACCCCCAACCCCCAACACACGAACATACCACCAACACCACCGCCACACATGCAAACGGTTCAGCATATAATGTAACATAAGACAACAGAGACCTCCAGATGTTTAAAATAAATATTCATGGCTGCATGTATAGGATTGTTTGAATAAATTAAAAGAGTAATACATCTTTTTCTTACCATAAGTATAGCTGTAAACCAATCAATAAGATTCTTTGTTTCACCAGATAGGAAAAGAATCTCGTCTTTATAAATGTTCCTTGCATGAACAGTCCAGTTCTGTTAAAATAATATTATTAAAGCGAAAAAAAGAAAAGAAAAAGAAAACCCATAAAAATGCTAAGCTGGTATACAGGAATGAATAAAAAAAAAACATTCAGCAGAAAAAGTAGGATTTAATAGGAAACACTGCATTTTTGTATTTATTTTTTTTTTGCACAAATGACATCTTATCTGAAACCCCTGTAATGGGAGAAGGCGTAAACTCAGTGGATTTAGACACAAGTGTCTGACTTTTTCATCCAAGCGAGGACTTCTTTTAAATCAATAGTGCCAGTGATGCCTGATTGCATTCTGTGAGAAATGCAATTGAATGGTGACTTCAATACAACTCAAATCAATGCTATTTGTCGATCCAGGAAATTACTTGTGTCGTGAAACCTGAGACCGTAACAAGACAGGAATACCCTGCCAGTGACATTTGTTTAAGAGGAAATTGTCTCCATTTTCGGGCCTCCTGACCGTTTGAGAGCTCCTAATTCACTTTCAAAACCTAATATTTCTGAAACATCCAAGTAAGATCCTGGCTGAAACGGTTATAACAAAGGAATGAAGACAACTTTTGTGCACATTAAGAGAGCAAAATTAAGACAAATTAGTGTTATCCACTTCAGTAGAGCCAGTAGATTACAGCCATATTGACTGTGACTCTAATGTCCTGACATTGAGTCGGGAAACACTGGTCATATTAGGTTTTGGCACAGCCAGATTAGTATGACATAGCTCAAGGAGAAAGAAATGGGACTGGTGAAGATGAGCCAGAAAAGTAGGCTCAAATGGATCAGGTAGCTGGCAGAAAGACGCGTCACAGAACATTGTCAAGGGGCAGGTATTTTTAGGCCCGGCAGCCACAGTTCACTGGCACTTTTACAAGAAGGATGGTGGGGCGACTGCAAAAGATAGAGAAAGAGAGTCGAGGAGGTGAGAGAGGGAGAGAGGGAGAAAGACAGTGACAAGAGAGAGAGGCAGGGCAATAATAAATTGTCATTGAGGGAACCTTTGGTGTAAGATAACCAGTGGCAGAGACAGGAGCGCAGTGTGGGTCCCCCGAGGTCTCTAGACACTTCTTAATTTCATTGTGACGCTGGAACTCTTTTGTTTGATAGTTTAGACTGAGCCCACATATTTCCCTCAGCCGCTGGTACCACTGCAATGATTTTACTCTTACAATGGGGGATGCACCACAGAGGTATTTGTTTAAACAGATGAAGGTATTTGTGTCTGTAACCGAAAAATAGCTGCACTGACTATTCCAGCCCGTGTGTGCCTGCCACGCAGCACGACATGTGCCGTTACTCCCTGATCTCATAGGGTACGGACGACTTTTATACAGCTACAATTTTCCCAATATTCTCTTCTATTTCGGTATTAAATGCAGATGATTTAAGGGAGTCATTATAACCGAATCTCTTGTAAAAGTACCGTACTATCTATCTGTCATGCAACAGGAAAATTCAAGGAATGTGCTGTAGAAGAGGCACGAAAAAAAAAGAAAAGAAGGGAAACACAGATACCCCAAGGACGACACTGACATTGAGAAGAAGTGCCATGATTTATGAAATCCCATAGCTCCATTGGAAAAAAGCAGCGAAAAGGAAGGCCAAGGTTAAGGTGCATGTAAAAATAAATAGGCAACAGAGCAACAGAAGCAAGTAGGTCCTTGTCATAAAAAACTCAGATCAAATCGAAGAACCAGAAGTCTGAAAATGGATGCAGTAGATTAAAAACCCTGATTTAGAGGCAGGCCAAATATACCAAAGCCAGGGTCTTCTGCGGCATTGTGACACCAACCACATTCATGACAGAAAAACAGCTGAGAGGTTTTAAGAGCAGAGCAAGGGTCAGTAACTACATTTCTACGGAGGCATAGTAGGGGTCGGACGTCAGCACTGATATTTTCACAGTTAACTCGAATACTGTAGACATGGAACTAACATAACATTCTTGTGTAAGTTAAGTTACACAAGTGATGAGCTTTTTAGCAAAAACCATGTTCTTTTTTTCTGCCTAGACCTAACCGAATACCGTTTTCTTGCCTGGACTCAACCAAACTGTACAATAAAAGGTCCAGTGCACGTATTGTTGGTACACTGCAACATTCATATTAGTTTGACGTTTTTTTGGGGGAAGGGGAGCATTTTGGCAGCCACTGACTAATAACCTTTGGTTGTTTAGGCATGACAATGGTTTGAATGTAACAGAAATAAGACACAACTTAAAGTGTAAGTTGTGTCAGAAAAATAAATCCGAGTGACGCCTCTTGGCTCTAATATACAAGCTTAGTGATTCTCTGGTGGCTCCTGTAGTCCGGTCCATGCTCGGCTGTAGGCCTCAGGTAATGGCTGGCTTGGGAGCTGGGCGGTTTGATGCTGGGTCCATGGAGTGGACTGGATGCAGTTGGAATAATGTGAACTATCAATTACTGGCTCGCTACAAGGGGTTGGCAAGCTAATTGATGATTACTCAAGCATATTGTCAATCATAAATATTCTGTGGGCTGGTGGGCCTCCAGTTGATAATCACCAGTGTTGTGGGTAACGCGTTACAAAGTAACGCGTTAGAGTACTCTAATTACTTTTTCCGTGTAACGTAACGCGTTAGTTTCGTGCGTCAAGGAATAAGTAACTTCGTTATTTTTTTTCAAAAAGTAATCTGTTATTTTAAGAATTTCTCCGGATAAGGAAAGGAAAATCCCAACTGCAGCCTGCTTTTTGTCAGACAGTACTGTGCCACCTGCGGATGTGTCAGCGGAGGCGCAGCGCTGTGATGCGTCTGTGCCCTGCTGCTGACCTACGTTACCTGTGTGTGTGTGTGTGTGAGTGTTTTCAAACCCATGGCAAGATGGCAGAGAGGACAGCTTTTGATATCGTGGAAGTACGCCCATTATTTTCAATTCACCAGCGAAAAGGACAAGAACAACATAACGGTAAAATGCACACTCTGCGTTGGTGAAAAGCTTCTGTCGACCGTAAAAAAAAAATAATAGTAATAATAAAATGCTATGTGGCATATTGCTAACTGTCTTTTCTGTTATTGTTATCCTGCAAAGTTAATTTGGTTGGATGACTGACGTTATTCATCATTGTCACGACCTCTCGGTGCATTTAAAGGAGGCTGTGTGTGTGTGTGTCAGTTAAGTTGCAGCATGTGCGAGGCACTGCAAACGACTTTTAATTTTTGGTAACGCATGAGTACTCTAACGCGTTACTTTTATTCATAGGTAACGCTGTAACGTGACTGATTACTTTTAATTGATGGTAACGTTGTAACCTAATTAACTACTTTCCAAAGTAACGATACCCAACACTGATAATCACTGTGTTAGAGATGCTGTATATATGAACAAATAAAGTTCTGGTATATTTATTTTGTTCTACACAGGGCTGGATATTCAACGCGTCTTTAGTTTGCTCCCAAACCTCAACACAAAGGTTATACATGAATAGCTTGCACTTTTTATTTGATTAATAATGGTTCAAAGTTAAAAGACTCGACATTCCGATCTGAATAATTATCGTCAAGGCTGCTGGGTGAGCTTGAATGAGCTGCAAATATAAAGCTTGGTCACTTATGTCAGCCAGAAACTATCAGCTAATTAGAAACACTCAAGTAACCAGTCAGCCAGGCTCTCCCAGGTGTGTCATGACACAAGTATACAGAAGAGGTTCTATCCAATTTGCAAATTACTGTGGGCCTCCTCATCTCTTCATCTACTGTCCTCCAGCATGTGACCCACAAATCAATTGAGGTCTGCGGTCGCTGAGAATATTCTACTCTGAAAAATGTAAGGGGCAGTGAGGCTGTAAAAATAACCAGCAGGAGAATGAAAATACAAAGCATTTGGAATCGCAGATGTCCATACAGGTACATCTTTCGTGCTAAAGTAAGCAGTGCAGAAGTATGAGTATGAGTGCAGAAACCTTTGCAGGAACTTGTGGCACACATTTAAATACTGTTAATAGTTTTTTCTTCTGCAGGAGGAACAGTTTTGTTTCTTTGTCATTCTGCCAATAAAAAAAATCCCTGCTCCTGTGGTTACTTCTCATGTGTAGTCCAGGGACCACTGCTGTGGTGTTTGCAGCCATGCACATAGCAAACTGGTTAAATAAAATCCTCATGACTGCAAGCACTAACAGTCATTTGTATTAGATTTTGGCAAGGAAAATTCTGAATAATATTGGCATTTTATTGACAGAATTATAAAGCTGACTTTTGAATTGCAAGATATAGAGAGAGACAGAGAAACAAATGAACAAAGATATAAAATTGCTTGAAAAATGACTGTGATTTCAGTGATTTTCAGTCTTTCTGGTGTTTCCGATCTCCCTCTTCATTTCCATCAGCCTCTTAAAATCTAGAACAAACCCTCCCCTTTTTAACCCATTACAGTTCAATTTGCTTATCCAGTGAAAACATAAATGTACATGTGTTGAAAGGATTTTTAGTTTCTGATTTTGTTTAATTTAGTTCATGGGATTTCTTTGCATCCTGTGAGCGTATTTTCAAGAAGGCCTATTTATGACACAATTCTTATTGGATATACCTTACTCGATCTTGTAAGGTATATCCATAACACAAATTAATATCGTGTTATAAATGTTGCTTAGTTTGATTGAAAAGGTGTGGTACAGTGCGTGTAGGCGCATCCACTCATGAGCCATCTATTTTGAGAAAATAACCTTTGTCACAGCGCTGTCAGCCTGGATTGCCAGCATCACAAAACACTGGGGAGAAGCGTCGCAGTTTCTGTCCCTCCTGAGGTTGACCGGTGACAAAAGTTTCAATGCAGACCAGAAGATATTACCAGCTTGGCAGTTCCTCGTTTCCATGGAGGGTAATAGTGAGGGAGAAATCAATTTCTTCCACCTCTGCCATCCGAATGTGGCAGGAACAGCTATGATAGTTTTAAGGAGGCAGCTGGCAAGCTGCGAGTAAGAGCTTCTGCTCATTAAATTGACCCTCATGCCATAGTGAAGTGTCTGGTACAAACTGAGATTATGTGAGATAGGCTGATTATTGTTCGCGTCCTTCTCGGCTTCTTGCACCTTCCCGCCGTTATTATTTTCATTTGCAGTACAAGTTAGCAGTTAGGTTTCAACAAGCATCAACTCTCAACAACCATCAGCTTGACTGAAAATCTGTGCTTTTACAGTGTAGGGAGTTATTTCCAATATGTCAGCCAAGTGAAGACACCTTATTTTGTTGAGAATATGTCATTTAACACTTTTTATACATTTGTCCTTACAGTTTAAGATCTTGTTTTATATTTTTTGCTGATAGCTTCTATTTGATGTTGCACATAAATTCACTCTTTCTTAACATTTCTACTCCTGTAATGGAAAAACAATTTTATAATGGTCCCAGCATAATACAACCGAGCAACTAATTTTTGAGTAGCCTCTCCCCTTGTTGTTTTATTTTATTACATTTTATTTTGCCAGCTCAGACTGTGGGCCCTATGAAAACACTCTCCAAATAAAACACATTTAGTTGTTTCTTGACTAAGAGCAAATGTATGTCACTCTCAGTAGCACATTGGTCAAACTTGCATATTGCCAACAGATTAATCATACACAAATGGTAATATACAGGAAAGAACTTGGGATATTTTTACGCAGTGCCTATGTAAAACTTGGTAAAAACACTTTGCTTGGTAATTGAACCAAGTTTCTTTGCCCTCAAACTGCAGACACATTTTGAGTGGCCAGTTGCTGGTGACTGGAGCAGAGGTAAAGGGTAAATTGATAGATAGATTTATTTATCCCCGGGGGGAAATTCGTGGGAGGAATCTTGGACTTAGATTTGTCAAGTAGCCGGCAGTGTTGCTAGATTTGACTGACAAAAAGTATCCAAGCACAACCCACCCTATCGTCAGAAAAAGTAGCTCAATTATGCAACTTTTACAGATTTTTATCACAGAGCTATGGCTGAATGATAATTCCAACAGGAAAAAAAGTTAAGCCTAGTTGTATACACAAAAGGCTTCAGTTGAGTCATCGCACGTCAAGCCTACTGAATTGTGCCCTATTAATCCTACTCAAACTATTTGTTTGCGAGGAGGGACCCATTTTTAAGGATATAGCCCAACTATTCATAGGTGGCCCATTTCTTTACAAACAGCCCAAAACTATATTTACCTAGTTATTCTGAAATAAAAGCACCCCCCCCCCCACCCCCCCTAAAAAAGAAACACAGCTTTGATCCTAAAAGGATTTCTTTCATGAGCTTTATGTAAATTGCTGTTATACTTCTTTTTTAGTTACAGTCAAGTTGTCTCCTTTACCTTCCCCCCACTATCTTTCCCCTTCGAAACAGACTTATTGGGTGGGTTTTGTCTTGAGATGAATCACAGTGATGATCCAAACCTGATCACCTCCATCTGGTTTCACAAAAAAATGTGATCAGACTCCATAATGAGATGCAGAATTTGACACGGTTGTACCAAATTGCAAAATAACAAAACAGTAAAGAGCCTCCCTACCAACCTTGGCATTGATTTTACAGTGCCTCTGAAAACTTGGAGCCAGTTGTTAAACCAAAGTTTACTCATGATTTTAAGCAAATCTTGTCTTTTTGGTAAACAAATCCCTCTTACTTTGTGCAGAAACTAAAAATGTATAAGAAATTCCCACATTTCATCCTCACAATTTAAAATATGCATAAACCAGCTAAAACTGTGTTGGAGAACTTTGAGGACAGGCTTCAGTCTCTAGCGATGTGCATTGCTTCATCCTCATTATCTATCTCAAACATTGCCCATGGGCCTCATTTTGACCAATGTTAATGTGAAAATGGCCACAAAATGCATCCTGTGCGTGCGCATACACACAGTGAAAATGTTTTGCATCCATTCCTTGATGGTAATATCACTTGAGGATTATATATTCTGAGAACAGAGATTCCCAGATGTCAAAGCCGGCGCTTATTTTCATGTTTCAGTGCAGAAGCAAGTAGTCTTGGGAACACAGTCATTAACATGCCGGTCTGTTACGATGCAATGTTTCCACTAGGTCTCTAACAACCCCACTTCCACAAGACTTTTCCTGCCTTCTCATTTATCCCATCACATCTACTATCTATCTGTCCTGCAGCGAGAACAAAATGCAGACATTTTCTTCCGAATTTGGTAAGTCTTCAACCTATGCCGGCGTAGTTGAAACTATGCCTGAAGCTTAACAAGCATTGTTTTCTTTGCTGTTGAACAATTTCAGGGTATGCATACCTTACTGGAATTACATGCCCCAACTACATTAAGCTATGTGTTTACTTGGGGATTTGTGTCAGATTGCTATTTATCTCAGCACACTCAGGCACGGAACTAAACACACTCTATCACACCACATGTCTGTACAGTAATAGGTTCTCCTCCAGTTTGGCTGAATGTGCTGGGATGTAAATTCAGTCTGCCTTTTCTGTAGCCAACTTTTAAATACTTAATTAGCTGTTGTATTTTCAAAATAATGTCAGTAGAGGTGGCCAGTGCCCTCTTCCAGTGTGGTTTGCCATTCAGTTGAACACAAAAGCTGCACTTGAATGTTCTCACTTCCTTTGTCACACACACACAAAAAAACCCTTACTAATTTCATCTACAATTATCAGAAATCCACTCCCAGCTGTACCTCTGGAGCATATCTCCCTAATTAATGACTTAATTAAAAACACTTGTGGGATTATGAAAGGGGTCATATTTTTCCCTATTCAATCAAACACATTCTATTTGGGAGCCTCGGAGGGCACTTTAAGTGATATAGTGCAGAGCTTCAAAGGGACACATTCAGCCAATAGATGTCATACAAGGAGTTTCGTAATCATATCTGCTAACCCTATGACCTGGGTCACATTTTTTTAGTTTTTATTTGCCACTGACAACGTTAAGGAAATTGCTAGCGGTGTAGTATATAGGATGGTGTGTGTGAGTGTGTCAGAGGCCCTGTCATCGCATTTAAGAATATGAGGATCACTGACAGTACTCAAAGTCAGATTAAGTGTCTTGTTGCTGAAGAGAACCTAGGATCATTCCTGTCCCGTGGGATGGCTGAAGGGAGAATAACTTTTCTACATCTGAAGCAAGACAAGTCACTTTGTTTTTATCTGTTCAATGTCGTTGCCCTGGCCTCTCATTGGCTAATCAATGAAACCCAAGAGGCCTCATCAGGCACCAAGGAATGTCAGCCAAAAGCCTTTGATCCGCTGACCTTCATCCGCTGTGCTCCAGCAAAACTACCATAGAGAGTGATCCATGTTTGCATGCTTTTAATGGGCCTCGGAGGGCCGTGTTGACAGTCCTTTGGTTTCCAGAGGGTCAGTTCTGTAAGTGTACAGCATAGCCTTGAAAACCTTTGGAAATGTGCCTCTGACATCTCCCCGAAGACTCATGCACCATCGTACACATGACAGTAAACTAAGAGGCTTATTAGTAATACATGATTAAGTGATTACTTGTTAATCAGTACAGTAAAATACAGATTATGCGGGAAATGGAGCACGGGTTAAAAATGGAAACATCTAACTCTAATTCCTTCAAGTTAGGCACCAAGCTGCTAAGACATGTAAGTAACCTCTGCAGAGAGAGGCATAAAGAAACACACAAACTGCTGTTGTTTTTTTTCACACGAGGCAAAATTAAGAGATTAATCTCAACATGATGATGGCAAAACATGTTTTGTTGACTACACACCCTGTGTGTGTGGGTGTGTGTGCCTAGATGCTGTAATGGCATTCTGGCTGGGACTGAGAAACTGATTCGGCTCTCTGAGGCAACCATTTATCTTAATCTGGGGTGACCTAAATCCTCGACATCTGCTGTACAGTCTTTCCCTTTAAAACTGAATTTCAGACTCTGTCCTCCCATGTAGCATCCTTCTCTTAACCATAATTGATGACTGTAACCTTTTAATGGTCCACCATGTTCATTCACAGTAAAGGCGCGGTCCATGTTGTCCATGAACAAGCACAAAAAAGTAGCGTTGGGACTGCATGAAAAGCAAGTGAAGACAAGGAGACAAGGTTTATTCAAGCATGTTAGAAAAGGGCAATCTATAATCAGAGTGCAAGTCTGACGTCTTGACACTGTGGGCAGATCTTCCGGGTAAATCAGAAAAATGAGGAGAGTAGGCACATTTCATGCGCTGATTTGTGAATTGTGAATATGTCAGAAAGAAACGTTGCAAAGAAAAACACTGAAACTAATGAAGTGCTCAATCGTCAGTAAATACTAGGTTGAGCGTTAGTGTTGCAAGACTGAAAAAAAGACTGAAAAATAAAAGCCATCCCCCTGCAAGTCATCAAGAGTCCCCAGTAAAGGATGTTTATTTGATAACTTATTTGACGACGTTTCTTAATTTTTTTTTGATTATTATGGAAATCAGATAACACTTCTGCTCTGGTCTTCAACGAAAACACTTTGTTTCTTCTTTCTTTTCAATCAAGCTAGATCATTTTGAGGAGAAGTTTCTGGTGACCACAGCAGATATTAGATGCCAAACAGGCTCTTTTCCTAACTCTAAGTGGGTGTTGTGCCTAAACCTAACCAGATCAGTACAGTAGCCCGACGTTGTCATAATATAAAATAGACCATTTTACCTGTAAAACCTTAAAGTTGCAACATAAAGAAATATATAATTTTCAACACAACCATGGTTTGCAGAAATGCTCATTGCCAACGTGCATTGTATTGATTGTATTAATGATTCAAAAAGTTCATTTAGAGTAGGAGATCCAAAAGTTTTCAGGCTTATCGGATGGTACAGTGCACGGTGCTTTAAAACATTCTGAGATAGGAACTTTGGAAAGTGTAGAGCTTTGGAAAGTCATCACGGTGGTAGAAGTACATCATTAATGTTTCAAAGTAATCTACCAGAAATGTGTGTCTGAAGCCAGATGAGATCATGTTGCAGTCCAGTAAACCTTGAGCCAAGTTCAATGTTTTGAACCTGCGCTGGCACCCCCGCTGCCTGCAAGATAGAACTCATTCTAATTAATGAGAGGGCTGCATTTTTTAAAATGTGGGGTTAAAGTTAGAACGAAGACAGAGAGGGTGGAATTTAGTCATGAAGCACAATAATCATTGATTAAAAGCAGATATTACATTTATGATACTGTTACGTATAAACTTGCTTATTAAATATTAGCAATATATATCATAACACCATTTCTCAAGTTGTATTGTGTAGTTGTTTGCATCTCAATTAAACCATTGTCCCCATAATGAGAAGTTCTATCATGTGGAAGCACTGCAAGCACAGGCAAGACATAATTTGGATGGATACCCAGCGTGATTCCAGCACCGTAGCATGAACATGACAAAAAAATGGAGGTTCGAACAGAGGATTGTCACATCTCCAGCCAGACTCGTCGGCAGCGCAGCCAGAAATCCTGGGTTTTAATCTGAGACAAATGTGCGGAAGGGTGTAGGCAAAGAGGAAGAAAGGGCAGATATAATTATGTTATAAGGGAGGGGGGCAGTGGGATAGAAAGGAGGGTAGAGGAAGGTGTTCACATTTCAGTTTCAGCTCCAGTGAGGCTTAGGCACGTTGGCTGCAGCACAGATACTGCTTATCACCTCGTGGACGGAGAGCTGCACAGCTTTGTGTGCCTGAGGAAACATGCTGCTACCTGGGTATGGAGGGAGCGGATAGGCACAAAAAAGGCTGAAGCTTCATGCACTTTCACCATGAGAAGACTAACCACTTAAAAGATGGCCATGCGCAATTGTGAAAACATGCACAGATGGCTTTTTTTTCTATCTTTCTTTTTTTTCCTTTGGTTTCATTTATAAAAGTTGCAGACAGCCTGAAAGTGAATACATATGAAAAGGCTAGCATCCACCCCCTCAACTCCCACAGCAACCAGATGCTTTTCTTAGCATTTAATTTCTCATTTAATTTATATAAAACTCCACAATCGCATCAGAAGTAATCCCATTCTGCTAGAATTAAATGTGAAAAGATCATTACACGTATCGATTTTCCACTCCGCTTTAAATTTTGTTTTTTGCCTTTTCACTGCCAACAGAAGTAACAGTGTGCAGTAATGGAAAAAAGTGATTACAGTCCCCATTAAACACAATAATTAGCTGCATGATAGTCGTATTAGAAAAGCTGCAATGCACGTGCTGTTCAACATGATGGATTGCATTATTTAAGGCAGCAATATGTTTATGTATGCACGCAGTTTTAATGAGCGTTCCAAATAACGAAAGGCTCTGAGGTAAGACAGAGCTGCAGAAGAACCTCTTACTGTGACAAATGTATTGGTAAGTTCAGACATGTCCGTACCAGTGAGTGATTTTGGGATGAAAGGTATCAAATGTACATCTGTGGTAGCATGAAAGTAAGCCTGGCACTTAAGATGCATTCAAATGTAGACACAGGCTTTTAGTTTGAAAAAGCGACATAAATGTATTCATATATTTTTCACTCAGCGAGTTCACAGACAATCCAACTGCCAGAATAAATGTAAGCATTCAGTGTTTCAGCTAACCACGACTTTTTGTATTTCTGTACATTTCAGCTTGATAATCTTTTAAAATGTAACACTTCTACAGTTCACAAAAAACACTTGGTTAGGGTAGAAATATAAATAAAATACCCAGTTTTGTTGCCATAAACACAGCTGGCAATTGTCCCGATGTCTTATTTTGTTGTTGATTTTGTTGCCATGAAGACAGCCGCAAAATGTCCGGACATCTCGCTGAAACGTACAGTCTCAAACAGGGATTTCTCAGTTGGCAGTCGTCACGTTGCCCTCAGCCAACATCGCCTCAAGTAATCTGAACGCAATGATATTTCATGTTATCCATGTCTGAGGGCAAATAAAACATACATATAACTGGTTTTATTATTAATGTTTGTTTAACAAAGACTTAAATGCTTAATAAGTACATTAAATGAATCTTTCAGTAATCTGCAGAACAGCATGTAGAAACAGGCTTTGGAAATTTGTGAAAATCCAAGTGTTCAGCCTTCAGCTTCAAATTTTACATGTTGCTTGCAACATATAAAATCAGTAAACAGAATTTTCCACCCTGAGAAAAATGATGAGTAATACTGTTTCATTGCTTATGTTACATCAAAATTGCGATAAGAATATCAGACTTCAAAGTGTTGTTAATAACACTCCATTATTAAGTTGTTTTCTTTTTTCCCCCCACAAACTGGCAACTGCCAAATTTATTGATGCAGAAACAAGGATACCAAACGATACCAACGGTGCTATACAATTGGCTCACCAATCTTGTGAGAAGCCAGAACCAACCGTCAGAATGCTTACACAGACATAACAAAGTCATTATTTTGGGCCGACAACATTTTTTAAAATGGTAAATCAACAATGGTAATAGTGTTTTTAAGTTCTGCACCTTTTTTTTCTTTTTTAAAAATTTCTCTAGATGTATTATTAAAAAAAAAATACAACATTTCTACAATTGTAATGTTTTTAAGGAAAAGAGCCTTTTACTGCACCTCTGTACAAGCTCTGTAGATGTATTATGATATTTTAAATATAGAAATGTTACCAATATGACCTTTAATGTAATTATTATTTTACAGGTAAGCCTGTATCAACCACGGCAGACTAAGAAATGACAACAGCTTAATTCGAAGGTTAACATAATAGAGAAAATGCAGTTTTCATCAAAGGGCTTGGAATAGACAGGGCACTCCAATGACGACCAAAAAAGAAAACATTCATACAAACACATTACAAAGTACAGCAATAAATACACAAATCACTCGGGCCAGGAAAGCTAGTAGCACAGCACTTAGAAAAGTGCCAGGTTTCCAAATAACAGTCATTCTGTCTTAGTGTGTCGGTGCTGTGATAAAAGAGGTCCTTATCCTGGCAGCACTCAGCCTTCTTCCACATGTTCGAGAGGTCAGAATATGCACAAATCAGAGGACGATGGCAACCAGTCATTTTTGTAGCTGTTAGTACAGTCCTCTCAAACTGTATCCTGTCCTCAGCTGCAGTACAGGAAAGTTCATCACAGTATGTGTATTGTCACAACAAAGACATGTATAATGTTTTCTAATAACAAGCTTGCAACTGGATTTGTTTAGTTATGTGTTTACCTGATATGAAAACAACACAAACACCTGCTTAACCCTCCACATCATCCCTCTTCAGAACAGACAAGGTAAGCTGAGCTCAGTCGGACCACAGAATACAGCCTGCAGGGAACCTTGTTAGAAACTGAAACCTTTGTCCTGTGAATTTCTGTCCATAAAATGCGCTGGTCTCTGTTTGCCGCAGAAATCAAGAAGATAATTCCTCTTTTCAGGACGGCAGATAGACGTGGAGGAGCCTGGTGCTCGATGATGTGCCTGTGTTGTGGAATACAAATGTGACTCGGAGTCTCCAAAGTGGGACAAGGACTTTTTCTCCTGTGAAACAAAGGAACACCAGGATTTTGGAATGAGGGTTACTGTCATGATTGTCACTTCATTTTGGAGTGTAGAGTGTGGAGGATGAATTGAGGTGTCTCACAGCCTGAGGAAACAAGCTGCTCTGTAGTCTGGTGGTACGGCAGCAGATACTTCCGTATCTTTTGTCAGATGGCAGCAGGGTGGACAGACTGTAGCTGGGTGGGTGTTATTTTGTTGATCTGTGCAGGCACCAGCTAACACAGATTCTCAGAACATGGGTACCAATGATGTTCTGGGCAGTTTTAATCACGGTCTACAGAGCATTCCTGCCAGTTTGTGATGTTTCCAGTCAATATTGCTTTCTTTTACTACTCTGGAAACACTGCGAATTTGGCTCCTAAATGTAGCTTTCTTAAGATATCTTTGCCGTCTTTAAACAATATCACAGCTAGGTTTTCTACCTAATTATCATCCAGTAGTAGTTTGGTAAATGGCCCATTTCAAAAGTTCTTAGTTAAGACACAGGCCCCTTCTTTTTTTGTAACTTGTGTGGAATGTTTTGGTTTGCAGTTATTTTTTTAATTTACTTGCTTTGCTATCATGCCTCCTCTGCACATTGACAGCAATTTCTAATTTTGTTCATCAACTAGATTTACAAGGTGTTCCCTGTTTTGTTTTCATCTGTCTGTTTTTGTAGTATATGGTGTGGTGGAAGTGGTAGCTCTCTCAATTCAAGAACGCACAGCCTCCGTCCCACTTTTGCCCCAATAAGGAAAGAGTAAAATCCATTATCTCCTCAGTCTTATCCCAGATATTAGGGTTCGGTGACATTCACCTGAAGGGAAAATATGACCTTGGAACAAAATCACACACACACTGCAAAATCGTCGGTCACACATTCTTCGTTCACCATCCTGTTTCTTAAAAAAATCTAAACCCAAATACGATTGATTCCAGAACCTGTGCACTGGGACCTTTTTAACTCACTGAAAAGACAAAATCTTTCATCATCTGCAGCTTCAGTGTCAAATGCACTAACGACGAAACAGCGTGACATTCTGAAATGCAAACTCACAAAAGATCAGGATGGATGTGCTGGCATGATGGGAGGAGGCATTATGATTTCCACTATCGCTACCCTGTCAATAGATTCAGTCATCTCCTTATGTATTCAGGCTTTCGATTAGTCAAAGTGTTCCCCAAGGTGGCCAGAAGAGGCCTCACACACTGACGTATCTTCATTTAACGTCTCTACGTAGACGTCACCCTTCAAAAGGTTTGTGAAGAGAAAAAAGCGACAGGGCTTTTCTATCACTGGGGGTGTAAATGAGTCAGACCCGGTGGAGCAAGATCACACGTTGGGGTATAACGGATTGCATTATAAAGCTCTGTCAAGCAGAATCCTCTTGTCTCCTTATCTTGACAGTGAAGATGGCGAGTAAAATGCTATCATAACTGAAAGTGCTAAAATGGGAGAAAGCTGATGTTTTTGGTTTCAGGTTTCTGACTCATTGCTTTTACAGTGCCACAAAGTCAGACTGAAGTGTAAGAAATAATTGAAGACGTATTGGTATTCTCAATTTCCTTCCCACATGTGCATGAATCTATATATCACACTCTGTACCCTTTATCTGGTGATTCACCCTTTGCCGCCTAGATCGGCACCATGTACAGAATTTGGTGTTGTTTCGCTAGAGTGGATGACGGTCTTCTATAAGGTTCACATATACATGTAGTGGACAAATACACATACGTGCGAATGCAAAACAATCAAACAGGTCCAAATGCAGCAGATGGGCCCTCGCAAGACAGGTGTGACAAGGACAGAACAAGATTAGTTCTTTAAGCTCCTATTCAGCAGAAGCGGTATCAGACACTTAGGAAAGCAAAAGAGCCACATAAATGTCTTTATTTGATTGCCTTCAAAAATCGAAATCATAGTTTTACTTCCATTAAAGCAACGCTTTTTCCTTTCCGCTCTTTGTGCATTTTCATTCAGAGGAATACGCCAATGTTCTCTGTATTACTATAGATCTGGCGTTTTTTACTGCCAATTGCATCAACGCAAATTAAATCACAATCATATTTTTTCACCTTAGCGGAGTCTGAGAAGGCATTCTCTTTTAATAACCCATAGAAATTGATTTGTGTTTTTTTCTATAATTGATTACTTCAGATCTGCCGTCCGCCTTCTTGCTGCTCCAGCCCCTCACATCGCCAATAACCGCACACGTCAAACCGAGAACGCGTTTCTCATAATCCCAGTTTAAGTCTCTCTGTTTTGGCTCGCTGTAAAAGCCCCAGCTGAACTTCTGACATTGAGGGCATTGCTTGGCTTTACTCCAGACTGACTCACTGGTTTATTTTCTCCCTATAAACCTCATCTTACATAAGTTACTGAACAACACATTGGTTCCACTCAACCTAAAAACTGCACGGGACAGATG
Source organism: Diplodus puntazzo (assembly GCA_963678695.2). Classification (NCBI taxonomy): domain Eukaryota; kingdom Metazoa; phylum Chordata; class Actinopteri; order Spariformes; family Sparidae; genus Diplodus; species Diplodus puntazzo. The sequence continues at coordinate 21,189,872 of OZ023155.1, forward strand.
CACAAGACAGTAAACATTTATATTTATGCACAATCACAGACACAATGATGTGGGATATAAAGATACAAAGGTTACAGAGGGGTGTGCAGGAGTCGCTCAGGAGAAACTCCTTCTCTGTGTAAATAAAGGTTAATAAGAGAGCCCGTCTTCAGAGATTGTTATGGAATACAAGTAAATCCTCTTTGAGACCATGGATTGTGGTTTTCATTGTCTGCCAGGTTCACAGTATGAATCAATATGTTTTGACACTTAAGTGAGGCAATATAAGATCTGGCTCCGTGCATTACGGAGAGCGTTACCCTTTAGCCAACCAACCGTTCTGGGTCATACTGAGTGGGTAGTTAAAAATAGAAATAATTATGAGTTATTTGTTTTTGGAATATATTATATCCATTTCACACTGACACATGTTTACTGAATATTGTAAATGCAGAAGTGCAAATACTTTATTACTTAACTAATATAGTTTTTTTTTAGGTATCTGTACTTCGAGTATTTTTTTTCTGACAACTTTTTAATTTTACTCCCTATTTTTTAACACAAATAAGTGTACTTCCATTTTCAAAACAAGCTTGGTGCACGATAACTTTAATATATTTGAGGGGAATTATTACACACAGACGGAGCGAGACGAAATGTTGTGACAGAAGGAGACTCAGGTGGAGAGAAAAGATGCATTGCGGACAAAGGCAGTTTGCTTTGCATAGAAATGGCCGGTTGAAATGTCCTTCAGATGGATACTTTATACTTTCATACTCTGAGTACATTCAAAGCCTGCACTTTCCTTCTTTTAATTGAGTAAAGTTGAATCAGTACTTGTACCAGAGTCTTTTATTTACAGTATAAGTATCTGTACTTCAAGTAAAGACCACGTGTACTTTCGCCTGCTCTGTGAATGCATTCCATCGATACAATCCATCGACGTAAGTGTTTGTCTCAATCTGCTCTTTTTTTACTGGAGTAAATTTCAGCCGCACTGATGTGATGTGTTTAATATACATCATAAGTAATGGAAGAGATGCTTTCATCAAGACTGCTCTGTCATTTGAGAGATTATAAATTAACACAGTCTAGACGGCGCTTGCTTGATCCAAGATAGTAAATGACTGTCTGCTGACCTATTTGTAATCAGCAGATGAGACAGCGGCATGCACACCGCCGGGCCTTCTGCATTTGTGAAATATTATCAGTTAAATAAAATAAATAGAATATTACCAAGTCTGTTAATAACTTTACCCTTTGTGTTCACACCTTTGTTAATTCCTTCATTTGTTGCTTCACTGAGATTAATGGGTTATTTTCATTTTTAGTACAATTACCAGTATTTACTGATATACGACAGTGCTCAAGGACTACAGTTGAAAAAAACATTGACTGGGGGGATTTTTTTTTCCTTGAAAAACATCATAAAAATACTGCATGCAAGTAATCATGGCTGCACAAATGGAGCAGTGTTTGTTTTTTGGGTGCGCTACCACAAAATAGTGCGTGCGTGTCATTTCAAAAGCCATTTCCTTTTCATCTGGGGTTAGAGCTTTCTTATTTTCCTCATTACTTCCCCAGGAAAATGTGAGGGAAAATTTGCATAGTGGTGAAATTGAAAACAGCATAGAGGAACCAATATGCCAGCTCACTCAGAGAGAAGCTTTGATCACTCTCTAAATGAGGGTGGGATTGTCGGGCCCCTTCATTGTGAGTGATTGTGTTCTGTGCAAAAAGGTGTGATCCGCTTATTGTTTTACCTTATAATAAAACATAAACTGTTGCAGTTAGCATCATTCTTCTTTATATTCCTATTCAGCTAGCTATCTGTATTTTGCACAGTATCATTTATCTGTTTCCATAGAGACCACCCCATCTGACTGCAGCTGTTTCCATGAATTATTCCAAGGAAAGTAATGATGAATAGCTCCCTCAGCATCTCCACGTTGTAGCATTCAGACAAATTTCATACTTCTAGCACATGCTCAGGCTTTTTTATTCAGCTCGGTGGTTTTGTGTGTTGCATTCACTGGAGCAAAACACAGCTAATATTGACTCATGTTTGATATATACTGAACCTTGGTGTATTAAATGTTGAAAACATTCAACTGGAGGAGAATTATTTGAATGCTTCACTCCAATAAAAGTATAAATGCTGGCAAACATGCTACTAAAAATAATAAAACAGGTCCCATTAAAAGTAAACTGTATAATTAAATCTTTTAAAAAATCAGCAAACAAAATCAGAAGTAAAGGCACTCATAATGCAGACCTCAGTGTTAAATTATTGAATATATTTGATCATATTATCACTGCTTTATGCTGTATGTACTGCTGTCTAAAGGCTAACTTTTTTTATACTGTTGTGAGTTTAAAATCTATAGAACTGCATCATGTTTTTGAAGCTTTTCTTTTTTCTAAATTGTATGTCAAATCTGAATCTACAAATAACTGTGGCCATCAAGTGAGAGGGAATGAAAGTCTTCCTTCTGAAATGAATGTGCTGTAGAAATATTACAAGACATCCTCATGCCTAAATGACTCAATGCCGTTACCAGTCACTCCCAAAAAAAAAAAAAAACACGGCTTTTTGCAGTGTCGCAACGAGCATCCCGGACCTTTGTCATGGCATCAATACGTACGTCAATGCAGTTACATTATGAATGTTGCTTAACTTCTCTATGTTGGCAATTTAAAATGTAGTAAATCTTGTCAGAGCTGAAGGCGAGAGGAACCGAAGCAACAGAGCCATTAGGATTATGACGGAGCATATGCTGTCATAAGCATGTCGACAGCGTTTGTTTGATTACTTCCACTGCCGTGATGAGGCGACGAAAAAATTCGGCAAGGCAGGTTAAAGCACAATACTAAATGTTATACGCCAACCACTTGCTTGATTCTACATTTCTACAAGGAAACTTAGATCATTCAAGGCACATATTAGATCCATGAATTACTTAAAAACATACTGTATCTTTGCCAAAGCATGTACTACGGCTATGTATTGTTCAGTTTGGAATGGAATTGCACTGCAGGCAGCCCATTTCTTGTTTTGTGCAAAAGTGTGCTAAAAAGACACAAAACAAAACCAAAAGTTCAATATAATGTCTCCCGGAATTTCACAATCATAATTCCTGCCATCCCACCTCATACATGTCTACTGTATAAACACATTCCTCTTGTACATTTGTATCTTATCTCAATCTTGCTGATCAAGTGAAAAACAGCGCAGTTGCCTTCAGGCTACTACTCTGCCCACGCTGTGTCAGTGTGATTTATTGTTCTGGGTTTGATTCAGAGTGTGTCACCCACCCGAAACTTAATATACCTCACCCACCTGCTGAAATTATACATTCAAATGCACTATGATAACTATGTACATGTAGGTTAATCTAATCTATAAGGTTACACCTGTACAACCAAATAACACTGTGCAATTTTACTCTGACACTGTGTGAACATCCCCCAAACAAAGGCAGATACAGAATATCTACTTCCTGAAATAATCATTTCTACATGCTCTGCTGCTCTACCTGCAGGAGATTGTACCTGGCTGCTTTGTCTTCATCTGCCCTGCTGAACTAATTCCTGGCGCTTTAGAAATGGATAATTCCAACAGGGAGGGCCAGCACTCTCACCCCAACAATACGTGCCGTAAATTGAAATAGTGTGTTATGGGTTGAGACGTGACTGATTGGCATGACTGTCACAGTATTTTTTAGACAGAAAAAACACACAGATGTGCTGCAGATATAAGTGAAATATGGATGTAGATTAAATGTCTAATTTCTTCTCAAAATATATCATTACACTTAATATGAGAGACATTGTTACCACAGGCCCAGTGTTGTGGGCATGTTTGTGTTGTGCTTCCATTCAGGTGTCGCCCTCGTTCTCCCCCCTCCTCCTTGCCCATGTGTGGAGGTCCACACCTGATCCTATGGCCCACTTAGGCCAGGGTGATATAAAGTGCTGCCGGTGTCAGTGGGCCGAGCCACTGTGGTGTGCAGGAGCCAGAATGACTGAGCTACAGACCGCATTTTACTTTTGGAGATGTGTCTGCCTTATACCAGTGTTTTGTTTGTATATAAACTATTTCTCAGCTTGAAATACTACCACCTGTTTCTTTTCCCTCCTTACTATTACAGTGTTGTTCCCCTCATCCCCTGGCCTTACGGGGACGTAAAAGACAAACACCTAGAAATTAATGTTTCCGTGAGATATAGAAACTTTTTTTGTTTATGCAGTTTTTAATTGTTCCATTGGGGGATTTTTCTCTACTTATTACAAGCAGGAAACAGCCAGTATTCATTTTGTTGGTTGTTTTTTGTTTTTTTACTTAACATCATTGTAACCGGCTTTAGAGCAGTTGTTGTTGTTGTTGCTGAAGCACCAAAATCTTATCCAAACGTATCACTGTTTCCAAGGCAACCCGGATGCGAGAGGACGCTGACGTAAATATCGCAGCTTCTCAATCCGTGGCAAAACTGTTTTTTTTCTGTTGAAAAAAGAAAGCCAGGTTGTCCCTACAAGCTCTGGGGCTGTGCTACCAACTTTGAAGGCTGCACACCTGAACAATTGGCTCCATGGACTCACCGTTCTCTGCTGATCAGCTGTTAGCCCCGCCAATCAGCTGTTAAGGCAGGAACACACCCGCCCAACCAGTGGACGTCTGAAGCGTTTGGGGAGACTCAGACGAGGTCGGGAACAAATCTGTTCAGTGTGTTCAGCTGCGTCAGAAGCTTTCGGAGTCGCGCGGACATTGTCTGCTCCGATTCAACATGCGAAGTCTGAGGAGGTGGGCCGTTGGCCGTCTGAGCCATTGGATTCTCGGATTGGTTGTGTGCCAGCTGAATGGCCGTTCTGATTGACGGTGTGCTAGCGAATCAGCGCGGTGTGTGGGAGGGGCGGAATACTGTTTGCGCTTTGTTTTTCTATGCACTCTGTTCCGTCATTGCCCGTTTTCATGTTTTGCAGTACTGGCACAAGACTAGTTGTTATGTCCGTTCAGGACGAATTAATTTGTGTTCGTTTGATAATGCCTCGCTGCGAGTGTTCAATGCAACTTTTCTGCCGAACGGGTCAGACAAGAGGCAACGGAGTGGTCGGAGTGTGGTCGGATAAGGCAGCTGGACATCTGGGTGGTGTGTGGGGGCCTTTAGCCTCGCCAATCAGCTGTTAGCCTAGCAACGCTAACTTTCAAACCGACTTGCTCGATGCTCTGTGGGCTGACCATCGTTGCTCAGTTGGTCCTCAATCCACCACAACCTCAGGGTTATTCACCGCCTGGCTCCTTTGTCACTGTCCTCTGCTGCTGTGGTCTCCCCCGGTTCGCGGCGATGTTGGATGGTCGCTGCTCTGCCATTGCTGGTGGGGTCTTCAGGTGTTCAGTGCAGGAGCTCCAAGACTTCTGCTTTCACTTAACCCCAGGCTCCATCGCTGGGATTGGATCTTTCGGTCTCCTGCATCGCTCCCGCTGTGTGCATGGAGCCTCCAGACCCAAGTGTGTTTATTCAGGTGGTGCTATTCCCTGCAGTACTGACTGCGGTGCTGCTGTTCCCTCCGTGCTGACTGGCAGGCGTTCCATTTATTCTTTGTTTTGTTTGTTCCTCTTTGTTAAGTGTCCTCGAGTATCCTGAAAGACGCTATATAAATTACATGTATTATTAATATTATTATTGTTAAATATTAAAGGTGGTCAACAGTGTCTGCAGCTGCTGCACTGTTCAGGTGAAACAGGTATAGGTTTTTGGCCAAACTGCAGATTTTCTTCCCACGAAATGACTCATTGCCACCACTGTTCACCGTCAGTCTGCAAGCTTGTGCAGGATTGATTGGTACTGTCAGCCAATCAAGACTAGTAGTCACTGATAATGATACTGATAAGTAAATTGATAGTAATACCTACAACGACAGACTGAGTATTCCACTGAAATAAGCCAAAGAAACAATAGTCAGTTTGATGTTGCCTTCAGAAGACCTTGTTGTTTCTGGGCTGTTCTTCCTCAAAGGTGTCAGCGTGTAGTTTGGTGATAAAATAATCTGCGGAGGCAAGGCTGGGTGGAATGATAGAGCAATCTTTTTTGAAACAGACCTCAAGCCTGCATCCAAACCAGTGTGGCCACAACTAGTTCTGCTCAATGCTTTGCCATCTGCTCTACCTGCATTCCTGTCGAACCTTCGATCTAGGGCATCTACGATTAACCACCCCACTTTCTCGCCCACACCCACCTACTTCTTCTAATTGGTCACTTTGGTGGACCAAGGGTCCACCTATCCAGTAGGCCAAAGAGGAGTTGGTCTGCCTCTGCTAAGCCTGGAATAGTTCCTCATCTATAAATTACCTAACTCTGCTGCTATCACTCCTTGGGTCTTGCATCCTAAAATTGACTAAATTGTCCTTCTATGGAAATGTATACATTTAGACATCTCCAACCATCTGGCACGAGGGTCAAACTCAGTTTTAGTGCCCTATAGTGGCCTCGTCTTCTCGCTAACCTTTAGCGCACACACACACACACACAGCTGAATAATGACTCTGGGGACCCCTGGACCTGTAAACCCGGCCACATTCCTTAACTCACAAAAGGAGAAGCAAACCTCCACCTGACAACTCGTTAGATATAAAGTGACTTAAAGAATTTAAGATGACTGCAGCGATGCCTCTGTCAGCTGTGGATGTGCCTGTGTCAGTATTTCTGCAATGACAGCGAGACATGATTGCTGTCATTGTAGTGAGAATAGCTTGTTTGTGCTTTGTATACTGTTGGAGTCATAACTCAAAGCTTTAGAAAATATCAAGCATGTTTTGTTTGCTTTCATTGTGTTGGACTGTGGTTTCGTTTTTTGTTTTTTTTTCCATCCTGCTTTTGGTAAAAACCGCACGCTTGTCAGTTAAAATGTACCTTGACAAGAACAAAACTTGATGACACATGTTAGAGCCAGCAGGCATCCATGCTACTGCAAATTATTTACTCAAAGAAGAATGGTCAAGGATAAAGTTTTTTTTCTTCAAAACTATCCAGCAGCGGCATACGGCTCTGCATCTGAAAATTCTATTTTTCAAACTAATTGGCCAGAAAGTATTCTACAGCCTGAAAACATGTGATGTGGGTTTTACAAACAGCCCACATGAACATCCAGTAATATTAAACTTAAACAGAATTAATAATTATAATAACCTTAAAAAATAAACAAAAATAAAAAAGTCTACAGCCAGCTCTGGCTGTTCATAGGTACAGCAGTTCTTTGAGCTAACTGACCCTTTTTCTACTTGACCTGAGGAGAAAGCCATTTACATAATGAGAAATCCCACCCACAGAAACTGCATCAGTGGTTGACATACTTGCACTATTTTGCACCACCGCTGCACATTTACAGTGTTAAAGCAGCTACCTCGTGTATTTTTAAATATATTTTATTTGGTATATTTTCCCTTTCTTGCCTTGCACTATTTGTTTCTACTTGACCCAAGAAGAAAGCTATTTACAATTGTATTGTACATGTGTATAGTGACAATGAAGGAATATTCTATACTATATTGTATTATATTCTATATCCTGATAATGACAAGGCTAAAATGCTGATGGCATCAGGTTTTGATGAATAATATGTTCAACATCTTAAAGCCTTAGTACACACAGACTTGCTTAGGGTTCAGTTTTCAATGATGTGCTTTAGGCCTGGTTAGGCACAAAATCCACTTGGGTAGGGTATGTAAAGATCACATTTTTGCTTAAAATACGCGGTTTTGCTGCCTCAAATAAAAAAAAAATCCAGTTTTGTTGCAACAAACAAATATTCTGACACATGTTAAAAATATCCAGAGGTTTCACTTTTGGCAGCCTTCTGTCAGCCTCCTGTCAAGATATCGAGATATTTTGAAGGACATGTAAAAACTTAGTATTCATCCTCTGGAGACAATGGATGTTCACCAAATTTCATGTAAGACATTTCACTAAAATGTCAGACATTTCACTAAAAGCCAAAAAACGTCAACCTCATGGTGGTGTGAGAGTAAAGGCAGAGGGAAAACGAAAAAAAAATATTTCAATTCGTTCTCTCATTTATTGGCAATCCATCAAATAGCTGTTGATATTTCTGTCAGGACCAACTGGCAGGCTCACACTACCACAGAGCCATGCTGCTACAACAGCTACAAATACACATTGTAAAGAAACATGAACTGACACAGCGTTTTTTTCATCTACGTGTAAAATTAAACTGTTTATATCCAGTTTAATTATAGTTTAATTTAATTATAGCTTTGTTGTAATGTTTTTCATTACCCTCATGAACATGTAAAAAGTTAATTAGTTTTGGAAAACCATTGAGCCCTTTTGGGGAAGTAGTGTTTGGCAGAATACAAAAGAAAACAAATGAATAAAAGAGCTGCATACATGCACATACTGAAAATACACTGAATATTTAACAAAAAAATAAAAAAACCTTAAGTATGGCTTTCACATGTAGCTATTTAGCTTGAAATCAGAGTAATGCAGGCTGATTGAGAGTGTTTTTGTCAAAGGTGTGGTTGGGTTTGGGTGAAATACTTTGTCAACGTAAAATAACGGTCATGGCAAGAGAAGTATCAGCTAAGAAAGATCAAGTACAATAGGTTAACACCTGGCAATGAATACCACAAGGATAACTGTAGGGAAAACAACTATAATATTATATTCCAATGCAGCTGGTCTCCTGGGGTGAGAACCCTATACTCGACCCATTATGCCACAGCAGCTTGCTGGAATCATGGATTTTGTTGCTATCTTGGAATCAGAAGTGATGGTCCAGGAGCGACATTATGTTCCAGGAACAATAACACGAGACACATTGCTCTGAGATCCAACAGCTGTATTGGTCAGTTGCAACGATCGATTGTCCTGAAACAACATTAATTATGATGGCCTGGGAACGTCAACATGGCGATATCAGACACACAAAGGCTATGCAGTAACAAAATATTGATCTTTATTTGAGTTGTATTGTTTGTTTGAGTTGTATTTGAGCATTATGGTTTCATTTGTTTTCATTTTGTCTGAGATCCTGGTGCCCAGTGAGGTATCTAGTGGGAGTGAAGATCATATATAGAACCTTTAATGCTGTGACAGTCTAAACATTGAAGTGCTTCAACAAATTTATCCAAAGAATGAAGTCACCAACAGGAAGCAGTGGTAGGCTATCCTGTATATAAGCAGCGCAACCAGCGAATGCAATGTGCTGTGGTTCATGTTTGTTTGAACATGACTGACACTTGAACTAGGATGTCTTGTAAACACATCCCGTGCATTGGCTGAAACCAGAAATAAATAACTCGCACTTCAAAATACTGTTGTTGCACTGAGTGTCTGCAAAATGATACCAAATAGAAGTACTTGACACTTGGTTCTGAGGATTATAACATTATTTTTCTGTGTTCTGGCTGTGACCAGCTCAGGTGTAAATGTGCACTGCAACAGACACACTCGTCCACCCAGCCAATCCCCCTACATTACTTTGCCGTTTATGGATTTGGACTCCGGGGAGCAGACAGTTACTTTAGGTTTCATCACTTTTTATTCATAATTCATGGGTTTCACTGCGATGAAAATAACCACATCAGCATTCAAGCATTTTTCAGTGATTTCGAGTGCGCAGACAAACATTACTTTGTGCTTTGTCAAGCTTTCGGAGTTTTATACAAAGGACAGCATGGTAGATTTCAGTGAATGAATTGCTGAAGCTCTCCAGCTCCCGCTCTCTGATATAAGAGCTTCAGGTCATTTGTCATTTAGGCAGTGGAAACTTTGTTCTCTGTCTCTGCTGCTCTCCATACTTCTGTCCTTATTGTTGACCAGTTCTCTCTGCTCATTTCATTCTACTTTGCTCATTTTTATTCATTTCCTCTTGTTTGTGTCCTGCATTGCATGTGAACAAAAACAGGACATTCCGTAGTATATTAAACATTCTTTAGAAATGGGCCATATAGGATAGAATGAAAAAAAGGAACTACTTGTTCAGCACTGCAGGAAAAACTACAAGTGAAAGTACTGCAAAAATGACTACATACAAAATTCATGATGTATTCTTAAGTTGCTTTAGTTTAAAAATGGCCTGCTTTGCCTGTGCTCTTTTAATCTTGTAAGCAATGACTTTCTTTTCAAAGCAGTTAATTTGAAATCCAAAACAAACTTTAAATAATGGATTACTGGTACTTTCTCCTGCTTAACCCACATGGTGTAATAACCTGTCAAGATTTCCCCCAATTTATTTATTTACCCTCTTAGTGACATACTCTCGCGGAGCATTCCGGCATTTGTTTGGGTCTCAAAGCGAGTGCAAATAATCTCTCAGAAGAAAATTAAGCAGACAACAACCAGTGATGCTGCTCTGCCGAGGGCCAAGCGTGTAGGCAAATGCTGGATCTGACTAATACTTGTATTGCATTGCTTAGACAGCGTCTTTCTTTGCTTATTTGTAGATATCAACACACAAAGCCTTTGAAATGTCTGCCTCCGACTAATCTCCTCTAGGTTTGCAGTAGGCTTTTATAATAACATGGTTTAAGTAAATAGCCTATCTTTGGTGGAGGCAATATTTTTAATCTTTCAGCTTCATTTGTCGATCATAATACAATTTAAAGAGAGGAGGCACTCATTGTGTGTGCTGGGCTGTTGAAAAAAAACGAGACAACATAGTAGAAAAAGGTTATTGGTTTTACAGGAGTCACAGGCTTGACAAAATGGTATCATGTGGACATTGCTCATTTGATGAACCAGTATTTAAATCAATTATATACAGCAGAAGATCATATAGAAAACTGATTTTCTGTAGATGAACACACACACAATTAACCCTTAACCCTGATTTTGTTTGTTTGCTATTGCAGTGAATATTCATAAGTGAGATCCATGCTGGCCTCCCTCCAGAGCCATTCCCTCAGAATGAACACTACCTGACCGCTGCTGGAGGAAAATTCTAAGAGAGAGAACTGACACCTTCCTGTCATTATTGCTGCTGCACCTTCAGTTGCTATAACCTATATTGCTTTACATTCTGTTTCCTACTTAATGATTTTTTGTTTTTGGTGCTATACCATTTTTATTGCTATTTATTACAATTGCATACTATTGCTCTTGCTTGATCTTTGTTGCCTTTATACTTGATTTCTATTACATATTTAATGTAATATACAATAATTATATATAAATATATATATATATTAGTGCTGTCAAAGTTAACGCGTTAATAACGCGTTAACGCAACGTCCTCTTAACGCCGTCAATTTTTTTAACGCGCGATTAACGCTCAGTATATTTAAAAAAAAAAAAAAAAAAAAACGCGCATTGTATGATTTACGGCCGTCGGCGGCACCCGTAGTCTTTATTCAGAGGGTGGCAGAAGAAGAAGAAAGGGAATCAGAAGAAGAAGAAGCAGGGCTGGCGGTTTGTTAAAAACACGGCGGACTGAAAAGCAGCACTCTCTGCAAACTCCTCATCTCTGCTGTCAATCACGGTGGCGGACATTTGTTTCGCCATCGCCCTGATCATTTTGCGGGACACTCTCTCGTGGCGTGCCCGTTTGCTGATAACTCATCCCCGCATGTTTATCTCAGGCTCCTCGCTAGCCTCCTCCTCCCTCCAGCAGGCAGCCTGGCGCTGCTGCTGTCCTCCTTGGACAGACGCTGAAGCTCCGTTTCTCTCACTCTCTTGGGGTCGACAGAGAAACGTCTAGCGGCTGCTTTTCCCGAGTTTTCCTCTGAATATATCACGACAGAAAGTTTTAATTTCAAGTCGTACTTTTTATTGTTTTGCTGCACCGGAGCTATGGCGATCATCAGTGTGATACTGATTGACAAGAAGAAAAACGTGCAGTGTCAGTGGACACCACTTGCAAGCCAAACAGACGGCAGATACAGAGAGCCCGTCGCCCCCCCTCGCCAAAAGCAGACAACCCTGGATTTATTTTCCTGCATGATTTGAAGTGTTGAATGAACATTTTCATAATGCAAGTATATTTGACCTTTCTTATGTTGTTAAAAGTATTAAGAACATGAAAAAATACATTAAGGTACATTTAGAACAGAAAAAAATGTGCCAAAAAAATTGCGATTAATTTGCGATTAATCGCGAGTTAACTATGGACAAAATGCGATTAATCGCGATTAAAAAAATTAATCTTTTGACAGCCCTAATATATATATATATATAATGATATATACGTATACATAGTACATTGTATATATACATTTACACACACCTTACTCCTGCTGCTGTTTCATGCCTATTCCTTTTTATACTTTTTATTGCTTTCTAGCTTATTGCTTCCTTTTACTGCTATTATACTTTTCTTGTACAATATATTTCAAATTCATGATTTCTGTTGTAGAATCAGCCAATAATAATTTCACAAAAGTGTACTTGTACAACTGGAGTGACACTCAACATCCTAAATCTTGAGAGGAGCACAGCACATTGTTTTCATCTGTAACCATCCAGTTATAATGTGTCTGTGAAATAAAAAAAACAAAAACAAAACACCTAACATTATCTTGCTAAACAAAAAACAATGAAAATTGCGGTTGTAAGTACTCCCTGCTCTCAAATTAGCATGGATTTCAGCTGCACTTCTCTGCTGCTCTTGTGCAAGTATCTTCCTTACCTTTAGCAATGTATCTGCCGAGCCATTTGAAAGACTCATGCACAATGAGTTCATGGGCAGAGTGCACTTAGGTAGGGAGGTACGTAGGAAGAACAAAGGCAAGTAGGCTATGCAATCATTAAATTCAGGCCAAATAAAATGATTAAATGAGCTCATCTCAAATCTGTGTCAGCCAAACATACAGCTTTTCTTTCCCTTGGTTGTCAGAGCTTTTGATTCATTGCTTGCTGTTGGGATGTAAAGCAAATAGAAAAAAAAAGATCTATGTGACAGAAATTCTTTTGAAGTCCATAGCCTGCCTAGCTTTAAGTAAAACTGTTGTAAAATGACTTGTGCCAAGAATAAATTCTGCTCAGAGACAGCGTCCTAATGAATATTAGGTCAAAGTTGATCTGTGTTATTATATCTTAATAAAAACATGCAGTGTACTAATCACAAATTCAGTAATACATTTCCAATTTATGATTTGCTTTTTATTATCAAAGATTAATACAATGGAAATGATTTGAGTCTCATATAAGAAATATGTTATATATGATGTAATAACCCCAAGAGATCATAGGTAGGACAGTTGCAATTAATTTTTGCCATGTGTCTTCTCAGAATGTTTAGGCACACCCTGCTGATGAGGCTGCTCAGAATACAGCTGAAACTCTGGTTCCAAAAGGAATCACTTGAGGTGTTTCAGACATGTGCTCAAGATGTAAACTGTGACGTAATCCAGGCACATCCTACTGGGATAGTCAAGGTATACCCAAAGCACATTGTAGGATTGACGTATCCCACCTGACCTGGTAACACCCTGGGATTACCCACGACGAGCGGGAGGGGAAGGCAAATGGACAGACAGAAAACAGAATACATTTTGTGTTTTTCAATCTACTTTTTGCATGACAGCCGGTCTCTATATCTTGGTTTTAGACAGCGAAGCTTTCCCTTTCTTTTTATTTCACAGACATGTTTGCGGACCCTCAGGAAATGCCATTCATTGACAATTTACCAATTTTCAGAAATCAATTAGGGGATGGCGACTGCAATCACAATGCACAATCTAAAATTGCGAATGCCTTTCTCAACTTTTAAATGCGCTGCACACAACCTGACTTAAACTAGCCATTCAATTTATGCCTTTGTACCACCAAAACACAGCATTTCAGTTAAGATTATCCTTTTTTTGGCACATCTTACTTGCTATGACTGACATTGCCTTAGGTAAATAATGTCATTCAATGAAGAGCAGCTTGAAGTCATTTGTACACTCATCCTTGCTGTCAAATTGGCTATATCACTCTTTCGTATTTATATGTTCACTCTCAATGAAGTTATGGGAAGTTGGGAAACCAAAAAAATGTAATCAAGAAGTGTACTGTTTACATTTTACAGTACAACTGTGACGATATGAAGCCTGTCAATACTGTCACCTTGTTAATCAACATCAGTCCATACAATATGTATTACTATACTTGCTAAATGTGGCTTTAAAAGCAATGTGAAAATGCACAACTTCACACTAGAAGTAAGCAGAAGAAAGCAAGCTTGTCTGCACTGTCTCTGAAAGTCACAAAGGAACTGCTCCGGGGGACCCATTGAGATATATTTCTCTTGTCTGTATGATGCAATAAGAGTCAGGTGCTTCCTCAGCCAACACATATCCTCTCTATATAGTGTTCTTTCACTATCTGACAGTCCCTTTCTTGTTCTCTTTCCTTGAGTTGCACGTGTGCAGTATGGATATGTACATCTTGTAGTAGTTAATAATACAGTTTGTAGTGTGCTGTGATGTAATCAAGTAGTCCTTCAGTAGGCATCATTAAAAATGTGAAATGCCCTTGCTACACAGTGAGCTCGAGGTTATTTTGAATCATAATAGAAGATACAGGAATAAATAAGAGGTTACGATGAATTTACTACCCTGTGGTTAAGTGCTTAGCAGCACCATAGGGAGGTATCTAGTGCTGCACAGCACTGTAGAGAGTTTTAAAGCAGTCAGTCAAAAGAGTATGTGAGTACTGTACAATTAATGCTGATTTGTAGTACACATTTAGCATTTTTATACAGACAAAACAATATCAGTCACAGATAACCTTTATACACAGCAGTTCACTTATTTGTCTAACCCATATTGAACATAATAATTAAAAAGTTCACCTCTCTCGTTCATCTCCATGCCATGTTTAAAGATCTTGGTCAGACGGCACAACTCTTTGCTAACCTCCCAAGCAGAGTGCAAATTGATTGTGAGCCTTTGCTGTCTTTGATGTGATGTAATTAAATATAATGAAGAGGAAAAAAAAATAAAAGATAAAAGAAAGAAGCAAAGTAAAATTGGAACTATGTTAACTTTCATAAATAATTGTGTTAAGTTTGAAAGCTGTACTGAAAACCAGTGTGTCCAGCTTCAATGAGCAGTAAAATGTGACAGGAGGGCTTACAATCCTGACTAAATGACAGCAGGGTAAATTCAAGGTTATCCAATAAATACCTCTAAAGCAGCATACTCAAAGAACAATTGCTATAACAGTACCTGTACTGAAGCCAGGATGTAGAAAAAACAATTTTAGATAGTTGGTTTATCAGTGGGAAAAATATTTGTTTATATCACATCTGTGATTTAATTATTTGAGACATTCTGTCCCTGTTGTTTGCACTTTGAGGCAATGTTAGTGTATTGTTGCGAGGTTTTAGTCAATTTGGATTCACTCATCTAATCACTTGTTCCTTGCATTTGGATGAGGCTACTGAGTCGATAGGAGCACTGCCCAGAAGTGTTGTTTTGTATTTGCTTGAGCTTTGCCAAGATTAGCTTGGCTGCAACCAAACTGTGAATAGTTTTGTGTGTGTTTCCAGAGTATGGGACAGTTCATTTTCACAAATCAAACAAAATACATATAAAAAATAAATTAAAATACAAACAACAGCAATAGAGTATATTCTTAACAAAGAGGACTAGCAGCACATTTCCAGTTGTGCTTTTGCCATGAATTTATTGGCGGAGGTTCATATTTTTTAATTTGGTCAACAACTGTTTTGCATTTTTTGAGTAAATTAGTGTTTTTCCACCATATTTTCCACATATTTCTCTATGAATTTGTGGGTGTGATGGGAACTGTCCTGGTCAACCTAGTGGTTGAAAGTAGGCCATAGCCCCATTTCAGGGTAGACACTTTGACTTGTCAAAGCTGGAAAAGCACAGGTGGAATTTGTCACATTAATGATGGCTGCATTCCATTTAGGTGTGCTCCTTCCAGGGCTCTGGTATTGTGCACGCTCACTCACTGACATGTCTTATTAAGACACTAATAATAGTGGAGCCATCGCTAATATTAATGGTCACACCTCTGATTTTACTCCTTTAACAATTCAAAATGCCTGCTGTGAAAGATGTCTATTGGAAGAGAGTGGAGGTGAACCAGGTTCCTCCTCCTGCCGTTCACCCATACCCGCCGCCATTTTCTTTCAGTTTCACCTTCAGCACCTCCACAGCACATCAGCCACAGGTCCATGTACTGCCTCCATTGCCAATCTAGAAACCTCATTGTCTGTTTGTAGTCAACCTTGGTTTTACTCTTACTTTTTTTAAAGTATATCCATTGCATGGACTCCCTTCTCGTCACTTTCCCTGAGCCGGTTTGAGACGACAGGACGCTACATTTATACAGACCAAACCTTATGGGTATAATACTTTCATTCTATATCCTTATATCTATAATACAAGTTTACTCAGTTTACAGTTTATGACAAACACATTTGAATCCTAATCCAATGTTTGCAATGGCTTTAATGACGCTGTGTGTGCTGCGTATCCCTGCGGGCCAAAGAAATTAAGCTGCTCAGAACATTTGTCTTTGCCTCTTTGCATATGCATGAATGGGAAAAGTTAACACCCCATTGCCCTTTTAAAAAATGGACATTAAAATAGACTATTGGGTAAATACACAGTCTGTGTATGAGTAATACATATTTTTTTTCTTTTATTCAAGGCCCATGCCCTTCGGACTACTTTAGACTTTGTTACCTATTTGTAAAATAACATATTATGAAAGTATGTAATAAACATCTTGATATACATTAGTATAGTACATTTTTCTCTATAATCCACCTTGAATTGCTTGACCTTCCATTTTGTTCTATTCAGGTCATTAGTCTTATATGTGAGGCATGTATGAGTCATTTCACAACGTAATTCATCATGATGTTCCCTCAGATCCCTTCAAATCACATAATGATGTCACCTCCACTGTTATTAATGGCACAGCCCGGTACACACAGCACAAGAAACTTGTTTTTTCTTTATAATGTGACTAAAGCATAACAGCCAGGTTATGTCCAAGAAATGCCAGTGAAACATCTCAGGTGCTCAGATGCATGTCTTCATTCTGGTGTGGTGGCCATGCATTTATAACAATTTATTAAGTACTTGACAGCTTCACATTAGCTGTCAATCTGAAAGGTTGGGACTCAATAAAGGTTGTGACAAATATAGTTTTTCCAAAAGAACTTGAGAATAAAACTGAGCCTCCTAAAAACCGAGGTTGTTGAATATCTGATTGACAAAATGGCTTCTGTGACAAGCTCTCCACTATGTGATTGCTCCTTATAAGTGAACCTGTTAACACGTTCTGACTAAGCATCAAATCTGTATGAGAAAAATAATAAAGGTTCAACCCCAAGGCCGGGTGTATAAAGCTCTGTGCTGAATGAGTAAAACTGTGTGTACATGCATAGACAGACAAAAGGAAACGTGCGATTGTTATGCGTAGTTGGAGATTATTAATAGTGCCCTTGCATGTACCTGCAAACCATCATCGCTGTAATGTTTCAATCATTGTTGTTAAATGTCAGAGGAATGATCTTCGATTGACCCATAGAGCTTATATTGAAACTGATTTTAAAAAGCGCTTCCCCATTCAGGGACAAATACAAAAAAGCTCATCAAGAGGAAAATAATGGTTCCTTTGAAAAAACAATGACTAATAAAAGTCATCACTCAAAATTCATTTAAAATTCAGTTTATAAATGTGCCTTGGGGTGAGGTTTCACTTAATGCTGTGAAGACTGCAAAACATATAACATCACAGTAACACTTTATCAAAACCGTCCAAAACCAAAACGGTACATTCATAGTTAATTAACTTAAATTTGTTATTTCACTGTCAACAAACAAACTACTTATAAAGGTTTATAAACATCAGTTGCAACTTCACATTTAACAAATGTTTAAATGTCCCATATTATACTGTTTTTCATCAATTTCACACAGCTGTCAGAGGTCCAACAACACTGCATTGCTCTACAGAAATCTGACTAGTGATCAGTCGGTCGCGAACGAATCAGTTCGAAGGAACGACTCTGTAACGCGTACAAACTGAACTGATTCCACCTTTCACTTCTCTCCCGTTCGTTCTGTCATTCTCACAGACCAGTCGCTGTGTTGTTCACTGTTTAGTTATCAGAGTGGTGAAAAGGACTGAGAGCTAGCCAATCGTATGCTGAGTCTAGGACACTGTCGTCGAATTTTAGCCAATGAGAAACAGGAAAGCATAGCAACCATTTCGATGAAAAAAAAAACATTTCATCGTAGCTCATCGTTCTCGTTCGTCCACTGATTCCTCTCCTGGCGTTCCCGTTCAGTCAGTCACTCGTTCTTGGCTTGCAGCTTTAGCTGTTAACTGTTGTGTTGTCTAAAAGTACACATAATCGTGAAGTTACAGCTATGTATTTGCCTTGAACTACAGTGTTATGTTGACCATTAGCACGATCGTTTGAGAACGAGGAGCTGAGAACTGCACATTACACGATTCACTGCTGAACATCGTTGTACCGGAAACGCGAATAAACGAATGAACAAACGATATTAACGATTCTTCTGAACTGAATCTCGACATTGAACGATGAAATCCACCCCTACTACTGAGAGCAGGCTCTTTCTGTGCCTGCACCTTTAAATGCTAATGAGCTCTGTCAGTCAACACCTGCCTTGCCTGCTACATGCCCCTCTCAGGGAGAGGATGCCGATACGCTAGCGGTAGAATGCGCTAATGTTTACAGTGGATGTATCGCTTTGGCTCGCCGAGATGTCGTTCAACCATACTAGGAGAGGCTCCTGAAGAAATACAGACTCTGCAGCTGCAGGAGGATGTTTCAGAATGGTTAGTGTGTCTGAAAATGTTAGTTAGTTTGTTCAGATGTGTTGTTACAGTTACTACCATGTCGCTAATGCTAGATCCTGCTAACGGTAAAGGTAACTTATAGTTTTTTCGGCAACTGTAAATACTATCAAAATGTGGCGACACTTACTTGTGGCTCGGGCGCAGTTGCTGGGTCCTGTGTGGTTGGGACTGATCCTTTTACAAGGGTCAGTGTCGAGTGGTTACACACAAACAAACTTACACAAACCGTAGCCGGCACATTGTCGTTAAACATGAAACACAACCACCGTCTCTTCTGTTCTTCTGTAGCTGGGGCAGAATATAGGCACTTAAGTTGATTTTTACAACCAACAACAGAGCAATTTGCGTGTCCAGCTCTGAGCGAGAACATTGCAAAACACTGTTATCTTACTGCTGGACACACCGAACTTCACCTCGGGGATGAACGCCCCCCTCTCGGATATCTCCGGGGAGTTATTTTGTGCAGAGGAGGCCGGCCTATGAAAATCTCTCCTGTCATTACGTAACGACAGGAGCTGAATCTGAACAGCCTGTAGGAGCGCTGTTTTACCTGTAGGTGGGCTACAGAGACCATGCAGGACTTGTTTGCTTTCCTCTTTCTGGGAGTTGGCAGGCTCAGGGAGGACCAGCTTATATGTGTAGAGACCAGAGAAAACGTGTTTTTCATAATATGGGACCTTTGACGTTTTATAAATCATTTCATTCTTTGTTCACTGTTCGAGATTATAAAGTGTTGCCAATCATTCTCACCATTTTACCCTCAGTCATTTCAAGAAAAATTGTGTGTGCACAGTCAGCAGTATGCATGAGGCATACGTTCTTTCTGCAAATTCTTCCATTATATGCTCCAGTTTATGTGTCAGAAAAGGCACATGTACTGTATTGTCATCATCTTTACATCTGGCCCTGGTCTTTTCTTCAGTGTGTGGAATTTCCTCATCTCCTTGGATAGATTCCTTTGGGCCCCCCCCCCCCTTCCACAGTCTGCGTTCCAGGTGAGTTCCAGGTGAGACTTGGGGCTCTGAATACATTTTTCTGTGTTCATCTGCAGTTATGTTAAATTCCCTATGATAGACTGAAGATCCCGATTCCCCTATGTTCATACCCGCTTCTGGTGAGACTGAGTCAGTGAGACTAGTCTATGGACAGGAAATGGTTTGACGCACTTATAGAGCTACGGAAATGGACGGATGTGGTATGAATCGCCCACTGAAGTCAGAAGAGCAGAGTCAGAGCCAGATCTTCTGCCACAGACAAATAATTCAAAATGAAATGTATTGATAGATTGGTGTAGCTTAATAAGAGTTATGACTTTGACACTACACAATTTTTAGATAGAAAGATCATTTGCTTTAACTTGATTCCTTGCACAAGTGTATGTACGTGGTAGTACTTAATAGAAAGTATGTTGTATTCATCAAAGTTGGAATCCACCGGGACCAAAGACAGTACGGTTGCCCAAACCGTTCATATAAAGTATGGAAAACAGACCTCTTTTTCTAGTTGGCATTCCTCTATGTTGAAGATCTTTCTCTTTTGCTCTGTGAGTCTCTTCAGCTTTATCAGTGGAGGAGGAAAGCAATAACTCGTTTGAAGCCAATTAACCCGATTTGCGGACAGGTGTGCCAACTGGCAACGTCAGGGGAAAACCAATCCCTTTCTGCCTCCAGCTGGTGCTCAAAGCACATCCACCCATCCAAGTATTGTGGCTTCTGAGCTCTTCCCTGGAGGATATTGCAATATGGTTTCCATCAACACACTGTAGTGCCCTTCAACAAGGAACTGAACCCAAGCTCAAAGTGTGCTATGCTAGTGATCCTGACCTTTGAAGGAATATGATGCATTTCTGGCTGCTGTTTGTGTTTTTTTTTTTTTTTTTTATCACAGAGGCATTTGTAATTGTTTACAAATGTATCTCTATTATTCAAGCTTATAGATAGATCCTTGACACACTTCTCATCACAGCGAAGACATTGTTTCATCATACGTGACAATATGTGACAAAAGAACACCTTCAAAAATGCTGAATTATTCATATGCCATGTGAGCTGAATTGCAATCATATGCATGAATGTCCCATAATGTGCTAACTCACTTGCGGTGTAAAAAAAAGAATTGTATAATTCAACATTTAACCCCCCCATGAACACCAAAGCCCTTCTAAATTGTTTATGAATCGGTTTGAAAAGTAAATTCCTATGCATCACAGCGAGACTTAATATTGCTGTAAACCATTGCTGTGAGGGTGTATGTGTGTTTGTAACAATACATCACATCTTTGCGCATTACATATGTTTAATAATGTATGATAGTGCATCTACTTTAATAAGAGGTATTACAAAGCTTTCTGATTATCAGAGAACAGGAGTCACAGTTGTTGCATTTTTGGAACCCAAATAGATTCACTTTTTGTACAATTTGACATGAGATTCAGTTTCAGATGTTATCATTCTGAAGGTGCCCACACCATACTGCATTTTTGTCAAGGACATGACATCACAGGCTAGTGAAGGAGATTTTTTCAAAACAGGTGTTAGTAATTCTCTCATGTGTCATTGTAAGTAAATAAAAGCAAATTGTATAACCTTGCTACTTTTTGAGACAGGTTGTTCTACTCCTTCGCCTTTTGTTTCACATAGTGAGACATGGCAGGGCCACTCGGTAATAGCTGTTTGGTGTAATGCCTCGAAAATTATCCACCAAATGTGATTTCTGCAGGATGAAGTCTCCCAAGATTTGATTGTTTTCAGTGTGGGCAGGGAGAAGAGGTTTTCTAGCTAAAAAAAATAACGTCCCGGCTGTGACCCTCCTCCAGCGCATCACTCTCTATAAAGCCTTGTTATGTGTCGCAATGTTATCGAGGTTAATGCCAATAGAAGCAGGGGAATGCTTGCTTTGATAGATGGGGAGAACCGGCATTTAAACCATGAATGCTAAGACAGACAAGACAATCCTTTCCTGAGAGGGGAGCATGCAATGGCTCCAAATGGGATGGTGGAGAATTAATGTTATGTTTCCTCACTATGTGTTATCTAGTTTGATGGTCAAGATAGTATATTTTTCCTCTTTCTCATCCGTCTTCTATTTTTTTTTTTTTTTTTTTGACTCCGCAGTAATCCATTTCCCTCAATTTCAGGTCTTGAGGCTTGCCACTAAGGGCCACGGGATCAATATTTGCCAAGTTTAAACCACAGGATTATCCGTCTGTCAGGGCTCGCAACAGAAGCTCTCAACTGTGACATAAATCTTGGACTGTCCTCCACCATTTGAGAAGGTCACACCTCCAAACAGTCTTCTTTATATTGTACACCTAAAAGACGGATTAAGTAGCCGATAATGTCACTCCTACGCATACACTGTACAATGCTATACATGCTAAGCTTTGAAAGTATTCTGATACATTTATCATATATGATTTAATCTCACATCGCCCTGCTTGCTGTGCCAAATTCTCTCAATGCTGTCACATGAGCCAGTTTCTGCTGTCTGGATTAATACAGTCAAAGGAGACAGTTTTTACTTTACTATTATGTCGAACCCTAACAACTCAGTTGCAGTTTCTGAAAAACATGCTGTAACATAGGCTATGTATTAATCATTTCGTTACTAATAGCAGTTTACTTTGATGTAACCTATGAATATGCTTCCAATGTTTATTTCACTATTACCGTCAATCAGCATACATCACATACGGAAATTATCACAATAAAACATTGTGTACACTCACTCTTTCTATTTCAAGATTCCAGTTCTGAAGACCATGCAGCATCCTGACAATAGAGAGTATTGTTACAGTGCATACCACCAGTTCACCATCTGGCAACACGCACGTCTGGGAGCCGGAAACGGGGTGCCGATACCGAGCTGCTGTGTTTGGTGGGTGAGAGACAAATTCCCTGACCCCTTTGGCGATTACATTGGCTATACAGAGTCACCCTTTATGTGAAATCAAAAACCGTGTTCCTCTGTGACCTCATTACCTCAAGGGAAAAGTAGCATACTGTATGTTGTGTGAAAATCTTCTTACAGTATGTATTCAGTGTTCCATTACAAAGATGAAAAAATATCTTTTATTTGTTTATACAAGCTCCTGTATTTATAAATAATATAATAATATATCATATATGATAATATAAAAAGCAAGGAATCTCTGTCTGTCTGTCCGTCTCTCTCTGTGTGTGTGTGTGTGTGTGTGTGTGTGTGTGTGCCTCAAATATCTCTGCGGATCGGGATCAGACTGACCTAAGATTTTCAACATGGCTGCTGCGTGGTTTAAGGGTGTGCAACGTCGGTTTTGTTTGTACTACAATGATACCGTTAATAAATGATTTCATAAAAGATTTACCAATTCCGCTAGCATTGTCAACCGTAGCCACCGTAGTCACGTGCGTACCAGAGCCAATTACTGCACACCATAGCCACGTGCACACCAGAACCAATCACTGCAGAGCCCATCCCCACGACACACCATACGAAACAAGTGGAGCAGCAGCGTGAGCTGGACCTGGATTTTGCTGGCGGTTCGGTCCCGTTCTGTGCATCTAAACTGACTGTTGTGGATTAATGAGACTAAACGAGTCCGGACCGAATCTGTTTGGGCCTGAGGAGATCGGGTCTGAGGAGATCCGGATACAAACTGGAATCGGAATCTGTTGATGTTTGTGTGTAGCTAGCTGCTAGCCCAGCCCCACACCCCACCTCCTGAGTTGACGAATGCGCCGTCACGTCCAAAGCCGGAATCACGGTAAATAATGTCCGCCACACTTTTTTTCGCGAACATGGTGCAGGAAGAAACGGTGAAAAAAAAACGGGCTTTTGTCACGAAAGTGTCCGCAAGCAGGAAGTGTTTGCAAGCAAGAAAACACGTTCCTACTGGTGGAAAAAGGCAGCACACCAACCAATCACAAAATTAAACGGCAAACCACGTGATTTGGTTGCTGAGGAACAGGGGGAAGTTGTGGGAGGGACAGTGACGGTGATAGAGATGGTGAGTTTAGAAAGTTGAGAGATTTGTGACATTAAGTGTGTTTGGAGTGTATTGTTAGTGTGTTATGTAGTGTTTGGTTTAGTGTGGTAAGTGTGTAGTGGAGTCGTTTTTTTTGTTTAATGAGGCAAAACAATGAGGAGACTGCTGAATGTTCAGCAGGCAGGAAGGAGCTGAGGGAAACATATTACTATTTTTTTTAGCAAACAACAATTTATATTTGCATTATAAGTTATAAAAATGGTTCATTAAACATATTTGTAGTTTTCACAGTAAAAAGTCTAAATTTTTTGTACTCGGATTTTATGTTTTTTGTGATTTTAGGTCCATTGTGTTAATACAGTATGTCAAAATGAAAAAATAACTGTGAAGTCACACATGAGGTTGTGCTGAAAATAATGACACCAAACAAGGCATGGTAATAGTTTTTAAGGTGAAATTTTAAAATCAAAAGTAGTCAAAAGAGGCCAATTATAACCCTGGTGTCCCACCTTCAAACATAGCCTCATTTGGCCATCCATGAAAAAGCTACTTAACCTTCCACTTTTCTATAGGAATACATACTTCCTACGGGCAATGCACTAGTACAGCTAAAATGCCATATATGCAAAGACAAATGTCATTTTTTTACAAGTTTTTCAAAAGTTATTGATAATAAAGGACTCGCTTAGCCATAGTCTGAGGAATTCTCTTGCTCCCATTGTCATGTAGCTGAAGTCATTTCCTTTTGTGGAGAGAGAGAGACAGACAGAGAAGGCAAGAATTGAGAACCCACACAAATGAAATGAACCGGTAGGTAAATTCATTACATGACTATACATAGACAGAAATCTATGAAAGAAGAAAAGAAATAATCAGGCGGATTAAATCAAATTGCAGTGGCATCACCCACAGAAAAGGACACGTTAAAGAGCCATTACAGGGCATGATATGTCGCCCTGAAGTCACACGTACAACTTACTAAACTTCACCTGTCTGGTTGACATGCACTGGCCAGTGGTTGCGGTGATTATTGTCCAGTGAAGCGAAGAGGATCCTTTGCTTCATACACCAGAGGACAGACATGGTGAAGCACCCTTACCCACAAATAAAAATAATGCTGTGTGACGTACATGCTGATCCACCACCAATAGCAGTAGCTAGCAAAGCCATTAATTGCTGTAGTAGAAGACATTTCAGTGGCAACATAGATACGCTGCATTGGTCTGGAGTTGATTGCTTCCTAACGTTAGCTGACAAAGTAATTCTCAAACACGCCAGACGTATCAGCCCCGGGAGTCCGGATAAGTTAGCTGACGCTATCCACTCAAGACAGAACATTGCTACCGTATGCAGTTCATCCATGTAAGCAAGAGAGCTAACCTGGCTAACTTGCGGTAACAATACGACAAGAACCACAAAATCAACAGGAAGAAAGTCATATCTGCATCGTTTAGAAGCTTCAAAACATAGCAAAGCTCCCTCCATGACTTGAATGCAACGCTAGTGTCATTTTTCTGGGAATACACTACCCGAAGTGAGGAGCTGGCTGATGGAGGCAACAGAGTAAAAAGAGGAATGTCACATTTTTTTACTTATCTAACAGCTTCACTCAGTGGCAATAAAAAGTGATTAAAAAAGTTCTAAACTACAGAAAAGTTGACTTGAGTTTGAATAAGAACACTTATTCAAGTGAAGGAGGAGTGTCAATGAATGCAATGACGAGGCTAATTATGATGGGTTGGTACTGGTCAGCATAAACACTTTACAGACAGCAAGAAAAACATGGAACATCATCAGACTTTCAGTTGTTATGTTACACATCTACATCTGCCTCTTACACAAAATACAAAGGCTAATGAATTTAATGGTTTTGAATAATACAGTCGACTGTTGACTATTCACAATGGATATTAACAATTCTGTTTTAATTTCTTTGAGCTAATGAATTCTCAAACTAATTTACACTTGCACGTATCTGTTTTGTGAGAGTAGTCTGTGTATTTCTTGTAAATCATGTCCTTTACTGAAGTCAGTGATTCATTTCTTTACACGTAGAATCACCCGTCTTTGAAAGCATTTAAGCGTATCTAATTTGTCTAATTAAGGCATGCTTGGTTAATTATTAATATTATGCTGATCAATGTATT
Source organism: Diplodus puntazzo (assembly GCA_963678695.2). NCBI lineage: Eukaryota > Metazoa > Chordata > Actinopteri > Spariformes > Sparidae > Diplodus > Diplodus puntazzo. Next base: position 21,215,776 of record OZ023155.1, read on the forward strand.
GTTCTGCTTTATTAGGCACTATTAGTGTAGCTGCAGTCCTTACAACATGAATGTAATGTGTATAATAGGCTAAAGACAAATACATTTGTGTGCAAAATTACACAGGAAGATGAGCAGTATTTCTAAAAATAGGCCCATCACACAGGGCAGTGTCCTTGCTCAACACTGAAGGTCAGCTGCAAACTCGACATTAATCTCCCAAAGTGCAGTCATTGCTCCACTTTGCCCTTGGAGAATAGCATGGCACATTTGTGTTCATTACTGTAATTCCTGGCCCAGTCTTGTACACAATGTTTTGTTTGTTTGGCTGCTACACAATGTGGTGCGACCTGGATGCATCACATTTTTATTTGCATTGTTTTATTGTTATTATTTATAGGAAGCCCTGATTTCTCCACTGAGAAAAGCCAAGACTTGAGGTCATCACTGTTTGCTTGTCATTTTGATCAGCCTTTTAAATTACTGGCGAAGATCTTAAACACTTAAGTGACTTTTCTCTCACAGATGGAATTTGGGTACCTCCCAATGAGAGGCTCAACCAGTCATTGACTTGTCCTTTCCTTGGAACCAACAGACCTGGATTTTACCCCTGTGAGACCTCATCTTACCCCTGTGATGAGTCCTTGAAAGAGCCACCTGCAGTGAATCACTGATGTAGTCGTAGACATTAGGTTATCCATGAATTGCCTGATCCAGCCCAGATTTGGCTGACAATCTCTGCAGTCAGCTTCCAGCGACATCACAAGAATATTCACGGCCAGTGCAAATGGGGACACAGACATTAATATTCATCCCTTGCTTTCCTTCATTGGTGTGATACATATTACGTAGGTAATTAAGTAAACATGGTGCCCACATCACTGCAGCATTAGAAGTGGTAGTAGCTGTTTTTTTAAGGACAGATTACCACCGATAGCACTGATCTAACTGTCAACATTGTTCAAAGAGGAGGCAGGGCTGAGGGCATTCAAAAGCAATCGAATTTGACATGCTCGGGGGTCAAATCTGCCCACATGGGACACAATGGTGGTGGGTGTTTTTTTGAGACAAACCTTGACACCCAGTCACTGAAGATATAAATGGGCAAAACTCACATCTTTGCAGGATTCAAAGGTTTATTTGTCGAACACACAAGTAATACGGAATTAAATGCAATGTGGCTGGCTCCAAGGTTGAGCTGAGCATTAAACGAAGAATATGGAAGATGACTCTTTTAGATTAAATGATACATATTTTGGGAACATTTATGCATATGTCCGAAGTAGAAATATTCATAAATGGTACATATTTGTCACCCTTAAGGAAGATATAAAAATTGTGTTTCACATGTGAAATCGTTTATTTCACATATGAAATGCCGAAAACCATACTTGGGAGTTTATGAATATTGTGTCAAATATACAGTAGGAGATTTCTAAGTAACTTATTTAGAAGCAAAAATAAGACGGCAGTAGTTTTAACCAAACTGATAATATTTTTCATGATGCGTCTTTGATTCACCATACGGTACTTGCAGTCACAGTTTTACTCACTGAAACTGGAACAACCCATTCCCGCATTTGCTACAGTCTTCCACTGCTAGCTTGGGGAGGGTTAAGACTGCAATGTGTCCCTTCCAATACATGCGGAGGCACCAGCTGCTTATTTGTGCTGCTTATTTTTACCTGTCACAGGACACCTTCACCAGGAGGGCGGAAGACGCACAAAGGTTAACAAAGCATACACAACAGTATGCTGTGGAAAAGGAGAGCAGCAAAGTATACATGGACGTCATGTCCACACGCGGAAACACTTGTGTTGTCCTTTAAAACCTCATTTTGTGGGAAACATTGGTGCAACCCTTAGTTTACTGTGCTGCTCACGCACACTCAAAGGATGTCACTGACAAAGCTGATTGATAAACGACCGCTTTGTCCAACCACTGACTTCCTGTGCTGGATTTTAACTCAAATTGAATTTCAAGCTCCAATGAGATGTCAGTGTTAACACACTAGAAACCCTCTCAGGGAAAATGTTGCTGTCAATGCAGAAAGACATTTTGGCTTTTCCTCCGTCTTTCTTTGGCCGTTCCCCAAACATCCTCATTCATCATTCATTCAAATACACTTTGAAGGAAGGGACGTTTCCCCCGACCAGTACATCCTGAAAGGATATTATTCCACTTACAAAAAGACTCCTCATGTTCAAATTATGTGGTGTTTTTTCTTCAATGGATTTCCAGGTTGTGTGGGTAGATTAAATCAGGGATTTTATGATGTATGTAATTATGTGATCTTCCACAGACTGATGCATAACACTTTTTATATTAGTGTATGGGCACTTGATGAGTTGTTGTAAATTCCAAGTATCTGAATGACCAAAAACTTAATAGATTATCCATATGTCTTATTATGTGTGTGTGTCTGTGTGTTTGTATCTGACACCAACTTTCACCTTTGTACAATGTTGCTCTCTCTGTATTTCTGTTTGAATAAAAATATTTAATTCAGCAAGAAGATGGGGGATTAACATCCTCTCATGACAGTAAGCGCATCAAAGATTTCGCAGAGCCAGTCATTTTTCAAGTTTACACTAAAGCCCTTTTGCCCCCCCGTGTCTATGCTCTCTCATGTAGGCTCTCCGTGAGTAGTAGTTTAAGTGTTATCAACATTGCACAGTCTAAACATATATATTAATTCCAGCTTGCCCAGCTCTGTATAATCAAAAGTAAATAGTCTTTTATCTCATGCTAAGGCCATTTTCGTTTTATTAATGTGGCTAAAATAGCTTCTCCGCAATTCCAAAGAGTTAAAGTGGATGGGCAGTTTTAATGTTCTAAATGACTAACAAGGATTCTCATGAATGAGTGCAATTATTCTTAGAGGTTAATGTTAGACTCCTGAAAAGCACCACAGTAATTGATAAATGGGTGTATAGCCCAGAGATGTATTCAGGGTTACTGGGCTGCAATACGCCTGGAGCAGCTCTTACACTGAATTATTAACGACTGCTCTTTCCCTATTTCTTTAGAGCGATCGCTTAAAAAATTGAACATTAGAGTAGCTAAAATGTATATCTATATGTATGTATGTATTCAAACCTATTTAACTAGGCATTTCATTTTTCAACAATCATAACGATCACTTCATTTCATTTAATATTGTGTTTATATTTCTGCCACCGTTTATAATGTTCTGCTAGTTCATATGCAAACAGAATGTAAAGTTTGGATCTAATTTGTTTTTATTCCTGTTCACTTTCCAAAAGCCTCACACACCACTGGTTCTCATCTAATCACTTCGTCACCTCCCAAAATGTATTTACAGTTTCAGGCATCTGTAGGATTGATGCTGCATACAGCAAGTCTTCACAGATGTTTACCACGCAGCATATATTACAAAAAACAGGCTGATACTGAAAAACTGATCCATTCAGTGCACTGACATGTGTGTACTTAGCTCTGTCAACCTATTGGATGTATGTTTTTGAAAGTCATCACCGCTTCTGAAATCATATTTTCCCAGAGAGAATATATGGTCAACAATTCCAACAAGAGAGGTCTGTGCTGGCTATTTGAGGGTACTCTTCTCAGTGTCAGATCCAAGACATGTTCTTTGTTGTTGTTCTGCTCACTGTTACACAGTGTTGCAAAACTGTAAACACTGCTCTCAAGATCTGATGGTTTCCTGAACTTTTCAATACATATCAAAAGGCCTGGATGCACTGCAGTGTTGCTGTTTTCAAAAGTAAAAGAAAGAAGGGGGGAAACACAACCTGATAACCCTTGAGGTTTTTTGAAAAAGAAAAATCGTAAAATTTATTTGGAACTGGATCAAGAGAGAAACTATTTTCTTACTTTATTTTAGAGTTTTTTCATATTTTATGTCCCAGGTTTAAGTCCACCCGATGCCATCACCCCTCATTTGCTGTTGGCTCTCCAGTGCTTTTTTATCTAATAAGGCAAAGATTATAAAAAATATTTAAAGTTAGCATAAAGCAGAAGGCGTTAGCTATGACATTTCTTTTGTCTTAGTCCAGAAACCCGGAATGCTCGGTTGCTGAGTGGGAGGAATGAAAGATTGCCTGCCTACTACCAATTCATCAGAGTCCAAACTGCAGTTAGACTAATTGTCAATACTCCGCCTGCAGTGAAGAACATCTGTAAGGCAGAATAGTACAACCGATCCTTTCTATTTAATCATTTCTGACTTTATTGCATACAGAGTGTGCAGTAGGATGTACAGGAATCGTGTCACCCACTGTGTGTCTGATTGCTTTCTATCACCCACTCATGGCTTCCGTGCATTACCAGCAAAATCCATATCACCACTGATTGAAATGGGAGCATTAAATGCTTAATTCAGCTTAGACAAACTCACTCTATGTGTCTATACCATTTGACCTGCTGTAACAACTAACTTTACCAGAGTAGTGACATTTTCTTGAGCTTACTCATGCTAGATTTATCCTATCTTTTGCAGCAATGTTGTAAGTAAGTAAGTTCTTTATTTAATGACTGAACAACATTTGTGAGAGGAACACAAAGTAGGAGTATGTTGTGAATACTTTTTATACCATCACCCGGAGTCAAAAAGGGATCAGCAGTATCAAACAAGACCTAAACACAACCCAGCATGGTTCTGAATCAAATCAGACACCCAGGAATCGTAACCTAAATCATATCGTGACATTGCAAAAAATGTATGCTACTAACCTTGAGTATAGTATTTAGAACTATTTTTGCGGCGCTGCTCAACCTGGCTTCTTATATTGTCCAGTATGCACCAGCACAAAAAAAAGAAAAGAAAAGCAGACATCTGTAAAACTGGTAACAGGACAACTTAACCTGCAAACAAGGTCAATTATGACTCTTTCTATTATGTTTTTATTTTTATATATTTTTCATCCATGGAGGTTTTACATTTGTAAAACAACCGTCACGGGATTTTATAATCGTTTACATCATCACAATGTAAAGTCCACGGGCCAAGCAGGATCATCACTAAGCGTATTTGTCGGGCTGCATTCCCCTCAAGTAAACCCAGAAGCTACAACCTATCTTTGTTGTATACACCGGGTTTGAGCAATTCTCAGTGGACTCAGTGGGTGAAATCTTTGGGCCTGGTATTCTGTTCTAAATAATACATCCATGACAGAAACATGAGAGCTGAAACAGAATGAACGGGAATAAGTTGCCACCGAGCAATCTAACATTAGAAATACTAGCTGCAGGCTTGCCTCAGCCGAAAATGTTTATCTGTTGAACTCAGACCAGGGTTGTGCCAGAGTGAAATAGGCAGGGTGGTACTAGGAGGAAAAAAATTCACAGCCACGGAGTACTCTTAAACAGGTTTAATGCTTCAGTCAACTGTTTGATATGGCTTACAATCAACTGCCAGAGGTGAAGGCAATGGACCCGAGGAAACACAAATTAGAAAAATCATGAAATCTTACCTTTTCTCTGAACTACTTAGAAAGCATTGTTTGCCAGACAGCAGTTCACTTCTGAGTAAGTGAATACGGCTCATTCAAGTTTTGTGTTGCTGAATTATACTTGAGGACATATCATTTCCCTGTGTACTACCGTGATTAAACATACTACTAGTCACTGTAACTAAGAGTGGTATCTCAAACACTGACCAAAGAAAATATCTGTTAATCTAAAAAAAAATTAAAATAAGTCAAAGTGTTTATATTTCATCCCTGCCTCCCACTTACTGTTTCAATCCTTAAACTACTCTGTGGCTTTATGGCAGTGTTTTGAAACCTTTTATTCTGCTCTTCTTTTCATTATAAAAATCTAAGGGCGCATCTCCATCCCATTAAACAGCAAAATCCAGTATCTCTGAGTTACAGTGTGAAACTGATGCTTTGATGAGCAGTGAATTGGTCTCCTGGCTAGAACGGATAACAAGCTCACACAGGGCTCATGGTCAGCTGCTTTCACTCCATGTTTTTGCTTTTTATCTGGGTCAGATTCAAAAGACTTTCTACTTACTTTACTTTATTTCCGATAAATCTATACTGGTGTTTTTTATTCTAATTTTAAATTCACATGTTAAATATAGAGTAGCTGGACAATTCTGTTAGCTGTGCACCCACTGGAAATAATTGCTCTTATAAAGTCCAGAATGCTGATGCCATTGTTTTGTTTTTTAAGTGCACTGGAGTTTAACCTGCCTTACCTTTTCCTTAGAGCAGCCTGCCAGAAGTGGGCTTGAACTGAGCATATCATACTGCTTTCACCTCAAAGAAAAAATCGATCGGAAGAGCACCTAGAGGGTAGAAGGGGAGTTGGGGGGTTGGGTGTTAGGGTAAGTGTCCCTCTTGGCCCTTGACATCTTTCTGTGATGATGACCCAGGCACACTGTGACCCTCCATCCATGCTGCTTCAGGATAGGTCAGTATTTATGCCATGGCTGTGAACCCGAGGTCATGCTATCTACCTCCAGCAGCTGCCTTCTGTCTCAACGTGCTAGCTTCACAAGTTTTCAATTCTCAGGAGGGAATAAATATGTGGAGGGCAAAACTGCTGTCCATGTATTGCATTTTTTTGGTCCCGAAAAATAGCAATATGGCATATGCACTCTGAGCAGCCAGTCCCCAAGAAACTGAAACAATGAAAGAGGCGCGGGATTGTTTATACAATATTATCATTTGTCTATGTTTAACCCAGTAACAATATTTAATTCATTGAACATCATGGTGATTGTCAACACCAGTTATCGGCAACACCCCTAGTTAGCCACAGATGTGTCCAAATGTGCACATGTCATAGGCTACGTACCATACTGACATTTGTACAAAACAGGTCATATTTGTTTCATTTAACATCGTAAGTACCTGACTACCTGATTGGAGGGAGGAGGAGACAGCAGTGGAGTTACACGCGGCAAGGCTGCTAAGATAGTGACTGCGCTTCAAATCTAGTTTGAAACTACTAGATATTTTTGACAAGGGACCATGCTTCAACGTTTGTAATTGCGGCACCACTGGATATTTTTTTTGAGACTATGGGACAATTTCCAGTCATGACTGTGGCGACAAAGTGTTTTTTGCGTCTAAACCTAACCAGAGCATAAGTGCAGTGTTTTAACTTTTCTGTTATTTTTTTATTTATTTATTTTAGATCTAACTGTTATGTATGATACATCATGTAATATTTTACCTTAAAATAACAGCTTCATGATCATTGGATTTGTCACAGGCACTCCCCATCACTTGTTTCTGCACTATGTAACTTCAGTTAGAGGACAGGATCACACATTACATACATGTTGACTTCAAGATACAAGTTTTCCACACATAACACTGTGATGCAGTAATGAGTTTTGTCTATAGTCAGCACCTACATTACGTCCAGACCTGGGATTTGTATTTATGACAGTGGTTTTGCACTCAGATACTGTGGGAGGCACCAAATTGCAGAAAATGCCAATTTCCATATAAATCTGCATTAATAGAGAACTTTATTTTAAGGGTCAATTAAATATTAATACATATAGTAGGACAATTGCTGCTACAATGTAAGCATTCTGTTACAATTCGTTGAAGGAAGCTCACAAAAGTGCATTGTTAAATTTCTAGAGCTGCTAAAGTGTCCAGTCCAGTTGAACTGATGCTCAACTAAAAGATTGTTTTGTCTTCAAGTAGGTCTAATTAATCATTGAACATGCATTAGTTTTATCTAATGAGCTGAATATCAATCATGTCTGTATCACTGCGATGCACTCAATCATTCGATGTTTGGCACTCAAAGCACCAAACTTTTACCTTTGAGCAACTCAGCAGTTATGTCTCTTTTGACAAAATCTTGAAGTATGATCTTTATTCTTCCCTGCAAATAGTTTAATTGGTAGCTAGAGGAGACCTCCATCACTTCAGTAACTGTATATTATACATTTATCTGCCCTGCAATTAAGATTTCTGGATGTATTTGTTTGCATGTGTCAGAGGGATAATGCATCTCTTCTATGGGGTTGGACCAACATGCTGCATATGTGATTACACAGCTTAACCCTGTCATAAATACATCAAATGAGCAAAGATTCTTTTTATGAACATATATCCCGAAATGTCCCTTTAGACTTCCTGCCAGTGGGGGGTTTTGGAGACAGGCTCAGCACTTAATGAATATTCAGTGAAACATCTCGGAGTGTCAGCTCAGCAGGTGGGGAGAAGGCGACGTGCTGTATGTAAACCTGCTATAGCTGTAGCTCGCAAAGGAAGTCACAGGTTTCAGTGAATGCGCTGTTTCTCTGTGGAAGTCGCCTTGGTGCAACTGCTGTATCATTATACACAACATTACACATCGCTATGTGCTGCAAGTCTATTGACTACGCACAAGTGGGTCTCCATTATCGTACATATATTATTACCCAATTATGATCTTATTACAGTGGGGAATGTTGATATAAACACTTGTTCTTTGTCTCACAGTCCAAATTATATGTTACCCAAATTTCCTCCTTCACTCCAACTTCCTTCATGCAACGTCTGGCACACGGTGCTCAGCTCACCCTTGAAGGATACAGCTGCCTAAAAACGCTGCCACACTTATCCATTGTCTCCATTGCTTATTCTGGAAAAAAAACACAAACACCAAGATTATACAGCCACCAGTTCCCATGCGTGAGTTCTTATCTTGCTCTTTAAGTTTGGTCTATGTGTAGTAATGTTGTGCGCAATCTGTGAAACTGAAACGAGAATCTTAAAATTCTGCATGTTCATTTTTAGAAGGGCCTTTATACTGCATGTGTAAATCAGACTCAAGATTCAAGATTTAATGTCACTCTGGTTGTCAGTACACTTGTGTGAAATTCTTTGGCTGAGAGGCCCTGCTACAGAAATAGAAATAAGCAAATATAGTGTGTAAAGAAAGAGAAAGCTAAACATAGAATAAGAGTGAACCTCATGTCTATATGTTGATAGCCATGTGTGGTAAATAAGACAAATCAACACACCCGCACAATGCATCCAGACCTTTGAAATATCATAGCGCTGCAGTATTTGAAGCCATAATTACATTGAGTTTCTCTGGAAAGTACACACTTTCACATCTATGTTTTTATCCTGAGAGACTTAAAATACCTAATTTAAGACATTAGACAGGGGAGGGAGACATTGCTGTGGAAATCTATGCAAAACTCTTGTCATGTAATATAACTTCACGGACACTGTGATCTATCACTGCAATACTGCAAAAGGTCATGTTGCACATGCTCTTTGTAATAACTGTGTGCATTAGAGGAAACATGGATCCCAGTAAACTGTAGCTGTCTGACAGTAAATTCACTCGACACTGTGACCAGTAGCAGCGAGGTTAACAAACAGTAGATGTTCCTTCTGCATGTTATTGATAACTTTGCCCTCGTTCTGCCTGCTCCGGCCTAAGCTTGGGTTTACATGAAATATAAAGCAATAATATTGAAGCATTAAAAAAGGAAGGATTACAGTGTTCTAAGCAGTGCCTTTAAAGTTATTTTGCAAAATATATTATGTGCATGTGAATATTAAACAGTAACAAAGTCTCCACTACATTTAGTCACCTTTATCAAAACACATGCAGGTGCACTTCTACAGGATCTGCCCTGTTCCACATCTAAGAAGATAAATTGCAGTCAAACTGCCTCCATCTATTTTGGAATGTAATTAGGTGAGCGTGAACATTTATTTTCTTATTCAGAACCGGAAAAAACAAAGTAATCCGCAAGAAAAAACTTTTCAGATTTGTTTACAGTTTCTGGCACAGAATAGTGTCAAGCTTCCTGATTTCACAAGGGTTATGAAACTTTGAACGATATTCCTCTCTGCCACTGCACTTAAAAATGATTGTTCTGTACTGATTTGACACAGGGGTCTGATTGCCTTTACATCTTTATAAGCTCATACTTTATTATTTTATTATTATTCATAAAGCTCACCATTCATTGCACTGCCCTATGTTCCATAACTTCCAAACATTTCAACATTTCAAAATCTCTGTACTAAACTAAATGAGAATGCAAAAAAAAAAAGATTATTTATTTTCGTCATCTGTTCTTACTACCATCCCTCTGTAGTGTGGTGTGTTCAGTGAAATATAAATACTATTATGAGACCTAGATGCAGTACTTGCAGAGTCACAAAGTTGATGGCTGCTGTTCCTAATGTGTTTACATAGTCTTTACAAACCCAGACTTCGAGTTGATATTTCCCTCTATTCATATGGGATTCTATGTACATCAATTATTAATGTTGTACCAACAGAAAATGGCCGCTCCAAAAAGGGATGACCTACTTCCCACATTTAGCCCCACAGGAACTGTCTTTGGAAAAACATGAGAGAGGGATGTTTAGCCAACAGGGCTGCTCTTTTAAGCCTCAGCTGAACATGGTTTTTAATCACACACTGGTTCTGTCTCCTCGGTTTTCTCCAACATCCACACTGTCAGAAGACAGGACATTTGATCGCTGAAGTATTTTTGCTGTTTTTTTTCTAATAATCAAATCCGAGGCATGGTGAGAAGGGGTTAATATGATAAAATGTTAAGGGATGTGTTCAATAATTCCCACAAAAATAAACTGATTTGATAAATGTCTTCAGAGTGGGAAAACATAAACACTGATGCTTGAGGAAAGAGACACAACTTTCTTTACACTAACAGGGTTTTATATAAACTAAATATGTTTTGTTAAGGTCTTACAAACCTCCATGGAAAGAAAAATCATTATTTGAAACATACCCTCAAAAAGCTGTTGTTGTTTATATAATGTTGAACATGAATTGTCCCCCCCAATAAAAATAACCTAAATTATAAAAAATTGAACATATGTATTTTCAGACTTCACATTCTTCACATTTTAGATTCACATCTAAAAAGAAATGATTAAAATGGTGGAACAAATAATGTTTGACAATTTCTGACTCCACATTCCATCTCTCATATTTTGATATTCATCCATATCAATTAATCATGCACAAATTAGTCCCATACACTGGAAGAAAATGATGCTGAGAAGTATTGGGGATCTGGGAGGGTTGGAGGGAGGCAAAAGATAAGAACATGAGTAGACATTACATGCCTGAGACCCTTAAAATTATGATTAACTAATAACAGTTAAGTAAGCAGTGATACGTGCTGTTGGCTGTTTAGATCAAATAAACAAGAACGGTAAGCACAATAAATGATTCCCTGTGCAGTACTTTTTTTATGATATGGCGAGCCTCAAATGACAACATGTTGTTGTTACCGGCCCAAGACCTAGGGGTAATCCGGACCAGTAGCAAAGAATACACAGGCTAGAAAGCACTGTGTAGCCAATAATATATAGGCTAATTATGTGGATGATATAGAGAGAAGACAAAAGTTATCATCTTGCTCAGGCCAGTGCTTGTTTATTTCTGACATTTCAACAGAAAATTCTCACATCAACAACTCAAGCTTTCTGATTTAAATTTCATATCACATTCATACCAACACTAAAACATATGACAAATAAAATAACACATATTGACACCAGACTGACAATAAACACTATTAACATTCTGCCTAAAGAAACATAAATACAAAAAAGTACACATTAACTCAAAATAATCTCACTTATTTTCCACACAACAAGAACTGCCTTATCTTATAAATATTAAGATGTACAAAATAATAAAGGCCTAACTCAACATACACATTCACTATACTCTCACGCTCACATTCCTTCATATTTAACACATTATTTCATTCACACTCATTTTCACTTGATTGACCGGCCCCAGACCTAGGGGTAATCCGGACCAAGATGAAGATCAATTGTGTATTTCTACCACATACACAATTGATCTTCATCTTACACTTGCACTTAACGTCCGCGGTTAGCATGTGTTGCGTGACCCCACACATGTTAGCTAGCAACTCAAAAGTGAACTCATCTGAAAATAGCGTCCTTCTTCACTGTTTACTTACAACTGGCTGGCTCAAACTCTTAACACTCTTGAAGACATTATGTTACCTGATACTTCTGTCTGTAACTTACAAAACTATTATAGACATCTGAAATTCACACAGTAAATATTCAACATGGCGACACCCGTCGCGATAAGAAGCTTTACACTTCAGCTCTCAACACGGTGTATACATCTCAAAAACATACAAAAACCTTCCAGAACGATTATTAGAGTAGTGATATTAGATACAAAACTGAGCTAAACATAGAAAATAAGTTTTATCGTACCTGTGGATGATATAGAGAGAAGACAAAAGTTACCGTCTTGCTCAGGTCAGTGCTCGTTTATTTCTGAGCTGCGCATGAGCAGAGCACGTAGCTGAAATCTCCCTAGTGGATCCACAGTAGCACCAGAGCGCCATCTACTGACTAGTTTGGGTTTACCTTTAGATAAAGTCTGTGTAAGCGGTGTTACATCATTCAAATACTTACAAAAAATTAGGGGGGTGTCTGTTTACATCAACACTTTAAATGTGGCATTTCCAACCCCCTACATTGTCAATTCCAACTCCAATATAATTCCAATAAAATTATAAAGGGTACCCAGAGGTCACACTTTGTAAATCAGCAATAAAAGTGCAGATATTGTCACCCTTATGAATAATGTCTGACTGAAACAACGATCAAAAGTAATTTGAAATTAAATGTAATTGAGAAAAAAAGTACAAGGTAAAAACATAAAATTATACATATATTTCCATGTATGTATACTACAGGTTGAACGAATATGAGGCTTGCTGATCACTGGATCTGATATTTTGCAATTTTCGGATTTATCAGATTATCGCTTTGTAAATTTTTCAATAACAAATAAAGCAATCAAAAAAGCTTTACTTAGGCTCCGATGCGACTTGCAATCCGCGAATCTGGTCTATGAAGTTATCAAATAAATGTACCGGTAGTGGAGGAACAAGAGTCATCCAAAAATGTAGCAGAGTGGAGGTATAAAGCAGGAGAAAATGTAAACAAATACCTGAAAACTTTTGAGCTACTCCTCTGTAGCGCTGAAAACGCTATACAAATAAAGACTGACTGAACTGTACTCACGTACAGTACTTAAGTAAACGTATATAGTGATATTCCATCAATGTCCGAGGTTAATTTAGCTATTATACTTAATTTACAATATGTTGTTACAATTTCAAATTGAAGTTTAATGAAAAACAATTCACTTGTTATAATATAATATAACTTTTTGAACGCTATTCACATTGTCAAATTGTCGTGGTTTTGTTAGCAAGTCAGTGACCCGTTCCGACATTTCTGGGACTTAAACACTGCACTAGAGGATCGCTTCAAGCAGTGATGCATGAGGAGTACCAACAGCTTCTAGCTTAGAAGCGTATGGCCATTGACCCGACAGTTGTCTTTGAGGTGTTGGTTGTGAGAAGAGCGATATAAACCCAAGCTAAGTACAAAACATAGCAGAGTTGGAAGGATAACCAGCAGTTAAACTTGGGACTGGAGCTGTCTCCCGTGGAAATTTGGGGGAGTTTTCCGTATTGAACTACACTACCAGAACAAAAAGCTCAGCATCTGCAACCCCCCTCCTCTGCTGTTCCTCTATAAGCCGTCATGTGAACAAGGCTGAAATTCAACCTAAATTCCTGCAGGCTATGTATCAGCTCTAAACTCGAGCCTGTGCTCTTGTACGTTTGGGCACTTAGCACTTCCTTCCCTGAGGCAACATGGTCATCACTCCATTTGGCCAAAAGAACCATATCATCCACAAATCCTGCTCAAATTACGTTTGTTTCTCCCCGATCGTTCTCTTTCACTGGCTGTCACAAAAATGCAATGTATTATACAAATTGCATTCCTCACTTTTTTCTTGCACAGTGACAACACAGACTTTGATGGTGATGGCTACCACCATCACTTTTGTTTTTGTCCTGAAATAAATCAGCTTGTTCCATCAAAGTCTAGAAGATTTAGCAACGTTATGCAGAATTAAAGTGTGGTGGTTTTGGTGTGAAGATGAAGAACATCCTGTTTGACAAACAAAACTTGGTCTTAATGAATTCTCTGGACAGATTTCAGATATTTTAATGTCGATCTCTCCCCCAGTTGCTTAACTGTTCTGATGGATTGTGACAACCACATTAATATGCAATAACTTGATGTTAATGAAGCTTGTAGGAAGAAAAATTCCTGTGCCAAACCCCATTTGCTAAAAGCTGTGGCACAGCTTGAGAACAAGCACAAAGTCTCATATGTTAGTGATTCCCATGTGTGAGTAGACAAGAGAAATAAACACATGGAGTCGTGGAAAAACATTTTCAAGTGGGCTCTCATGACAAACAAAGAATTCATTTGTTTCGCCAGCATCTGTAAAAGTCATCCAGTTTCTGATTCTGTCAGTGTCTCTCTTGGTCCCTTTCACAGTCACAGGGTCTCTATATCTAGTATCACTTGGGTTAAAGCCATTGAAAGTCCTGTGTGAGTCTATGGGCTACTTTGAATTACCAGTTCCATGTTTCTAGAATGTGGGAACAAAACAAACACACCGACATCAGTAAAAGAAAATGCTAAGCAGGGAAAGACCAGGGTCAAGAATCAAACAGTCTTTTTGTGCCAAGAGGCAGCAGTGTGAGCACCGAGCCACTGAACTGTGCCACTGCCAGGAAATTCATTACGGATTTATGCCAACACACTGAAATTACACATGTAGATCACAGCTTCAATTCAACAGTCGATGTCTGTGTTGAGAAGACAAATACACATTTTCATTTCGGGGAAGCTAAAAGATGGATTGCCTGAATGAAAATAAATGAAACTGAACCAAAACATTCGATGCCAAATGTAAAATAAGCTTTCCAAGGTGAGCGATGACATGAAGAAATATGTCTAACACGTATATATAATGCATGAACACATCTGCGCACTTACGCACATGCATACATGCATCATTCTAAATGAACACTCTAATCCACTTCAGTGTGTCTGCATATGCTCTTCACCGGAGGAAGGTGCAGTGACTGCTACCAAATTGAAAGCTAAGGCTGCTAGAGGGAAATATTAAGGCAACTGTGATGAATGAGGTGACTACAGTTTACACCATGTAAACATGCACTGCCCAATTGCCACATCTCCAATCCATTAGCTATCATGCTTCTCTGCGTTAAGGCTGTTTGTTTTGTTCTCCTTTCCCCCCATTTTATGCCCCTGCTCGCCTGCAACCCTCCAAGAATCACTACCTTTTTCCGTTTTCCAATTTCAGCCGCTTCCTCCGGAGCGAGGTTTGATGAATGTCGCTCACATTAGGGTGACCTCCGAGATAACCCCTCCTTTCTTTCCCAAGAAAATTCATCAGGCAGAGTCGGCCAGCCCCGGGGATGTGTGATTCAGCACTCAAGGTGAGTGTTTGTCACAGAGGCCTCAGATGGCCAGATATTGGTGAGGAGTGAGAAGGACAGAGATGTGCTGTTTCTGGAGCTCTCACAGTCTCACAGACTGAGCTGAGAAAGACATCCTCTTACTGTATAAATACATCACAATGGACTGAACAAACCTAGAAACACAACTCTTAACCTGATTTTAACAATAGAAAAAGATGGCTACATGTTCACAAAACAGTTGCTTGTAGAAACACACCCATCATCGGACTCTGCAGCACAACTCCAAATACTGGTTACCCCGCGTCTGCTGGCAACAGGCAACAAAATGCGAACAGTTTCATCAAGAGGCCAAATGGTCAAATAACTCAGGTTTGACTCGATAGCGCAACATAACAAAACAACTGGGTAACAGTTCAGTCTTGATTTCAGCCTGTTCATGCTGCTGCCAAAAGATACAGAAGTATCTGCAGCCATACTACCAGACTACAGAGCTGCATTTTTCCTCAGGCTGTGAGAATCCTCCCTTAATCCTCCACACTCCACAAATAGTTTTGTCTTGTTTTGCTTTTCTCTAATTCTCGTCTTACAACCCTGGTGTTGTTAAATGACAAATAAATGAAGCTTTAAACCTTTTTTTTCTATTTTTTTTTCTTTATCTATTTAGTCTGTTAGATTTTTCTTATGAGGATGTTTTATTAAAGCAAAATAGCAAGTGGGTGTCAAGAGGGTGTAAGGAAAGAGTTGCAAGCGTTGTTTTTCATACATTGCTGGTTTCCTCCTCACAGATCTTTCCGGGTGTTAGTCGACTTTTAAGGCCCCGCGTGCAGGATTTCGAGGCATCTAGTAATGAGGTTGCAGACTACAACCAACTGAATTCACCTCGTCTCGTTTAGAAGAGACAACGGTGGCCGCCGTAAGCATAAAAGGCCTTTCTCAAGAGCCAGTGTTTGGTATTTCACTTCTGGGCTATTGGAGAAACATGGCAGTGAAACATAGCTGACTGGAAGTGGACCCACTCCCCCTGCAGATCTAAAAGGCTCATTCTAAGGTTACACACACACTTTTATTATCAGGAAGGAAAAAAAAATATTGAAAAACATAATTATGAGACTTCTGCCAGTGGACCCCCATTAATCCTACATGCTGGTTTTAAAGCAAACAAGAAGCGGCAATATGGACACACATACTGGTGGAGGAAGTATTTTGTTAACCAGGACTCATATTTATGACATTTATTAGTCTTTGGGGAATTCATGGAGCAGCTTGTCAGGGTGTAAAGGTGGCTTGACTGCATGAACAGAATCACAATTTTGCCATTGCCTGCTGTTACCACTGTAGCTTTTGTTTAATTATTTTGGTGTTGTTGTGTTTGTGTGGGATGGTGTGCATGTGGGTAGGTGTGAGTGCTGCTGGCAGTGTTTGTTTTTTTTGTTTGTTTTTTTTTTTTTTTTTTTAAGTTAATTTAAGTTGTTATTCTAGTTTGTTACCATCAGATGTTCAGTTAAGGGACATAAACACTTCACAGCTTCTACTTCTACGTCTACTTTCTAGCACCATGTGGGATTCGGTTGGCAGATAAATAAGCAAACTCTTAAAAAGTGGTAAACATTTGTTCATGGCCCTCCACAACACATAAATCAGTGATCTGACTTTGGACACATGACACGATGGATGCATGTATTTTGTTCTGCACGCCTTATGTCTGTCTCTCCCATCAGCGTTCTCTGTAAACACGATTCATCAGACCAGAAAAAAAGCTGTCTTTAAAACCAGAAAACCTGACCTGAAATCCTTCTATAAGGGACCCTCAACTTTTTTTTTTTTTCTGAATATAAATCCACCCAATGCTCCATAATCCCCAGAGATCTAAACACAATGTGATATAAAATGTCAGTTGTTTATGATCACTGATATAATAAAGAAAAAGTCAATATGGTGTGTGGCACAGCACAGGTTCTGCTCCAGCAGTAAAGAGTCCAAATAACTGTGACTTCTCTTCTCACCTCTCCAAGAGGAACAGCAAAACAACAGGTGGGAGCAATGACAGCACTAACACAGGTATTGACCGTTGTGACACACCGGCCACAGGATCAGCAACCACCTCATCACCTTAGTGGGTCAATCCCTTCCAAAATCCACTGAAGCCATTCTTGAAACCAGTGAGCAATCCAAGTACTCCATTGTGACACCTGTATGGTGAACCCAAAGCCCAGAAGCCTAATTTAGAGTTAAAAAGAAGTGGGGGTCTGGATAAAAAAAATCTGTTGCTATTAAAGTTACAATTTCACTTTCACTCAAGATGTGGTGAGAATTCAATAGCTATCCTGTCTGAATCATATTCTTTAGATAATGTTCTAATATCTATACCTGACCATAAGTACAGGTGTTTAACTATAATGAACCATGTGGGGGTAAACATAATATGTTTACCCCCACATGGTTCATTCTGTTGAAAAGTGACAATATGAATGCCGCATCTTCTTTGTCTGTTTAGGTTGGGTAGCTTATGGTCCTTCACATCACCCTCTCATGGGTCTCAAACGTCAGAGCCTTCGGCATTCCGTGTCTGATGGAGGGGGTTGTGGAGAATGCAGCATGTCCTCACAGATTTGCATTTATTCCGCTGTGTATAGTGCCCTATACCAGTGTGACTGAAGCAAATCAATGTCAATGTGAGGATATCAAGTGTGCAAAACACTGGTGCTGATGTGGTGCCAGCTATAGCTTTTGGTCCAATGACCACATATCTTGGTCCAGGGTTGGATGAATAGATGAGTGTGATTGAATTAAACACAACATTAACACATGTTACATATTTTTCATTGCTGACACCATGCTGTCATGTTGATGTTTCACCTGTTACAACCATGACTCCCAAAAAGTTAAGATGTTAGGTAAAACAAATAAAAACACCATATGATTCTCAAATTATTTTTGAACTACATTCAACTGAATGCAGTACAAGGAAAATAAATGTAATGTTCTAACTGACTAACTTGATTACTTATTTCCATAAATATACACTTACTCTGAATTAGATGCCTGCAACACATGCTAAAGAAGATGGAACGTATTTTGGCATTGGAATTGTAGAAATAAAAAAGTATAAAGTACAAAGTTTCTAATGTGTTTAGTCCATCAAACAGTTTACAATGTCCGAAAAAGCATTATATTATTACTACATTTTTGTTACTATACTTTTTTAATTGAATATTGAATATCTTCATTAGTTGACTGCAAATAAATATATCTATTACTGTGCTTTGAGAGTGAATCAGCATACAAAGGACACAAAAAAAACTGTGACTGTGATATTCCAGCTGAAGCATCATCTGTCAAATGAAATTATCCAGATGTGGTATAGTATAATGTTGCAAAAAGCTCGCTATTGCTGGGTTGGAATGGGAATAATGTGTGGGAGGTTCAAGGTTGTCTTTTATTACTTCCAGAGGAGTAATTATGCAGTTACTATATCCGTTGTTTGATGAGCTCATCTTCATATTATATTTTTTAGGCCTCTTCGCATTTACACCTGCTGTTTGGAGGCCGATTTCATGCAAAAATCAACACACAGTAATTATGTGAACTGTAGTAAAATGTGACTGAATACATAATCAACCCCACTCTTGATTTCTCAGCCAATCCTTTGTGCAATCTTTCTCTAAATGCATGTATTAGAGGGAATGTGCCAACCTGGAGCTGTTAGGGTGTTAGAAAGTGCTCTTCACAATAAAACGAATTGATGGTCCACGAGAAATAATAGATAATGACAACAAGGAGGCTTTGGCCATGCTAGCGGCTTTGTGACGCTCAACTTAAGCACAGAAGGGCTTTGACTTAAATGCAAACATCAACAGGCTAATTTCACACTGACAATACTGACATGCTGATGTAAAGATTCAACTTTTACCATCTTTACTTTTTACCATGTTTGCACGTTATCTTTTGCTACTTAGCACTAAACACAATGTCTTACTTAGGGTGATGGAAATTCTATTAAGTTCTGCAGGTTTTGCAGATAATAAACAAGAATTTGGCAAGAATTTAACAAATACAGTATTTTGCCGTGAAGATGATACTTGATCACAAGCTGGTGAAACTCTTAAAATTATCAATTAATCCTGAGAGGATCGTGAATGGGTGTGGGAAGTGAAATTTCACTCAAAACAGAACATGAATATCTGTATCAAATGTCATGGAAATCCATCTATTAGTTATAATCACTCAGTCTGGTCCAAAATACTGGACGAACAGAGTGACCAACTGAGAATGGCACTACCATCTGCAGATTTATGCTGCTATCATGGCTGTGGGAAATAACTGTTTTTCATCAGTATGAGGCAGCTTGAGCAGTGGTTATTTAATATATCAATAATTCTATGAATCTAAATATGTTTTCATCGTCTTTCTGTCCTTATAACTGTCATACAATATAGATACATTTCCGATTTGCACTTCAAAATGTTACGTTATGTTTGACTTAATCAAGAATGTTTTATTGGCTCTCTGTCTGGAATATTTTGGAAACATTAAAATGCTTGAGAAAGGTATGAACTGAGGTAGTTACTGAGCATACTGTCTCATGACCTCCTACTTACTGAGAGAGCTTTGTAATAGGCTAAAATGAGCACTCCAGGGCAAACCTGGATGGATTTATGTAAAAGCCATTAGATTGCATTTACCTCTTCAAATCCAGTTCTATTTCTGACCACCAAATCATGACCTTGAAAAGTCTAAAGTCATTTTTTTTTCTAATGCTGGTTTACCTTAGTCATAGAGGCACACTGTCTTTAAAAATCCCCCAATAATAATGCCTCTTGCCCACACACACAGACTGTATGCACATCTTGTTCTTGTGTGTATCACACAAGACTCGTTCAAAGGAGTAGGCCACCTCACTGCACTCTCAGCTGTTCATAGATGGCCGCAGGTTGAGCTTTTCCCAAGTGTGTGGCCAATAGTACAGAAAATCTTCTGTCCCTGCAGTTACTGAGTTGTTAAATATTTTTTAGAAGAATTTCTGAGCTGCCCACATTAGCAGATGATTCAAGTGTTAGGACAATCATACAGATAAGAAATAGTGACTTCATCTTTAGATCTTAGGGGTTGTATTTCCGTGCTCTTCTATTGTGCTGTGTGTGTACTACAGTGGATGGATTCAAAAGTTAACTGGCAGTTTAACTAACTGGTCCTAATGAAGGTCACCGTCTGACTTAAGCGTTCATGAACATGGCAGAGAAAAGTGTGTGGGAGCAGTTTTTAAGAGTGAAGGCAAGTCAAAAGTTCAAACACGCTATTGGCAGTCTTCTGCAATTAAGTGGACAGTGAAGCTCTGAAATTACTTTACATTACATTTCTTCAAATGGAATCACGACCTCAAGACAGCAAAATGTATCAAAAAGAATCCCACCTCTAACACGAGAAGTATGTGGAGAACACTTTGGATTCAGTACACATGAGGGCCAATATACTGTACAACATTAACAACATCACAACATTTGTCTGCATATAAACCACAACTATCAAATACTGTATATTGTAAGAGCATTTCAAGTTCATTCTCTGGTTATAAACCTTCACTATTGTCAAGGATTTTAAATGTATAATAAGCTCTGTCCTAAATTATATGGGGTATACAACACAACTGAAATTCATATTCTAAAATACCCTGAGTCTCTCAGACCTTATTATAGGCCTCATTCAGACTGAATTAGGTGTTAAGCTAGAAAATACATTTTTACTAACATTATCAAAAATGGTTCCAACAATGTTCATACCAGGAGAAATCCACAAGTTCTAGTCGAAGTAACAGTGTGTTTCATTTGGTTGCCCGTTGCTACTTCCTGGTTATGGAAGTCGCTGAACGAGAGTAAAATTAACCAAATAAAACCTTAAACATCACCTTGACTTTGAACATTTGTGCCTGAGTCACATCAGATAGATTTTCATCAGCAGCGGCAGTTGTTTAGTAGTGTGTTCACCACAAGCAAAGCAATCATTTGTATTTATTCGAGTCACTCACACAGCATTTAGCTGCTCCAAATGGCCACATTACTTTACTTTACATTAGCTGTAAAGTAATGCTAGTGAGCAACAGCACACGCCAATTTAGCACTTCGAGACTCCGGTCCTTTCACGCCTTTGACCCTCTCCTCTTTTTAATGTTATGTGGCTGAAGTAAACATTTCCCTTTCAGCTACATTTGACAGTCAACCTTACAGAACACCCATCAATGAAGGTCACCTCTGTGGATCACTGCTGCAGTCAGGTTGATAAACAGGAGTGAAGATAAATCCTTATACTGTCCTGTTAGTAAACAGTTTTGGATTGGAGCCGTATTTAATGTGATTCAGGGTGTTTATCTCCAAATGTCAGGCTTTCCAACGAACTATGCAGCTGGCACTTTTGTTTTGTTGTTGAGAGAGCCCCCTCATGGCAGAAGTTATTGTACATTTAGAGCTGTCGCAGTGCAGACAGCAGGGGCTGCCGAAAAAAAAATCCAAAAAACAAAAATAAAGGGGCCCTGCACAGAAACGAACTTTGCAGAGATTCAACCTGAAGTCACACAAGATTACCAGTCACGTAAGTCTAAGATCAGACTGGCTGCTCATTGTTGAGGAAGCTGTCAACATTGAATGCGGAATAAGTCACTATAGATATCTACTGCTATGTTATCCATAACATACTACTAGGATTTCAAATGAGCACTGGCTGACATGACAGGGTCGGTGACAAAATGACATATGCGCAAACACTCCGAACATTTTAATCGATTATGTTTCTATTATGGTGGTTGGTCAAACACCATTGTTCTGCCACGATACTGCAGCATAGGAGGAGAAAAACCGCAAACTTGTTGCTGATGGAGAACAGTTGATCCTAAGCCAAGAGCCGGAATCCAGGCGCTGTCCAAGCAGAGTTCACAGACCAATTGATGATATATTCCCGGTTGTGTCCTCCTACGCCACAGCACAACACAGCACTGCACTGCGCTAATTGCTGCAATGCCTGATATGATCTGACCACAGCCTCACTCTGTAAGCTTCATTTGTATTAAAAAAGGCGCAAGCAAGACGCCCTACAAGCACATCCAATGTCAGAGGTCTGTATCATGGTTTAATAGGATGGTATTGTTACTTTAAGAAGCTGCATAAAAATAATTTATTCAAATGTATGATAAGAATAGAATGTGTTTATTTTATTATTTTGAGACAAGATGCAGTGGTTAACACTCCCGAAGGTAATCTAAGGGTTTGTGCTCTTATTCCATCTCCCACTCAGCTTTTCACTTCATGCCCTATGAATGTTGTTTTCAAAGTGTTTCTAATCATAGAGATTTAATCCTATGGTGTGGGATCAAGTCAGCCACTGCTATGCATGTGATGATGGGCTTGAATAAAAAGAAACTCACCCACTCACCATCAGCTAGTACACACGGGGTCAGTCCAATTGAACATGAAAATGAATAGTCCAGGAGGTGGAATGGCATGGAAATTTCATTATAGAAAGACAGTATTTTCTTTTACATCGAGGGTAGCAGCATAACTGAAATTACTCGGCTGAAATATGTGTAGACATGAATTATGCAGTCCAATAGAAGACTGTTGATTATTTAGGAAGAAATTGCATCATGCCTTAACGTCTAAATGTTCCAGATATACTAGATATGTCGACTGAAGAAGTTTATGTTTCCTTCTCTGCTTTAGTGTTATTGCACTTCCTCCCCCATCTCTGAAGTTCACTTCAAATATGTTGTTGATGAAAGTCATCATCAGTCAGCATGCTACCATGATTTTACCATGATATGTTGTTTTTCAACCCAGGCCTTGGGAGCTATAGAAACACTTTAATCTGTATGATGGTATTCTTCGTCTGTTCCTATTCCATCATTTTCATATATCATTCCAGTTAAACTTACATGTAGAGAAAATGCAGATATGAGACATTTAGGAAATCCGGTAGGTTGAGGAACCCTCCCTTTGTGGATTGTATCTTTATTTATTCAATTCATGTTGTTCAACTGAAAACACACAGAACACACACATTCACTGTGTGTGTGTGTGTGTGTGTGTGTGTGTGTGTGTGTGTGTGTGTGTGTGTGTGTGTGTGTGTGTGTGTGTGTGTGTGTGTTCATTCAAACAGGCTCTGCTAGCTTCACAACAGGAGTAACGAGTAACAGACACCGACCACTGTTTGCTGGACTGTACTAATTACTGTACTAATTAATTGCTGGGGTTTAGTTTAGTTTAGTTTTTAGTTTTCTTTTTCAGTCGAATGCACTGCCAGAGGTGTAGATGAAAAATGACTTTGAGACTTGGTGGGTGGGTGTAGCTACACAGTGTTTTTAATTCAGTAGTCTTGGCCTGTGTTACTTGTTAAAATGTTGAAATGCCCTAAAAAAGATATTGTAAGACAATACACAAGCAATTATGTTTACAGTATATAGGTAATGTAAGAAGCAAACATTTTCCTTTTTTTTCCAGAGCCTCTTGCATTCCATGTCCTCATGTGTTACAGAACAACTCACTAATAAAGTAAAAAAAAAACTGAGATGAAAACCTTCCAATTCATTGTAGTCTGAGCATGTTAAAACGTTTTACACGTGAAGCTACAGAAAAAAAGAAAAAAATTGACAAAATATTTACTTCCATTAAGTAATCCGTAATTTGCCATGGCAACAGCGAAGCATGAAGATTTAGCAGCCACTAGCACCTTGAAATGATGCAATATTTTTGTTTTTTTAAATTGTCTTTTTTTGGCTTTATTTTTGAAACACACCTATGACAGTAGACAATACTGTCATCATCATTAGAGAAGAACGACAGTGTTTTGAATCAATAGCAGCAGACTTT
The DNA here is from genome assembly GCA_963678695.2 of Diplodus puntazzo. Lineage (NCBI taxonomy): Eukaryota > Metazoa > Chordata > Actinopteri > Spariformes > Sparidae > Diplodus > Diplodus puntazzo. The sequence continues at coordinate 21,239,921 of OZ023155.1, forward strand.
GAGACCATTAATGTCTGTGGCATCTTTCGACTATCCTGACCGCCCCAGGGAGGAAAAGGGTCAGAATAAGAGCCATGCTAATCCACCACGATGTAAGGCTGCTCCTTGCTGATGTCTGGTCGCAGGAAAAGGAAATGGACAGTCCCAAATCCTGAGAACTGTCTCCACCACGACATCTCGGAACAAATTGCTGCACTCAGCGGACGGATCGCGTTCCAGGCCGAAGGAACACATGACCACAGTGGGACTAGGAAAGGTGGACTCCAGGTGCTCACACACAGTCAAAGAGGATGGACACACAACTTTTTATGTGAAGATGCAGACCATGTTATCATCACCATCGTTTTGCATCAGATTCAAAAGATGCACAGTGCTTCTATATATATATATGTATGCGTGTATATGTGTTCTGTAATTTACATAGCATGAAGGAGTTGACGCTACAATTTTGTTATGCAACCTTGTGCATAATGACATAAAAATTATCTTCTTAAATGTCTAGAGTCTAAGTCTAAGTCTATCTTGTATATTTTGTCATATTCTGCTATTTTTCAAGAGAAAAGACAAATAGAGGCAGAGGTAGTGATATCTATTATGTAGAAGCACAAGCCCTTTCATCTCTGCATCTCAAAGAGGTCCTGTTTCGGCTGGGATTACCTTCGACCCAAATCCTCTTGCCAGCACCTGGTAGACCCTTCTCCTCTCCATCGAGCAGGAAGAGGATGATTTTCTTGCTATAAACACATCATCGGAGACTTTCTTTTAGTAATTTACAACTAATAACCACATCTGGTTCTTTTCCCCCCTCAAAAGAAGATGCTCTCCTTTTCCTCAGGTCAAACGAGGTCAAGCATGATAGAGTCTTCTCTCTCCACATCTGAAACCACATATACATCCTCCAATGGGGGAAGAAGTTGACTGGGGGAAAGCTAATCCGATTCTCCCCACTTTTTTCTCTCTTGACAAGGTGTTATTTATGACTGGTGTTTTTTCCTGTTTCTGTTACATTCCAATCCACAGCAGTCTCATCCGAATTCTAATAGGTCCTGAATAATTAATAAACTACAGTCTCACCTAGTTAATTCGAATTCATCATGAAACTTTAGGATATATCCATAAAACTGATGCTTTCTATGTTTCTCTATGTTATTGTTAAGTTTTATTGCTTAATGAGTTTGAGGTCCGGGAGAAACCAACCCCTCCCTTTCGGTGAGCCTGAAGATCTCTGTGTTTAATACTTCTGTTATTTACCACTAAAATGTCTCTGACATGTTTTGTTAAGATAGAACTACAATGAATATGTATAAGTCCTTGGTTCTACTGTATATTTTATGTTGAAGTGTGTTTCATGTTTAATCATGTTTAATCCTTTTTGAATGATAAGTGAACTAATCATGTCATATTGTCTCAATTAGACAGAGTCCCACCTGTTTAAGCCATGGAGTTCTGGGAAAGGTAAAACACGATTTCCAAACATTAAAAGCAATAGTTTAGTTTAATTAAAAAGTTTCAGGAGTTCAGACTCAAAATGTCACAGAAGGAGTGACGCTGTCAACCCGCCTGACTTCTAGCTTATAAACTTAAGAAAAGTGAGATTAGCGTCTCCTTACTATTAAAAATTACTCCAGTAATATTTAATATATAAAAGCCGACCCATGATTTCACCATCAACCTACTATCACATGATCATATTACTTTACTCATTACAGCCTTTACATTTTCTGTTATCTGCTGTTCGTCTAAGTTGTCATTTCATTTATTTTAATTGATTTGAATTGTTCAAGCAAATTTGTACAGTTGGATTTTGAGTAATTTCCTCCAGATTTTTCAAATAGTTAAACAACAGAGGTGGTGCCCCATTTACGAGTGTATTATTAATCACCAGTGAGTAATTAACTGTATTATTAAGTAGTGTATCTCCTACAATAATTGTAATAAAAAATAAAAAGCGTGACAATATCACAAAAATTTTAATTAAATCAATTTAGATATTTAGATTTAGATATTCTGGAAGTGCATCACTGAAAACTTTTCAAAAAGAAGGATAAGCTCACTGACCTTGATATATAGCATTATAACACACACCAGTCCCACATATCAAGCACTTTTTGGAGACACATTTGACAGTTTACCCACATAAACCATCTCATAGCTCCTCTTTAAATGCTGCTATCACACATTCTGGGATATTTGCACTTACTTACTGTCTGTGCTCTTACTTGCTCCTGGATTATCCCATGTCAGGGGAGGTTTTAAAAAAGTGTGTATCAATTTCACTAAGCTGTAGAAACAGTATTGTGTGCATCTGACTTTCTGTCAGCAGTGTTTTTTGTCAGTGCGGTGCAGTCAGGGAAAGCTTGTTTCGTGTGTCATTCACCCCGGCCGAGCCATGCTGTGCTGTTAATGTGTAAAGTTAGCCCTGTTCGTGAGCATTACTGCTAACGACACTGAGAGAAAAGTATTGGTTATATATAGGTATATGCCTAGTTCGGAAGTTTTGTTAAATAAAACAACAACAATGAATACACAATACAATGGAGGGAATCTGATTGATAATTCAATGATGTAAGATGTATAAGGAGCTCTGCTTCTGCTTTATCACTAATGAGGATATGCTGTATTCATGCAGACAGAGGTGGTCTCCTCATTAACGCTTTTATTTCCAGTGGAAAAAACAAGTGCTGGAAAGAAATGTTCTTTAAAAAAATCCAACAAAGACAACACCATTGAACAGTCTGTGATACCAAACAGTAATGCACCATAACACTTTGATTATGTCAACACTATAGAGCTGTGATAAACAACAAAATATTCTATAGCAACTTGATAAGTGGCTGTTTCACATCCCTCATTTAAGCATTCACCTTCATATTAACAAAAGGTCCAAAAGCAAAACATGTTTTTAACAATAATAAAAATGCCATCAATTTGGTAGGATTACAACTGAGACAATTTAGTGAAGAAATATCAAGATAATTTGTGTCAAAATGCGGCCTGCATGAAACAGTTTCATGTGGTTTTCCTTTCATTGTGTGCTGATTATGTGTTGCCTTGCAGGGCACAGTGATATTGCAGAAAACTCTCACAGCAATAACTAGTAACCCCAAATGTATTCATGCAGTATTTATAATGAGGCGTATGTGTTACTTTAAGTTATTATACACATCTTAAAAAGCCAATGATAGAAAGGCTTCCAGGCGAGGTACAACTCTCCAAATTGTTAGTAAGTAAAACGTTTCAGATAATGGAGACATTTTAAAGCCTGAATGTGCTTTTCAGAGAATGACATTGCTCAAAAAAGTGAAAAGATGAGTAGATTTATTATCGATTGACAGAGAATTAATCCACCAAACATTGGTTTAGCTTAAAGGCCAGTTGGATCAACAACCCACAACTGGCTGTAAAAGCTCTGAAACTCAGAGCTCACATGTGACCTTAACAACTCTGTAAGGAAACTCCCACACAGGGTTTAAAAGCCTGCAACTCCCCTCCAGTTAGTTAGAACTGAAGAATCCTCTTGGATGAGAGTTGAAACATCTTCAAGAAACTGAAACACGTCCAGTTGCCTACAAAACAACAATTAGATTTATCATGACTTTGTTGACTAAGAACCTTCATCAACACTGGCTTAGCTTCTGATGTGCGAGGATTTGATTCTTTAATTGTAAACCCAACACCTTTTGCTTTGGACTGATGTTCATTTAAAAGAGCCAGTTGATCATTGTAACTGGAGTGGCCCGTTTCACTATTCTATAAAATTATATAGCTCAAACAATTAGCAACTAATATAATCTAATCTGACCTACTTACCGTAATCAGGGACATAACCATCATATTAATTAATCAATTAATTAATTAATTATGAACATTATTGTTAGTTTAAGCCCTTCTTCATAGTTTAGAATCTTTTGATAAAGATCTATTGTCACAGCTGCAATATACGAAGTCCAGTTTCGCCCTCTGCAGTGATGTAGTTCTCTGCTCTAGGATGTTACAGTATACCGTGGCATTGCTCTTTACCAAGGATTAAGGTGTAGCAAAACATGTTTGGTCCGGGGTGTAATAGAGTCAGAGAAAATAAATAAATAAATAAATAAATAAAACGTACTAAATGAGAATGTGGAGTCTGACATGAAGCAACATTGGTATCACCTGCTAGGTTGCGGGGTGGATAGGGCGCATCCTTCTGTTAAAATTAACAAATCGCCCGCTGGGTATCAGAGCTTTTGGCATGATGGATATTCTTATTCATTTATCTATCTGTTTATAAAAGGCAGTTTACAAGAGCATTGCAGATAGCAATATTTCATGGTGTCTCTTGGATGGGGTAAGTAGTAAAATACAAAGGCTGATGATATTTGCAACCATACCATAGCCAACAATGCCAAATGCATCCAGAGTGAAATATCCAATGTCGCTCTTCAGACCCGGCTAAGACAACTGCCCAGTTTAACCCCATTTAATAAGCCACTGTGGCTATTTACACCCAGCTGGTAATCTAAATCAAGAAGCTACGTCGTCTAAACCTCACCAGATATTCTGTTGCTTCCACATAGCCAAGCTGTGACTGCAAACTGAAACTAATAAATCCACAAAGTGATGTAATTATAAATCCAGATCAACGGTTGGTTTCAGGCAAGACTTCATGACTAGACTCACTCCCAACAATGTTTAGTACTCACACACAGCTGGGGGGACTTCAACCACAGATCGCAACCAATCACACGGACACGCGGGGTCAACAAGTACGAGCCATTCACAGCATAGTTGGAAGGAACTTGGCAAGAAGCCTCTCCAAGATAAAAAAAAAAACGCTGAAATGCAACCAAGCATGCAGCACATAAGCACAAAAATGGTTATCAATAACAGCTGTATCACAACCCCTATTATTGGTAAAAACAATGCCAAGACCACAAACGTTATAGCACCCCCTTCAGGCAGTTGGTTACATTTTCAAATCAAACCACCACATGATGGATTATTCATAGTCATTTATTGAGTTATTTGCGGGAATAAACAATATGGCTATAGTTGATGACATTCATGGCAAGAAAATGTTGATGGATGGATAAGTACTAGCAAACAGTTTAAGCTAGCGGAAATTGTTGTGCATCCCACATGCAGAGAAGTCACGTTTTCATCTGTCGATATGGGTTCATGGTAGTGTGAATACATACAGTACATTGTCTCCATCTGTGTAGTGCCCCTGAAAAGAGGCTCATTAGGTCTCCATCTGGTGGATCCAGTAAATGCTACAACCCAACTGCTGCTGCAAGGCCAATTGAGCAGTAAAATTATGGAGCCTTTTGGGAAATTCATTATCAACAGATTCTCTCAAAATCAGCCCCTCATCCTGATTTCTGTTTATTCAGTTGGGATGTCAGCTTGTTCTTGTGAAAATAAATCCTTTTTATTCAGAGCACCTTTTTTTTTCCTTTCATGGGACAGCGGCCAGTCAACTTATCTGTAGTACTTTAATTTACCCAGAGTGTTGTAAAGTGGACAAAGGAGACAGAGGAGATACAAAAGAGGTTCCCTCTCACAGGTAGCCACTACAGACTCATCTAATGTTACAGATTACCATCCACAGGATACAGTGAAGCTTGAAAGGGTGCAGCATTCAGTACTGTACTATCAAACAGCGCTTAAAATAAAACTGGTGATTCAAGATAGTGGAACATAAATACATCAGGGGACAGCGCGCATAGGCTGTGAATGAGCCTGGACACCATGCACAATGATACACACACTTCTCATTACAAGGATTTAGTAAAAGACCAGATGGGAGGGCAAAAGTGTAATCCATGGTTAATACTAAACAAAGGCAGGCTGTCTGGGGGACATTTTCGCAACTGAGTGGAAGCTCCAATGCTAATGTAATGCTAATTTAAACACGGCTTCATTACAGTATTATTAGTTGTTAAGTTCGGGATATGAAAGGCAAAGAGACCCAACTGTACATAACAAAGATAAGTCTATCAATTGGTCCTCAAGCCAGTGCAATCAAGATTAGAACAAGCTTGAGCCCAGCTTTTGCTTTCATTTCCTGCCCTCCAATACAAACAGAGGCATGTGCCTCCTCCACACATTGTGATATCAGGGCATAGTTTAGATGCATACAGCGAATAAATACAATAAGAGGCACATCAAATCCAAAAACAAATATAACTACAACAAAATGAATATAGTCACTTTCAATAAAAACGGCTTCTGCTAAACGTATAGCCGGAATCTTTTGTATGGTATGTTATATACAGTCCTTAATGGTCGTAAGGAATATGTCAACACAATATCACTACTGGATCAGTCAACTTTGAATTAAGTTAAATATGCAAAAGGTGAACAATCAATTCTATTCATCCATTTTCTCTGGCTCCCAGTGGCAGTGGCTACAGTTTAAGCAAGTTATCCAAGGTGTCCCTCTCCCCAACATCATCAAGACATTGTGATAAGTCCAGCCTGCTTTGTGGCAGCAGAACCAGGTTGTTTAAGCCGAAACAGCATTTCTTCCTCACCCTAAACAAGTGAGTTTTGTGCCTTGACCTAACCAGACCAAGAGCACAGCATTGTAATGAAAGAAAGTAAAGTCAGAACATAAAGAAGTATACATTTTCAACATGACAAATGTAACGAGTTAGTGATTCAAACCTGAACACTGATATTTCCGTAATTCTGTAATACTAAGTCAAATCCAAACAGTCTTTCACTCAGCCTTACCAAGTCATTTTTGTGCCATCTTAACCAAATCATAGAACAGCTTTTCAACAGTTATATGTAGCAGATTTGGGTAGGCACAGAAAAATTATCTATTCATGTTAATATGGGAATCAGGGGATCAGATCTTCTATGATTCCTTCATCGACACACACCCAATTTGTCATTTAATTTGGAGGAAATAAATCTACAGGTCTGGAACAACCAACACAACCAACATCACATCTATACCACTCTTGGTGCTGCACATGTCGACTTGTGTATCTTGTATGTTTTCTTACTCTCACTCTTGAAATCTCGGAGATACTTGAAGCACTCCACTTGAGTGGACTTCCAGTGCAAAGTAAGCAATCCAGCATCCAGCGCTGCCTCAGACAGAAAGGTTAACAACTCACAGCAATTTGTGTGGTATACCGCAGTCTTAAATACATAATGCACATGCGCACATATCCATTGTACAGTATATACATTGTAGGTGCTTCATGCAGGACTTCTCAGTTATGGTTAGAAAGGTGCAGAGACATCTCAAGTGCATCAGGTGACTTGGCAGGAGAAGCTTTTAAATTTACCTTGTGAAATGGGATAATGTCACCCTCTGCTTCTGGGATTAATACCACTGAGGACCACAGCATGAAGCTCTGCTGTCCTAAAAAGTGACCTAAAAGAAACACAGGTATTAGATTTCTCTCCCCTGTGGTATATTGTGACTACTGAGGTTTGAGGGTGTTCAAAGTGGCAGACCAACCACCTAACCGCTGACCGTTGAGTGTATATAAAATGTTGGCGATGAAATGCACAAGGGAAGTTACATTCAATATGATTGGTCGATACACCTGTAGAGAAAAACTGTTTATTTGGGTAAACTACTCATTTTTATGTATCTGTCTTAGTTGTATTTTGTGAAGAATAGCTCCTGCACAGCATGTTAGCACTCTAGACCTAGGGGGGATACACATTATCTGCTGTACTAAACAGATGCTCAAAGGACATGGATTCTTAATTCACTCCCAGCTGTGTATCAGCAGAGCAGAAGAGCAGAACTGCTGGGATTTATAAAAAAATAATGGAAAATTGGCCCTAGGAAAGCCAAATTAGTGATCAAAATAATTAGTCTATTTCCTTTTGAAGCAAAATACACGTCTCTCTGCGTTTTGCAGCCCACTGTGCGACAGGCAATAACAACAATGTGGGATGACTGAGAAATACAAATAAAAAGGCCAGTCAAGTTATTTTCAATTATTTTTAACTATGACTGTGAGCACATTATTGTAACATGTGAACATTAAAGTAAAAGACAGGAGTAATGTTTTGGGCTTTGCTGAAATGTCTTTCTTGGACCTTGTAGCTTTACATGTTTAACAATGTGAAGACTTTGATTTTGGCACCTTGATTTTACTCCTTTAGAGGTAAAAAGCAATCAAATCACCTGAAAAGATGTTAGCCAGGTACGCTTCTGTAAAATCACAGATAATTTAAAACTGGATTTTTCTGCCTGTAACATTTTTCTGTTTGCTTATTTTGCTTTTTTTTATTCATCATTTGTCACAATGCTATGCTTATGCTCTGGTGCTCTGTTAGATTTAGGCACAAAAACCCTTGGTTAGGGTCGAGGGGAAAAGAATCATGGTTTGCTTCGGTCACCATGGTCATGATGGAGAAGGTCCAAAATGCGGTGACGAACAACCAGTTTGGGTTTGCCACAAAAACTGTTGGAAATGTCTGCAGCCCTCATTAAAGATATCCACTGGTGGGACTCGAACTTCAGTCAACTCTTTGGCTGCTGTGTGCTACCATCTTCCCATCTCCTGCTGTGACAGGTGGCTAATAAGCTTAAAATGTATAATGGTACTAATGTCAAGCATATACTTAACTGTGTTTTGTATAAACTTTAACTGCCGTAATAATAATAATAATAATAATAATAATAATAATAATAATGATAATAATAATAATAATAATAATAATAATAATAATAATAATAATAATAATAGATAATAATAATAGATAATACATCATATTCTGGTGATTGAGCTGAAGCTGAATCATGTCTGAATCCTGTCTTGTGAGGTCAGGTTCTTTTTCTTTTTTTTCAAGGACTTTATAGTGTTGACTTAAAATAAGATGACCTGCCATACAAATTATATATTCCAATAAAAACTAACAAAAGAGAGATTTTCTGTATAGCCCCACTTTTTCATACCATCAGCATGTGACCTTCCAGTATAAAACATGTTGGATTTCTAACAGCACAAAAGCTGCAAGGCCTCATTCTCGATTTGATATGTATTCATACGGCTCACAGCTTGTCGAGTCCTCAGACTCACTTTCCCTTCAAATCACCCATTGCCTAGTGATGACAAAGTATTTGTAGTTAATGATTTTTAATATTTATGTGTTCATCCCTTGATCTCTGTCATGATTTTATCAATTTCACCTTTCTTTGTCAGGTTTGAATCGCAGTTTAGTTTATCAAAGGCACCCATTGATTTAGCTCTCTTTGTAGCCTTTTGTACTGATATTGTGGGTTTGGAGCTGTGACCATGGCAATTAATATTCAGTGGGTTTTTTTAAGCCTTCATTGCAGCAATCAGAGTGCAACAGACCGTTTTTTGTAGAAATGGACAGTGAGGCGATTTTTCAAAGTTCAGTAGTTGTTTTTTTTTTCTCATATTGAGCTTTGTGCACATTTAGCAAAATGGCATCTTGAAGGTATCACCGACAAACAATACCCCAGCAATATATATATACGTGTTCGCAAAGATGAGACAGGTTCCTAGCTTACTTATGTCGCTCAAAAAATACTGAGCTAAGATATCCAATGATGATGAGTAGCAGCACAAGTAAAAAAGTTAGCTGTGGTTAGCTCAGCCCAGCTCCTTGCTGAATAAACTATCTGAAGAAAGTGAAATGCTTTGTGCCTAGTGTGTTTTTTCTCCATTACACTTATGGTGGTGTACTGTTACTTTAAACTTAAAATGAAACAGCACATTTAAAAACTTGAAACAGGTTTCAGCAAAACCCTGAATTCTTAAGTGCCTATTGCCCTTTGCAGCAAAGGACCGAAAAACACAAGTCATCAAAAGCCTGTGGATGGAAACAAGATTTCAACAGCAGCCCCTTTTTGCTGTGTTACTGGGGGTTAAAACATTACTTGTTGAACTTTTAAGAAGTACTGTGCGGCTGGTAAATGATTAATGCCGAAACCACGATGTCTTGAAAAAGGATGCATGGAAGTTATCCTTGCTACTGTATGTTTACCTGCTGTTGGATTATTGCAAATCCTAGCATGGTTTTCCACCGCTTATATCTTTGTGTGGGTGGTGGCGCATACTGAGAAGTTAATAGAGCCTTCTTATCTAGCCCCGGGAAATACGCACCTTTTGATTGCCCCTCCAGTACCATTGTGAAAGCATAAAACAGCTCTTTTGGAACATAAAGAGATAGAGAGAGAGAGAGAGAGAGAGAGAGAGAGAGAGAGAGAGAGAGAGAGAGAGAGAGAGAGAGAGAGAGGGAGAGAGAGAGAGAGAGAAAACAGAGAAGCTACTGCTTTTTATCATGTTAACAGAAACTCTTTAGCACTCTTGAAAGACAAGTGAATTTATAATAAAGCCTGGTAAAGGATTCCCAGCCTAACATGACCAAAAGCGCCTCTTCTTCAAGATCAACTTAAAGATGTCTGAAGAAAACCTTGTAAATTCACACAAAGTCATGATAACTCACAGAAAGGTGACATACCTGCAAATAAGGACATAAAATAAGGAAGAAGCTGGGGAACAATGATTTTGTGCATTGTTACTTTTGAAAGAAATGTTGCCTTGGCGTCTTACCATGACCTAGAGTTAAAGTTACATGGCTGACACAGCTGTCGCCTCCTCTTCAGTTTCAATCTTTCAAGTAAAAATAAAGCTGTCGTTTTTGATATGTGATTCTGTCTTTAACTGTCACGATGCCTTAGTTTGGTGAGTCTATTGTTTGCATTGAATGTGCCAGCGTCTGCCATGTGTATGCTGAGCATTATTTGTATCGTGCCTTCTTACATATTTCATCTTAAAACCACCTCCTAACCGCCCACATTCCCTAATATCCTCTTAAAGTATTGCTCAAAGTTTTATAATGAGCACAAAAGCTCTTGGTGGCTATCATGGGCATGATTGATGACTGTGACTGCACTGTAAAAAGAAAAAAAAAAAGAAAAGTTAATTTAGTAAAAAATTAGAAGCCAGATCACACGGCTAAAGCGATTTTCTCCTTCTGAGAATCTTCAGTAAAAATTGTTGACTGGCCACAAATTGTCCCCATAATGTGCTTCTTGGCTGAATTACATCTGCCAATCTGTCACCATCCTTCTCTTCCTCCACGTCTTCTTCCTCTCACATGAGTGCCGCTGCCTAGTCAGCAGTGATGCAGCGCATAACCATCATAGTGATGAGTGAACAGCACTTTGATGGAAAGACGTGAAGGCCTTAACTGGACTTCCATGTCAGTGTCATCCTGTACTGTCGTTTTATCTTTAGTGTGCCCTTGAGCAGGGGTGGAGCAATGATTTTTTTTAAAATGTGGGGGTTCCAGGGTTGGAACATATGCACCGCAACCCCCCACCTTCTGCCCCAGTGCATGGTGTAGCAACATGTGAACATTGAAACAGGTTTTGCTTGATGTAATCCTTTTGATCAGAGAATCCATTCAAAAGATTCCCAATCAATGTCCGAGTAAGCAATGGGGGCTGAAATCCACTGTGTAGAAGAAAAAAAACATGGCAAAGCATATCTGAAGCTTATAGAAGGCTTCAGCAGTCTGCGTTCAACAATCAAGTCAGTTTCAGTGTTTTTAGTACATAGATTCTCTGTCACATTTACTCTTGATTCAGTTCGGCATGTTTGTTTTCACATTCGTGTTTTGGCCTTGATCATGTCAGACATGAGCTCTTCCATAGAGTATAGGTGTAATAATAGGTCTGGCTCTGCACATGACTCTCTCCTCCAGAGAGTCAGCTTTAAGCAGCTAAGCGGTGGCTCAGTCCCCCTGCCTGGCTCTCCCTACATGACACCCCGCAAACTTCTTTTGTTATGATCGAGAGACCCTCAGCGGCAGGTATTCCATATTGTGCTCTTAATTGCACTATTCACTCGTGCTGGATTGAGGTTTCAACTAATGATAATCGACTTCCGGAAATGTGCTATTTTGTTTTATTGGGCTCAGCAAAAGTGACTTCATTAATTCTCTGTCTGAGACACACCTCATGGTTCTTTCCTCTATTATCCTATTACTTTGAAATAAAAGAGGCAAGTCTTTCCTGGTTTAATTCATCCAATCAATTAAGCTTAAAACTTTCACTCCTCACTTAACCGCATGGGAGCCAATTGTTCCTCTAGAATTATCAGGTTTTTTAAATTAGTCATTCACACAACACGCTTTGAACTTATTCATCATTCTGCATGAGGTTGTTTTTCTGTTCTGTGCATTAATGCCCTTGTAATTAAAAAAGGTTCTATCACAAAAGCCATTCCTTCACATGCTTCTATAAGGTTGCATTTGCGATTGATTCAATATTTAGAATAAACACAAGAGGCGCTGTCAGGTTTCCTTTATGCCATGCCATTAAATAGTTGGAATGCAATTTCTTTTTTTAGAAACATCACGATCCAAAGCCAATAATAGCACATTCAATCATTCTGTTTGCAAAAATCCAACCTTGCCTACATTTATGGACTTTGATTTCTCAGCTTAACTGTAACTTATTTCAACAGACTGTATAAAAACATTGCAAGAAAAGGAGCAGAATATTCTGCATAGGTCACTTTCAGGTAATACTTGCAGGACAGTAAATGATTAATTCTTTTTCCCTTTCGCTGTAATCTGAAGTTGAAAAAAAGCTGGACGGTCTACCTGGTGAACCTGCTCAATCTTAATTCTCTTCAGGAAACTTCAGGCGGCCCCGCTCTGACCTTTGAGTTTGCAATTATTTTTGTGCTCATATCCGCCATGCGCACACCTTATAATGTACATGAGATGACCTTGGAACCTCGGGGAGAATGACTTTCAATATGGCTCCTCTAATGATACTTCTCTCTGTATAACCATAAAATTGTAATCATCCTTAATGTATTCTTGAAGGGTAAATTATTTCATTGCTGTTCATTTAAACAATATAATGAAGCAAACGTGTCCTTCCTGTGCGTAACTTTGAGCCTGCATGCGTTTTCTGACCTGACATACTTTTCTGTACAGTCTCTAATGTACACTATATTTCGCTGTTTAAAGCAGAGCCACTTGAGGGCAAGAGCAGCTGCAGAAGTGGAGAACCACAAATTATGTTTTTGTTTTTTTTCCCAATAAATGCTTTTAGATCAATATGTTCCATGTCACCTCATAAATAGTGTTCACACTCTGCTTCTCAAACTTGCACATCTTATCCTCAAGTTGACAGCAGCTAATCTCAAAGCTTTGTTTTCCAGAGTGATCCACTGCTTATTTGAGGCGGGTGCGTATTGAATCTATCAACCTTTAAAAGTTAACAAGTTGTCTGGGGAAATGCCATTTGTACCAGTTCAATAGGAAATGTCAGACTCTGATAAAATGGTGAAGCCTTATACGTACTCGTGGATGTGCACAGAAGTGAGAGTGAATTGGAAGGCTTTGTGCTTTTGTGACATAGATATTTAGAAACTGTTCTTCTGTGTTCGGTGGGCTTTCAGTGACAAAAATGGAGAGGCGGAAGATAACAATTTGAAAGAAGAAAAAAAAAGCACATGAAAGAATACCATGTAGCTCCTAATGTGTCATCCTAATGCTAATTTAAAGCCTTCCTGTTTCCTGACAAGACCGACTGACTCTTTGTCCCAAATGTTTGGGGCTGCTTTGATGCTGCAAGCAGTGATAGTATTACCGCTAATGAGAAAGACATTGTTGTGGTTGTAGTATTTTCCTTCTGATGGGTCTTGTCATTCAATGATACAGGGCTCCAGATCTCGTTTGCCATCTGTAGGGGAAGTGAGCAGCAGAGAGAGCAACAATTTCCCAGTGAACGACAAAGGGACACATAAAAAAAATAAGCACCCAAACACAAGCAAGCAGAGTCGTATTGTAAAGAAATCCTGGTTAGAGTTGTTCTGTGTGAATAATGGCGTACAGAAACTGGGCCATGTGCTGCTCTTGAGTTGGCATATCAGCAAAACCAACGAAATGACGCTGCATGTCAACTATGTCAGTTTAAAATATCCCAAGAGGTGGAGCCGAGGCAATGTTCTAACCTTCACATTTCTTTTTATTTCTGTGTGAGTGAGAGACATGATACGGTGACACACTAGATTAATGCTCTGAATCAGGCACAGCTCATAATGAGTGTTTTACATGTGCATACTGAGTACAATATTTATTAACTATTAAGATACACGTTCCAGGCATCATTCAGAAACATTATGTTATGAGCACCTGTTATGGCAAAGTTACAAAAACATTTCAATATTGTTGTATCTATTCTCATGGAATTATGGTACTTTTCAGGCAAGTTTGGCGACAGCTGTGAATTAATTATTTATATATATATGTACTAATTAATAGTATGCACTCATAATATAAACTCAGACGCAGCAATTCTTGAAAAAAAAAATGAAAAGCTGTAACATCCTACAAAGAGATTCTGATCCTCATTATATGATCTGGCTTTACAAACCACATATTCACAGCAAATGGTATGTAGTAAATGACTTAACTCCATTAAAGTCAGAAGTATTTGCAGACTACTACGTGGCATTTGGTTTGTGGCTCATGAACAGACCCTAACAGATTCTGCAGGGTTTTTTTGTTTGTTTGAGCTTTTTTTTTAACAGTTTACAGTGCTCATCCAGACATTTAGCATATGTTGAAATAATGTCACAACATTTGTAATTGAGTGCATTTGCGTAAGTGAACTTTATTGTAGTTATCTTATTAATTATGTGATTCTATGCTTTTCAAAAGTGTATTAATGTTGTGTCTTTTCTAGTGATAAAGATGAAAAAATAATCACGCTATTGAAAATGAAAAACATTGGGGATTTACCTTCCAGGCTCACAAACACACACGCTCCACACAGTCACATGCACCAAGTCACCAACTTGCTTCCTATTTCCTTTCCTCACACACTTGACCTTGATCCATTGACTGAGCGGGTCACTTAGCCCACAGGTCACCGTGACAGTCCCCAATGAGCAGATTTGTTACCATCCTGCGGTCGGATCATTGTTGTCCAATGGGATCTGCTCTGGAAGCCGATATGCAGCTGGGAGTCTTTCAGGATCTTTGGCTCCACGCCACGTCCCTGAGCTTCCTTTTTCTCTTCACACACATAAGAGTTTTGTTTTTCCTCTCTTCTCTAACAAACTTTTTTCTTATTTCACTTTATTTCCCCACCAGTGACACTGTGGTTGCACTGTGGTGCAATATACAGTATAAAAAGTAAATAAAAACAAAGCTCAGTTGTTTTGTTTTTTTTCTCCCCTCTACAGAACAGCTTAATGGAAACCCACAGATTGTATTAACAAAATATCAGTACAAAAAATATATATATTATTCAGCAATGCAGATAAGCTCTTCAACTTTTGAGAATATTTGAAGAAATGAAAAATTTTAATGTGATTTATGAAGGCGGAATCCCTTAGCCTTTAATACGTCCATAAACCTAAAAAAGAACGACTAACACAAATGAAGAATGTCAGTCTCTATCCTTGCAGGAGAGACATGTTCATTTACATAAGTTCATAAGAGGCTTAGTTTGTGGGCTCTGAAAACTTTTGTTCAGTATATTAATTATGTCCCTGTTGTTCATTTTTCATTGAGATATGCCCATTTTCATCACTCTACTAAAGTTCTGTGGTAGGTTTTTATAATGCAGCTTCTTGATGATTTATTCTGCAGGGTAAATATTTTTTTAAGTTATGACAAACAGCTAATATACATCACGCTCGGTGCGCCATCTGCCTCTGACATCTGATATCTGCCTCTGACAGTCGGTCGCAAAAACTATAAGATTTTACTCGGCACATGTCACCGCAAGACACGTCTTTAAAAATATTATAAGCCCCATTGGCATTTATCTCTGATGTGGAAGCATATCATTGCCAAACCTGACATCCTTTGTTCCAATGCCAATAAGGCAGTTTAAGCTCTGCCATTTTTCCATGCACACTGGCAGGACCGGTTCCTACAAAAAAAAAAAAAAATTGGTGTCAGTCACACAGGAAGTAGTGGATGATAGGTCAGTAAGTTGAATCAGTAAATTACGTATTTAGGATTGTGTCACGCTGGTTGATCACTGTAGAACCTACAGCGCAGAATCTCCTGCATAAAGGAACGACTCCTCCATCGAGTCTCATTAATCACTTACAGCTTAACTTAATTGCGTAACCATATTTGGTCACTGAGATGAATGCTTAAATGACAATTTTCTTGTCTTTTGAATTTTTTATGAGAGCATTATATCTCGTGCTTAACTGCAAAGTACCATTTGATTGAATTTATCATAAAGAACTATATTTGAATCAGAGGAAGACAGCGCTGCCTTGGAAAATAAATTATGCTTAATTGACGAATTACATTGCCTCGATTAGTCAGCTCCTGAATTTGTCTTTGTAATGTGTAGCTTTCTACATATAAATGTTCTCGCCCCTGCTATTTTCAGCCCCTATTTCAGCTCCGTCTCAGAATATGAACATTTTAATATTCATGTGTTAATAGGAGGCATTACAACTCCAATGAATCAGAGAAGGTCAGAATCATAGAGATCAAAGTGGATCAGTACCGTGCTGTCATAGAACTTAAGTCTGAGTGCTTTGCATTTCTCAGGTCCATTTATTTACCAAGACATAGTTTCTGCTTGACATTTAACAATTTTTTTTGCAATAAATAAATATTAAAAATGTATTTTTTTGCTCATGTCTACTTTATTTTTGTCAGACTATTTCTTGCGATGGCATGACAAGTAAATTTGACATTAAGACGTGCTGTACTTAACGGTCTGCAAATGGCCATCTGTCCAAAATGATTTTGATTTAACTCATTTAGCAAATAAGTTTTTTGGCAGATTTCAGAAATCCACCATAAATATGGCAAGAGTGGTGAACCCTTATGTAATAATCAATATGGCCTTGTGAAGAGCAAAACGATCACGTTAGTTGTTCTACATCCAGTTTCCTTCAGTCACTCTGTGCCTGTTGCTGAAATAAGAGTCTTATAAATGTAACAGATGAATAACAGATACAAAAGTACAACCACTTAATTTTAATCAAACAGCACCACATCTCTTTAAATCCTCAGTGAGGGATTTCTGCTTACATAAAGAGATTATGAAAACTTTCAAAGAGCAGCATTTGAAAACCTGACGTGTGACCTGCGACTGGTAAATAAACATAACACACAGTTACATTCAGTTGCGATGACACATTTCTTGAGATTTTGCTCCATTTCCTGAAACAAAATGCATAATCTCACACTCATCATTACAAACGTCACACTTCCATGTCAAAACCAAACTCATATACAAAACCAAACTCATATACAAAACCATGTATTCTTTCACCCTAACCAAACTTTGACCTCAGATGTCACACATTAGACATCAAATACACATGTACAACAAAATGGCCATAACACACTGATGATAACAGTTAAAACCTGTCATGGTTTGGTTTTATGTTTGGTTATTTTTCTGTTTTTTTTTCTGTGTGTTTCATTTGTTCATTAGTCGTGTGTTTTACTTTGATTCTTGGTTGGCTGATAAAGAGCACACAAACATAATTTCTCTTTTACCAACATGAACAAATCAAAGAAAAAATAAACTCTTCTATATAAAGAAATGAAATTAATTATGCCTCAGCATCTCATCTCTGTTCTGCATCAGGCATTCTTATTATTGTCATAGGCAATGGGAAAGAACCCTTGTGTGCCTTATCCACCTCTGGCAAGGCTCAGCAGTCTAGACAAGCCTTCTCCATGGCCTGGACGAGGTCAACATGGATGGAGGGGATTCAGCCATGCGCCGCTTTGTGGGGTTTAGGGAGGGAGAACATGCAGGCAGAAAGATGTTACTGAATGCTGGGTTGTTAGTCAAGCACCTTTCTCTATTTTCAGTTGTTTGCGGATCCACTGTTTCAGAACTGGACTGACACACGGCCCTTTTAACTATCAGTCCTGAGGTTCAGATTGATCTGTGAACAACCTGACTCGTACTGTTTCTGTCATGTGGAATTGCAGTGATGCAAAAAGCACTCAAAGGTCAAACCTCAGTAGAAGTAGAGATGCTGTGGTAAAACATTGGTAAACGTGAAACTTTCCTGTATGAAAATGACTTCAGTAAAAGTCTTAAAGTATCTAATAATAAACGTAGTTCAGTATCAAACATAATTTTATTGCAATACAGTAAATGAAAAGTATCAAAAGTACCAGTAAAAGTGACACATATAGTACTTTTGATACTTAAGTGCATTACACTAAACTACTCGATGGCCGATGAATTGAATTAATTTAAAAATGTACCACTGTGACTTTGATGGAGCATGTAATCTGCAAAATAACTTATAAACAAAAGCTGACTACTCAGCTCATGCTATTATGTTTATGTTAGCTCACTTCATAAATCAGTGAGGTCACTGTTCACACTAAGGACAGGTCATAATTCACAGTGCTAAAATGTGTAATAAACTGTAAGGCTATAGCTCAACACGTGAAATTAAACAGCGTAAGGTAACAACAACGTGCGTGGTTAAATGCAAATGATACAATTTGCTACTACATATGACAGGTGGGGCTGAAGAAAAAAGGAAACAGCTTAGTTCAACCTGAAAATAATTGTCACCATGAAGCAGCTCCTTACACCAAATGTGGCGAAACACCCGGTTTCACTCCCAATGTGTCAAATTCAACAGCTGGCTCGGCAGCTCCATACTGTAAGGTCTAACAGTTACCCCTCTTGCAGGGAGATTTGGGTTTGCATCCCACCTAAAATTAACCATCCAAAAGAAAAGCCACATATGCAGGCAAGTGGTTAATGAGTTAATAAGCACAGTTCTGACATTGCCCTTTATCGGCTTAAATAAATACCATGCAGCCTCCTTGGGTCAGTGGTAATGCAGGCCAGTTTAATTTATAGTTTGCGGCAGTGCTCTGCACACCTTGATGAATGCCATGTGTTGAGTTCAGTTTTACTAACAAATCACTGCTATCAGTGCAGCCAACATGGAAGAGTTTCCTCTTTCCCAGCGGTGAACGCTGCCAGCATCGGGTCATTTTTCTCATTTCTCATAGTAATGCAACGCTCTCTGGAAACAAAAATGGAGGGATTGAAAAAGAACAACCACAGATTATTTTTCTGGACGTGTGACGTATAAGGCTATGCGGTGTTAAAAATTGATGAACTAAAAATGAATTTGTCAAAGAAACAGAAATGGGTAGACAGAGCATGCTGTAAATATTGCACAAAGGGTTATTATTTCGGAATTTATTCCTGCAGAAAAGAGCCACTGCTTTGTACAGCGTGCACCTGTCCAACATACACACATCCAGAATGAAAGCTTGTTCCTGTATCAGTTAAAAGACATACATATGAGTGGCTGTTTGAACAACTCATGTCCAATAAATTATCAGAGTTCTAAATAGATCTAAATGAGATTTGTCATCATAGAGTATTGAAATAATGTTTATGACGACGCGGGGTTACACATCTCATTTTGATGATCTGTTTGAATGTAAAACAGGACTTAATCAATTAATCCTCAAAGCTCAAACTGTGCAATGACTCATCCATTTATATGATGGGCTGCTGTTGTTACAGCAAATGGTGATGAGGTCTAATCTACCTTTGAACGGATATTCCTTTGTCCGTTTGTCCGATTCTTGCTTGTTCTAATTAAATGCACACATTTCTTAAAAGTTATTATGCAGCTGCAAATGCCTTGGCGTGATTGCGCGATTGTTTGTAACAATTGCGTAATTAAGCATTTACGCCCGAGAAAATAAGTGCTGGAGCTTAGTCTCTACAGATAGAAATATCAAAGACCGAAGGGTGCTGCTCTGTTGACAGCTTTTTATATGCTAGTCATGCATTTTTAATAGCACGCAGTTCATAAAATTCAAATGCACGCCTTTCAGTGGCGAGCAGGGTCTCGCACGGTGCGTATGACTAACACATCATACCTTAAAAGGGGTCACTTGTAGAACCGTTCAATGCCATGCAGGGAAAGAAAAGGGTAATTCAGAGGGCAGGAGACCAGCAGAAAATGTGTGAAATGGCCCATTTTGTTATACTCACAGTTTGTCTAAACACATTCCTGGATTGAAATGCCCCTACTTCACAACAAAAGTTAGGTCCCTTTCAAGTGGAGGAGAAGGAGTATGTCATGAAGGAGTTGGAGGGGAAAGTCAAGCCAAAGTGATAATCATGTCTCTCCACCTCATGGCCGTAAGGTTAAAGCGATGCCTCTCGACTGTTTGAACTGTATTCTTTTCAAAGTGGAGGACCATAGAGGGTTTAGAGATTGTTGCACATCGTCTGGTTTGTGTTCAACTTCGCTGAATAATTACAGAACCCTTCTGTGCGGTGAGAAAGTTCCACCTCCCCCTGGCTGATGAAACACCTTTCATCTTTCACAGTTACTTGTATTCTTTTTAGATACTTTCATCCAAAATCAACAAAATACAAATTAAGAATTCTCATTGCTTAAATTATATAAAGAATGTACATTCTGTAAGCCGTTAAGTACTTCAGGCTGTGCTGAGACTATTTACTGTATAAAGGTTTCTGTGGATTTGGAGAGCAAATGGATAATTTTGCATTGTAAAAACATGTTAGTAGTTGTTTAACAAGGGACCACTCTTGACCCCAAAGGGTAGGGAAACTTGAGCTAGGGGTTTAGAGCAGAAACAAGATTTCTAAAGGCAAGCAGTTCTCATAGATATGAGTGCACGCTCTGTCCTCTGAATGAGAAAGAGCTGAGCTGCACAGCTGAGATTCGAAGACGGTACAATTGCCCACAGCCAGTAGCTGCATCAACTCTCCCTTCAAAACTTGAAAGGCCTGCTGGTCCTCTCTCATGTCTCCTGTCATCACTGTAGTCCACACTGGCAGGGGGTCCCCTCTACATCCATGTCATTAGCGCAGTCCTCAGCATGATGCTTTTCTACTCTTGACTCTTGTCTTCCCTTTTTCTCTGACCAGCAGTACATAGAATGAGAAAGGAGGGAGTTGAGCGATAGCAGCTACTCCTTAATCATACTGGGGCAATGACGTTGTCAAAGCTATGTTGAACTACAATAAAGGGCCTTCAGTTGAAAAAATAATGATTTTTATTGTGTTGTCTGTGAGCCTAATTGAAGCTGTTAATTTCAACTCATAGTCTCAGTTGTATAGGCTGCAGTGTCATTTGGAATCTGAAAGCACCACTGAATCAAATATATATTTCAAACAATTGATTACGTTCAATGGAAATAATTAAAAAAAAAACCGTGTTACCCTGTAATTTCCACTGCAGAACACGTGTGCACAATACATTCACAATCTTGCACATCCTGAGTTTTACTTACCCTGTGTTCCAGACAACTCATTTATATTTGACTTTCTATTCGAAAACATACAATAAAAACACCACTGAAATGGAAAAGGGATAAGGTTTATTTGTAGACTTCAGTATTTACAGTATATTAGGTCAGTGAATGAATTATCCAGACAAATATCCAAATATAAAGATGCTGTAATTTTCGATGAAAGATGGTGTCTGTTAACTCCTGTGTCATTTATACTCCTCTAATTAGATTACAATGCAAATAGGCTGCAATGCTAAGGGTTCAATTGTTTGTGCTTTTACCAAAGAGAAAGAGATTTTTTTTTACAGTCATTCAAGGTTTCGGTCACTTTTGACGTCTTGCACCTGGAACGTTTAGAGGTCAGAAGTTACAACCGGGAAATTCTGACCTCCTACATCGACTGGAAGGCAGCATTAAATCTTAAACTGGGATGTTGATGTCGAATGACTTCAAGCTTGAGTGGTGTTTTGTTTTTAAAAATGATGAGTTAACATGTTGATTTGGGGAAAACCATCTTAGAAGTCTAGTTAGTAACTGGTTTGGCAGTCAATTTTAAGAAGTCTCTTTTCATACTCATACAGTATCCATTACATATGATTCTAAATGTGATACTTACGCAAACCAGTAAAAACCACAGTCACGAGAATCACACGACTGCAAACAAGTTTTTCAATCTCAATCTTGAATTTGTTTGATCTCATTTCCAGTTATGAATGTCAACTGGGAGAGAGTAAAGGCTTGCCAGACATGATAATTCATTACAGCCAACACCGTGTGTGTTTTATTATGGTCAAAATATAGGCACAGTAACATTACATGTCCAAAGCTGCACACATGTAGAACAATGCAATATTATGTGAGTGATGGAAGGTAAAACAAACATGACTGAAAACAGTGATCTATTGAACTTTAAAAAACAACCTGTATGATTTATTTGATGGTTAGCTGAAATATAACTACTAAATACTACTCTCCCCTTGAAAAAAATGCACTGACAACAAGTACATTCTATATATTCCTGACATACTTTAACACATATTTTGTTGGAAGATTAGAGCGAGCTGCTGGATTTTGAAAGAAATTAGGCTCCTGGCTCCCCTCATCACTTACTGCTAGACGGATGAATGTATTTTATTTTTAAAAATGAGTTACAGTTGATGAAAATGATTTCCGAACATTAATGACCTATACTAAAATTACACTTTTAATTAAACCTGCACTCAAAATAGAGTGCACTCTGCATTCAGAATGAGTGTACTGATTAGAGAATTTAACTAACTCTGATTAATTGGACATCACAGCATAAAGTGACAGAGGATGAAAAATAAAGCAAGCGTTGGTGGAGCTGATTGTCAACAAGAATGCCAAACAAAGTAGGAAAAACTGTGCAGACTCTGAGATTTAGAGCTCACCGGTACCATCATTTGTGCCCACTGTGTCCACTTTAGATATTAGATGGCTGTAATACAGTTATCGCATGTATCATGAACTCATTGGTGCCATCACTATAGAGTATCCAAAATGTCACTGATTTTCGAAGCGGGGTAAACAGCCCCTTTGATGCTTATGATGTAAACATGTTGATGCTTACATCTCCATCTTTTTTTTTTTCCAGATCCGAGCTCAACTTTTTCTTCACTCCCTGTCAATAATTTTACAAGACAATCATGAAGAAAGTCAAAGAGGTGGGAACAGTTATATAATGTGGCATTGCACGAGGATTTGTCTCAGTTGACTGAGGACGAGACTTGCTGCTCCTTCTTTCAAACATTAGCATAATCTCCTGAGATCCATCTGACCCATTGCGGTGCCCTCTCATCTATAGAACAGCTCTGAGAAATGACTGCGTGCTCTGAAGGTTCAGATTATTGAGCATGTCAATTGGTTTTTTTCTCGCTCTAATGTATGGTTGATGGTGCTTAAAACAAATTTGTTTTAAACCTGACAATAATGGAGACATTTACACCAAGCCCACTAATATACCCTGCAGTTCCCCCTTCTCTCCTTGTCTGTGATTGTGAAACAGAAATGTCAAAATTTTTATCATATTTGACCTCATTTAGATACAGTGCACCTTGATGCTAGACACAGACTGTCTTCCCAGCATTTACATTTCTTAAGTGTACTGGGTGGCACCAGACCTCTGCAAGCTGCTTTGTCTTTCCCACCATATGGCATCTTGACAGTGTTTTCCTCACTAATTAGTCTTTAACACATATGCCAAGTCCAAATGACTGTAATGTCAGGGCTGCACTGAGGATCCTTGTTGCATCAGAAATGAGATGTTGTATATTAACAAAGGGAAACATTCAGCTTTGGTTGCAGGTGCCACGTAAATATTTACTATTTTTCAATTTACATTTGAAACCTTAAACTACAGAGAGTAGCTCTAACTGAATCCCAGGAATCAGTGGAGGCAGTTTGTGATGGATGTAAGCCAGCACCTTCAAAAAATCTGTGCTGCAACTGCCAAGGATCCTTAAAGAAAGATGGTCTTCGTTTGGCAGACTGCACAACTCTCCACAGAGTTACACAGCACATACTTGAGTTAGTTTTAACTTATAACTTATAGTACTGTGGCAAGACAGATTTGATGCCTCCTGCGGCGGTTGGACTCCTTTTTATTTCCAGAATGGGCGGTTTTACCCTCGGCTTCTCCTGTCCACATGTGGAGATGTCCTTAAGTATAATACACCTCTCAGGGCAACTTGTGTTTGAATGGTTGAATGAGAGACACATTTGAAAAGTGCTTTGCCCACTAAGGTAAATGGCACAGTCCATTTGGGCATTTACCAGCAGGATGACACTGTTTGGAAGTGCTTTCCAAATGTATCCCAAATTACCGTTTCTAAAAACTGCTGATCTGCCAACACCATGCCTCGGGTTTTGTTAAATTTATGCACAGAACTACTTAGCTGAGTTTAGGGAACAATTTTGGCTGTGGTTAAAGAATTCATCATCGACTGTTATAAATAAAAAATATAACATTCTTAATGTTTTTTGTTTTTAATATTCTGCCGTTTAAAAGGTCAGCTTTGTAAGAAAGCTGTCATGTCTGGGTCCATGTTATAGTTTTGTCCCTGTTCTTGCCTTGTGTTTTACCTCTCCTCTCATTTCAGATCTCCCACCCCTGCATGTGTGGTTTCGTCCTCCTCCCTGATTGTCTGTCTCCGCCCTGATCACCTTCACCTGGTGCTTGTGTGTGTGTATTTATAGTCGCCTGGGGAGATTTTGAGTTGGAGTAAGAGTTGTTCATCTACCTGCTTCCCTTCTGAGCCCGTTCCTGCGCTTCTACCCTCCTCGCATCATCCGACTTCTTCTAACACAGACCTCCCGGATCTCACTGGTGTACCTGCCTGCTACTTGAATTTGAAGGAGGTGTTCAACAAGGCCTGAGTTGTATCGTTGCCTCCTCATCGGCTGTATGACTGCCGTATTGATCTGCTTCCTGGTTCGTCTCCTCCCAGAGGCCGGCTCTACTCGCTGTCTGCTCCAGAGAAGGAGGCGATGCAGATCTACATTAATTCCTCTCTGAAGGCTGGAATCATCCAGCCGTCCTCTTCTCCTGCTGGGGCAGGATTTTTCTTCATGGACAAAAAGGATAAGACTTTCCGTCCGTGCATAGACTACCGAGGTATGAACGACATCACCATTCGGAACAGGTACCCCCTTCCTCTCATTTCTTCCGCATTTGAACAGCTGCAGGATGCTAAGTATTTCACTAAAGTACACCTTCACAATGCTTATCATCTTGTAAGAATAAGGGAGGGGGATGAGCGGAAGACTGCTTTCAACACTCCTGGTGGACATTACGAATACTTGGTGATTCCCTTTGGACTGACTAATGCTCCAGCTGTGTTGCAGGCATTAGTTAATGATGTTCTCCGTGATATGCTTGACAAATTCGTTTTTGTGTACTTGGACGATATCCTTATCTTCTCTGCTGATGAGCAGATGCACGTGCATGTGCATCAGGTATTACAGCGTCTCCTTGACAACCAGCTATTTGTAAAGGCTGAGAAATGTGAATTTCACATGTCCTCTGTGTCATTTTTGGGTTTTGCTGTGTCAGGGGACAGCATCCAGATGGATCCAGCCAAGGTCAGTGCGGTGGTGGATTGGCCCACTCCTACTAGCCGTAAGCTAGTCCAACGCTTCCTGGGGCTTGCCAACTTTTATAGATGGTTCATTCGTAATTTCAGTACGATTGCTGTTCCCCTGCATGCTCTAACCTCTCCCCAGGTTCCGTTCCAGTAAAGCCCCCAGGCGGACCTTGCTTTTCGGAAGCTAAGAGAGAGTTTCACCTCAGCACCCATCCTCACGCTTTCAGACACCAGTCCTCAATTTGTGGTGGAGGTGGATGCTTCAGACCTGAGTGTTGGGGTAGTTCTCTCTCAGCGGTCCCAGGCCGATAACAAGCTGCACACCTGCGCCTTTCTGTCCAGAATAAATCTCACCTGTGGAACAGAATTATAATGTGGGCAATCGGGAGCTCTTGGCTGTCAAGGTGGCTCTGGGAAAAATGGCGCCACTGGCTGGAAGGAGCTAAACAACCATTCTTAGTTTGGATAGTCCACAAGAACTTAGAATATATTCGGTCTGCTAAACGTCTCAATTCCAGACAAGCCAGGTGGGCACTGTTTTTTAACAGATTTGACTTCTCCCTGTCTTATCGCCCCGGCTCCAAGAACGTTAAACCGGATGCCCTGTCCCGCCTGTTCGACCCGGACTCCAGCCCAAAATTACCCAGCTGTATCCTGCCCCCGTCCTGCAGGGTTGGGCCAGTCACCTGGGGAATCGAGGAAAAGGTCAGACAAGCGAATATTGACACTGTTGTACTTGACAATTGTCCCCAGAACCGGCTGTTCACGCAGGTGATCCACTGGGCCCACACCTCTCTCCTGTCCTGTCATCCGGGGGTCAAGAGAACCTGCCTTGTGATAAGACAACGATTCTGGTGGCCCGCTATGGAGAAGGAGGTGGGAAAATACACGGCTGCCTGTCCAGTGTATGGCAGACACAAGGTGTCTCAACGCCACAGGTCTCTGTCTTCTTCCAGTGCTTCATCGCCCCTGGTCTGACATCTCCCTGGACTTTGTCACAGGTTTGCCTCCCTCAATAGTTAACACAACCATCCTTACAGTTGTGGATAGTTTTTCGGAAATGGTTAATTTCATCCCTCTGCCTAAACTGCCCTCCGCCAAGGAGACGGCGGAGGTTAAACTGTGGCATGTTTTCAGACTTCATGGGTTTCCGAAGGACGTGGTGTCAGACCAGGGGCCGCACCCTGCCCTGTTCTTCTTCTGGTCTCTCCCCCTTCCAGTGTGCCTTCGGCTATCAGCCGCCCTTGTTTCCTGAGGAGGAGGTCAGTGTCCCGTCAGCCCAGGCTCTCATTCGTCGGTGCCGCAGGATCTGGACCAGGGCCCGTCAAATTTCTCTTCGAAGCTCTGCCAGGTCCTAGAGAGCAGCGGATCGTCGGAGGATTTCGGCTCCTTCCTACAGACCTGGTCAAATGGCGTGGTTGCCCTTTAAGGATCTCCCCCTGAGGGTCGAATCGCGCAAGTAGGCTCCTGGCATCGTGGGTCCCTTTCCTGTCTCCAAGGTGATTAACCCGGCAGCTGTGCGGCTCAAGCTCCCCGGGTCCCTGAGGGTGCATCCTACGCTCCACATGGCCCGGGTCAAGCCAGTGAAAGACAGTGCTCTGGTTCCAGCCTCCAGACCCCCACCACCACCCGGTTCATTGATGGCGGCCCAGTGTATTCTGTGAAGCAGCTTCTGGCTGTTCGACGGCGGGGTCATGGTCACCAGTACCTGGTAGATCGGGAGGGATATGGTTCTGAAGAGAGAAGCTGGATACCATCCAGCAACATTATGGACCCTACCCTCATCTAGGACTTCTGCCGCCGCCACCCTGATCAACCTGGGACGTCATGTGCCGTCCCTAGAGGAGGGGTTACTGTCATGTCTGGGTCCATGTTATAGTTTTGTTCCTGTTCTTGCCTTGTGTTTCACCTCTCCTCTCGTTCCAGATCTCCCTCCCCTACATGTGTGGTTTCGTCCTCCTTCCTGATTGTCTGTCTCCGCCCTGATCACCTTCACCTGGTGCTTGTGTGTGTGTATTTATAATCCCTGTGTTTCCCCTGTCTGTTGCCAATTCGTCTCCTTGTCCCCGTGCAGAAACGTCCCAGGCTTTTGTTCCAAGCGTCTACTAGTGTTTCCTGGTTTTGACTACAGCCTGTTTCCATTGACCTTGCCTCTGCCTAATCCTTGACTGATTTGTTTGCCTCCGCCGATTGACTGCCTGTGTACCAACCGCCTGCCTCTGCCTGATCCCTGTCTGATCTGTTTGCCCTGCTGACTAATTTCCTGTGTACCAAACCTGTTTGCTGTAAAGACTGTTACCTTGCCTATTCTGTGTCTTGTCATGCAATTGAGTCCAAACCATTGTTGTGGTTGTCCTCGTCGTGACAAAAACTGATTACCGAGTCTCATTCATTCTCAACTCATCAAACACTGACTGTCGCCATCCCAAAGTGTCAGCATTTGACGAGTTGGGAATCAATCGAATTTATTACAAAGTGGACCTTTAAAATCGCGTCAAAGAATGTTTTTTTCTTCTTCTTCCCATGTTTGACCTTGACTGAGTGGAAATATTTTAAGCAGACGCAGTAGGAGGTTTGCACGTTTGTTGCTGAAAGTGTGATTTATCTCGTCGCTCAGAGATCTGATCTGATTCTAAGATGAGGGCCTCCAAGTGTTGCTTGTGGCATCACAAAGAGTTTGTAAGCCAATGTGGTTTCTGGGCTCTCTTCCTCAAAGGTGTCGGCGTGTAGTATGTTGATAAAATAATTCTGCGGAGGCAAGGCTGGTGGAATAGTAGAGCAGTCTTTATTGAAACAGACCTTGAGCCCTGCGTCCGGATCAGAAGCGGCCGCATCCTGATTTTCTCAAATCTATGGCAAAAGCAAAACCAAAATGCTTTGCCCTCTGCTCTCTTGGAAATCCAGCTCTTTGGAGATCCACCAAATGCCACACCCCGATTCTCTACTCATGAGCCTTCTTAAAGTCTCTTGGGCTGTACCTGCCTACTTCTTATTGGTCACTGTGGTGGGTTGAGGGTCCATCTGTCCAATCAACTAAAAAAGGAGTTGGCCTATCTCTCTGCTCATCTCCCATAAATGGCTAAATCTGTTATTGTCACTCCTTGGGTCTTGTGCTCCAAAATTACCTAAATGACCCCTCTATCCTTTCCTGGAGATGTACACGTTTAGATATCTCCCTCTATCTGACATAGGAGTCAGGCTCCATTTTAGTCCCTATAGTGGCCTTGTCTCCTGCTAACCTTTGACCTACACAGAGCTGAATGCTGACTCCAAGGTCCCTTGGAGCTGTGAGCCCCATACTGTCTGCATTCCCTAACTCACACAAGGACGAACAGGTTAAATTTACACTGAGTTGAATTAAAGGCCAGAATGTGTTGCCCTCCAGAAACCTCACCAATCCTGGTCTAATGTTCAGCATACATGATGTGGATACTTGAGAAAAATCCACGCTAGACACACATTAGAGAGTTTTTGTATGTCTTAATAATTATACCGAGGGGATCTTATATCTATCTGTGGAGCTCAAAAATAGAAAGGCAGCCAATCACCATAGCTGAAACTAGAGAATAGAGATGAAATTATTTGTCCATCAATACCAAAAAACACAATCAATTAATCAATTGACTTATTTAAACTTTTGAAACTTTTAATGAGAGAGATCCATCTTAAGGATTTTATAACATAGGCTGTCATACTCATACTTTTATTTTATAAAATCATGTCAGACACACATATAAGTTACTGACAGGCATACATGAATACATTAGACAAATGCATAAGCATCACAATCTGCACCTCATACTGATACTGCAAGGAACCTCCCTTTGAGAGCCATTCTGTTGGGTTTTTATTGTCTTTGAGCAAAAATAGCCGTGCATTTGACAGAAGAACTGACATGAGTGGACTTAAAAAGAGGGGAAAAAAACGTAATTGGAGTCTATCATTCAGCAGGGTGCTGATGAGAGCTAAAAGCAAGATAACTTACCAACAAATTCATCTTTTTTCTTAAAAGAAATTTCACAAAACAGTGCTTGGATTGCTTCTCACTTTGAGTCTCATTTTCTCAACACCACATTGTTCAGTCTTGTCTTGTTGTTCTCTGTGTTGCAATTTCTAGCACTTGAAAACTGTCGGAGCACTCACATGCTCAGCAATATTGCTGAAATAGAGATCTCCCCCCTGTCAAAAGCACTGTTTGACACCAAAATCCTTTAGAATAAAATTAATATAATGGTCATGTTAGGGAAGCACACAGGCTTACCAGACTCATGTCACAGTCACAAACTCTCTGGTGTAAAGTTATTAGTTGTCCGGGGCATCTGTGTCTCAGCCTGAGATAAGTGGGGAAAAAGTTGCATGCTGACTGACCTGGATGAGACAGCTTTCAATACAGACATATCACTCTCGACACTGGCAAAGTCACACATTTGAGACTGTAACTAACCGTTAATCCCAAGCAAGGTATCACACTGAATCCAAGTGCTTATTTTATTTTTTTATTTTTTTGACCATCTGTCATGCAAAAAAATGAATAGTTAGGGATACTGCTGTTCCTTGCAGACACCCAGGAGGTTTATCTAAAATAAGGAAGTTAAAAAAAAAATTAAGAAAAATAAAATTTTCAAAAATGATTAAATCACATTTTATTACATTTTTAAAGAAAAACATGTTTGCAGCAGCAATATTAAATACTGTATAAAGACATAAAACAAATCGTTCAATTGCAATTTTTCAGCCATTATTATATATGTTGAGCTAGCTACGTCTGGGTGTTAAGCTTGCTCATCTGTAATTGGACCACCGGGCAAAAATGTTCATAAAGCAAGATATGAAAAACTACATTCTGAATGAAAAAAAAGTCTCATATCATGTATTTTAAAGGAATATGTGTTTGCTTGCACTTGTGAGTCTAAGAGAAAAAAAATACAGTGTGGAAAGTTGGAATTCTCCATTTGCCCCCATCATTCATGACTGCTCTGCTTGCCTGCATAGCGATGCACTAAAGATGAAACACATTTACCGCAAGGGGTTATATTCAGTGGTTGTGATTATAAGACTTACAGTTACAGTGTGTTTCATGTTAATTAGTGTTTTGAACCACGTTAATTACTTTAACCCTGGGCTATTTTTACCTGTTATTACCATTATTCACGCCTTCCATTTGTGGGCTATAATTCTTGACTCACGACCAAAGCACTTTACAGTACGTATCAAATTGATCTTTTTGTTTGTTTTCGAACCTTGGCTGTTGAGAAATGTGCCGTCAAATGATAACTCGAGATATGCAAGCACATATTTAGTGATCGCGCCCAAAACCGATGTCAAGGACTTCAACTGCTGTCTACCATCAGTTCCATTGTCTTACCCACAAACAGTGCCCTCCGACTTGAATGTCAAATACCGAACTTGCAGGTATTTGTATTATAAATATATTGCTAAAATCGCTAAAATTGATAAATTGCTAGAATATTGGCTAAGAAATGATGGTCTTGCAGGTGATGGAAGAGTGTATCAGCTCACAGAAAAGGATTATGAATATGACGAGCATTTTATGGTGTATAAATATTTGACAGAGAAGTTATGATTATTTCAGGAGCCGCCTCAGGAAAAGATTGAAACAGATTTGTTAAATGATTTGGAGGTCATAATGGGCCTGTGTGAAGAGTGCCGGGGTGATGTGTCCTTCCTGGATGAACTTAAGCTTTATCACTGTTGGCCACTGAGCAGATAAATTAGAAAAGGCACATGGTGTACACGTGCCTGTGCAACATATTGGTCCGGAACAACAAATCTGTATTTGGCGACTTGACTAGATTAATCTTTGCTTTTCGACAACACCACAGTTTCAATCTGCCTCGATATCAGGTAGCTGTAAGGAAAGGAGCAAAGGAAAATATGAAACCTACATTAATCAACTGATAATATAGACCTTTAAATGCAAAACTGGGGCCTGCCTCCTTTGTGTTTGACCAAGCGCATTAGCACCTCACAGAAGAGGAAGTAAGAGAGCACACAATTCACCCCACGGACCACCAAGCTGCTGTCGTTTTTTTGACCAAAACGTATGCAGACAGTGATGCCTGGAAGGGACTTACAGGCTTAAAGAAGAGAGAAGGCTCACAGGGACAAAAGAAAAAGAAAGAACATAGAAGAAACACATCTGCGTCTGCCATCAGTTTGGCTTTACACATGCCCTATCTGTAACAACACTCACAGCTCCCAGACTGTACTGTGCATTAATCAAAATCTCCCTTTGAAGGGAGGCAGGTGGAAGGTTTAGAGAGGAGTGTGAAACAGACATGACAGTCATACAGAAGAGACCAGCAGAGCTCGAGGAGGATGCAGTTTATTGACCGCACAGGCGAATTGAAAAGACAACTTTATGTTACTGCAAGGAAGACCAAGTTAACGCTTTGTTATGTCTTCTCTCGACACTTTCAATCAATTCAAACAGCCTTGGATAAAGCACAGAGTATGCAATATATACGTAAGACTGACATCTAGTAATATAATTGCTTTACAACCCGACAATGTTTAAAATATATTCTGTGACCTTTCTTGTCAGGAAGTGTGGATGCTAATGTGCGCTGTAGCTAATTTTGGAATGTATTAACCTTTAAAAAAAAGGTGTCAATCAAAATCACAGCGTATCATATGAACCCTATTACTAAGAAAAACAATGGTTGAAATGTTCAGAATGACCAAATAATAAAAAAAACATTCCAAAAGCTGATCTGAGTTGACCAGTTAAGTAGCATGCTATCACGCAGTTGAGCAGCAAGGTTCACGGTTTCAAAGAGGGCTCGTTCATGTGGTACATCAATGAAATCCTAAATAAAAGTATCATTCAGTCGCCTTACAACTTCTTTTCATCTGGGAACAAGTCATCATCATCACAATGAACTGGTTAAAATGCAATGTCCGACTGTGATTTGTGATTGATAATAACGACACGCGGTGATAATGGGTATTCATTTTCCCAGTTTCTTCTGAATACTTTGGCTAATCATTGTGTTTTTCTTTTTTTTCTTGCCCTGTTAGAGCACGTTCTCAGATGTCAGAAATTAAGTGGGTGAGTACGTTCTTTTCATGGGCAGGAATTATAAGAACAAAATACAGAAAGAAATACATTAAATGCCGGGTGATGTAGTTTCAACATACCCAGCTGCATTTAGTAACTCACATGAAAGCTCCTTGGAGGTGAGCTTATATCACAGGTCTGGCTCCAAAGTTTCCACCATACTGAGTGAGGTGCTCCATTGCTTTTATCGTAGGTTCACATTGGACCTCCAAAGAGTTGGAAGGCTAATCTGGAATATCCTACTTAGCCTGCTGCCACTGCAACCCAACCCAGGATAAACGGAGGAAAATGGATGGATGTTGGGACTCTCACTCTTGTTGTGTTTCCTCTATGCATGTGCATCATGAAACTGTCTAATGGAGACCAAATATAGAGAAACAAATATAAAAATAATACAGGTTGACTTTTCCCGTGCCTTTTCCTCTAGAACAAGCCCTTCGCATTATTAAAATCAGAGCCTGACAGCCTCAAAGGTATATCAATATCAGCGTATGTGTCCAATATGTGTCGATATGAAAACTTCTGTGTTTTTTCACAGAACATAAGGCAGAAAAAACTCTTTGGGTAATTTATAAGATGCGGAAAAACGTGTGTTTATGTACATATTCTACAAGAACATTGGCTAATATGTCAAGATCAGAATTGTATTTCTCCTTAATATTGGTGTCGGCATCTGCCCCAGAAATCCAGTATCCGCTCAATATATGTACAAAACCGTCTCTTATGAACTCCATAAGAATATATCGAAAGGCAATATCAAAAGCCAAGCTTTCAGTACAATAGGTCAACATTATAAAAACATCAGCAACAACAAGAAAATAACATGGAAAACAATACGGCACATACGCGGAAGGCCTTATCCACACTTGAGTGTAACCTTTAGGATATGCAATCCTGAATCTGTAATTTGTCCCCTAACACTTCTGGCAAGGTTGCATCCATGTGGTCAGGTGTGCAGGGGCTTGACCGGTCCATGTTGAGCTTCCTTGCACACTAAGGAGTCTGGCAGTCAGGTCAGTGGTAATGGCCAGAGCCAGATGGTACCTATCCACTGGGGACGAAGGACACAGACATGCTGGTCACAGTTTAACTTTGGAGGTTGCATATTCTTGCATTATTTAATGCTTGATTACATGCATCATTTATCACAATTATGTCTTGATAAAAGTTTGATGCAAAACACAGCAGAGGCATGCTGAATATTCAAACTTTGCCCTCTCCTGTCTAATCAACCCCAAAGAGAGTAGCGAGGGAGGGGGAAGAGAATGGCGGAAAAGAGAATTAAACAGCAGTGAGTACCTCTTTGATAAAATAATAACATTTTGTTTTTCAAAGTAGAGCGAGATTGAGTACACGCTGGAAATGAAACAAGTCACGAGGTTAAGAGAACAAAGATTAAAAAAGACGGATATCTCGATGAACCCCATTGATGATGCATCTCCTGCAAATAGATTTGTACTGTTTATTTGTTTAGTTGCAAGAGAGTGGCATTGCTCTGCTGCTAGAGTGGGACATGATTGTTCTACAATAAATAATAAACTACTTATTATACCGTATGAGGCAGTTTTTGCTGAGCTCGACTTTTGTCTAAACAGAAAGAAAATTGCCAAGCTTTTGTCAGGGAAAATGAGTATTCAGGTGTGAATATACAGTAAAAAAAAAATCTGTTTTCAGTGATGAGTCCGGTCTCGCGGCTTCATTGGACAACTCTGACAGAGCAGGAGAAATAAGATGACATGTGACAAAGGTCGCCGGTTGCACTCAAACAGGAAACGCTGGCATTTTAATGGTACGCATCTGAAGAAGTTGGTTCACCAGGAATACAGGGAATAGGTTTCAGACTGACAGTGAATTAAAGATCTTGACATGAAAGTGACAGCTTAGGAGAAGTAATACATAAAAGGTTGACACTAAAGGTCAGGTTTACCAAGCTTTCTGCGCCTCATTTCAGCATGAGATATGCATGTTATTTATCAAACAGACACACCAGAATCACTTTGCCCATCCTCTGTGGCATGTTGTGCGTATGATCGGTGAAATGCTCTTCAGATTGAGGTGGACATTTCTCTTTCTTGTTAAAGAACAGCCGCAAATTGTCACTGTTGCTTTTAAAAAGCTGGCTGAAATAGTCTGAAGAGAAAATGTGTCCGTGCCAGCAGACAAAGGGTGCGCAAAACACCAGGAAGCCTCGGCCAGTTACTTCAAAACAAATAACAAGGCTTCTATTGAAGACAGAGGCTGATGGACACAACACCTGACCATTCAAAAAACATCACACAAAGACGGGGCATGTAATGAACTGCACACGCACCACGCTGATTGCACTCTTTCGACAGTTGTGCACCTGCGCATTCGGCTGTTATTATCGGGGGATTTTTAGTCAGCTGTGTTAAAGCAGCTTCGAGAAACATCCATTCTATGTTGATTTTGGCCGCCCCTGTGGACAAAAGTAGTGCTTTCATTCATGAAGACGGCAAATATCTTGATCCGACCAATGTGTGCACAGTGGAGGATGGAGTACTGAAAATCTCCACTCGAGTACAAGTACAGTCACATAATTTACGTATTAATTACAACAGTATAGTATGTTGAGACTAAATTTCTCCCGCTGTTCTGCTCAGTGGTCATGGTCACCTCTCCAAACCAGGGATGTATGTTGGTGGTGTCCGGAGATATCATCAGTTTCCTCTGCAGGGTGAGACAGTTGGCGTTTTCAGAGCAATGGTGGGAAACAGCGGCGGCTACAGCTGTGAGCTAACGCGCAACTTCTGCCCTGCGACAACACTGAGGTGACACGCTGCCTCAAATTGATAAACAACGGTGTCATCGTCCATCAAGATGTTTCCCTGCAGACATCGTCAGACGGACATCGCCTGACATTGTACAAAACTTTACTTTCATAGCAACCATTTTGGTTCAGTAAACAGGCGGTGTTAATATTACTGTCTCAGATGTCACTTTCATGTGGTGCTGTTTAAGAGGCATGGCAAAGCTGACTGACGTCACACAGGCCACACGGGATCTTTTGGAAGCAGTGAGGCCCAAAAATACACCTGCAATCGACGTTTCCGTAAATATTCCAGCCACTTTAATTACAGTAATTGGAGTAGCTGTACTTCCATCCCCAGGTGTACACTTGTTTTGGAGATTTTTTTCTTTTTTTCCTTTTTTTTTG
Organism: Diplodus puntazzo; assembly: GCA_963678695.2. Lineage (NCBI taxonomy): Eukaryota > Metazoa > Chordata > Actinopteri > Spariformes > Sparidae > Diplodus > Diplodus puntazzo. Next base: position 21,275,547 of record OZ023155.1, read on the forward strand.
GAGAAGAGCTTTTTACAAGATGCATGGCAGCGAGGGAATGTGTGGCTATGTTAACTGTAGAATGGCAAAAGTGAAATGATGTAACATTTGTTTTGAGTATAATCATTCAAACAACTAGGTTACATGTAATTATACAGCTAACAGTTTAGCAAAATAATGGTAATTTTGTTAAGAGCGATAAGGATATCCACATTCCCTAGATATATGCATCTGTATAATTAAAAACCGGCAGCCAAATATAATGTTAGCTTAGTAGATAGCAAAGGGCAGCATAAAATTTGAGATTAGGAGCCTGATTCATACCTCCACATTTCTTTTGTTCTTCAGTAAATTGTTATTGTTTTTTCATTACTGGTCCTGCCCCAGTTTCAGCCATAACCACAAAATATTGCACAAGAAAAATAAACATAAAGAAAAATCTCCTGCTTTTTTTTTTCAACTTGCTAACATACAATTCGCTGCGAACACTTTGTCTAGGAAGATGTAAACATTGGCTCTTCTGGTTCTACGTGCAATAAATCATTGAGTCTGAATAACCAATATAACTAATATAGGGCATATAGAGTCGTCAGTATTAAACTGAGACTGTTTCATAGAAAAAAAAAAAAACTTGTTGCTCCTTTAATGCCAGCTACATTCTCCACCTGTTCACTTCTGAGCTTCTTGGATCCTCTCTCTTTCTCTGTGCTGCTGCCGCTGCCTCATCGGTGTGACTCGTTAAATCTATTTCATGAAAAATGTCTGGTAATTTTCTATTCGACGTAGCTGGACTCACATTACCTCATTCCCTCCAGACTTTGTACGTGTGCAGGTGCCTCATTATTCAGCAACTCAATTTTCAGAAACACAATATTTAGTTTTCACTTTAATTCCTGAGCTTGTTTGTGCCTCTAAGTTGTAGAAGTTCTGGCTTTGCGCTGCAATTTTTGAAGCCCCGCTTTGCAATATTTGATTAATAAACAGTGCAAGGCAACGGCAGCGGAATCAGTCGAGCATTAGCACAGGATGTTAATTTGTATAGTCGGATTCTAACATAGACAGCATGAAACATGTACTGCAAGCTGCAGGACACTTTCTTCTAAGGCAAATATGGCCGTGAGTGTCTGAGGGCGAAGCCTACTTAATAACAGCAATCCTCTAGTGTTCTACACATTGACCTTTCACCTCTTGGATTAAACTGAAAACAATAAATCCTCCAAAGGTGAGCTCCGTACCTAAATGAAAATCAGGATGATGTCCTTTAAAAATGTGCAGATTGGATACTCTCCTCCTCGCTTCCCTTTTAATATATATAGCCAAGTGCAGGATATAAGATAATAAACCAAGTGGATGTCAAACTGTGAGAATACCAGACTCGGCTTCGAAAGCACCGGGGGACTGATGTGTTTGAGGATGCATTCACATTTTTGATTGGATTATGTAAAATAAAAATTGAATTCTAAATCCATTTGACTGGGACTCTGTGAAGGCTGTCCAGGGACGGAGACATCATTATGAATATTAATTGTTAATAATTATCCTTCTCCTCAGGGTAACTCGTATTTCAGGACAGCGGAAGTTGATTTAGAGACAGGCAAAAAAAAGAAGAAAGAAAAGCGGATGACAGAGATGGAGAGACAGGCGGAGAGCGCAGGAAATAAACGAGAGGGAGGAAGTGCAACAGTATCTTTACTGACACCGGCACATTCCTTTAACTTGTCAAGAAAACTCTCTGTTGTATACATCGCTTAGCGGCTCGAGGCAATAACATGAAATCCAGATTAGCGTCAGACCATCTGCTTTTGAATATTTGTGTGAACTCAGAGGATTTCGCTTAATTCCAGCGCTGTAAAGAGAGCTGCCATTGATTTCCTGAGCATTTCGTAAGTACAGCTGTCTGTATTGAAGCTCTAAGGACCTATTCGAACCATTCATTTCAGTTTTTGCAAGGTTTATCAACCTCAAATCAGTCTTTCTTACCTTATGAATGCTGTCTGAGTATGTGTGCAGGTATGTGTGTTTCAATGAACAGCAACTAGTCAAAAAATTTGTGGAATTGAGTCATGTCCTTCTTTAGCCAGATCCTTGAAATCTTCTTATATGTCTGTAAATCTCTGAACACTTTTCTAAAAGTGTCAAATGTCTCAAGCACAAACAAGAATTGATAACATATTAATTTTAAGTTTAAGGTGGACACTTGAGAATATGGCAAGGAATAACCATTTTGTTATCATAATAAAATGACGGATGATATTTACAAAATTAGGCCAAATCTAATGTGATATAAAATGAAACAAAAAGAAGGCTGTGATTAGATGCTCCGCAGCACAGAATGGCTTGGTTTCGCCTCGCCGTGAATTTACATGCCGTCACCCTGAAGTAAAAGTCACCGTGCTGCAATAGTGAGGAAACCAGAACAGTCAACCTCATTTCCTGTCGAAAAGGCTCGATAATGCCAAGCAGAGGAGCCTAACAAGACCGCGGTCTTCTACAAGTCAAATGATCTTACTTGACTGTTTCCAGGAAATTGTTTCCTGCATCGCCTTCAATCACCAGAGCGCAGAGCCGATGAACATTATTGAGGAATGAACTGACAGGCATTTATATGCTCTGAATAGCAGCACTCAGAGATCTCATTGTGGACTGCAGAACACGCTCGGCAAATCAGTGTGAATGTACTTCGGCTTCATTGGTCAAAGTTTCAGGGAATGTGTCAAACTCATTATGATTTCCTGAATCAGTCGACAACTTTTAGAGATTCTCGTAGCATTAGTAATCATGGCTATAAATCTAAATATATGTCTATACTTGTACTGTACTTGTCTATACACTATTATAAAATATGAAAAAAAACTTGAAATATGAAAAAAAATGCCAGAATATGTAAAACACATTCACCCATATATATGAAAATGAGGCATTTGTTTGTGCCCTTCATGTAACAAAATGTCTGTAAAAACATTCAGTCAGCTTTAGATTATCTTGTCAAATTTAAATACAATGTTTAATTCCATTTCAGTGTTTAACTTATAAAAGAAAGGCCATTTTATAGTTAAAATAAATCTTTTTTAATTAAACATTTCTTTCCGCAAATTATATGATTTTGCCTAATGCTGGAAGGTTTTGCACCAAAAATTGAAAAATACACATCAGCAAAATCTGTACTATAGACAGACTAATACAGTTGATTTTTTTGCTTGTGAAATTACAGTGTTTTACCATCAATTTTACAAAATGTTTTATTTTCACAGTATAACATATACATCTACATATGATGGTGGTAAGAAAAAAAAAGGGAAAAAAAGTCAATTAAAATACAGTTTCTTGATTTGGGGTAGGTAACCATTTTGACCACAGTGACATACAGGATTTTAAGGTCATTTGCTATTTTGCTATTTAACATTTCTTTACCCTGATTTTTAAACATGTTTTAACAGTGACATGCTTGATTGTTGTTTCTACTGGATACACTTCAGATGATGCAATAATAACAATTTCTCTAACAGCAAGTTATTTTTGAGGTATTGCTTCTGCCCACCCTCCTGTAGCTACATGCACACAATGGATATTTGGTGGAGCTTTATCCCTCTTCCTCAAATCACTGAGGTATCCAAAGGTGCAGCGAAATGATGACTGCACAATTTTCTCATGCCTTTTATTTTGCACACACTGATCACGTGCAGATTTTGTTATGCAGCTCAGTGAGAGAGAGTGCTCGAGCCTATAGAGTCTGTTAAAGGTCAACGCAAAAAAAATGCTAACACGGTATGACTAATCAGAATTCAACACATAATCAGAGAAACTTCAGTCACTCATAAATAGATAAGATAACATAAATAAACAATGCTGTATAATAAATAAGCCATGTTCTAAAATGAACTGGGGAGAATCCCATCAAATATTTCTGCACATGTGAAAAAACGGAAATAAAAATGACAAGGTGATAACTAATAGCTATTTTTACAGGTTAGAAATTAATGGAGGATGGTTAAGGCCACAAAAAGAACACAGCTAGAGCATATCCACCTTGGAGGGAATTTATTATCTTGTAAAAGTGCATTTTAACCTTTAACAGGGGCTTAATTATTCATACAAGCGACAGAAAAAGAACACTATTACAAACTGTCACGTCAGCCAGCCACCTACATAATGTTAATGCCCTTTACATGCCTTATATGTTCCCAAACAGCTGAATATATTGGCTGAGGGAGAGTCCGGCCGTCACGGTGAGTGCGCCAGGCAGGGGTCAGTCAGTGGGTATTTTACACCCTCACCATCGAAGCGGGGCAGTTTTAAGTGAAAATGGTCTGCAGTTAGGGTTAGTGCACAAATGCATGCAGATGCTGGTTTATATGTTCAGGTGGCTGCCATTAATCTGCCCTTAACAAAACAAGTTACAAGAGGAAGCGATCTAGCAAGTTAACATGTTCAAAACTGGCATCATGTAAAAAGAAACAATTAAGAAATTGAGTTTCTAGAATTTGGGATTCATTCAAAGTATTATTATCTCTATAAATTAAATGTCTGTTTCTCTTTACCAGCGGGCAGGACGTAGATTTTTATAGGGCGTATACCAGGTGTAAGGTGGAGTCTGGTTGCAGCTCAGAAAGTTTTTGCCACTGTTCAACATTGTTCCATGTTAATTATAAGAATGGTTATTAGTGTTTCACATTGTACTGTACTATCATATATCTATTACCATGCTATTATGAAGTTATTGTTGTTGTAGTTGTTGACCATCCCTAATTTGTTTGTTTGTTTGTTTTTCTAATCTTAAATTGTATTTATGTCACTTTTTCTCATCCAGACATTGAAACACACACACACACACACACACACACACACACACACACACACATACACACACACACACACCATACCTAACGAAAATTATTTCTGCGTCCATGTTACCAAATCATGTGTCCATATTTGTCACTTGTGTCTATGATTTCTTTCATCATGCTTTATCATCAATAATAAATAAATAAATGAATAAACACTGATCTTTATTAAAGCATCTATATGAGTAGATGAGAGCCACACCTTTCAACCTTTTCACAACCATCAAGTCCCTCAAAATAAAATGTTGGCAATTTACATTTCTCAAAACCACAAAAAGGGTGATTTGAGTTGCCTTGATTCGGATTACTTGTATATGATCTGATTTTCATGTTGGTTGAGGGGATGGTAGTGGTGTGACAGAAAGGGGAGAAGGCTGTCAAGCCAGAGACTGTTCAAGACAGTGTTTCAACATTTGTAAGAAACCAGGTAAGGATTAACACAATGTTTTTCTAACAATGTTCTAAAAAAAATGTTATTTTCTAAACCCAGGTGGTTTTCTGTGCCTAAACATGGCAAGATGCGTGATGTTCTGACAGCAAAAACTGAAAATTGAATATACAGAAAAGTAAAGACTCTATAGCAAACTGAAACTTTCAACATATCTTGCAAAATATATACATTATTCTGGGTATGTGGTAAGTAAGTGTACGTTTCTTCAGGTTTTCAGTTTTTCATTTTGTTTCATTATAACTATTAGAAAAAAAAACAGAACAGCACCACTGGTTGAACATATTTAGGGAGGAAAACAGGAAGGCCACAAAAGTGGAGATTCTTAGCAAACCATTCACAGGTAGGGCACACTGGCAATCTTCGGTGTGCACACTGAATAGTCCTGAGTGTGAACTGGAACACTTCAAATATGCATCTACATAAGACGTGCCTGAAATGGGCCACTAGTCATTTCACAATATTCCACACTGCCTTTTGACAGCTCCTTTTCACTGCCTTCCAGGGACTCCCTCCAGTGCCAAGAGATTTCAGCCGCCACCGCAGGGGACGGGCTGCTTTCCCCAATAGCAGATTATTAGACCACAACCTTCATCATGGTGTGTGAAGTAGCTGAATGGAGAGGAAGTGTCTATTTCTGATCAAAGAGGATCTCACTGAGACCAGCTCTCGATGCCGCCTTGTCGCAGCCCTCCGAGTCATTTGTTTGTTTTTCTTTGTGTGTTTTTAAAAAGCGATTCTGTGATTAATCCAGGGTGGCACGAGAGCCAAAGTTTAAGCAAATGAATTATTCAACTATTATTATCAATTTACTAATTTCATGATATCGGAAGCCTGTCTTTCATAAAACATGAGTCAGAAATTGGGTTATGCCTCCCAAAAGATTTTACCAAAAGACAAGATGAACCTGCAACGCATTATAGGTGAGGATAAATGGAGGTTTACGTGCTGCATTCATTTAGAGAGACATCCCCAGATATTAAGAGTTAAAAAAACAAGTTATCCCGCATGTATTTAATTTGAACAGAGCGCAAGCTGAGAGTCCTCTCGTTAGAGACGTGTCGAACCGAAACTGCGACAACAATTAAACTAAAGCTGCATCATGATCCTCTCAATGTGTCACATATTTAATTGGCTTCTCTTTCTTTACCCGGCACAAGAAAATAATGTGGCGAAACACAACGGTAAAGAAACAGTGTGTCATTTAGCTGTCAAAAAACAACATTTCCAAGTCAGAGTTTCGTCAACTTACACAAAGAGTTTTGTTCTTCATTCTCTGAATCTATGTCAGATGAGTGGGGCACACACACACAAAAAAAAAAACGAAAAAGTCCTTGAGAGAATTACAGACTACAGTAATTAGAACATGTTTTATCATTTGGAGGATCTTCCACCACCCATGCATCTCACCTCCAGTGCTTCAGTTCTGACCTTGAACTACAAAAAAACTCTCTTCAGAAGAGAAACTTTCCCAGAAATTAGTTTTAAATCAATACATTTAAACTTCTAACCTCTTTACCCAATTATCTCTCTCTGCTAAAGTCTTTCTGGATCCACTCCAGCTGTTGTATCTAGTTATCTGAGCAGCACTATCAGAACAAAATTGTTTTGTTAAATCTCCTAAATGACCATTGGCATTGTTATTTATGAGTTAATGAGCTGTGAGGGTTTTTCAAGGGTTTTATATAAGCTGTCTTTCAGCGTAAACATAAAGAGACAGCTTATATAAATGCACAAGTTAACAAGAAGTAAATTATACAATAGCTTTGAAAGAAAAAGGTCCCTTTTTTTTACACGTTCTTCACTCAGTATTTACATTTTCTTCACTTGTAAGGACAAGCTAGGCCACTCAGAAACGTAAGGACACTGTTCTTTCACATGACAGAAAGTTGCACAGGCTTGCATGTTGACATCCTTTTAAACTGTCACCGAATGACATGTATCCAGACCATTTGTTTAATCATTTATCACAAAGAATTTATTATTTTATTTATGTTAGAAGTGACTCTAAATTGGTACAAAAAGGGAAACAGCCACTAATAGAGACACAAACTTCACAAATCTTTACAAGTGGTACATGCTGTAGAATGTCCTTTAATTAATTCAATTCAAGTATTTCCATTTAAATATAGTTCTATAACTATTTACTAAGCAAACAACCTTGAAAATGTGTTGAGGTTGTTTGTGTTGTGGGTGGACTGAGTCAAACCACAACACACTGCCACAGAAATCGTTGCATTTTAACAATTTCTTGGCATAACCTTGATAAATCTTCATAAAAAACAACAAACTAAAGCACATACACATTCACTGAGCAAAAATAATGAAAAGTAAAACATATGCGTGACGCATCATAACATATTTTAATGCAGAAACTTAAATCCTAAAATATTGCACTTTACACTGATAATGAAAGAAACGTCCGGCATGTTGTTTGTTTTCACAGACCAAAACTTGACAGTCACGTGACATGGACATAGGACAATAAAAAAGATTAGACAGAATAAAATGTAAGTATATCTCCCAATTTAAGAGCCATTATTCTGATGCTACTACATTTTGCACAGTGGACCGAGGTAGCTATTACACATTTTGATGTGACCAGTCTGAGTCAAATTAAGGGCGTTCTCACCACGTTAGCTGTTTGGTTTATTTGACTGTTTTGTTTATTGAGATCCTTGCCTCAGTGTTTCTCTAGGTGTACTCTCTTTTCTTTATTTTCTTCATATTATCTATTCTATCCCCATCTAAACAAATCAAACCACTGCCTCTCCAACTCTCTAAGAAAATATCTGACATATTGTGGTTTGCTCAGCGGGCAAATCTTGAGATTGTAGTCAACAAACAAACGCTGGTGCTCCAGACGAGTAAAGGTTGAAATCTTCTAACATTTAGGGAAGAGCAAACTTCCGCTGCTCAAGCATAGCGGAGCAGGGATTTTTGGGTTTGTGATAAAAAAGACTTTATTACTTACATGATATTTGCACAATATCAGGTCTAAGGAATACGCAATAAAAGAAGCCAAATCGAAACTACCCAATATGGAATTGAAGCTAGGGTTGGTGGTATTTCGGAGGATTTTTTTTGTTTGAAAATCTCTCAACACCCAAACAGCAATCAGTGAATCAGATGCCCTGAGAAATGGAAAACAAAAAGAACAAATCTTGTGGTGGAGACTGTTTTTTCGCGCACTCTTCCAGAGAGCCGGAGGGAAATATTTTGGACATCTTGGGGAAGTAATTACTGAATGACGCTCATTATTGTCGCCCACCTGTTGTACCAATTACCCAATTTTGGAGTGTATGAATGTGTGAAAAAGGGTCACGTCAGGTTCTCCTTTTCATTTGAAAGCCTGTTGAAGGCCTGTCATGGCTGAAACAGTCATTGTTTTAACCGTCATAATAAAGCATTTTATCTAATTAAGGTCCTTCATGCGTGGATAATCGATATGTTGCTGCTTGTAGGGTTAAAAAACTTGGTCAGCAAGTTGATTCTTATGGAGCAGACACAACGGACTCCGTCCTATCACTGATGTATCTCAAATTGACATTTTCTCAGAACGATGTTCTAACAAAGGGTTCCCCTTGGGTAGTGAGGCTAATATAAGTGTCTGAGCCCACCACTCAATAACACTCTCAGGAGTCGTGTAAACAGCAACTTAAATGGGATTTTCAAAATGCTAATTGAAAAGATCTGTCCAGCAACGAGCTGATACGTTGCTTGATGTTTTACCAGTGTAAATAGCGCCCGAGGCCAGACAGTTGGCACATTTTTCATCAGTACTGGAAGGAGGATATAAAAGAGTGAATTTAATTATTTCATTTTCTATGCCTCAAGTAGCCAACCGATAGTATAATAAATCAATGGCATTTCCATGAATACTAATTGTGGGTTGCGGGGATAGTTGGTGTAGCCGATAGTTTGGAATTTGATCAGGTTTGCAAAACCAGCCAGCCGAGGCTTCTGCCTCTCTCTGCCGTACCCCACAGAGGCTGACTGCTGCCTCTTTGAAGTTGAGGTGCAAAATCAATTGAACACGTCTGGGAATAAATGAACTTGTTTGGAGCTTAATTTCCAACGGCTGAAGGCTTTCTGCCGAGTTATTTATGAGAACAGGTGGGGCATTCTCTTTCCTCCTCTTAAAGAAATGTATTTCATGGCCGGGCGCTGGATAGATCCATAAATGAGGGAATCTGTGCGTGTTTGTCTTATTTTCACTTCAGATAGTCTGCCATTTGGCAAATAATCAATCTCAGAATAGAAATGTTACTCAAAAGAAACATGTCAGATGCTTCAAATGAAGAATTCCCCAGACCTAACTGACATAGATTAACGCAGATTAACTGGCCTGCTCTGTCCGTTACTGGATAGTTCTATACTGCCAACCCAGGTTTTTAAAGCATCAAGAAGAGATTTTAAGGTTACCAGACGGTTAAGCAAACTGCTTTGGAATTTTTTTTCCAAAAATAATTTACAACATCCTAGTGTCTCCAAGCCATTTTAAAATTGCTTTGAATGGTCTTAGTTTTCAACAAGCAGCCATCTGTGCTTGTTTTAGCCTTGCGATGGTTTTTGATCAAAACCAGACATTGACTGGACTGCTGCTCTTGGGGCACTCAAAGAATTTTAAACTTCATTATCAAAATATTTAAAAAAAACCTACAACCTTATGCTTTATTTTAAACGCTCAAAATAAGAGAGTCTCCCAGAAATAGAAAATGTATAGGGCCGACACATGCATGCACTTGTTTTTACGAGCATTTTTACATGTATGTGCTATCTTTCAACGGTGGCCCCGACAACAGCAGATGGGAAAACATAACTGGTAATTAAAATGAGTGGTTATGGTTTTCAATCTGCTGTTGTAATTTGTGATTTGCACTTCAGGGCCATCGAAGACTTTCCATAAATGTGGAAAATAATAACAATAACTTCTGATGAATTTATATTTAGTCTTTGTCAATAGTGGGCCATGTGTTAACTGTTAAATATTTCCAATGAATAAGTAGTTCATTTAAAGAAAATGATGAATGAAGATAAGATTAGACCTCACAATGTAATGTTCACACCTGAGTCATTTTCATCACCAGATGTTATTTACCTCAGCACTTATTAGCGCAGTATTTAGATTTCTCTAACATGCCAAGAAAATAAACCTTTATTACACCATAATTACTTCCATGCCTGCCGAATCTCGTTTGTAGCATTAGACCGCTGACACTATTCCCACACAACCTCAAAAGAGCTGATAATTGACTACTGTTCTCTGACCACAAAAAAAAGAAAAACCCACTGAAACAGCAGCCCGAGAAAAGAGAAATAAAAAAGTGACTTGATTAGGGGGAAAAGGAATCAGTAAGAAGGAAGAAAGTCTAAGCTCTTTAACTGGTGCTCCTTTGCATATAAATGAGAGATTAGGCAGAAACTATATCTTACTGCCCGTTAGAATACATATGCCTAATTACAATATATTCATAAAGTGAGAGTGTAATTTCCACAAAGGAGATTACAAACGAAGCACAAGGTCAGGAGAAGCCCTTTCTGTTCCCCGCATACCATTAGGATGATGATGCTGATGCTGCACAGAAAATGACTCATGCTCATTGGTTCTCCTCAGAGATTATGTTTTTTCGGTCTAAGTATAAAGATGGGATAAAGAGAAGGGGAGTAAGTATTAATGAGTTATACCTTGACAATGTTAATGAAAACATGCAAAGAAGGGAGATTGCACTTTTGTCAACCTGTTCCTGTTTGAGCGGCAACCGATGACTCTCCTCGACTTAACTTAATGACAATGATCTGACGATTTGAAAGTTCTAATTTTGATTCTCCAAGTCCCTGAAGGCTTACTCTTGCGTAAAATCATGAAAACCAAAACAGTATCCAACCTCTTCTCATTTTTTTTTTTTTTTTTTTTTTTTTGCAGTGGTCTACAATACAATAATCAAACTCTCAAATTAAACACCCTTTGAGGATGAAGTGATGACGAAGCCGGCGGCTGCAGATGTTTAGATTACATGTCTCCGTTGCCCACATGCTTACATGGATGATCGGGCTCCCAATCAACTCCCTGCCTGTTCTGCTCGCCTGTATGTGTGTATGAAAGGCTGAAAGCAGGAGATTTGCAGTCTTAAGCAATGGCCTCAAAGTGTGGATTGTGACCCACCTGTGAGTTTTGGGATACTTCGAAACGGGTCCCTAAACGGTGACCAATAAAATCACTGTCAACTATAGACCATCCGTCAGTAAAATAGTTTCCCTGCGATCCCCCCTGTTGCTCTTAAATTCTGGAGTTGTTTGTAAAGAATGACTGCTTGTGATTCTTCGAGCTAAATAATCTGCACTGAAATACATTTCCACTGAAAGCACAAGAGATTGTTACTTCACTGCTGCACCATTGTGCGTTTAAATAAAACAGTGTTAGGAGCTTCGTACTGGTGGTAAAATTGTATTGGCACTCCTACAATGTATGTGTTACTCATCGTTATATTAACCTTAGGTCAGGAGAGGATTGCATTAATAAAGGAATGGGCCACAAAAAAATCCTTGCCGTTCAAAGGAACAAATCAATAGCCTGATGTGCATGGCCGGTGAAATGTAGAAATGATAAATTATATCTTGTTGTCTGTTGCTGATCATTCATGTATTAATCCATAAACTCAGAGTGAATGCCTTCCTTTGCAGGTCAATTTTTATATATTTGTGTAGGTGTGTGTGAATGTCTGCTAAATGAGAATATTTACAGTCAGTTATCATGACCTGTTCTGAGCTTTACTGACAATACAAATAGTTTTTCTGCCTTTATATGCGAGAAAATCTGATTTTATGGGGACTTTAGGATAAAAGTTTTATATGTGAAGTACAGGTACACATCTACAAAGATAGACTTACAGAAAAAAATGCCACTTGTATCAGACATAAACTCTACTTAGTGAGGAAACTGAGTTACATGTCCTTTTCTGTGGTCCATTTGTTAAAGGGTAACTCTGCCAATTTAACACATGAATGTGTCTATACAGATCTTGGGGATAAGGGTATAAGCCTTTTGTGGCTCCTGAGGAAGCTGCATGTCATCTGATAAACTGCCTTGAGTTGAATTGTGGGTAATGTAGGCACCACACCAGCATTCCAATGGTCTAATATTGTACTCATGAAACGTTACGCTGTTTATTTTTTTTTTTATTCCACGTTCTTCTTCCTTTACAAAACCTGGTGCATACATTATCCACAATGCAACTTAGCCACTGTGTAACATCAAGCCACAAAAGGCTTTATAAATTTTTTTCACATATTGCATGTATTAGTACATGCCAAGACCCTCTAAAGTAAACTCACTTTAATGTGTAAAATTAGTGGACTTACCCTTTAAGCAAGACATTAATCAATACATTTCAATATTAATCAATACAAAAATCAAATAACTTTACTGTCATCTAAAAAAAGGAAGGACGCATTCGCTCATTCAATTAGGTGTTGGAACATTAATGAATTCTTTCTGCCCTTGAGCTACATTTAATAGTGCAGTATCTAACTTCCACACACACACACACAAAGCACATCGACATGGAATGAACATTTTACAGTAATCAATCCCATGATTCAATGCTGTGACCTCGACATGTTTTGCATCTTAATTTATCAATCTACTCCAAATCGAATGTCACTGAGGAAGTTACTGAAAATTCCTTGTCCAATTATTAGCATGTGAATGACTAAAAGCTCTTATTTCTGGTAATGCTCAACCGCAGTCTTTTCATTAGAATTTTAATGGAAACCGCTTATCTCAGTCCCGTCTTTCAGGTGTTCAAAAGACCTCACGTTAAGTAAAATAATCCCCAAAGCCAGCACAATTACAGCTAATTCCATTTTAATTCAGTCGAAAGGTGATGTGACAGGGAGCATTTCAAATGTCGGCAGGTGGTAAAAAAATGAAATTTTGGTTTCAATTATGGCGGCTGAGTCTGACGGGGGAAGTCTTGATTCAAGCTCTGTGGCGCCTGAAGGACTACCTGTTTAACATCAGAGACTATTGTTTAGTGGGTCTGTTTCAACAACAGCTCTAAGGTTGCTTTCTGAATGAGCATAAATATCATTTCAAATTTGATACCAATTAATTTCGGATGAGCAAGCTGTCCTCATACTACAAACAATACAGGTAAAGACATGAAACTTGTATTCATGTATTTTGACTCACTTCCCTACATCAATGGTTTTTCTGCATAACGTTCATGAACATAGTCCAAATTTTAAAAAAAACATCCTTTGACATTATCATATGTGAGCTGCTGTTTTAAAGCAAAAATGCAACACATTTATTTATCTTATAAAAAGAGTAAATTCTAGTACTACTAATAATAATAGTTTGTGAGATTTTTGTAGAATACTGCAGCTTTTACAAGTTTATTGAACAGTGCAATTATTTAATCAAGCTTAAAATGTTGATTAATGTAAATTAATCATAGTTAAAGGCTGTGTCCATGTAGTTATAATTAATCAGTCATAAATAAATGGAAATTTGTGGAAATAATTAGAAAACTCTTCATACTTTTGTGGTCAGAGGCCATGTGGGTACAAGTTTTCAAATGAATGCTTTCAGGAAGCATTCCAGATGTGGCACACCTCCACAGCACATAGAGTTATTGATTTAAATAAACATAGGATGGATAATGAAACATATTAACATACAGTAAGCTCAAAATGTACAGTCTGCACAAAGATTAGCATAAAAAAATAAATAATTCAAATCATCCCCATCTCACCCAATTGGCATGACTTTGTTTAAGATTGACATCAGTAAAGACAAAGGATGGTCAACTTAGTGAAATGTTCAAACTTTCACACACAATTTAATTAATTATACTGTTATGGTAATTAATCAAAACACCTAAAACATCATGCTTTCCAGTTTTTAGTCCCTTAATTCCTGGTCAACCTTTCAATCTAGTCACAGGGAAGTTGTTATCATCCTGCATACAAACATGTTCCATCAGCTGTCTGTCATACATTACATGGATTTTAATGGCTTATTATCTGTAAGATGCTTCCAACTTTAAATGGGCACTATGTACTGTTGGAGAAGAAATTTAAATAATAATATTATATGTACAATATTAATGAGGTAATAATGCACATTCGGAAATATGTATAACCCATCACTGAATAAACAAGCTGGGAAAATAAGGTCCCCAGAGTGCTGCTTGAAGCTAGAAAGGTGGCAGGGTCTGCCACTTATCAACAAAGTAAAACACGTGTTGTCCTTTAAGATCAGTTTGTTTATTGAGTTTTTTTAGTCATGAAACAAAGACAGTTCTTCATTATTCAGCTTGTTTAGACACACACACAAAACAACGACGACCTTTTCTCTTCTGATTAAAATGTCTCTAAAAAAATCACATGGTGCATCTTTAATAACAACACTTTTTTATCACAATTCTAATAGCCTACCGTTACTTATCATTTTTATTTCACATTACTGCTCCTAGTGGAAAGATTTCCTTCTTGTGAATGTAGTCTACTGCCAACATCCAAAACAGGTAAGACTGATCAAACCAACAGACAGATAATGTTCTTCCCGGCTTCAGAGTACTGAGAGTGGGGGTCTCAATCATTACCAGGTACCACAAAGCAGGCAATAACAGGCGAGAAACAAACCGGTCTACAACCTCTTCCAACACACTGTATTCAGAGACAGCTGGTGTTGACAAGAATCCTTTTGAGATTGCCTGGTGGACAGGTATGAGTCGGCTGTGCTGGAGCCTGGGTTTCTCCTCTCCTGTGTACAGATTTACTACAGACTACAGAGGTTAATCAACAACCCCTCTTCGCTCTCTCTCTTTCATCTCAGCCCTCTGTTCCTAGCTCAGGACTCATCTGGAGGGAATATTGGCAGAGTGTTTGTTCCTTGATTGGCTTTGGGGGAGCGATCCATACAGATGTGTCTGTTGTGCCCATGTGGATCAGATTTCTGGAGGGGGCCAAGACAGACTGAAGCCATCAGATCTCTCTCTAAATGGCCTTTGGGTCCAGGGAATGACTCTCTCCCGAAAGAAGAACAGTCATTGATCCTCACCCAGGCATTAAGTCTTGATGGAACAGCCTGGGTTTTCATGGGTTTCATGAACTGTCCAGTTTTAATATTTTTCTTTCTCTTGATCTACCAAAGGCAATACTATTCTTATCAGCAGTAGCTGCTAGAAAATATAAGAGTAGATCACATACAGTGTTGCAAACTGTCGTCCAAATAACCTACCTAAAAATGCACAGTGATATAACGATCTTTCACCAATAAGCAAATGTTTGAGAGGTGTTCTTGATGTGCTGATGATCCTCTGGCAGGTGAGAACAGCATGTAGCACTAAGCATCATCTCTCTAGCAATGCCAGTCTCAGTTTGAAACAGTAAAAATGAAAAAGACCATGGGAAGCAATAGCAGTAAAAAAAAAAAAAAAAATAGTGAAGTTACAGTAAAAAGATTGGAGAAATACTTATCAAAAGATGGATAATATCAAGGTTCAAGACATCAAGTCTGCAATTCTTAGTGAGCTGTAATGAACTGAATGCTGAGGTGTCCTTTGGCCTTGGTGTGTTCTGTGTGAGAACCAAACAAATGTGGTTTTAGGTGATGGAGGCCAAAGGCTCCTAACAGTACTCAAAGAGCAAAATAACTCTGACGTACTGGATTATAAGAATCATGGCCAGTGCAATTTGAACACAATATGAATAACTTCAAATGAGATGGATGATTTTACTGCTAGTCAGTTTTACAGGCCAGTGTCACGGTGATAGAAAATACATGTGGTGTCAAAAGACGAGCGGCCGTATAAATGAACTGGAAATGAGCCATAAAAACTTGGCTGAGGCCTTTTTTTAAAAAGCACTGCAGTAGTCCAGGCGTGACTATATGACAGCATGGATAATTTGCTGTGTCTTGACAGAAAGGGCTTCATTTGGCATTGTTTCTCAATTGAAAAGAAAATACTGAGCCAGCATTGATTCATATGTTTTCAAAGTGACTCTTGGTACATGTATTTCCTTAGTTTTTAACCATATGCAGTTAACTTACACCGATACTAAACTGTTGACCCTAATGGGTCGTTTTTGATGTCGAGATTAAGATAACTAGTGCAATACCCGTAGGAAGCATGTATTCCTATAGAAAAGTGGGAGGTTAAGTAGCCTTTTCATGGATGGCCAAATGATGTTGTGTTTGAAGGTGGGCCTTGTTTGACTACTTTTGATTATACCATTATATTTCACCTTAAAAACAATTTACTTGGTGTCATTATTTTCAGCACAACCCCACATGTGTGACTGTACAGTTATTTTTTCATTTTGACATACTATATTAACACTATGGACCTAAAATCACTATATAACATAAAATCAGAGTAGGAAAAATTTAGATTTTTTACCGTGAAAACCACAAATATGTTTAATGAACCAATTGCATTAGTTATAATGCAAATATAAATTGTTGTCTGCTAAATTTGTGCATAAGTTTGTGAAATTTACAAAGTTATATGTAACTATTTACATTCAAATGCAGGCAATGCTCAGGTCTGCCTGAGCTCCTTCCAGCTCAATGAAGAGCTGCACTGCCTGCTCCACATTCAGCATCTCCTTATTGTTTTGACTCACAGCACAAAAAAACGACTCCACTACACACTAAACACACTACACTAAACACTATATAACAAACTAACTATACACTCCAAACACGCTAGATGTCACAAATCTCTCAACTCTCAAAACTCGCTATCTCTGTCGCTGTCTCCAACACGTCACTGCTGCTGTCACTCATCCGCCGACGTCCCTCCCACAACTTCCTAGCAGCTCGCTACACACGAACATCCACAGATTCCGATTCCACTTTGTTGTCCGCGCGTCTCCGGATCTCCTCAGACCCGAACAGACTCGGTCCAGACTCGTTTAGTCTCATTAATCCACAATAGTCAGTTTAGATGCACAGAACAGAACAGAACGGGACCGAACTGCCGGCAAAATCCTGTTACAGCTCATGTCGCTGCAGGTATTAATCAGCTTGTTTCTTAAGGTATGTCGTGGGCTTGAGCTCTGCAGTGATTGGCTCTGGTGCGCACATGGCTACGGTGTGCAGTGATTGGCTCTGGTGCGCACGTGACTGCGGTGGCTCCGGTGGACAATGCTTGCGGAATTTGTAAAGCATTTATGAAATAATTTATTAACGGTATCATTGCAGTCCAAACAAATCCAACAGGCACACCCTTAAACCAAGCAGCAGCCATGTTGAAACTCTCAGGTCAGTTTGATCCTGATCCGCAGAGATATTTGAGTAACACACACACACACACACGCACACACACACACACACACACACACACACACAGACAGCCAGAGATTCCTTGCTTTTATAGAGAGATGAATGGTGAAAATATTGAAAACAGAAATAAAGAAAATCAACCACCCCACCAGGGTTTTGGTAGTCTTTGATTTCTATGTTAACACAGGTTTTGGGGCAGCATGGTACCCAGGAATACCACAGTCAGTCAGCCACTTAGAAGTCTTTTCTACAAAAGTGAGGAAATAGTTCAGACTAAGATTAATGAGCACCGGTCCTGAGACAAAGTTATCTTAAAAGGCTAAGAAACAGGAAGGGGGGTATTTAAATATCTTACCCTACATATGTTACATAGCTTGTTGCATTGCCCGGCCGTGTCTCTACCATTACGGCAATCGCACTCTTGGTAGTTGTTTTTTCTGTTTCTCCCACATCCTGTCCCTGCTTCTTCTACCTCGTTGTGCTCTTGGCGGCTGGTTATCTTCAATTTTTCTGGTTGGACAGTCAACACCTCCAGTGTGGCAGGGATTGGCTTTAAAAATCAACAAATCTATTGAATTATAGTCGAGTCCCACCAGCAGAGTGAAAAACAACTGTGCTAGGCAAATGCTAAGCTGAAACTACATGGAAAGAAAGAACTACACACCCGATAATTAAAGCGCGCAAATGCAACACAAACTACAGCAAAGTATGAACCATAACAAGCACTAAACATGCAAATAGTCATGCAGAATTCAATGCATGCCGTGTGCCGTGCCATAACACAAGAGGACAAACCCAAGGACACCAATCATCCAGAAAGAGTTACCAAGGTGCTCAGACAGGAAGTAATTAACTGGAGAAAACACATGATGTAAGCATAATTATGATATTTAATATAATTTAGAGTAAACAATTAACTAGACATGCATGTGTGTGGAATGTGGCATGAAAGAAGCAGGAGGATACCTGGATTTACTCAGCCAGCAGGATGATGGAGTATTCTTCAGCGGAGTAACAGCACCACTTTTGGTTTCCTCCCCTCAGGAATCGCCTCTGGGAAAATTTCAAATATGTCCCCTCTCTGAATTTGATATTACATTCTCGCCCCCCTGAGCACGTGTAGGCGTTTTGTCCGGAGTCCATCAGGAGCACAGGAGGAAGGAACGGCAAAGAAGGTGAGGGAGGTAGGATATGGGTAACAAAAATGTTCCCTTTTCCTATAGCAGTGTCAGATCAGACACACGGATGTAACTTGGATAGTAACAGGTAAAATTGATAACAGGTGATGGGATCATGACCGAGTGTGAAAAGGGGCGTCCTCAAAAGGCTCAACGATCAAGGATGGGGCGAGGTTCATCACTTCTGCTGACAAGGGTTGTATGGATGGATACTACCACATGGGCTCAGGAACACTTTGTAGAACCATTGCCAGTAGGCGCTTTCTGTTTATTTTTATTTCTTTTACATTTGACACAAATTCCCATTTTTTTTTTCCTGCATCTAGGTGGTGTGAGACGCAAAAGAAAATAAATTAAATGAAAGTCAATAAAATCACTAAACAAGCACTTTGTAATTTGTGTGCTGTTCTGTACAAAACAAGTTTTTTGTTATTATTATTATGATTTCTATTACTGACATTGAACATTCCCCTTGTTTTGCTTAAACACCACCAGCAGGTTGGCATTTGTAGTTTGGAGTAATATGTCTTAACATGTTCCGGATGTGTGTCCTCATTTGGACCAACTGTGCTCTTCGTTTCACACCATGAAATTTAAATGTGTCTGTTATCAGTGATGTTTTCAGCAGCCTCAGGTGTATCGAATGTAAGCACGCTGACGAGCTAATCTCAGATGTTGGTAAACTTTGCACCTGATTGACATCAGCATAATGATGTTAGCACTTCGCTCTGAGCATCACTGTGAGTAAGCGCAGCCACATGTGCTGCTAGCGTCGCCGCCGACTCCAAATCTTGTTTACATTGTTCTGTGTTGCAAACGCTCCTTTCTTGAAGCGTTTTCTTCAGATGCCCTGAGTACTCACTCAACAGTTTTGACCTACAGCATTTGACTGCGACCTCAGGGGACGTCATAACTCAAATGATTCAGATTTGTGGTATAAGGTCATAGTAAGAGGAGCTGGCCAAGGTACAATTTCTTCTGACAGACTCTTAATCTGTCACAGTTATTGCTGTGGGTATTGCATGACAGTTCATGTTCTCTCATCATCTTCTCCGCTGACCTTCATGTTTCATTTGGTCAGCCGCCTCTTCTTCAGGGTGTGTAACACTAATATATTTTCCTGCTGTTTATTTAAATGGAGACCATTAGGGTTCAGACTTCTGGAGGAAGATGCATAGACCTCAGCTTTGTCTCTGACAGTGTCTGGGAGGCTTACTTTGTGCACTCAGACATCTCATCTAAAGGTTGTGCCCATCAGGTCTGTGCAAGCACAATGTGGCCATATCTAAAAATCACTAAAAAAGTCATTTTTCAAAGTGGTATTAAATGCCAGAACACACCATTCCTGTTTTTGTTCTGACTTGGTGAGACAGCTTGAAATTTTGGAATAGGCAAACTGTAACAGAAGAACTCTCATGCATAATATGTGCTCCACTTATTTTACATTAAGACTATCAGAATCCTGAAGCCTACAGGCTTTTATTTACATGGGTTTAGATGTGGGATCATGTATAATTAAATCCAAAATGAAAATACCCCATATTACATGTACTATTCCTGTGAAAAGCAAGCCTATATCTGAATCTTTCATTTTAAAATACTGTGAATTTCTGCGCCTACCTTAGCCACATTTGTCTCACTAAAACAATGCAGACATCCAGTGACTGAAGAGGAGGATTTGGTCAAGGAAGACAGCTTGGGTTACATAGCTTAAGGCTCCACACTCTTACCTTCTTTTGACTGCGATCTACAGAGAAATTTGGTCTTTTTAAGACTCCACTGTAACCGGTTTCAGATCTTGGCATCCCACAGAGCGTCGCTTCCAGTGAGCCAAACAGGAATCCCTCCTGGCTGAAGATATTTAGGCTCGCGAGGCCACGGGGTCTGTAAGCCTGAGTTGAGATCCAGACTGTATTCTCCCCCCATTCATCAGATGAAATGAAAATAACTGAAGTCTTGGAGCAGAGTAGCATTAATTAGACCCCTTATTATCTTCAAATGTGGCCTTCAAAATATGTAGATGGTGCCGCTTCTGTCTGCTGTATCTTTGTGGAGAGTTGTCTCTTCTTCTGTGTGAAGTGCATGCCTTCTCTGTGACTGATTCCCCGCTGAACATTCACTCTGTTCCACTTTGTGCACGGAGACTTCCCTGAGAAAAAAATATTCTCAAAGCCATATAAAAAGGAAATGCGATTGGGAACCTTTTTTTTCTTGGTTGTGGCGTGACACTAATTTACTTCCCCTCACACTTCCAAGGCAATTAGCTTTGAAGCTTCTCAGAAACTATTCTTGCCCAAGTCGATAGCTAGCATGGCAAATAAGAATTTAAGCAGGTCCATTGGGCGACAGCTGATAAATATATCCAATGAGGTTAAAGTGAGAGAGAGAGAGAGAAACCTAAAAGAATAAAGAAAATATAATTACTTCAGTAGTTTTGCGGGGCGCCTGGCCTTTCATTACCGGCCAGTGGTAGCATGCAAATTCATTGCTGATTGCCTGTGAGTTGATGAGCTCAGCGCTGCAGTGTTATCCAAACATCTGTGGGAAAAATGATGTTGATCGCTTGGCAGGCAAAAACCATTTGATGACTGTTAATTCATCATCATGACTGACACTTTGCTATGGAGGGAGTGCACGTCTATTTGTGCTGGTGCTGGTCAGACATTTGGTGTATCAGGATAGACAATAAAATACTACTGGAACGCATCATTTTCAGATTAGTTGGATAAGTTATTTTCTTTTATTATTATGCGGTCATATTACAGAGAAGACTCTCTTGAACTGGGCAGTGATGAGGTCCCGTCTGTCCACCTGTTATGCAAAATCCTGTCTAGAGTCACGGTAAATCTTAATAACACCTTTTTTTCTGAACTTTAATTTTGCTGGGCTCCGTCCAAACCTTGTTTCCTATACAGTGCACTTTATTTATTGTCTGAATTTGTGAGGATGAAATGTATCCACTATGTACTGCACTCGTAACTTTAAGATAATAGATTGGAAATAGTAATGTCTACGGGCTGTACACTGTTTTCTGCAAACAATCATGCACGACGGTTACAAATATCCTGTTGAGTAAAATATTTATATTTAAACCTTAAGGTTCATATCCAATATGAATATTTTTTGAATATATAGCAAAGCCAAATTCTTTAGGATGATGGCTACAAACCTTTACATAGTAGCACAACGCAATATAAAATGAGTGGAGAAACAGACGCTCCTTTGATTGAATGTCTGCTATTGATGATGCATGAAACATCAATGGGTAAAAAGTAACCAATACTGTAACTAAAGTTTATAAAAGCACTTTAACGTCAGCATTATTTTAACACAAGTAGTTTGGGTGCATGAACAATTTTGATTTTGGACACAGTTTTGGGATTCATGAGACAATATTGGTGTAATCGTCTCTTTTTAGGTAAAGCTCCTCCACTGTCAGCTACAATATCAGAGTTATGCTGAAACGGTTCCGCTTGGTCTCGCAGCCTCCGCTCAGCTAGCATGTGTGCTGTGCCTGCACCTGGTAGCCTTACCTAAACTGTCTTTTCAACCAGTTCGGAGGAACAGCAGCAGCTCACCTTCCAGGTCCAGATCTCTTCGACCTCTTCACCTCCTATTCCAAATCATATTATTTCAGCATGTTACTGAAAGCTCAAGACCATCAAATAAGTTCTCAAAGAAAGCTCGCCGACGAACTGAGTGCTTTCTTTGAACGGCTCAACTCTCCGCTTTTCCATGGCAAACCCACGCTGTCCCAGAATTGCCTCCCTTAGGATTTGCTCTGTTACTGTAGTGAAGGGTTTATATGCCACAGTGACCCCGAGCAATGTTTTTAGGGAGCCTTAGGGGACGGTCACGCATACATGAATGCAGGAAAATGACCGTCGCCTGCCAGTGCTGAATGTGGGCAGTGCAGGATGTGAGGCACACACAGCTCAGTGTGCTGGTTTGTGGTCCGTTTTAAGGGGTCAGCCACACACACGTCTTGGCTATTGCACTGCAAAATAGTCAGTATTTTACTTGTAGTGTTGAAATTCAACACTGTACTAGTGTAAATATAATTCTCACCTTGGTCCACGTTAAAGTGGATAGTGTTAATACTTTTACTCTGTAATACTCTTTCATTTCTGATTGTGTTGATATCGTACGGTATCTTTTTTAGCACTCAGTTGTATCACTCCCTTTCACGAGGAGGATTCATTTTAGATTGTTGTGTTATGATATTTGAAAGTGTTTTTACTCTGCACGCCTACTTGAATATTTTCATCAAATCTGAAATTTCCAGTGGGGCGACCAGCATGAGCGACATCATGCTGTAAATCTAACAGTGCGGTTGCGGCTGGGACTCAAAGTTCACCAAATTTAAACTCCACGTGAGCTCCGTGCTCCTTTGCTCGCACGAAATGGAAGTGAATGGGAGGCTTTCGGCTTAGCTCTTGGTCAGAAAAAACATCACATGGAGCCAAAGAAAATATCCTTCAGGTGGACACACTCTTTACGAAAGATGTTTCAACAGATGTGTGTTTTTTGGTTCAAGGGCATGGGTCTAATTCAAAGACTATCAAGATAATTGGAAGGATTTGTCTGGTCTAGTTAACCTACGAGAAAGAAAATGAAAAATAAGGAAATGGGGACATCTAAATTGCATTTCATGAATGCACTGTGCTCAGGAAATGTAACAATGTATGTTATTTTTTACCAGGAATATGTACGTAAACAGGGTCACCTAAGCACCATCCACACAAAACAGACACAGAACTCCCGAGGCGATCATATCTTGTACACAAATTAAGCATACACATAATTAAAACATTTATTGCAGTAGCTGTATACCTGTAGCGTAGCAACAAGGATTAACTGTTTCAGTATCTGTGATGTCAGACACCCTCACAACTGACAAACATACTGCGATAAGCAAATCACTCCATCCCATTTAACTTCTTTATACTGTGACATAAATATGAAAGTGCTTTACAAACCGAATGTCTCCTTAATGCACAAATCAACTCTATTCCAACAAAATAAAATGACACAAAAATGACCAAGTAAATTTTTAAAAGCTATATCTTTTTTAGCATGCTTTTCCATTGTGTGATTAGCCTTCCATGCTGTGGAATAAAACAAACCTTTTCAGACAGTGGAATGACAGATGGTCTTTCACGGTTGACCCATTATCTGCACATGCCTTTTATGTTTTTTTTCTTCAGTACCAACGACTTGATTTTGTTTTTCAGGATCAGTGTGATTATGTTCTCTAAATTTGGCAAACATTCAATGCGTAAGGCATTTGATTATCAGACAGGATGCTCTCTGTGGCCGACATGTTCTCATCATTTAAATAAGCAAAATTCAGTGTTTGAAGAAAACGTCATGAAGGCACAGTGATTAAAGTGTTATCTTAACCTGTGTATTCTTACGTACTGTATGGAAAAATCATAGTCTCTGTGGAAATAATATATATACATATGTCAATAAATTGCAGGTACTACTGAGGGATTGCACTCAGTTAAATCACAATTTGAATAAAATGTATACAGTAATAAGTTCAACGTTAGATAAAACATTTAGCCATTTACAAATATATTGCTATTTAATTGTACTGAACACTTTCAAAATCAGTTTATAGTGGAGAGCTTTCAGAGCTTTTCATTTTTATAATGCACATATTGAGCACTGACATCCTTCATACAAAATGTGTTTTTTTTTTTTTTTTTAAAAAAGGTCTGCCTGTGGTTTTTGCAGTACTTGAAGAAAATCATTATGAAATATGGGCAACATTGAGTATATTACGGGATGGAAATTTGTCTCAAAATCAAACTTAGGGTTTGAATGGGGTAAACGTTTTGTCGTTGTACATTATGCCACGTTATAGACCATTGTCCAGTTGAAATCCCCAAATCCTGATGACAAGCCATTATGATGACAACAGCCTAGAACTGTCCCTATTCACTGTGGTTATTACAGGTACATGATAGTGGTTAATAAGTCTTATTTACAAACACACAGACAATGACGGAATAAACAGGTGTCCACTAACAGTGTTATTAGATCAACACTTGAAATGTAACTCCATTTTCTTTGATTGTGTCGATTAATATAGTCCTGAACAAGTCAATAACAACCACACCACAAATATTTGTATATACTGGTCAGCCATGGTAGTTTTTTTTCTTTTTTTCTTGGAATTTGTTTTCATTTTCTCCATTGTATGCGTGTCCATCCTACTTGTCACACGTGTAGTGGACAAAAAATGTTAAATGGCAATGTTAAATCCATGGAGTCCCATAAAAAAAAAAAGAGGTTTCCTCTAGAGCGATAGTACACTTGAATCGTAGAGAACACAGCATGAGCACTATAGTTCTGTTGCCTACATAGTACATGTGGCTACACTGCAGAAGCATCAACTTAAGTGGGAAGAGATGAAACAGGAGAAAACAGGAAAGGAGAGGCGCACGGATGAGTTGCTAAGCCCGTCGCGGACGTCTCACAGCAAAGAGGCGAAGTCCGTCTTATAGCTGCTGGTCCTTTGGGCTGTCTGGGCAGGAGGCTGGCTGGCAGGACTTCAGACTCACCAGTGGAATATCAGCCATGCCACTGCTGGTGAAGTGTCCCTCTCCGCTCCCAAACTGCTTTCCGTCGCCAAAATGCTCTGACCGCCCGCTCTCATTTTTCCAGGTTCTGGTCAGAGTATGTCCATTGAGAAGTTTGTCCTTGGGACCCCACTCCCTCTGAGATCCAAAACTAGACACAGGTGACTTGGGCTGCTGGTATGATCCCAATGTCGGAGGCATCCAGCAGTTGTCTGAATGTCCAAGGACTAGGCATTCCTGTGTGCACATCTCTGTTGCCTCCACTAAACCACGAGGTCCCAGGGGGCCATCTGAAGAAGGAGAAGAAAAAAAAAAAGAGAGTTAAAAATATATTCAGATGAGTGATTTTAAGTACGTCATTACTCGTTACGAGCTAACAACATGATCACATGGATGGTTTTCAAACTGGTCGCTGACAATAATTTGAATATTCATTTTATCCAAGACATTATGGCAGGAAAGTATATTTATATCATAGTGTTATCGTGGTATGAGACTAAATAACGCCTTCGTTTTTCGATCATCCTTATATCGTAATATGACATAAATGTTGTCTGAAACTTTCTGAACTTACCAACCTGTTCTGATTGTTCTAATGACTGCCTTTACCCACTGAGCCAACAGTCATCCCATATTGTTGCAATATGACAAATGTGTTTGGTCAAAAACGTTGTGATATTTGATCTTTTTGCTCATTCCTAGTATTTATGAATCCTCTTCAAAGTCACTGACCAGACTCTTCTACATGTACTGATATTTGCCTTAGTCTTTAACCAACATTACTCATTATTATTTTACAAAAATCATTGTGTTTAAGTATCCATTGTTCTCCCTACAATATTGCCACAATTTGTATACTGAGGCATTTGGTCAAAGATATTAGGATATTTTATCTTATCTAAAATTCCTAGCATTTATGAAGTGCTTCGACGAGATTTCAAAACAGCATGGTATAAATTGTATATTGCGATTTAGCTTAAAATATCATAGTGTTATTTTAAGTCCATATCCCTAAACAGAAACAAGGCCGCCAAGCAATACTTTGTCATGTACCTGCAGAGTAAACTGAGTTATTCCTCATGAGTTCCAAAAATATTTTACAAATTCAAGGCTCTGAAAAGTTTCCATTGACACGGTTTGTACCGTAGTAGTCACTGGCGATACAACAATTTATTCTCCTTAAATCAAAATAAACAACCCTGTCTCCCAGAAGTGATCTTTATCTACAAAACACAGTATTTTCCACTATCAAATTCCATTCGATTTTCATACAATTTCTGCTCTTCCAATACAACATTTACAGCAGCCAATGTATTATTAATGCTATGTTTTGGCACTCGAGGCACTTGTTAAGGTTGATGGTTGTGGTCTCCAAACAATCACTGCTGACTTGAAGCAAAGGGAAGGACATGCTTCTGCTTTCTGTTTACCACTTTATTCGGTACGCCTGTACACCTGCAAACGTGTGAGCAGCCAATAATGTGGCAGCAACTCAGTGGTATGCAGACATGGTATGGGGGTTCAGTTGTTGTGTTTGATCTGACTGTGGTGCCAGACTGCGGTTGGAGCATCTCAGACTGCTGATCTCCTGGGATTTATATGCACAACAGTCTCTACAGTTGAGAATGGTGTGAAAAACAACATCCCAGGAGCAGCGGTTCTGTGTGTGCGAAAACGGCTTGTTAATGAGAGAGGTCAGAGGAGAATGGCCGAACTGGTTCAGGCTGACAGGAGAGCAAAGGTAGCTCAAATATCCACATATTACAACAGTGCTACGCATGTGGAGGACCATCTCTGTACGAACAACAAGTCAAATCTTGAGGCAGATAGGCTACATGGTAAGACCACAGAGGGCATCCATTCCTGTTTACGAAGAACAGGTTACAATGGGTACAGGCTCATCAGAGCTGGACAGTGGCTGATTGGAGACATGTCGCTTGGTCGGACAAAACTCTATTTCTGCTGCCACATGCCGATCGTGGGGTCAGAATTTGGCAGAGAACGACGCGATTTCATGGATCCATCCTGCTGTGTGTCAGAGGAACAGGATGATGGTGGCGGTGTAACGGTGTAGGGGACGTTTTTCCTTGCACACATCAGGCCCCTACATACAAACTGAAGATGTGTTTCAATGTTTAAATGCCACAGCCTACCTGAGTCTACTCATCTTCTAATGGCCACCCCCTGCTGGATAATGCATGGAAGAGAGCACACGGAACCTCAAATCGGTTCCACCAACAAGAGAATGACCTCTGTGAACTACTGTGGCCTCCACAGTTGCAGGATATCAATCCAATAGATCACCCCGGGATGTGGTTGAATAACAGATTTACTGCATGAATGTATAGCTAGCAAATATGCAGCGACTGTGAGACGTTATCATGTCAATACTGACCAGAATCTCTAAGCAATGAATCCAGGACCTTACTGAATGCATGCCAGACAAATTTAGGTTATAGAGGGTCCTGCCTAGTTATAGTTATATATAGTGTTAATAACCACAATCTTCTCCCAATCTAATCAACGTGTTACTGATGCAACATTCACCCTGACCGTCTCACAGTGACTTCTCTTTTGTAACAAAACACCTCAATTTTGCACTTTTTGGAACAGTAAACCTTTGCCAGTGAAATTAATCAAAGCGGGAAATATGATTCCTAACATATTAAAACCCATATATACCACATATATAGTAATATTGTACTCGAGGTTGAAATTAAAGTGCCCAAAGTCCATTATAAGTTGACCTGTACACTGTTGTCTCCAGATCTGGCAACATTTCAAACAAGAAAAACAATTATTCTTATCTGGCATCAGCTGGTTTCCTGCGCTCATTGAGGCTCTCGAGCTCAATTGTGAGGCACAGGTCATGTGAGTTGAGAGACCTGGATTCAGAGGACCAACCAGCAGCCTGAAAAACGAATGACCTGCTCTTTTTTGAGAGCTGGAGAGCATGGGGGTTATAGATCTTGAGGAGGATGAAAGGTTGAAAGGATGATGAGTTCTCTTTGAGTGCTGTCATGTTGGTCCATAGAGGAATCTACAGTGCCTATATGATAATACAGTAATAATAATTACAATTACAATGATACAGTACTACATATAGTACATAAACTAGAGTAGTGCCACCTTAATAAGAGATGCTGACAATCTCAATAATTAGGCTTCATAACTTCCTTCATCTCTTTTCTCTGGTGTTATTGAATCTCAAACTTTTAGCTGTGTTACGAGATTGATATCCTGCAAATAGTCGCAGTGAGTGTAAAAAAGATAGCAATCGAAGCTCTGTCACTACTGTCAATACATTTTCAGATACTGTTTTGAAATCTTTAATTTTGACCAACCTAATGTCCATAGCAAGGCTGTGCTATAGCCTGGAGACCACAGCAGCACATGCTCACTATTTCCTGAATGTAAATGATAGATGTTACTCCTTCCTCAGTAGGAATAATTTCACAGTGGAAATAATCCGGAGCCCCTTCCCCAAAACCAGGAAGGAAACTCAAAAAGTTGAAGGTCTATTTGCATCAGAACATAGAAATCAGCGGGACTTTCCTCTATAACTCATGGCTACCATCTGGCTACTCCTGTGATGAACATGCATCATGATTCAGACATAAAAAAATCAAACAAGTCAGTGTTTCAGGTGGCATTTGTTTGAATCTCATTTGATAGCAAAACATGCATTATGCATGAAATATAGGCCTGGCAGTTCTGCTATTTGAAGAATTCATGTCCTTTGAGTCTTATTTCTTTTTTTTTTTTTTAAAGAAGCAACCAATTCTGTCTGTGTTTGAGTATCAAGCTTCAAAGAGTAATGAATTCATCTGTTTTTGTCCTAAAAGAGAAAATGATAACTATTTGTCCTAATTTGTCCCTTTGCTTCACAAAAGGCTAATTGGCTGGTGGGTAGGTTCAGTAATATTTCAAAGGGCTTTTCTTCAGACTCATGCCTGGACATGTTTTTCTTCTCGTTAATTTAAACTTACTCAGACAATTTGTGAGCCGTTTTTGTCAAGACTTATTAAAGGAGCTGAAAGTATTGTAGAAATCGTATCCTGGTTAATACTGAGCCTTTGTATTTAATTTATTACCATAGGTTACTTGAGTGCTAATGGAATGAATTTATGTACATTAATGAATTCTTTTGAAAATCTTAAATTACTACTGAAATGTTGAAATTAATAAAACAAAAAAGCATCACAACAATGGTTACTTCTGTCTGATCAAATTAGGATTTGACATTTTGACACCAAAGACAAACTACTTTAATTTGAGGGCTTATTGATGCTGATCCTACTGAGAATCAATAATAAAGTCTGTAGCTATCAGCGGGATCACACAATTGTTTTGGTTGGCCGATCTTTATGGTTGACTCCCAAAGGTTCAAAACCCTACTGTGCTGTTATGCAGTAATTGATGTGAATGCAAATGCAGTGTCATCATTAACTGTTGTGGTGTTTGGAAAACACTAGCAAAATCCATCTCTAAAACCCAGTAAACACAATCAGCTACTCTTATAGCATGTGACAGAATAAATGTATTACTTAAAAAAACCTTTAATTTAAACTTCACTGTCAGTTAATGTATTATTTGATCAGTATGTTTTCAAACAGATTTGTAATGCCATTTTAAACTATGGGGCATTTTTCTAGATAGAGAAATTTCATGATCCATTTTCAATCTACAAAATATAAACAAGCCTCAAAACTAGTTTCATTAAATGCAGGGCTGCTGTATTGACTTGCATTACTTTGTACTTGTTTATTGTGGCAAATCAATTAGCAGTCTATATTGTGTTTTGTCAGTAACTAAGTGTAGGTTTTTTTCTTTATGTTTATGTTTTCATCATAAGCAAAGCATCTTAGATCGTAGACGTTTTCATGGGGAGAGGGATTCTTTCCTATTTCCATGCTTCTTATTAGGGGGGAAATGGTATTTCACCCTTTGGTTCATTTGCTGTTTTTATGACAGGGTCTTTGTGAGACATTCATGTGTAAGACAATATGAATTGATGCAATTCTAGTTTAATAAGAACATGTCCTCGTATTCACTAAGCCCTGCTGCCTGAACCCTGGTTTCTGCCTTTGAAAGCACATTCTGATATGTGATGTGTAGAAAGCCGAGGCCCGAGGAGAGAGTCAGTCACTCTTCTGCATGAATGTGGAGTCCATCACAATAACAGGCACTCATAATTGGCATGTGAGGAGTCTAACCAACACACACATTATCATAGTTGCATGAAGAACCACAGAGAGCAGCAATACATGGTTCCCAGAAGTCAGCAAGATGAACTCCTCAAATGAGATTGCAGATGAGTGGGGAGACATCTGGGGGGGCTGTTAGGAAAAGAGAGATGGAATAAAGGGAAAGGACTGCACACATGTGCATAGTGTGGAGGGTTGAGCAGAGGAACTATTTACAGACATGCCAATTATGTGACTTTATGCTTTCGCGTAGCGTTAGGTAAGTGATTGTAATAACACAATAATGGTGAAGTTTCTGATGTCACTTCTTCCTCATTTTTAATCACGGGATGCTTGAAAAATATTCTAAATAAAGCGAAGAAAACCTCGCCTGATCTGTGAATGACCATATATTCGTATGTAGTATTACATATTTGTAAATTGATTTCGGCACAATGGGGTGACTTCAATGTCTGTCTTTCATTTTTTGTAACAAAAGCGGAGCCAGCCATTAATCAAGGGCACTTTGTGCTTTCCTATTCTCCTGGTGTAATAAACATGACCATTTGCATGTAGATTGGTACAATCAGTGGTCCAAGTGGGCAGCAGAGGATAATTTGAATCAGCCATTTTCCCTTCTAATCTTTGCATGCCTGCTGTTTGAGACAATGCAGGGACAAAGCTTGATTGAAAGACCACTTGAGGTATAGAGCTGGTAGGTAAAAAATGGAAATACAGCTGTATATAGTAATGATGCTAGTGAAACCAAACCATGGGGGGTACCTCTGCAGTTTCTATGGAGCACCTGGAATGATTAAGAAGTAGTTTGAACGAAATTGAGAAAAAGTGTTACAAATTGATGTGAGGTCGATCGAACTAATAGCTATAGCAGAGCAACTACACATTTTAAATGGCCAACCTCAGCCCATCATTTGCCACCTACAACTGCAAACTGAGACTGCAAACAGAAAGCATTGCAGGTGTCTCAAAATGCATTAAACAATCTCAAGAACTATACATATTTTGTGTGTTTTTTGATTAATACTTCATTTAGTAATTTTGTCTAGTTAGCAATAGACATGTTGTTATATCTATAAATGACAGCCATGCCAGGTGTTTGGAAATATAATGGTACAGAATGGCTTCTGAGTAGTTACCGCTTCCGTAGGCAGATATTTATAGATTCATGCCATGATCTGGGACTTATGTTGGAGCGAGCAACTAAATGGCCAAAAGCCATTCCTGTGCACATTCAAGTCCCGTTCACCCTAGGTTTTTGCCCATCAGCACGTTCCAGCATGAGGTTGGATACAGATCTTAAAATGTATGTTTTGTTGCCACATATGGTCCATTGGGGACATTTCTGAATGCAAATGACCCCAGACACGCACAAGCATGGTGGTTTAGAACATTATGAACTCTAATCACATGCAAATGTGTGCATGACAGACATGTTGATTGATGTCCTGATTTTTTTTGTACCTATGCACACTCTTAATGTTTTGCATCAGACAGAATGTACAAACCTTTCCAACACATGTTGCTAAATGAGGGCCCAGGTGTACCATACATCTCTTTAAATTTCTTTTAGGGGCACTGTCTACAAAAAAACAAAACACATTTTCACTTTAGCAACATCTTCAGGATAAGGATATCCTCTCCTTTACCCACCAAGGAAAAAGCAGACAATGCTTTTGTCCCCTTCACCACTTAGTAGCCTACTGTAGTATACCACTCTCTAGGAGACCAACACCATGCTCAAAAAAATATAGTACTTATTCAAAACTCCAACACAGCAGACCAATACTTGTGCGTCAATCTCTCTTTACAGAGTCCCTATCGATGCATATGTAGATAGAGTCCTTCCAGTCACACTGTGCAGGAGTGTGTTGGTCCATTTAATTGAAAGTACACTGTAAGAGGTTGAACCCTCTCCCATCAGCCCTCCTCCCTCTGGAGGCTTTTTGACATTGTAAAAGAAGCAGAGCCTGTAACATACCCGGACGCCCACCTCATTAGCCATTGTTTTCTCTTTGTTAACTTTTTTGCAGTTTGTCATTGACTTAATTCTCCTGTGGTCTGACCTACCATTGTCCCATGTTTTCATATCCACACAATCGATATACACATGCACACACAGACAATCCTTATTTCCATCTTTCTTTCTTTATTTCTGAAAAGCCCTTTTTGATAATCTGATTCTTAATAGAGCTCTGTGATTTAATCTGATTTAAATTGACTGAGATTGACCATCAAGGGTTATTAGCGGCAGCTTTTTCTGATTAGCTTGTGCCCAAGAATCAGCTTGTTTGCCTCATTGCACTCTGACTTCCCACTCTGTAATCAGAGTGACATCTCATGTCATGTATCACCACTGTAAATAGGTTGGTGATTGAGCATAATGTCAGCGACAACGAATTTCAGATTTTGATTAGAATCCATAGTCATGCTCAGTAATATAGATGTACATGCAAATGGCGTAATCAAGAATCTGTCACTGCTGAAAACCGTGTGACTCGGAAATGCCCAGAAGGTGTCAAGTGACATCCCGCTACTCCTGCTGAAACCTTGAAGAGCTGTGGACAGATGATAAGCCTCGGCACGGCATGACACTACAGCTGTAGATAAGAGGCCCCTGGGTATGTACTCCATTGTACTGCTGCCCAAAAAAACACAAACTCGTAAATCTAATACAGATCTCGTCAGGCCCAGTGAAATGTAGGAACTGAACTCTGCCGTGACTTTAGCCTTTTGCTTTTCATTGTTTATGGTACTTCCTGAGTCAGTAGCTCCCCTGTGAAAGGGTGACATTTGGAATTTGCCCTTTCACATATGAAAATCACAATTTTGCATACAAATTGAACAGTTTCATATGTGACTAGCTGTTTTTTTTTTTTTTGCACATGCATTACAAGTTCCATATGAAAAAAACATGAAATTATGCAAATAAAAAAATGTGATTTCCACATTTTCAAAGGTTTCATACGTGATTTGCTATTTTCACATGTAAAATAACATTTTAACCTGTGTAAATTCGTGTGTGTGAAATGTACATTTGCACATACAATTTACAATATACACAAACTTGTATGTGATTGGCTTTGTTTTAACATGTGGATTAGATGTTTGTGCATGTGGAACAAAATTAGGCAAAATGTGTCTCTTCACATGTGAACTCCACACATTCACACATTTTCACATGTGAACAAAAGATTTCTACATAGAAAATATCAACCCTTTCATCATTTAAAATTACATATTATAATTAGAATGTATTAATGCATTTTTTACTTTATTATGTCACTCCCCCCTTTCTAGTAAACATCTTGTGTTGCATGGTAGAACAGTCTGAAATGAATGCTGATCCTAAATAGGCAACCTGCTATATTTTTTCTTTTCAAATGAATGCATCAGTACATCATGGGGGGGAAAAGCAAAAATGATTACTCCTAAAATAAAAAAAAATCTCTTTAATTTAAGTTCTTTTTTTGAAGTGAATGTGACACACTGCTCTATTTGTATTGATGTCCATTGTCAAAGATTTGACTTTAGCATGAATATTCAGTTCATTTTGCAAAGTCTCAGCCCTTCTGCGTAGATAAATTAGAATATTCAACATCATGTGCTCATTTCATTCACACAGAATAGCTTCCACAATGTTTAGTGCTACTTTGTCTGTGCATAGCTCGTTGCTCATGGTTACTATTCTCAAGAAGTCAAGTTACTTCCTGCACACATACACTCACAGAAGCACACACACGCAAAAACACACACAGACAGACAGACACACACACAAGCAAATAGCTGGTGGCTGATGTTTGGTGCAGCACCCCTGAGTGCTTTAAATAACATTGAGGCACAGGTGTTGAGGAATGCAAGGGATTCAGAACTGTGTCAGATGGTGCTGACTTTTGCTTACAGCACTGTGCGAGTGCTGCAGATGTCCACAAAGACAGATAACTTAAAGACAAAGAAACCATTAGGTTGCCTCCTGATGCGGTGTCATTAGCATGTGCTGCGGGCCGGTCTGTTTAATTCTGCAGAAGCTCTTGAATAAATGTGAGCCATGAGCAATAGCTGCCTAACGACAGACACTTTGACCAAAATGCATTCACATGTCTATCTCTCAGTCCTCCTACTCAGCATCATCAGATCACAGAGGTTAGAGAGGAGGGGAGAATACTCCTCAGTTTTGTCCAGAGATTGTTTGCAACTATAGGGGAGTATTCTTGTTTTAGTCTGCCGGCTATTACTAATGAGATAACATTTGGTTAATTAATTGGATGCACGCTATCAGTGCTGATGTGCCAGTCCCACACTAACAACCTACAGCCTTCAGAATGGCGAGGGGGAATGGGTGAAGAGGGAGTGAGAGTGATTGATTGTGGGGGATTTAGTGTCCATAGGGCTTGTTTATTTATCCATGCTGTTAAGCATGCCCAGATGTTGTTATTTGGGGATGAATGAAGCTTTGTTTTGGTCCAGCATGTAGGCTCAAAGTGCCATACCGCTGTCTCCAGCTGCCGCTCAAAAAACCCACAAGATACATCTGGCAGATTCTTCCTCCTTGCTCTAAATCTGCTGTTGGTTTTCCATGTGACCCTTTCATCCTCCACTACAACACATACATACATAAATACATACACAAGGCAATCCATCACTGTGTACACCAAGGCGTATAATGGCATACAGTGTTATAAACATAGACTGTATTCATAGAGATCTGCCTCACACCAAGAGCAAATATATAGTAAATAGCTTGGGGAAAAGTGTGAGTTCTATGGCGGCCGGTGTCCATCAAGGCATAGAATTACTGGTCCATACAGCTTTGCAGCAAATTTGAAAACAGGTTCTGTGATCTACAGTAAAGGGCATCTCTGGTTGGATAGATATGATAGTAAGCACAGAAGAACAGAGCAACATACTAGATGCATCCTCGAGAGAATACTAGTCTGGCTGATGGATCCTTTCTAGAGCTCCCTTTGAGGCCATGCAGGCAGCAGCTTCTCATGAGAGGAGATGAAGGGCAGCAGCGAGTCAAAATAGAAAAAGAGCTTGAGAACGGAAGTGAAGGGTGGTCAGAGGGATAGAAAGGCGGAGCGAGCGAGACGGAAGAGAAGAAAGTGAAGTGGAAGTGAGGAAACAGTGAGGAAAACAAAACACAAAGCCTGTCAAAAATATGACCGTCATTTACATAATTTCCATGATCACTGATAAATATTATTGGCTCAGACCTCACTTAAAACTATTCTCAGATCAATTTGTAATTCAAATATTCAACCCAGGCTACTCTCTATTGTTCCCACGCAGTTTTGCTGTTAAAAGTACCTTTTACTGCAAGATATGTGAGGGAATAAGTTTACGACTGATGTTTGTGTGAATTATAGTGGAAATGAAGCTCACATGTGATCATCATTTTCCACTGATTTCATTTGTCTCACAAGAAATGACTTGATTTCTTACCCATA
Source organism: Diplodus puntazzo (assembly GCA_963678695.2). NCBI lineage: Eukaryota > Metazoa > Chordata > Actinopteri > Spariformes > Sparidae > Diplodus > Diplodus puntazzo. The sequence goes on from OZ023155.1 coordinate 21,311,535, forward strand.
CAGTACCACATATTGTACATACAACAGTGTCTATAAGCTATGACTATTTATGAAAGTGTTTACTGTACATATTCACTCATCATTCAGTTCTTTGTGGAGGCATCACCGAAAGCAGTTAGCTAGCAAGGTTAAAATGTTCTTTTTAAGTGTTTTCATAACCATGTTTTTTGTGTCGGGTCTTGTGTACTTCTCTGATACTTGCCCTGCACAAATGGTCTGCAGGATTGGCATCATTTTCTTATGATTTAAGAATCATTATAAAGTGGTAATTGTACAGTAGCACTGTCTGTTGCCAAAACAGCCTGTGAGGCTTTTGAAATCTGACATCCTTCGCTACCAATCAACTAACAATTTTTTATCTTTTGATCAAAATATTTGGTAAATAGTATTCAGGTGAGAAACGACTCATTCTTAAGGTGCTCCAATTCACCTCTATTACAGTCTTGAGTCTGATTTAGAGATTCAAATTTGTAGCAACTACCTCGCAGTAAGGGCACATTCTGATGGGTAGTTAACTTTTTTTTTAAGCATAGAGCTAAAAAGTTGAGAAATCCCCAAACATATTTGGCCTGCATTTCATTCCTTTTACTGCCAATGCTTTCTTCATTCAATATTTCCCCTTGTATCTGCAGTGCACCACTCTAGGGGATAACTTCACATCCACTTTAAGTGGAATATTCTATCAAAGTTGTTGCATTTTAGTAAAGCAACATTAAAAATGATATAGTTGTGTGAGGAGTCAATATGTATCCTTCTAACTCTAAAAGCTTGCTTGATGTTTCCTCTATACTATACGGAGTAGTAATGGTTATTAATTTAAAGTGCTGTTGTTGCTATCTTGTAGCGCAGAGTCAATGACAACAAAGCTGTATTCTCAAAAGCATTGCTCAATTCACACTCTGCATATTAGTTTCTAGTCTTCTATGCAAGGTTTTGATAGAGATGCTCATCAATATGGTATGAATCATATACTTTGATCATCTGGTCTCTCATGCTTTGGGAAGAGGCTTAGGATTGTCCTGAGTCAGATATTGTGGAGTGGAGAAGAGACAGAGTCTGTAGAGCAGAGTTTTAGACATGCTGCAGAGTTAAAGCGCACGGACGCTCCAAAAGACTCTGACCTTTCCCGCTCATCTTCTACTGTACACCAAAAAATGTTGTTTGCCCTTCTGGGTCACGCCACCTCCAGAAGTTCTTATGTGACTCCCGCCTTGTAGACTGTAGCAGTGAGGAGGAGTGGAGGAGAGTGGTGGAAAGTTGGAACAAGTAGAACTATCAGCTTAATGGCTGGAAGACAAGACAGCTTGTAACAGCAGAGGTACCAATCACAGTTTTTTGGCCTTAATCCAGTACCTTTATTGTAATATTTTGTATTTGCCAGGATTGATTTTTTTTCTACATGATACATCTGCTAAATACACATTTCAGCGATATAAATTAAAATTGTTTGAGAGCTTACTAACTTTCATAAATTCCACCTCTGACATAGTTTCTCTTTGAAGGTCTCCAAACATATTTTGAACAAAAATACATTGTTTGGTGTAATATCTCTGGAGTGCTGAGTGTCATTATGGATACGATGTAGCAGAAACATCGAAAGGGATTTGGACAGACTCCCTCACAGACTAAACACTAAAGTTCAAATGCAGTTTTAGTCAGCAGCATTTCAGAAGTGTGGTGCACCTCACAAAGTAGTTGAGGCAGAGCGCTGAAGCATGCTGACACATCAAGCTCACTCAGAGTGCTGTGCGTTACGCAATGATCAAGTGTTTTAATCGAGCTCACCGGGGAGATTCTGTCAGCTGGAATGCCAAGAGTGAACAAATAAAGGAACCAAACTGGATCGGGATTCACTTAGCTCATACCAATCCTTCAAGAATGTGTGGACCAACCCCAACCCCAGTTACTGTACATGTCAGCTACCTACATGTGATGAATTTTTCATTCTATTTCTACGACTGCAAAAAGCAACAAACACAGTCAAAAAGCACAACGATAAAGGAGTGGTGCTGCGGTTGTAGAGGTCACTTCCTTTTTAATATCCGCTTTCTTTCATGCGGTAATGACATGGAGTAATGATGGGCAGATTGCATGCATCAGGCGTGTTCTATCAATTTGGGGAGACCAGAACACTGTTCCCTGTGGTGGTGTGCTGGAAGAAAAGGTGCAGAAAGTATGCTTGAAACTGGCTTGGAGGCACCAGCAAAGGGGATGATGTGGAGTAAACTTAACTCTATCGTAAAACCACCTTTCATCCCCTCTATGTCGGGATGAAATTCCAGTAGAGAACATCTTTACTCTGCCTTAGTGTCCAAACTTGTGCCTACAGCTATTAGACTGTAGGAGGCTTTGGGACCAACCAACTCAAATCAACAGAAAAGCCAAAGAGGATAATTTTAGTTGAGTTGTCCGAAAGACTGTTTTGACAGATCTGCCACATCTGATACGAGTAAAACTGACGGTCAGACATTCAGTTTGACATTTATCTGTACTGCCATCACCATTTTATCATCCATCCATCCATCCATCCATCCATCCATCCATCCATCCATCCATCCATCCCCCCATCCATCCATCATTACTGTCATCCATTAAACCATCCATAAATAACACAAATGACCATTCTATAACTATGGCTATATAACCCATACGAAAGTTAAAGATAGGACACCAATGAAAAATGAGTGCACTTAGTATGTTCATTTTGTAATGGATAGCCTGGGATGGCAGATACTGTGAAATCATTGCAACTGTGTCCGTAACAATACTGTCATTTCACAGGCGACTACTGTTATTATAAGCTTCATATATAGATAAGTATATCCATAATACTGTATCTCCATTTTTCTGATTACTGTAGTTGGATCAATGGCACAGTCAACAAATATCAAAGATATAATACATAATGTAAACATTCTGCTTCTGTTAGTAATTCACATTTGTCTTTCATGTTTCTTTTTGGCAATGTAGCATAAAGATGGCAGCGCAGATTCTCAAAACACATTTTAAATTGCTGTTTTACACAGCTCAGTGCAAGTTCTCAGTCCCCATGACAACAATAGCCATGTAAAAATGATTTCTTCTCCCTCTCTAATCTTCCACTGCATTAGACTCAGCCACTGACCTTGTAATCTAATTTCTGTTCTAAGTCAGTGAGTATGCCTGCTCATCTCGACAGTGGATCGAATACGTTTCTGGTCAAAGACCCCTCATAGCACTGATGATAAGAATGAGGCAGCTATGTGATAACTGATTCAGTTTTCACACTTGCCCCTTATTTATTTTTCTGTTTGGAATAATAATGACATTTATATAGCGTATGTTGTTTTTCTCTCACAATCCATTCGACAAGTGAAGAGCTGGACAAGTGGAAATTTGTAATCTGAGTTGGCTTTAATTCGTGCTCTTGGGACCATGAACATCCTTGCCAAATTTCATGTTAAGGCCTGGCCAAAGTGCTGCACTGACAGGCCATGCCACTTCTGCTGCAGAAGAATTAATAAATACATGTACAAGCCTACAAGTCTACCAGCCCTTGTCTAGAGCACGTACACAAACACACACTCAGTTACAGTAAACACCGTCCATATAACAGTTACTAATAGTCTCTATTGACATTTGAGGGATGAAGAATAGATTTTAAATTCAATACAAGATTATAATCTTTTAATCATTTTGAGCCCGCTGTGGCGGTGAATATAATTTCACAGATACAGATAATGATCATGTTGACCTCATAAGAAAGTAACGCAGCACAATGACCGCAATTCACTTGCCCCTATGTACACACGAGACACCAGGAAATCCAACCATCCAAATGAGAGAAAATAATGACTGCAAGCATTATGCTTCTCAGTAGTTCAGTCCAATTGCTTCATGGCCGGGCGTATTATATCGCGCCTCTTATTCATACACTGTTTTCATGTTTTTATTTGTGATGAGGTTCTTTGGGGGATGCAGGGAATTATCATGATTATCTTTTATCATCATCTGGAATGACTGAGAAGAGAGAACATTGTAAAAAAAACTTCTAGGGAAAATTATTTTTTTTTCTTTCAGTGTTTTATTTTTCTAAAATATCAATCCAACATGATGATCTGGTCGACTTAATTAATTGCTCAATGTTTGCATTATGTTCAGGACATTGATTCTACTAAAGGACAGACAACTGAGGCCTCAAAAATAAATGTCATGGTATATTAATAAATATTATGAGTATCAACACTGACTTCCAATACAAGAGATGAATCTAGGCCTGTGATGTCCCAGTAAACACTTTATGTGCCTATCCGCCTCCACAACCTTCACACCATTACTTTGCCCTGTGCTATATGATTACACTTCTTTTCTTACTGGCACTAAACATTGCCAGTAAAAATGGCTGAATTGCTCTTGCAAATTAGTTGCACTATGAACATGATTTGTGAGGGACGGGGTTGACCCGTTGGGGTATACTACAAAGCATGTAGCTGGTCATCTTATAGATTATAGTTTATTTTTATTGGTATACGCAGATAACATACACCAATAACACTAATGCCCTCTCATAATATAAACATATATAAATGATACATTGTGAAAGATGTCTGTCTGGCCTGCTTCAAATAATCAGTGATTAATAAACACCCTTTATTGCAGTTAAAACAGACTATATTTTAATTGACATACGCATTTTCAGGTTATTATTTCCAAGCAATTAACCAGTGATATTAATGTGCTCCAATGAAAGTTATCACTATCATTACCTCTAATAAGATTGAATAAGAAGGTTCATGCTAAATTAGATAAATAATTAAAAATACCTGTATGATTTTTGGATAATTTCATTATTCTGAAATTAGTTAAATTCAATTTTAAATGAAAGTGCCCTTTTTGTCTTTTACGCCCTTCTCCTGGATTCACTCAAGACAAAGACCCAAACAAAGACTCAGAGCGCAGAGTCTGAATGCGCGTCAAGGGCGGGTAAATGGCCTGTGGCAGGAAGCAACAACACTGGAACAGTTATGGTGCTAGGTATTCATAAACTCTACCGGTAAAGCCCACACACACAGTCATAAGCAAGGGGCATTAGCATGAAGAGGAAGGGGACACAGCAGGTACCTGCTGAGCAGCAAAACGGGTTAGAAAAAAACAGTGAGAGGGAGAAATTCTGAGAGACAGATAGATTCTGGAGTGAAGTAGTGACAGGGAGACATGTAATTCTCCGTGTTGATCATTACCTGGAGCCAGAAGGAATTTGATAATAAAACAGAACCTTGTTAATCCCCCGAGAGCTCTGTAATTGCAATGTTGAGGTACAACTCCTCGCTGTTAATAATTGTAATTTCAGAGCATGCTCTGCCTACATATACATTTATTCATAATTACCTGAGGGAAAAGATAGTGTCGTACTGTCTATTAAAAGTGCACTGAAATAAATGGATATAAGGTATGCTGGAAAAAATTAAGGCCAGTGTTGTATTGATTTGGTACAAAAATGCAGCTCGTTAAATTAAAGAGTGGGAATATTTGTCTTACTTTGTTTCAAGGTCATCAATATAATGTATGGATTATGCTAACAATGCCAACTCCCAACCTTAGTCTTGATACCGCCTCACTGATTTAAAGGGTCTACAAGCTACTCCCCTGTGTGTCATCACCAGTTTACCGGGTTTTGAGTCTCTCGCATTGCACAGCTTAATCGTCACATTGCTCACAAACATGTCTCCCTGTCAAGCGAGCAAATGTGACAGAAATATCAAGTTGTTCAGGCATTAAATTGACAGTGATGGAAAAAGTTAGCACCTCCTCTTCAACACATTGAACCTTCCGCCTCAGCGTAGTAGTGTTAAGGTGTCAACAGCACATAGCAATTATATATCTAAGGCCGCTGGATCGCATACATTGATGAGAAAAAACAGTGCACTCAGAATAGTACCAAATATTTACAGTTGTTCAAAAAAATGCTCAGTTTTCATTTACAATCAGCGCATCCATCGTCTTTAAAAGTTTAAAAATCCTTCCCCAATGGATCATTCAAACACACACAACTCAGATATTGGGAAACGTCAAATCTTCACATATCTGATTGATACAAATTTTATGAGGGAAATCCGTGAATGATAATGTCTTTTACAGAAATATCACATTCGTTTGGAACATGTCAGTGGAGTATTCCACTTTCAGTGCATGTTGCCGTTGAAATAAACGACAAAGCAAGAACACCGAGGGAATAAAAACCCAGAAAACGATAACATGAGAAATGAGTGAAGGCCATATGCATAAATCTGCTTTGTGAGATGGTGGATGTGCGGGGAGGAAGTGGAGGTCAGGGCCTGGCAGAGACCCCTGTTGGGTGCAGGTGGCGAATAACTTCTGTCAGCCAAGTAATTAAGTGTCCATCACATCCTTGCAGGAGGGCTCTGCAACCCAGAAGCCTCTTCCAATCTCCATCTGTGAGAAGGACTGGAGATACAATATGGCTCTGGTATATATATATATACCAACACGTGAAAAAACACTTTGATGGAAAATATGATGTAAACTGGTTGAAAACGGATTCACAGCACTTATATAACATCAATAAGATAATTATAATATTAAAATAAGATAAAATGTGTTTATGTAACATGTTTAAAGCTTTTTTTCTTTTTTCGCTTATAGGAGCTTGAAGTCACAACAACAGTCTTGGTTATTCTATGGCATAAAAATGTCTGTCTTTTAAAAAAGAAATTTGGGGCTACAAATAATGGTTATTTGTATTGTTGAATACTTGCTAATTATTTTCACAACTAATAATTTAGCCTATAAAATATTTTAAAATTGAAAACAAAAACTTGTTTCTCAGAACCTAAAGCCTTCAAATCATGTCTACAATCATAAAAAGCAAAGGTAATGCAGAAAATCCTAACATTTAAGAAGGGAACCTTTGAGATTTTCACTTGAGAAACGACTGAAACATCTCAAACTGTCATGGTTCGTGCATTAGCCAAGGACAGGAAGGCTCTGCAGCAGGTGATCAACTGAGCATCAGTGATATCGGAGGGAGATGTCTGTGAGATGTCTGCACAGAACCCAAAGGACACCAAAGGACAGCACCCACCCCAGCCACAGTCTGTTCACCCTGCTGCCATCTGGCAAAAGATACAGAAAAAGATGCTGCCATACCACCAGACTACAGAGTAGCCTCTTTCTTCAGACTGTGAGACACACCAATTCATCCTCCAATAAGGACTGGCATTGGAGTAGCAGAACAGACTTGGCAGAAATGGGATATGATGTAATATTCAAGTAAGTCTTAAGTAGTGTTATTCACCCGGACATAGGAGTCATCGTGTTTTCATCACCTTAGAATGAGCCGTTTATATCTGAATAGGGGCGTCCACGGATTTCGCCATGTTGCACCGCCATGAGTCTCCAGTAGCCCAGAACGGACAAACCTGGTGAGGTCCTTTTTCGTGTTTCTAAATTTAGTAGGAGGCCACAGTAAATGCATTGGTTGGAGGAGGAAGAAGAAGAACAGCCAGCAGCTGCTGCTGGCTCCTGCCTAAACAGACTGAGTGAGAAGTTTGATAACACAATCTGATAGAGGATGGATGATCATGCTCTACATACTAAGAGATGTATTACAAGAAAAATCTAAGGAGCTTGAGTCGTGGCCGAAGAAACAAAAACTAGACAATAAAGGAGACCGGGACAGGCGACAGCATGAAACGATAATGAACACTAGAGTTGCCTTCCCAAGATGGAAATCTCTGATTATAAGAAATGTTTGCAGGCTGATGCTGAAGTGTCCTGCTTCCTGTTGGACAGGTAAAAGTAACGTTAAAGATTACAACCAACCATGAAATAAATATTTCTCCCCTGCTGCTGATGATACAAAACCTAGATAATTTACAATGCTTTTTAGCAGTACATTAGTCTCACAGAAAGGGAATGCTGCCACAAATAAAATTAATATTAGCACACCGTAGCCTCAGTTTGTGCCAGTCAGGGAGCCGGTGGTAACGAAGCGTTAGCAAGATTTGAGGTCTGTTGCAGTAAGACGACACATGGCACGACAACAAACTCAGGTATTTAGGGCTGGGAGTGTGCCATAGACAGTGAAGGAATGACTTATTGTGACAGATAAACTCATTTTTTAAATTATAACCTATAGTTTTATTCTTAAGACTAGATAAGACTAAATAGCTTAATACATCTTTACCTCATCACTTGAATTAGCAGAGATATTTGACGCTGTTGTGAACTAGTCCATATTTATAAAATGACTTTCTTGTCCGTGAGCGCCACTGTAAGTAAATACTAAATTATATTACACACTGTACCTTTAAGTAGCATTATGTAACATTGGGTCATCTTTCATTCTAGAACCCTGGTTTTTGAAAAATATTAATCAACCATTGAACATTTAATCAATGATCAATATAGTTGGCGATAATTAGTTTTTTCCGATCGACTAATTGAGTGATAGCTGCGGCTCTTTGACAGACTGCATGACATGAATCTTAACAACTGCTTTAGTTTTAGCCTTAAATCAGAAACCTCAGGTTCCGCAAGGTTAAAAACTTGAAAATGGGGCTTATTTATTGACTGATGGATTCCACTGCAATCTTATCTGCATGATAAATAAAGGACAGTCTAATTTAAGACTGAGTCTCAGGCTGTCAGTACATTGTAGGTAAGCGCAGTGTCACAAAGTTGCCGAGCTAATGTGCAAACTGTAAATAGGGAGACAAAAGAGCGGCAGGTATGTGATTTGTAAGAAGCTACAGGTAGAGGATGCTTTGGGTTTCAGCATAGCTTTGAATAACCTTCATATTTTCACCCGTTTGAACAGGAAAGTGAATCAAAAAGCAATGATTAGGTGTGATAATCATAAACATGGATTTAATTGATATGGTTTCTGACCTTTGATGGGGTTCCTGAAGGCAAAATGTCAAAGGGAAAAGAAAAACATGTCATTATGTGAAGGTGATTTTTTTTATTACCATTCAAACACCAGCGTGAGCCCAAAGTATATATACTGTACACTGTAAAATGTACTGTCTATTGTATTAAAGACAAATCTCATGCTTGGCTTTTGACACTTTTATCACGATTGCTTTAACAGATGAAACAGTGACAAATGCATGTGACATTCAGCTCCAATGCAGTACAACGTATTTATTTTTGACCGGGCAGGTGCTAATATGTGTGGTTACTCAGTTTTAATGTCGGAACATGTGTGAAAATAATTTGTTGTTTTTGAAGATGGCGGCAATTAATCTCTCAAATGACCTGGCTAGATTAAATGAGAAGAAAGAGAGGATGCTAGGAAAATAAATGCCAGCATTAGGGAAGAAATTACAAGATGACCTTACTGAACAATGATTTATGGATCCCCTAGTCAAGCAATTACAGCAGGTGATACCTTTGAAATTTCAAACCATGGAAATTAAATTTGCTCCTTTGCAAACTGTGCACTTGTCAAGGGCGTTTAAACTGTTACCTACATTCGGAGGCTCCTCTGCAGTCATCCCTCTTCCCCTGGCAAATCACTCAGCTTTCAGAATGATAGAGCATATACGGGGATGGACAAAATAATGAAAACATCTAACGATACATGAATATCAAATACCTAAGAGGCAGTAGAGCTCAAGGACGCAGATTTCAGAGGTGTTGGGAAAGTTGTTTTGGCATTAATGTTTCATACACAGATCTTTAATACGTTATCAGGACAAATCACAACAGCTTTCCTTCAGCGTGCACAACCAGCAAACAGCAAACTGGTGGTATTTATTTTTTCTTTCTGATGAAAGAAAGAACTAGAAACTGTTGGTTACAGCCACTGCCTGGATAGAATGAAACCATCTGGATGAAGATAAACAGACTAGTAAAGTTAATAAAGTTCATCACAACTCCCACTTATCACAACGTTATTGCTTTATATCTTTCAGCAGTGTGAGTTTCCTGATTACAGAAGTTTATGCATCTTTGTGTGTTTAACCTCAGCCAATGAGAATCCTGTCACGAATACCAACACATGGTTTAATGAAATTTTGTTATTTTTAGGGCTTTGAAGTTTAGCAAAGTTCTTGATTAGTACTAATTTGTCATTGTCACTATATTCCTCTATATCATCGCTGCATATCTGTGTACCTGCTTTTGCAAATGTGAAAAGTTTGGGCCCATTTGAAAAGCTAAGCCTTTTCTCATTTCTGTCGTTTCCGTTATTTATGCAGCGGTACAGTAACAGTAGAATTCATTGTGCTTTCGGTATACTCTGCTTTTCAATTTCACTTTTTTTGATAAAGAAGAAAGATCATAACAACCTTGCTATTTTGAAACGTTTGGGAGAAACAAATCAATCAAACTAATCTCAAGGATTATGTTCCCTCATTGGCTCTCTGAGGGAGAGATGATAAGAGAATATTTTCATTATGCTGCTTTGTGCAAATGCCAAGCATCGAGGTGCTCGTAAATCCTTACATCTGTGCCTACCATCGTGACTCTCCCACTCCTGTTGTAATGGCTCTTTTCTAGCATGCAACTGCAGAATGTGGCACATGAGGATGAAAGCAGAGTTGCACACCACTCAGGAGCATTCGGAGCATCCGTCCACACCCCGCCATATGTTACGAAAACATGAAAGTATAAGGCAGAAGAACATTGACTTTCGTTAGCTATAACGACTCTAATATCAAGCTGAGAGGGGTTAAAGTAATCTGGTGTATTCACTCGAAGGTTATTTATAGTGCTATTTTAATATTCTTTATTATGCTGATATATAATTGCAAAGCTGGTCCTTCACCACTGTTTTCCAAGACAGATGGCGGCATGTGTACAATAGATCTACAAAATTGTATTTTAGAGCAGAAAAGCACAAGTTGTAGCTCACTTCCTGAACGTGACTTTCCACCAAAACAAAAACTCAACACAATATAAATGAGGTATTATGAAGGCAGCTGTTTTGCCCCTGCTTAGCACCATCAGGTGGGTAATTATAACAAATGTACTACTGAACAAAAAAAGCAGACTAACTCCAAATTTCAAAGCTCACATTGAGGGACTGGTAAGAAGTGATTTTTGCGCTTGCTGTCTTTGTCTTATTTTTGACAGTGCTGCCCTTACACAATATTAATTCACATAATTTGGTTTATGCCCTAAGTCTTTAAACACATGTCAATTTTATCATTTAACATTAAACTTTCTTACTCTTTTCAGTCCGTGGCAAACACTGGCTGTCGGCGGACACTGGCTTATTTTGCTACTCTAGTTGAGCAGTATTCAAGAGCAGAACTTCTCAATTGTTTTCAAAAGGTTGGCATTAATTGATGTTTGATTTTCATGGTATGCAATATTGCAATTGTGAATATGCCCATTTGTCAGACACAAAATGTTGGAATTTTAAATATAAAGGTCCACTGTGTAGGATTGAGTGCCATCTAGTGGTGAGGTTTAACATCACAACCAACTCAACACTCCCCACCTCACCCTCCATTACGGTGGCTGTGAATAACTCAGAAAATGAAAGACCCTCCCTAGAGCCCATGTTTGGTTTGTCTGTTCTCATCTACTGCAGAAACACAATGGCAATGGCGGACTCCCTGGAAGAGGACGCGCTTCAGTCCTTCAGCAAGATACTTAACCCCAAATTGCTCCTGATGTGCGGTTGACACCTTCCATGGCGGCCTCTGCCATCAGTGAGGGCCCTATGATGAGCTGGCAACTTGTTCAGGGTGTACCCTGCCCTCGCCTAGAGACAGCTGGGATTGGCTCCAGCAAAAATCCCCGTGACCCCATGAAAAGGGATAAAGCGGTTACAGACAATGGATGGATATTCTACGTCTGTCAAAAGATCATCCTTAATTCTACACAATGGCCCTTTAAAACACAGTTGCTCCTATACTGTAACATCATATGGCATCAGGGTTTTATCTCGAAGGTTATAAAACTAGATAAAGATTGAATGCTAATGTTGGTAATAAATTGTGAGGGGTAAGGTAGAAATATGACAACATTTCTTTTACTACTCTACATTTTTCCATTTTTATTCCTTTCATTCAGTTTATCTATTTCCTTAGTAATCTCTTTATGATTAAGAGGAAAAAACATATTGTTTTAGGTGTGCCTTATAAAACTGCACAAAAGAAGATATGTTGGAATCACAGTTATTTTGGAAAAATAAATGACAGCAAGGAAGCCTTGGGCAGTAGAGGTAGTGAGGAATAGCTAGTAAATTGTAAATGGCACTCTGTCAAAACCCATTCCTCCTACAGTCCTTTCAGTCATTGGACATTTGATGAGTAGCTTTGTCTGCTCCCCTCTCAATGTCAAAAAATCAGCAGGCACTCTGACTCTCTGATGGGGTCAAAGACCCCTGCCGCTGTGAGAGGGTGACCATGTTGAGTCGAGGACACGCTCTGTCATCACACGTAGACATACAGACACATTTCCTGAGACACAAGTGAAACAGTATGAGTGCATTGAAAAATAAAACAAATGAAATGAAATGAACACAGTAATATTTAGGCGGCAGCCAGAAATGTGGTGTCGTCATTGTGTACGTCTGCAGTCTTTATTTTTGTCCTACATTTTGAATGCTCTGACACATTCAATAACGCACATCTGAATTCACTGACAAAGGAGTGTATATGAAAGGAAAGACATGTATGGGGCATGAGCATAAATGGTGCCAGCGGCCTCATCATTTCGTTTCCTTTAGCCCATCTATAAATGGCATGCATTTTAATCCTTTTAATTATGGATCCTCGCTACAATTACCTCAAATTAAATTACTTTGCAAACCTCAGAAGGATACATAGCTAACTGAGAAGAAGAGGATCATTCTGCCAGGGATTTAACCTCAGTTTCTCTGTGACACATTGAGCTATCACCCCCACCTCCTAAATTCAACTCCATATGGAACTGAAATATTGAGAATGCCTAAAAGCCCATACTGTACCCATTTGAGAACCCAATCAGCCCTCAAACTCCTCCAAATCCCCTCTTCCCCAGTCCTACTCTATTCAGGGGGCTACAGAGATTACAGAGAAGAACCCTGCCTGGCAGGCATGCCACACTTAAATAATCTCTGGGTGAAATCCCAGTGTTAATGTGGGGTTTCTGGATCATGGCACTGCAGTGTGTTGCGGCGCTCTGTGGCAAGCTGGTCGCAGATGACGGCCATGCACCAGGAGGCAGAGGATGTACAGGGAGAGGGCTGGAAGATTAGAATGAAATGAAGGAGAGGAAGAAGAGTGATGAGAAGAGAAAGAGAGGGAAATGGAGAACGGGAAGAGAGTGAAGAAAGAGAATACAACAATGTGGCGAGCAGAAATGAAACAGATGAAAAGCAGAAGCAGGGGAGACATAGAGGGAATAGAGAGGACGAGAGAGATACCACTGTGGAGGCGAGATAGTCCCCTGAGTGGGCCACGAGAAGCTTGCCAAGGTCTAAATGACATTACTCTGCATGTTATATACTTCATGGCCTTGGGTGGGTGTCCCATGTGCCAAGAGATGCATAAAATCCTGACTGCTATTCTTACCCTTTCACTACAGCTGACCCATAAACACACTCGTCTCACACTTGAAGCGTGGCATCAAACCAAGTATGCTCAACACGGAAAATGAATTAATTACTTGATGTTTCAATTGCAGCGCAATAATTGCTTTAGTCCACAGGATAACCAAGAAAGTGAGAAGATAACATATGCCAGTGAAGACGACAGCATAATTACAGGATTAGTGTAGGTCTTAAAGACTCCATCTTTCACAGATACACATGGAAGCGGAGAAGGGGGAGAGAGAGACAGAAAGACAGGGAAGAGAGAGGGAGGGATCTTTCCGAAGGAAGAGGACGCTCTTCTTTAACAACAACATGCTGGCAAATAACTGTAGGTGTGGGAGTGCTCTTTTTGCATGCATACAAAATATCAGTGCACGCTCCTGAATCCTGCACATTAATATAGTAATCAAAGGAATACCACACAAAAGCCCCTAAGCTCTACGCTCTGCCTCCACCAACCGCTCTTCATTCTTTGGGGCAACCTTGTCATTACTTCATCTCCTGGCCTTGATTCTTCCCTCTTCCTGACTCTTCAGTGGAATGAACTTCTAACTCGAGACAGGACAGAAGAGTTGCCCATCAAGTGCAAAAACTGTTCAAAACACGCTTTGTAAACCCACCCCACATGACTGAGCCTTCTATAACACATATGTATTGTAGTGACACGTGAACATTTCCATTCACAGTAGTTTTTTGTAAATTAATACACAAAAATACCTTCGTATTCTGCGAAAGGAATCAGCGGGGAAGTACTAATTAGTCTTAAATGCTTTTAACTATTGTGGACGGTGGGTCAAAGGTGGAACAGTTTCAGTCAGGATAAAATGTGACACAGGCCTGACCAGCTGAAAGCAGGAGTAATTAAGAGTAAACGCTATAACATGAAGCTGTGTCAAGGCCTTTGACACTTCTAACTGCATTTATTTAAAGACTTGACCTCTCGGTGCCGAGAAGATTCATTAAAAGGTGGCGCAGAATGAATATCCAACAATGGATGTCAAGAGTTTGTAAAGAACACATTTTTTTTTTTTGTGTGTGTGTGTTCACAAGAGGTGGAGGGGCCGGCATGGACTGTTGTGTGAGTGGGACGGCAGGGGGGTGAGGGGGAACAATCTGTAACCAGTTAATTAGCACACACAAGGGGGCATCAGGACAGCTCTGTCTAAATCCTCCCCTTCATCTCATGCCACCACAACAAGGCCTGCTAGATTAACCTGAGCGTGTCATCATTTCAGCCCATGGTGCTGTCAATACACAACAGTGCAGGACGGATTCTATTGAAGCAGTGGAATACACATTTAAAGCAGGATTATTAGCCTGAGGGAAGCTTGACATCCTATACTCCCATAATTCTAGACATTACGAGATATACACAGACTTGACACACGCCACGAGCTCCTGGAGACAAAAGCACAGAGCTTTGTTGCTCAGGTAAGTGCAGATGGAAGCAAATGTAAAAAAAAAAATAAAAAAATCAAACACTTAAATTCAGTGATGGAAATGTTAAACTGGATTAGGAACTGACATCAGATCAAGCTTGCGTCTATGTAAATCGTGTCAGGGGGTCTTTAAGAGGAGACCACAACATCGCAATTTTTGAATTACATCACTGCTTTTTAGATTCATTCCACCAATTATTTTACTGTTTTATCTAGAGGGCATTATACCCCTAGAAGGTCTACTGCCAAGCCATGTGATTCAGCAAGCATTGATCTTATGGTGTGGACTGTCACGACCTGGCTGCATTATGTTAAATTACATTTTCACTCATTTCACTAATTACTGTGTTGTGCAAACAACTTTCTTTTACCTTTTAATCTTTCAGATACACCACAGCCGTTTCTCTCACATTGATCAACGATCTCTGGGGATCTAAAGAATGCACAAGATATAAGATGTATGCATGAGCTGAATTCACTGCTGTTTTCCCCACCCTTCATCTTTTTCCTTCATTCTATTTTGACCCGAGGCTCTTTCAACTGTTCTTCATATAGTGCTATGCACCCAAACACTGCAGCCATTCCAGCCCTTTAACTCAGCTCCAAGACATTGGACATGGTTTGTTGCCAACGTACAATAACCTGCTTTCATTATTCAACCCGCATTTTTTCAATTTCAAAGTCATTCCAGTGTTGTGGAACAATTTAATTGTTTCATACCATTTCCTCTCTGCATATAGATATTTAAATACATTGAAAAACTGACAGGGTGACTTGGCATGAAAATTGAAGACATTCAAAGCGTATTCTCTGTCTGAACTACATGTACAGCTCTCCCACTAAAAATTACATATGCTTAAAGACAAAACTTAAATTACTGTTTTAGTCAGAAACCCAAAAGAATTAGTGCTCAGCTCAACATAACGTAACGTTGTATCTCACTTTTTCAGGAAAGGATATTTTCTGAAATCTACTGTCCATACAGTTTATAACTCAAAGAAACACTTGAAAGAATTTCATTGGATTCCACGACATGTCCAAACTGTGAGACGCATTTCAACGACTTCTCCATAATTTTGGCAGCATGACAAACTATCTTAATGTGTTAATTATCATAATATATTCCAATTAAAATCAGCCATTTTACCATATTAGCTCTGGGGGATAAATTGTATCTTAGCTGTTTGCACTTTTCATTATAATGTGATTGCACCAACTGCACTAAAATGCAGCAGGAGTATCTACAGAGCTACTGAGCCCCTGAAGGGGCATGGTGGGAATTTCTTAAATACTTTTGTGTTCCTTCACGATAAGCTTACTTTAGCTTGTTTTAGCTTATTTTACCTCACATTAAGTTGTAGTTCCTGCTCAATATTGTTTTGCATTCCCCCTAGAACAGTTAGTGTGCCGGTCCAGTTCATTTATAAGGCACTGACACTATAGGGAACCACTCTGGAGATACTACAGACAGGAGAGATGATGTGACACTTCACATTATGCATTTATTGCTCATTACTCCATTCAAGAGGCTGGGCTTTGACAGTATACAGCCACTGGCTGTGAGAACAGCTGTTGTTCTGCCTGGCTGTTTATATAGTTTTTACTCGGACTTTGCTGCATTTTTGGCTGAATGTTTACTGCTCTGGATGTGGCTAAACCCAATGGCCAGGATAAATGATGGTAAAGTCAATTTCTGCAAAACCACAGATGCAAATTAAATTTAAAAGTTTACATTACTTTATGTTGCAATGTAACATTTCCATTTCAAATGTTTCTCTAATCACGCTGTGCTCTGTTTTCCTAACCACCGTCACGGGCTTGGCAGCTTTGTTACCTGTAATTCTACCATCATCCGCTCCACAACCTGTTGAAAGTCAGGTAATCAACATGTATTGAGAACATGATACCACAAGTTTTGTAGACGTGCTAGTATGGTCTGTTGCCTAAGAATTGTACAAATTTGAGCATTTCTGTGGTTTGCAGAAGCGTTAACTGCTGACATTTAATCCTGGAGAATGGGCTGGCTACTTCAGCTGTAACATCTTTACTGCTCCTGTTAGCATTAGCCAACAAAGCATTGTTAAGTCACATGGGATTTAAACCTGTGGTGGTTCTCTCAGCTATCACTATATTCCTGACCTCCTCTTACTAATATGCTACAGGAAATCAAGAACACAGTAGCTTTAACACAACCCTCAGCCAGCACTGTACCAATTTACCACACACACACAGCACCCGCGTGTCGTTAGTGTTACACCAAGTGAAAACTAATGTGCCATACCCATACTCATAACAACCAAAGCCATGGCTACAGACACCAGCATAGCAACAGCAAGAGTCAAAGCTATGTAATAATTACAGCAACAGCCTCAGTCTGTGAGAGAGCTAAGTTAATTAGCCCTGCTAGTTATTTTACATAGCTGCAATGGTACAGACTCAAGCTGAGGGTGCACACACTCACGCTGTGCTCACAACCAGTGTCTACCACATAATACATATTCTATACCATAATACTGCTCAGCGCTTCTCTACGGATCAGAGGAAATGCATAACTTAATGCAAGGCAACACAAAATAATTCCAGGAAGAAATTCTCACCGTGACCTTTCAGGGGACCTTCCATTTTAAGCAGCAACGTTTGTGGGATGAGAATTAACTTGACTTGTCATATGAACCCTTTTCTTTGGCGTTTGGGCTGAACCCGCATGAAAGAATACTTCTGAGGTAATGTAATTTATGGTGCTTCTTACTGCCTCTAATGCGCCAACCCCAGAGGTAATGGCAGCTTGGAATTTGTCATACATCATACACTAAACGCATGATCAAAAGTCACTTCCTTTCATGATATTTCTAGCCCTCCTCTCTACCTCCTTTGCTCAAAGTATCTCTCTTTAAAAGCATACATCATGCTGGGAAACGACTCCACTTTTTTCAATAAAAGATAAAGACCATCTTATTACCTTCCCATTAAGAACATAACATTTTGTTAAATGGACTCCTATTTAAAATACTCCTTCGAGCTCTGAGCCAGATTCAATGAATCTCAGCTGCACTTTAATCAACTCTGGCTCTGCTGTTTCCTCATAGCCTTTTCATGATTAAGAAGAATAAAAATTCATAGTATTTGATTATTCCGAGTCCTAATTCAAAGGAGAGCAAAAGTCCCCAAAGGGTAATCTTACATATATCTACATTCACAGTATGAAATATCAATATAATTTCCATTCGAGGCCAAGTGGAAGTGACACAGGTATCAGATTTAAAATAGCTCTGTCTTTTTTCATCCTTTCTCGCTCACATACGCATTTGCGTGCACGCACACGCACACAGTATTAGCCAGGATGCAGAGAACCAACTGCATGCATTAAATAACACGGCACACTGAGTGATGTGGAAATAATTCACTGCACGTACCCACACATAGGGTGCGGAAGGGGGGTCTTTTGAAGAGGGTGAATAATTTACAAGCCGATGTAATATGCCGCATCAGTTTAACACCATCCAGACCCCATTTGTGTAAACTAATAAATCGATTTGTGAACTTTCTATATTCAAGACAAAAACACAAATTCCTCATGTACACAATGTGACTGGGGCCAAATTCTCTGAGTGGAAACGTTGACACAAGAGGTTATTTGGAACTAAATGTCTACTGCGCTTAGCCTATCAGCCCTGATCATGAAGACTGTGAATAACAGAGCTTTTGGCAGAAAAGGTTATGAACGCTGAAGACGCTGTGCAAATGGCAGAAGTGCTACAGTACAAACAGCTGCATCAGCTGTTCTCTCCCAGACAGCTCTTGTACCCAAGGGAAAGGTCACAGCGGCCCATTTTTAAGGGGCCTCAGCTCCAAGTGAGTCACATCAGGGTCCATCATCACTGATCATGTGACACCCCGGGCAGTAACTGGCAGTTGTCAACATTAGTGAGTCCCTGTCATTTACTCTGTCAATTTCAAGCCTGTCCTATCTCTGTCCTCTTAGCCTGGATCAACAAAATGTCTCTGCGTGATAGCCATGGCTCTAATGCTCAAGCGGCTTTAATTAGAACACTGATCTGAGCACAGTAAAAAGCGCAGTCACATTCATTAATTAAAGGTGATAAAGAAAAAATCTGAGCCGCTAAAGTTCAATGTGTTTCTACCTTTAAAGCGACTCATATAATTAAATGCCTCACTTTCAAACTGATTTGCAGATGAAATGCGAGGATGACATCCCTCTTTGTTCCAATCATTCAGTAATATGCTCAGCAGAATGAAATGTCGTAAAAAAAAAAAAAAAAAGTTTTACGATGCAATATGTTATCTGCTTTGCACCATACTGTATTACTTCTTCCACTTTATAGTTTTCTGTTGCTGTTTTTAAAGTGTGGCAATCTTAAGCAAACATCTGCCACATTTACGCACCAAGAGTTGGGATGTTATCCAAGGCACATATGGCCCCCCTGATAGGGTAGGTTTACTCTTTGTCTCTTCTGTAAACCCATCTGCTGCTGTTGTTGTTACATCATGTCTTTTTTGTACACATAAACTTCATTTCCTCTCCAAGCAGCCATTTTGTCAGAGCAAAGTTTCAGCATTGTAGATGATAAGACAGTAATGTTTTAGCAAAGAATGGTTAAGGCAGGAGTGCATCAAATAGCTGTACGGTTGCCATGAAATTGGAGAAAAGATATTGAGGCATTCATTGAAGACTGCTCTTAAGGGTTTGGAACTCTATATTCAATATTATTTAATTGACTACGAGGAGACAATGCTGTGTAAACTCAATTTACTATTCAGTTGATGAAAAAAAATACATGTGGCAAGGGAATTTCTGCCTAAAAAGTATTAAAAAAAAGAACCTTAATAGTTCTAAAGTGCACATTTGCAATGATTTGGAAAGCTTCAACAAAATCCAACATCGGATGCCAAAACAGATTTTTGTAGACAGAGAAATGCATAAAGGGGAAAAGATTTTTTAACACCTTCTTCTCATGCTTAATGACTAAGCTATTTTTAAAGCGTCTGAGCCTGACGCGTGTATGGTTTAGCATGCGTTTCACACATCATCCACTGCAGCGAAAAAGTGGCAGGCATCAAACGAGAGAGATCTCATGCTCCCCCTTCATTATAATGATATTTGCATACTGTGTGACAGTACATTACTTCCAAATTAGTTTCAGAATTAAAATATGCAAATTAGTAACCACATCATGTCTGACGCCATCACAACCAGCGTTGGTCATTAGTGCACATGACCCTTTCAGCTTTGTAACTTCTGTGATGTGTTCCGCTTTCATACGAGTGCTCATTTCAGAGTTAAGTAAACGTGATGCTCTAGTGCAGCTCTGACTATAACTTCAATCATTAGACCACATACATTTAATATTTTATAAACAGTTCTTTTCTTAATTTTTCTGTATAACACAGTTTAAACTGCACAAGTAGTCTTCCTCATGTCCACATTAGGATTAGTAAAGCAATCTAAATATATATGACAGCTGATTACCAAATTATTTCAAAATGTTTCCCTGCACCATGGCTTTCCGCCAATCTTTTTTTGTACTGTAATTTATATTGTCCTGAAATATATAGCGCATATTGTATCATAAAGAGAGAGATTAGAGAAGTATCGGTGCGGATCTGTTGCGGCAAGATTTAGACAGCCTTTCTTCACTGCCAGCGTGAACAAAGGTTGTCAACTAACAGCAGCGCTTTAAAGGCATGAAATAGAGGCAAACTAACCAGTGTTTGTTCCTCTCTGGCATCGCTCACACACATATCATTAACTGAAACTGCTGGATGCTGTTAGCTGTGCGGTTCACTCGCTCTGGATGCTGGATGTTAGGAGATGCTCTAGTGTTTTAGCTGAGCTCAATCGAAGGTTTTTGACAGCTGCAGGACCCCAGAGCAAACAGACTAAGTTGGAAATGGATCAGGAATTCTACAGCTGATGTGATCCATGAAGAAAAAAAATTAAATACCAAATACCAGTTAGAAGGAAATATTGCTATCCAATTTGTGCACATACTGTATGTATAAGTTGACGCCAACATTTATCTGCAGTGAATGACCAAGTAATGTGAGAAAAAACAGTGAAACCCTGTATGTTCCAGTCTCTGTACACATCGACTGCTATTGCTAAAATAAGCCAGATGATGGATGAGATCATTTTTGGGTTGCATGACCTTTGCTTGGTTAAGGCTGTACAATAGCCTGCATGCTGTTTTGACTGCTGTGCCACTCATTAACAGCGCCGCTAAAATCCAGCCTTTATTAAAAATGGCATATGCAGACAATCTTGTGAATGCATTTGATGGTAATGACCGGGTTGACCTTGATGTCCTGCGCCTGGGCTCCGTGCCTCCTCCAAATGCTCACATTCTGTTTATTCTCAATGCTGTTATTAATATTTCATTTCGAATGCTGTGTTTCATTAATTGTTTTTATAATGGGGACACTGTGAAGCCCTTTGAGCCCGGCATGTTTGCGTAGCCCTTAGCTGTGATTAAGGACTATCCAAATAAACCCTTTACTTTGTGTGTGTGGGTGTATGCCAGTGACTGAGTGACACAGGAAGTTGTCCGGAGTAAACATTGAGCACTTGGCTGTTGTTCAGTGGCTTGAATGTTGTATACTCTCTCTGCATCTGCTTTCTCTGTGCATGACTAGGTTTTGAAATAAGAATTCCACCAGAAGAGAGCCTTTAGTCCATGTTAATTCATCTGAAAAACTGTCTCCTTAACATATAAGGGATGTATGATGTTTTGGTTGAATTTAATTATGTCATATCTCTATAATAAAACCACAAACTTTTGTATTGACACTTTAGAGGCTTCCCTTCTTGGTCTAGATGTTACTAGATGCTACTCCGCTCAAGATTTGGTCAAACCCAACATTAACTTCCGATACATTTCAGTGAGGAGGCAGACTTTCTGTATTTGCCTTCTGGTTAGATATTGATCAAAACTGGATTATATTTGATTGAACTTTGATTTGCAAGATCTCACATGTATAGCTAAATTAAGAGAGGCATGGCATTGACCCAGGCCAAGTCTGATTCAATCATTTAGCTAGTTACAGTCAGCCTTTCCCCTCGCTCTACTTTGGCTTCCAGTGTGGATTTGGTTTGGTTAAATATTGTACGGGTCATATTGCTGCACATAGCAGATAAAATTGGTGTTGCACTGAGTTTTTGCATGTGGTTTCTTTTGTGTTGTTGTTGTCACCATGCACAGGGAATTGTAGGTCAGGTCGGCATTCCAAAAGCGTCAGTATTTGACTAGATGGGAATCAGACTCAGATATCAACTTTCCTACAAATTGGACCTTTAAAGGTTACACTATAATATGAAATCTGCTAAAATTAGCAAAATGTTATTACGACAGGTTATAAATACATCACTGTTTCTCACAGACACATGCAGTTAGTCTAATATATGAAGATTGGATGGAGAAAGAGATGATGGATGGATTGATCAATTATTCTGGTGATCTTTGGCTGACAGAAAAAAAACACTCACCTCAAGTGACTTTGCCAATGTAAGATCATAAAACACTTGCATACAAAACCCTAAGCAAAAAATGTAATGTTGATGGTTTTTGTAATATAACATTCATGAAATATTGTAAATGACACATAATACAGTGATCTTACATCATAAATCACAATGCCCAGGTTCTCATCTCTACTTATAACAACACACAGCTGCATACGATACCTGCATGGTGGCTTTCCATCAATGATTCCGTATACGATGTTATATAGTGTCCTGTAGTATATTGTGCCTTTTGTATAATAAAGAGAGAGCAGATAAGTATCAGATCTGTTGTGGCAGGATTTAGACAGGCTTTCTTCATCACCAGCATGAGCAAAGGTTCCAATGCAATTGTCAACTAACAGTAGCACTTTAAAGGCATTACGTACAGGCAAACTAACCGTTCTTTCGTTCCCCTCGCTCACACACACGATTAACTGAAACCACTGAACTTATTGTGCCATTTTAAAAGTGACACACAATACAGTAATCTTAAATAATAAATCATTATAGAAAAAAACATAATTGGTTTATATATTTGCGACACCATTTCAAAATGATTTTGCAGCTCAGCTCTAGAACACTCAAAATTCCTGGCTTGTCATCTCTACTTATAGCAAAACACGGCTGCATACGATATAAGATCATAGACTGAGGGAGGAGAAATCATGATAGAATGGAATGTACTTAAATCATACCCTCCACAGCAAGTGATGAATGAAGTGTCTTCATTTTTGTCTAAGCTGTGTTCTAATTATTCTGTTATTGTGAGTTTGTACAGCAGGTTGGTTATGTGTGCTTAAAATATGTTTTCTATTCAGCATGTGCACCTTTTCTGTTTGATCGCTTGAAAGAAAACCTGAAGCACGAGTCCCCTCATTCGTAAAAACTCTGAAATTGCATCTAATCACTCTGAGCTTTGTGCCAGAGTGAGAATAAACACTGTGCAAACATATATCATTATGCAGCTACACACATTGTGTGCAGTCACTATTGTGATCATAAATCGGGCTCCACGCCTGCTCCATGTTATCCCCTTACTGTTACTTTTCCTGACATACTTCGATTTTGAAAATCCATACAAATAAGTGCAAACAAATGAAAATGCACAGCAAAAAGATCTGACGTCCAGCTCACATTACACTATAAAAAGAAGGAGAAAAATGCACATACACAGCTAAAAATGTAGCTATAGACAAATATATTTCTGGGTGATTCAGCAGTACATTTGAGTGTGTGAGGACTCGGCAACATACCAACCAACAACACTCGTTTGGATTTGTTCCCTCCCTCCCTGCAGGTGAACTGTCCCTAGACAATGAGCCTCAGCTCTGCTTCAGGGTCTACAGAGTAGGGACACCAGACAGACAGACAGGCCTTGTATTCAGGCAGAGCCGATAGGCCTGGCAAGTGTGTCCTGTTTGGCATTTAAAACACCTCCGCTCACTCCTATGTCGTGGGAGAAGTGACGGACCTGACAGGCTCAGTCTCTCGGGAGCCACTGGGCCTCTTTCCAATCTCCCTGGGTCAGTGCGGGGGTGAGACGCCAGTGAGGAGCTCCTGGCTAGAAACACTAATTATCATGGCTGCCTTGCATTTAGTAGTACTGTGTTCGGCACTAGGTAGCGTGCGCCTCCTGGTCACGCTGTCAGATACCTCACAGGGCTGGCTCTAATTGTGGTGATTGTAAAGCTATGGGTGTTTAGGTTCATGCTGCCAAAGGCAACTCTCTGCATCACTGACTTATGTAAATAAATGGGTAAACAAACAAGTGTTCAATGCCCCTCCCACAATTTATGCTGCTGTTGATATTGTTTGTATGGGTCATCATTAATGGTCCTCTTTTTAATTTGTGTGGAATTTTTTGATTGGTGAATTGGGGAGCGGTCGTGTCACAGATCAGACATACACATGCGCACGTGCGCGCACGCACACACACACACGCACACACACATACAGCATTGCAGTGCACTCACTAACACACACAGTAATGCTTCTGCCCAAACTCATGATAATTTAATAAATGCCTGAAGGCAGAGTTTGAGGCAGTGGACAAATATAAATATTAATTAACACACAAGGGACCCAAGTAATGTGAGAAAACTTCTCTGCCTATTGGCTCCTGCCATATTAAAGGAAACTCTGGTCAGATTTTTAATGCGGTTCAGAATATGCATTAGAACTTCAAACATTAACTTCCAAAGTTAACATCTTCTCCCTGATATTGAGGTTTTATGTCGGAAATTAATGCAACTTGCTCTAAACCAAAAATCTGATAGTTCCTCTTTGAGAGAGTGTCTCATGTTTTGACTAACGACAAACAATATCAGTCAGTGGAAACTTCGGAAAAGTCCCAAATCTCTAATTAACGCATTTGATTGATGCAGACACAGAGCTACAGTTGAAATCTTGTAGACGTTATGTTTCACCAGATCGGTCGTTGTTTTCACAGCCACACGGTCCTTTTTATTAAAGACTGTGCTGGGATACTGGGCATCGATAATGTGCCTATGTGACAGGTTTGAGGACCCTTTGGAGCTCTGCACTCCCACACTGTCTGATATCATAGTGAAACTGAGGAGGTTGGCAGTGTGTGACAGGTAGTGGTGAACGAGGTGGGCTGAGTCTTGACATTGCTCATTTCCTTCGATCTCAACAGCTGCCTATACCACTCAACTAAACAACTGTCACTACCTCAGTGTATATAAAGGTGTCAGAGATTGTATTAATACTGCATGTTGCTTATTATGTTGTATTAAATGTTATGGATCAGTAAATATTAAAACACAAGTATTTATTGATGAGAGAAACACTTTATAACAAGGAATAAATGATACGAGGAACTTGTGTTTTTTTTTTTTGTTTGTTTAGTTTATTTTGTTTGTGTAGTACGGCGGCTCCTGTGGACAAAAGTGGTATGTGCACCACTGCCTCCTGTCATAAAGCTCTTGATCTGGTAAGTGTGTGCATTAGTTTTGAAAGCACGTGAAAAAGAAAAGGCAACACACTTTTAATAGATGCATTTGTTTTTAACCAAAGCTGTTCACAGGATGAATATCGATGATGTAAGGGATCTATTTTTGCTAATGTCAGACTGATAACGATATGACAGTGGCGAAACAGAGTAAGGTTTGTTTTAGTTTGTTTTAGTGCCAGACTACAGAGCAGCTTCTTTCCTTATTCTTTGCAACTCATCAATTCATTCTCAGTACTTAAATGTTTTTGTAATTTTTTTTACTTATCCAACCAAGATGAATCAAAATTAAACAGGGTGACAGGCATTAAGAAATTTAACGTCATACAGTATATAAATAGCCAGTCCTCTCGCTGATTGTCTTGTTTGCTTATGTAGGTCACATAGAGGCATTAGTATTTTGCAATGGATCCCTAACCAGTTAAAGGTCCCATATTATGGTCATTTCTGCTTCTTGACATGTTTCCTTGATGTCTAAATGGAATGTTAGTAACATGCTTTGGTCGAAAAAAGCTGAAGCATTGAGCACAGCAGGGTTCTTGAAACACCAGTTTCACAGCCCTGCTCCAGGTGGCCTGTTTCAGTGCCTTTCCCTTTAAATGCTAATGAGCTACTGCGCGCCGCCCACGGTGCCGCCCACCTCCTCCTGCCTGCGGAAGACGTGAGGACGGCATCATGTGACCATGGCAACGGCGGAGTTTCTGGGAGTAATGGCTGCCGGACAACAGACTGCGGTCCGACCCAGAACAACAAGAGGCTCCAGAAGAAAGTAAGCAGCCAAGAATGAACATTGATGTTTCTCAGTGGTCAGTAGTTAAGTTTGTTACCTCGACATTACTTTTATGTTACTGTAGATAACGAAAGTTTTACGGGCTTACTGGCCGTCTGCCCGCGTTGTTACAGCTAACAGCCCTCTTCTCCTCGAGTGTCTACATCATAAAGCTTAGCCAAACCTCGACTGGTGTTTACTGCTGTTAAGTTGTAGTAACGCGGATGCAATTTAGCAAAAGCAGTTACAAGAGAAAAGTGTAACCCCATATTATTATTTACCTTTATGTAGCCAGGTAAGTTGATTGAGAACCTGCTCTTATTTGCAGTGACGACCTGTAATTAGCTACTGCCAGCAATTTTCAACTGTAGTTTTCAGTAAGCCACAGTTGCCTCCAATCACCTTTCTACCAGCAGAATTGTTTTTTAACCATTTAAAACGGTTCATAAACTTTATATATATTATCAAAGAAACAATGTGACATGATTAGTGATCATAGTTTCCAATGAATAATAAAAAATCGGCATAAAAACAGGTGTTCCTGTGGCTATTGTAAACAAATGCCTACAGAACCTGAGAATATCTGCTGTATGGAAATACCACAATTAAGTGTAAACACTGGGCAAACAAGGTTGTCATTTTGCTCTCTTTTCTCTAATCTATTGTCACTCACTTACCTTTCATAATTTCTAGGTTACACGAAGACTACAGCAGCTTCCTGAGCCATCATCATGCATGGTGGACCACCCTGGCCTGTAACCTGTCTGCCTGAATGTATCTGCACTGCAGAATGCACTGAACATTTATCGGGCAGACTATGAATCTTTACGTCTGAGGGGAATAGTGCAGTCAGCTTTTAGTCACATAAATACTATTCATTTATCGTAAAAGTGTTATGATTAAAAGTACATAACTGCTTCTTCTATCTTACATTGTTTATAGTTTATCTTTTACTTATTACCATGAAAATTACATATCAAACAATCAAAACACAGAACAGTTAGGAAAGATGTTTTAATTGTAAGAAACATTTGTAAACATGTGTTGATATGAATGAAATAATAAGAAGAAAATACATATCTGAAGTGAAACAGTTTGACTTTATATATTAACTTCAATATCAATATGAAAATAATAAAGAAAGTATCTAGTTGCCATGGGTGTAAACATTCAATGCTGACTTTATATTGAATTATGTTTAGCCAATATAGTCTACAGAAGCTTTGTAAGCTGGTGCTGGGGCTCTCTGGGGCGGAGAGTGAGAGTTGTGCTGCCTGTCTGTGTGGTCCGAGAGGTCTTCAGGGATTATGAGTTTCAGCACCTCCTTCACATATGGGGCAGGGTCCTGGAAAACCTTCTGGAAGATCAGGTCCAACAGAGCATCACCGCAGTCTGCAGTGCAATAAACAAATGCATGTTTACAGGAAAACTGCAGTAGAACCAAAAAGCCTTGTGCTGCAGTGTTGTAAAGTGTCTCTTATTTCTCCTAATTACTTCTCATTCATACATTCTCATTATTTATTTTGAAAACCATCTTAAAAGAATTCAGATTTTAAGTGTTTGTTTTCAACCTTTTGAGTGATGTCTGTGTGTCCATGTTTATTTTAATTTGAGAGGTTCAAATAAAAGATTGTAAAACTTACAGAATGTCGTGTCTGTCTTCACTGGTTTGGCTCTGCACTCTCCCTTCCAGGACTTTGGAAAGCTCAGTTTGAAAAGATGATCTCCTGATGATGTGGTGGCTTGTCCTCTATCAGCATTCTTATTGTGATGCAGTGCAGCCAGTCAGAGTCTTGAACAGTAAAAAGACAAACATGAAAACAATTGCAAGAAATGGGCAAATGTTCTCAACAAGTAATCACAGTTTAATTTACCTGCACAGCATTCCCAGATATGGATAGGAGTAACACATGACAGCACTGTTACAGTATAATTCAAGCACTAAAGACTGCAACGCCTTACATTACTCTAATCCGACCACTTTATTTCAGTAACGAGTAATCTAGCGTTAATATTTCCAAACCAGTAATCACATTGAAGTTATTTATTGAAGTCACTGTGCGTTACAATTATTGTCATTTTCATTCGTAAAAATATATATTTTTGCTTTCTTCTTGTCTCTGGGAGTGATGTCACGTACGTCTCAAGTGACGTTTTAGCCATGAGGATAACTCACGTGTACACCACGCAGCAACACAAAAATGGAAGGAGGAGAGAGATGCGTGTTTCCTAGCTGGAAATATACTCATTATGCTGAGTTATTTAAAACAAAAAAGCACAAATGCTTGGTCAAGGGCCCAGCCCGACCCGGCTCGGGCAGAGAATCTAAGCTCTATGTAGCAGTCAACAGTACACTCATATTGCCCCGGCCTATGCCAACATATTCCAGCTTAGAAAACATTTTCAAATGCATTATTTCACAAAATCCTGAAAGCTTAGACCCGGCGGAGGGTGTGTGTATGTACTGCTTGACTGACCGCGCCTCTGGGTTTGCATGTGGAGACCGTGTTGATGCGAACTAGGGGCTCGCGGTTAGCATTAGCTTGAAAGCTCACGGTTAGCGTTAGCTGGTACTATGTGACACTGCTTGGTGAGTTCGTGTAAAATTGCTAAATAAACACAGCTAAATACTTGTACATGCAGACATTTCCCTGGGACACGCATTACATAGTGTGCAAGATCAGAAACGTACTACACACAATGATTCTGCTTTAGCACTAACGTTAACTTGTGTGGTCAGGAAAGCTAAAGTTAGCGGTTAGCCGCTAACCTTAGCTTGTTCTCAATGGCAAAACACACAGTACATCAGGCATGAGTTCAGCCTAATCTACAGAAACACACAGCACATTATTTGTATACTTACATGTCCTTGGTCTGCATGTATTCCTTTGAGTAAAAGTCTGCCGACCACTCATGCCTTGTACTGGCCCAAGTTGGTGAAACAGTCAGTGTCAAAGTGGTTCGCACACACTAACAGTTTTTTGCCAACTTCAAAAATAAATCATAAAAATAAATTCAATCCATGCCGCTCTTTTGTCCTCTGCAGCTGTGAGACGATGGAGTGTGTTGTGCTGGTCCTTGCAGCCAACAACAGAGCATTTTTCCTTGAGTTTGGCCATGGTGATTTCAGTAGGGCAATGGCGGATCTCCGAGACCGGAGCTGTACCTGGTGGGTGGAGACACCGTGCGGTGAAGGGAGGGGCAGTGGGGTAGCCATATGCAAATGTGCGGCCGTCGACGTCGACAGCCGCAGCAAATTTGACTCGTGTATCTGGAAACTGCAGGCAAGACCCCTTTAGAAACCTGTATCTCACTCAAAAAAGCATGGATAGTCTTTTTTCAAAGTTTCTCGGCGTGTGGCAGCACCATAGACCCACAATAACACCCCAAATCCCAGAAAAAGTCAGTTTTTCATAATATGGGACCTTTAAAATCTCAGAGTGGTAACTTTAATTATCCCATGCAACTTTTTTCTGTTGAAAAGATATCAAAATCAATGCAGTGGTCTTTGGCGAAAAGTTCAAGATTGGTTCAAAATTGACAGTGTTAACTAAATGTTTACAATTGGACAGTACTTAACCGCGATTCGCAAATTCAACTGAGAAATGTGGATGTGAGTTTTTGCGGGCTCGCAGGATCAAACCATCAATTTATTGACTGATGGACGGCCGCTTCACCTCCTGAGCCACCCCCACACCGTATAGTTTGAAGCTTCACATTCATTTCCTTAGCTCCATTACAATGTCCTCGAAGCTTCTTGTTGGCAGCACACAGCCTATATAGTTCCAGATTTATAGCATTCTATGAAATATTAAATTGAATTTACATCTTTGTGTGGACCACATTTTAACTACCAGTGCAATATGACTTTGGAGAAATATCTTCACACTACTCATTATCTCTTTCAACTTAATACTGAACTGAACAAATTACCAAAAAGGTCAAACAAACTTGTGTCTGATGTTCTAACTGAATCTTAGCTTTTTTGAAAAGAGAAGGAAAAGAGATCTTTAGACCAAATATTTGCTTTTTTTCAGTTGATTTCAGGGAAGCGTAACTAATGCATAGCAAGCTAGCTAACTCGATCGCGTTTCAATTCATGAATGAAGAAACTGTGAATTAACATTCCATGACTGATTATCCGTTAAGTGGGAACTAATCACATAAAGTCACAGTAACCTCATCATTTGTCAGTGGTGAGCAACAGGAACTCATGATACATCCTGCATTAATACATGCATTTAATCATCAGGAGTCGTACATTAGTTAAGCATTACTTATACTGTATCTGTCTTGTAAAGTATTACAATGATGTGTAGATCAAGACGGCAAAAACACAACCGTGATTTTGTAGGATTTTCACACTGTCATCTAACTGTGTCCAGTGACACACTATTTATTAACTTAATAATTCAAATAACTTGAAAGTGTTCCTGTCTTTTCCCTCTTCCTCTCTCTCTCTCTCTCTCTCTCTCTCTCTCACTCACACACACACACTCAGAGGGATCAGGTTTCCATCCCACATTACAACACGATGTAGTATTGTCAGTTGAAGGGCTAAGACGTTACATTGCAGGAATTTCCCTGGTGACTGAGCCAGCACTGAACAGGTGTACCTGCGTACATGTTCAGCTTAGCTCTTCGGCGTGAGAATTAGAAAGTCAGACACACACAAGGAGCTCTCTGATCTCCGGTAAGAAGAGGACTGAAGTGCCAGGTAGAGGGAAGACAGATGGGTATGAGTTTTTCTGCCAGCTGTCTATACTGCCTTGCTCTCTCCGCCGTCACATTTTGGCACAAAGGGAGAAGAAGGTTCATGTATTTTAAGGAATGTCTCATACAATGAAAGTTATGGCTGATGTTGGCAAGGAGCACTGGTGGCGTAAATCGTCCGTTCAGCACCTCGGCCCCAAAGGATCCACTGTGTGGTGGTGAATGAATGATGGGTCTGTGATTACAGATTGTTTTCATCGCGGTCAAAACATTGTGAAGGGGGGATAAATTATCAGGAAGATAGGCCACAGTTGTCTGAGCAAGTAGTTAATGAGAGTAAAGGTCAAATAACTTGGAAAAATAGCAGCTTTAAATCACAAAATAGCTGTGACTGATTCATAATTGTGCCGCTCTCACTTAATAAGTTTGATCCAGCCTTGGTAGTAAAGCATGGAATGTAATCTTGTGCTTTATCAATATTAAATGATGAAATAATGCAATAAATATCTACATAAACAATACTAAGATACACAGAAGAGACATGATGGATGTTTATTATCCTGGCAAAATTAAAATGATAAGAATGAAAACTAGGACATACATTACACGCCTGCAATTATGTGACAAATTCAGTTCAATAGACATTTAAATTTAGCTTTATTCACTAGCTAGACACCATATATACATTACAGACGCACTGTTTCCTCTGTTTTTTTGTTTTTTAATGACAATTTTTCATACCATTCTTTTCTCCAGAAACAAAAATAAATGTGATTCCAGTGGTCCCTGAAACAGGTGGCTTCGTTCAGTTAAGGATGGCACTGGAATTCAGTTGTTGAATGAGAGAGTATGTCTAATTATGATGTACATTAGAACCTCGCAATGTTTGTTCACATAACTTCCAGAAAAAAAACAAAAAAAACAACAACAAAAAAACGTGTCTTGTTACTTTAAAGTCTATCCATCTTCTTCATCTATCTCCGACCTAATTTACCTGTTGGGCCACAATTTGAGTTTTCCCGAAACCTGCAGTCAGTTCGACCAGCAGTGAGACGTCAAAGACACTAGCAAAGTAACACAGTACATGTAATTAGCATAGAAGAAACGTCAGATAGTTCAGACCATCCTGCTTACAACACATCTTTTAACTGTATCATTAAAGCTAAAAATGACAAAAGAAAAGTTTCATTATTTCTGCAAAATAAACAGCCAGTTATGTACCGGGACGTAACTTCTTAGCATGATTTGGTCTAAGTAGACATATTTTAATAGCTAGAACTTTGACATCAAATTTTTGTTTTTTAAAGGGACTCTTTGGAACTTGTGTGTAAGTAAGTTTATGGTAGCGGATCCATTTCTAAACTAGAGGCACTGTGATGAGAAGAGCCCTTCAGAAAAAAAAAATCCACAGCCCAGCAGCATTAAACAACTGAAACCATCCACCGGCTTGTGTAGGCAATTGGAGGGTCTCATTTTGTCATGTCACATTACAATCCACTCACATACTATATGGCCAATAGAAAATGATACAGGTAAGTCAATACAAATAGTTACACAGAGCCAATAGTTACATGGATTTAACTTAACTAAAAAACTAATCTTTCTTTCCTTACCTTTCCTAAAAACAAGTTGCAATTTACCGTATGACATTGTACAAAACCCTGTTGTGAAATTAAATAAATAAAATAAATGTACAAACAAAAACAAAAAAAGAACTTGTTACAACAGTGTTTTTTTTTCAGTATTTCCTGGTGAAACGCTGACTTTTTTAAAGTAAAAAGTTTTGAGTTCAGCCCCTTCAGGATTGCCCTCTGTAAATCGCAGTGTAACTATATTAAACACTTTATCTAGGTAATACTGTCTACCATGCAAAATTGCAGCTTGTAATAGGGGATAGATTAAATGGAATCACTCTCACCTAGTGGCAAATTCCACACCAGTAAGCAACAAATGGCTTGCCAAGCTCTGGTTGACACTTCTAGGGATTAGCTCATGATGTTGGGGTTGAGGCAGGACCCAGTGGGAGGGACAGTCGCTGAGCATCATAACACCCTTAACCCTCCCAGACACACACACACACACACACACACACACACACACACACACACACACAATGTTTTTTTTTTATATATATGGCAGCCACATATTACTTGCTTCACAGGATAAGCAAAAACACCCCAAAACCTCTGATACCTAGTTAATAAAATATAAAATTTAAGTAAAAAGAGGCAGGTTTTAAGAGAGAGCAGCCTCTAACCACACACACACATCTACTTAGCAGAACTGGGTACACAGTCAGCCTGACTAAAAAGCTGCTGCCAGATGAGCAGATGTGAATGTCAAAACCTTGCCTTTTCAGATGAGCAAGCAACCTTAAATTACTAAGAGACGTCGTCTATGTACTGACTTTATTTTTAGTCCCCTTGTATGTGTGTCTGCGTGTGTGTTCCTGTATATCAGGATATGTCTGGACCTGCATCTTTTTTCGCTTTCTATTTGATGAAGGTATTACAATCAGATACCACTTTGCATTTGTTTGTTTTAGCTTTCTATCTCCATTTCTTCCTCCTTTATTCTCCAACCACTCACTTGATTGGAGTCTAACTCATCTTGTTTTTTATATCTA
The DNA here is from genome assembly GCA_963678695.2 of Diplodus puntazzo. Classification (NCBI taxonomy): domain Eukaryota; kingdom Metazoa; phylum Chordata; class Actinopteri; order Spariformes; family Sparidae; genus Diplodus; species Diplodus puntazzo. The sequence goes on from OZ023155.1 coordinate 21,345,103, forward strand.
CCTTCAAGTTTAACAGTGTGAAGAGAGAGAGGAGTAAAACATGACAATGATGTAAGCCACATGTTAGGATACAGCACAAAATGATGTGGTAGATGCTGACGGAGACATGGTCTGAGGGGTGATGCATCGAGAGTGCTGAGAGGTTACATCAAGCGAAGAGGCGGGCAGGTGAGTGAGAAAGAGTAGAGAGAGAGATAGAGATAGCGGTGGCACGAGAATATGAAAGGGAACAGTAGATGTGTGGATGGAGTGAGAAGATGGGGGGGGGGGGGGTTGTTGGAGCTCATCTACAGAATGCTCCAGCTTAGAGCGTTGGCGTGACGGCCGTGACACCAGCTGAGTCGAAATGCTGTCAATCAACCATCGGCCGCTGGAATTGAATGACTATGAATTATATTTAAATGTTCAGCTCGTGAACTGCAGATTCCTTTTCTACACTCCTAATGAGTAAGAGGTCTACCTATCTGTCTGCGTCTCTGTAATTAAAGGTTGTCATATTTTGATCCATGACAAGAAAACCGTCACGCTTGCAGAGATTTAGCTTTACAATCTTTTGAACCAGCAAGAGCTGTCATTCTCCTGAATTCACCTTTACTCCCATGGGTATTTGCATTATGTGTGGCTCAGTCCAGGTGCAAAAACACCATTTTGCATTCCTGTATGCAATGCATTGAAAATGTAAATGTATTTAAACAACTATGGCGATACTAACAGCAAAGTCGAGCTCAGCTTTTTTTTAGCTTTTCAGGAGATGAAAAATTACTTTTCATGTGCCTATCCAGCCCAAACACTAGAATAAATGTTAGCTAAATAAGTTTCTGCGAAACCACAGCTTCAGATTCAAATTTATTTCTTCACATTGCAACTTTACGTTTCTTAGGCTGAATTATCTATTTTTCTCTTGTAACAATGCTGTGCTTATGTTCTGCTTAGGTCTAGGCACAAAAACACAATAAGTTAGGGTTAGGAAAACATGGTTTGGCTTAAAATACCTGTTTTGCGTTCCATGATCGTGGATAGAAATGGTACATAGTGAAATATAGTGGGTTTTGTCAGCATGAAAACGAAAATATAAACCATAAGTGTTCTTAAAAATATCAAATAGTGCATCTTGAACTGCTGTCGGCCGTTAGGCAGCCTCGTTAGCATAATAACTCCACCTTGGGCCCTCTACCTTCAGATGGACAGTCAGCTAAAAAGCATTATGTGATCGTGATATGCCGCGTGTGCTACAAATGTTGACCTTGGATGTATCTGTGGTTTGCAGAAACGTTAACTTTCACATTATATCATGGTGTCTAGGCGGGTGCATCTCGACTGTTTTGTTCTTATAAATATCAACATAACTGTATGTCTAAAAAGTCAATTTTTCCAATTTTTATAGCGAAATTCCATAATTTCCTTTCATCCGTTTTAATGACTCCATGCATCCTGCAGTCAGGCGCACAGATAGGAATTTCACAAACAAGATGTTGCCATATTTTGACAGTTCACATTCATGATAAATAACCTGCCGGTTTGCCTTTGACCTCACTGTATGTCACAGCTCTCTTTTCACAGCTGGATTTGCCTTCCATGTAGGTAAAGAAAAGGAATTAATCCATAATCCTCGACAGGCGGTGATACACTGAAGTCATTCTGCGTCTCTCTTGCCACTAACAACCACCATCAAACTGTCAGCCCGTGGGAAACTCTGTCCTTCTATTTTCACTGTACGGGCGTCCTCACAGAGGAGCTATGAATGTTTGCCACATTTACTCTTCTCAAACTTGCTATATTTTGTCTATGACCTTTTCTCTTCTATCGCTGGCAGGATCAGAATGCATTCTGCTCTCGGAGTGATTACTTCTCACCCTGTCAGCTCACCTTGACTTCACCTGTCATCCCTCCATCTATTTTCAATGTGATATTTTCTTTCTCACCTCTTATTAGTTGTGCCCATCTGAAGTCTCTGTTGAGTACCCGTCTTTCTGTCGCCATCTCTGTCAGATACACACAAGCACACACACACACACACACACACACACACACACACACACACACACACACACACACACACACACACACACACACACACACACACACACACATGCTGTGGAGGTTCAAGCGTCCTCATTATTAATTTAAAGTTGGAATCCTCTAGATTCTTTTTAAAGCCCATTTTTGATACTATTCATATACTTTTATTACCTGTTTATACTACATTTTTTACAATAGCCACTCAATATATTTGCATTCAATAATCCTGTGCCTATAGTAGTTTAATCGGTATAGGAAGAGTTTGCAATTTACATACCAGCATAACGGGTTCTGTTGCTGTTCACTGCCAGTGCAAACAGAATATTTTCCTACATTCCAGTGTCACATTTAAGGCTTTAAACTGGCGAGAGAAGGGTGACTTTTAGAAAAAAAACAAAAAAAAAAAGCAGAAGAAGGGGCAGCCTCGGCGGAACTGTTAAATAAAGAGTTGCAGATGGCAGGCTGCATACCTCTAATTCTTCAGCAAAGTAGCAAACGTCACTGTATCCTCCTGTTGTGTGTACAACTACATTTGTACATAGCACAAATTTAGATTACGTCTACATTATTTTTGAATGACTGCTTCTTTAGTGGCACTCCATCCATACTCTGTTACATTTCTGACAAAGTAGCTGCTTAATGACTGTTCACAGTGGTATTAACCTGCACTTCCTGTTACCATGATAATTACAGATCTCCGTCATAATAAAGTGGATGGTATATGCAAAAAGAACTATGGTAAACTTCCCTCCATCTTGCCTGCACCCAGAGCCTCCCTACTCGAATCCAGAGAGGGGCGAGTCGCCAAACTCAGATTAGACTGTAAAACTCGGCAGTGCTGATCAATGGGAACTGAGATTCTGTTCCAGGATTGCCTTTTTCTCTCCTCAAATGTTTTCAGAAAAATATGTCAGTGTAATTGTTTCACTGTAACAAAAGTAATGTTGTGACCACATCAGTGCCGTATCATTTACTGTTTCAAAATGGACTAGCCAAATCCCAACGCCAAACTCGCAGTATGTCACTCCAGTGCAATACTCTCGGTTGTTGCAGGTTTCCCACCTCTTCAGAAAGGGAGAAGGCAACCATTTTTCAGTTTTTCCCCCGACTCATTTATCACCAATTTACAAAAATATGAACGTCTTTCTACTGCATAGACAGCCCAGTTAGTATTTGTATCTTCTCTGTGGTGTCATACTCCAAAAATGATTCGTAGGATGCATATGGAAATCTAAATAAACACTATCAATTGGTGTACAAAAATCTCAACATCCTCAACTTGGTGCAATTCAATAAAAACAAATGTGTGTTTTCTGTTGCTTGTTGGCATTGGCAAAACAAATTTAGTTACTCCAACATTTTTTTTTTTTTAGAATATCGCAGCTATAATTTTGTCGTCTGAAAAACAAACCAAACATGTTAAGGCAGCATCATCCACTTAAAAACAATGGCAAACATGTTGTCCTCTACAATCGACAATGTCCCCGTCAGCCTGTCACCAACAGACATGTCACCTTTGTTGACCCTTAATTGTTGATCCCCCTTTAGCTATTAGGTGTCATATTAAATACTTGAATACAGTGGTGAGATGCGTCATAGCACCAAGATGTGTCAAAATCAAATCAACAGTCTCTGATATATTGTGCATGACACGTGGATTCGCTAACAAATAATGCTGCGGCTCATGTGTTTTATTGAGCTAGTTCTTAGTGTTGAAATACATTGACTCAAATGGAATAGTGCATTTTTTCACATAGTTTATTGTGGCTTTTACTGTCATGCGTTTACTCTACTATTACTGACTCCAAATGCTTAATTACAATTCCACGCCTATTTTATGGTTACATTATGTGCCTTATTATGCCTCTAATTTTTTTGATGTTTGATTAATTTAATTTATGCATTCTATAGTTTTACTAATAAAACATCTATCATAACATCTTAAGGAACACCATGTGGACCAATAAAAGAGTTTCATATTTAGCATTCAAAATGTAGAATAAATCTCAGATCAACTGGAATAAAAAGTCCATAGATATTATCCTTTTGTGAACATGTCGGCAATTAAACCTGTTTGACTCGCATATCAACACCCTGAGGTCTCATGTGCTCTCAGGAAGCGCTAATTTCTGATATAACTGAGACCTTCTAAACATCTGCTGGAGTTCTCAGTGTCACATTCTGAGTTCTAAATTGGTACATTTCTGCAATTAACCAGGAGGCATCAGCATGTTTCCTGGTGGACTTTTGCACGAGCTAAACACCATATGCTTCACTCAGAAATTCAATGTACGCACTCACAATCTCCCCCCCTCCACTCATGCACGCATGCGCATTAAGATTCCATCCCATTTTGAGACGATGTCTGAAAGGATTCATCACGGTGACAGCGCCACTTCAACACATTTTTCAGTTTGTCAGAAGTCTCTTTCTTAGCGCTTGTTCCTCGCCTCTCCTTGGTTTCCTCTGGTGTATTGCTCTGAGTCCTGCTCAAGGCACACAGCAGGGGATTAGTCCCTATCACAGCACTCACTACCCCCAGATCAGTTCACCAGGGTTAAGGTGCAGCTTTCTCTGAAGATACCGTTTTCTTTGTGAGTTCTCTCACAGTGACATGTTAAAGGAGCCCAGTCGGAGCGGAACTTTAATGCTATGATAACCCATTTAAGTTGCTGTCTCAGTATAAATACTCTGTCTCCATGGCATATCTCTCTCTCTCTCTCTCTCCCTGACTCTTTGAGTGTCTGGGCCTGCAGGTTTGTATTACTGCTTGACATTGCAACTCAGTCACTTGCCAAAACATTCTAGGAGATGGAGTATTAAAACAAATAGCTAGCAATAATGAAAGGGTTCAATAAAAAGAGATGAAAGAAGATGATCCAAAAGTGCAACAATTTTACTTTTCTTTCTTTTTTTTTGGTAAGGAATAGTTTTGTTTTTAGGAACTTTTTCTTTGGGAGATGCTTTTTAGAGTGAGTTGTAGTGTAGAGTTTTTGTCATTTCTAACTTTTGAGTAACTTTTCGATTACATTTTGAGTAAGATAAGATAACTTATTTTACTCAGCGACACATAGACTCTTATTAATGTTTTTGTCCCCATTCATCTAGATTCTTGTAACTCATTATTTTCAATCAACCACCCCAAACCTACAGAATACTGCAGTTAGGGTTCGACAAAATTGTTTTGCTTGTATTTAAGTCACTGAGTGGTCGCTTCTTACAGTACTGACCTTTTACAATAGCCACTCAGACAAGCCTCCTCAGTGTCTTAAAAAAACTTGTTTAAAAACTTACATATAATGGCTTTTAATTTGTGTTTTTTTTTTCTTGCAGGAGATTTTTACTCATTGATTTAATCTGTTTCTTTGCTTCTTGACTTCATTGCACCTTTTTTAAACTGCAAATGCACTCTGTATTGTTGTTGTTATGTCTGTGAAGCACATTGTAAATTTGTTTTTTAAAAGAATTTTGCAGATGCGCCAGCCCTCTTCATGAGCAACATTTGTCTTCTGTAAAACCAAACAAACAAAAAAAAAACATAAAATAAAAAATGTCTTGCCCATCCTGCAGAGAACGAGATGTTCTTATAGACAATGGGCACAATGGTAGACACTGTATCTGATGCTACCAAAGCATATGGCTTACTGGAAGATAATCCATTTTCTTGCATTAAACCAAAGGAAAAATAACAGTCTTGAACCTAAATTGTAAGTCTATTAAAATGTCCTCCATTAGAGAAGAGAAGCAAACCACCCACTCTTGCCCATGTCAGTAAACAATAACAATCCTGTTGCAGTCCCCAGTTCAGAACTATCATCATAAAGGTCACAACATTTTCAGGCATGTTGTTTTCTGGTGTTGTGCTGTTGGCAAGCACAGATTAGTCTTAAATATTTTTCATTGGGTCCATACGGTAAAACAATAAACTTGGCTAAATATGCTACATGCAACATGTTTACTGGTTATTTGCATATATTGGACTTGCTCATTCCTTTATTGTTATGACCATAGTTGTTACTGTATTTGCATCCTTCCAGTACATAGGAATATGAATGTAGGGCATGTAAAATAACTAAAAGCTCAGTTCCTTGAATAAACAATGGTTGACAATGATGATGATGATCAGGGTTATCTTTGTGCTCGGTGGACAGACCTGACTGTGATAAAATGTCCATGGATCTTCTCAATAATCTCTATTAAACACGGCAAATGAACTAAATGCTTGAATATTGAAGTTTTTCTTTACTATTCAAAACCACATTGATTATTATCCAAATTAAGGTATCATCAAAAGATTTTCAATTTAGTAAATAACATTTCTCCACCAAATCCTGACTACCGTAAGACCTTTGGTGCTATCATCATAAGATATTGAAATTAAAGTTAATTTAGCCAAAATTTCTGACAGGAAACAAGAACCATGCAGCTCCAACTTTAAACATCCCTTCACTGACTTCGAGACTCATTATCTTTGAACCCTTCATGGGGGCTAGCCCGAGTCCCTCCATCACAGTGGAGAGTAAAAAGTGTATTTGCATTCTCATTTCCTTTTATCACTTTATCACTGCAGTGCCATAGCAAATCATTGCACGTTTCCTAACTAACATCAAACCTCTTCTGAATTAAGAATTTTGAGTTTGTATCACTTTTTTCATCTTCATTATCTGTACTACTGTAATATAAATACAAATTAAAAACACAAATAGAGTATATTGGACATTGTGAGGATACAATGAGACAAATGACTCATATCAAGCATTCAAAATCATCAAATAGTAACAAGAATGATTTTTAATTTCAAATTTAAGAACAAAATGTATGATTAAATGACACAATACATTTGATTATATGACATGTGTGTGTTTGTGTGTGTGTGAATGTGTGTGTGTGTGTCTGTGTGTGTGTGTGTGTGACAGGAATGATTCAAAGTAAAACAAAAAGAAAATAAAACGAAGGTAAGAATAAATTTACAAGCAGCAACCATTCAAATTGATGATGACATGCCCCTTTACAGATGTACAAGGATTTTTTATGCAAACTCAGAAAAAACATCTGCTGGTTACTGACACAATGTTTGCAGTGTTGCAAACATTGTGTCAGTAACCGACATGACAAAAAAAAAAAAAAAAAACTTTTCTGTGTCTGTAGATCAGTTTTTCATTATCAAATTCAAAATAACACCTATAAAAAAGAGACGCAATAAAAAAATTGGTTGGGCTTTTAAGCCCATGACACACCAATCAAACATTCTCCAACAAAAGGAAACATCTTGTCTAAGAAAGTTCTTTAAAATGTCAACAGGTCAAACAATTTTTTTTTTTTTTTAAAAATAAAAAAAAAACTTCAAAATGAAGAGTGAAGTGATTAGCAACAGTGGTTTAAGGACATTAATGTGTTTTCAAGTGGCAAGACACCCTGACAATATCAGGAGCAAACAGCAGTCACAGGCAACTGGAAAGGGTTACACCACTTATCAGATATCAAAAAAACTAATCAGAAGTGGTGCATCTCTTAAGAAGCTTCTGACGGTCACTTTAAGGTTTTTGGCAAAAGGTGGGAACTAATCATGCTAGCTTAAACAAGTCACAGTCCAAATGCGAAACACACTGACATGTAGGCAACTTGAACGAGCCTACCCTCAACCCTTAATAGCGGCATTGCTATGGATATTTGCTCTATGTGTCTGAAAACATGGCAAACTGACCAAACTTCATCAATGATTGAACACCTCCAATCAAGGACAGACAGCCATGGCACACTAAGAAAACATGTACACTAAAGCTGCACGATATTGGAAAAAACTGACATTGCGATTTTTTTTAACCCTGCGATATATATCGCGATATGAAAAAATACAGGAATTTTCATCAGATGACCTGAATAGCACTTTATGTTATGCTGCACTGCTGCTATCTTGTGGACAATTAACCTGCACTGATCTTACCTCTTTTTGTTAATGTTATGATTATGGCTTCTGTCTGTGTTTTAGAGATATCCTTATTGTTATCTTTTATTTCTTGCTTTTACTGTGCTGGAACCTGAGTACATGTTTCGTTCTATCATGTGCAAACGTGAATTGAATGACAATAAACAAACCTTTGAACCTTTTGAGTTCTCATAATTATTCATCTCATATTAGCTTCATAATTACAAGAAGTAACTAACAATGAGTGATAAACAGGTTATTCAACGACTGAAATCTGATTTTTGTTTTGGATGACAGTCAGATCTGGCTTTGCATTCGTCGTACTGAGCTGTGTGGCAGAGTCCTGCACGAGTTCAGGTACCCACGGAAGACCCGCACAATTTTGATGAAACAGGTAAAAAACAATGTACTGTGTCCAACACGGGTGCGGATCGGGTCGGACGCCTGGAAAGCGCGGGTCAGGTTTTGCATTTGCCATTTTCAAGGCGTCACGTGCAAAAAAAAAAAAATCATTATTAGCGACACATCTACAAAAATATACCAGCATTTCAAAATGATAAGCATTTATATTTCATATGAGCTCATTCATGCGTGCTTGCGCCCTCCCAGGACTCCCATTCCCCACGCTGGCTTACTTTCATTTTTAAAAACTGCGTCCGTCTAACGTTAATTTTCCTTCCTTCCTCCTGAAGAATGCTTGACTGGTTTGACATGGACCACTCCTTCCACTTTTCCTCCCATAACCTATAGACATACAGGTGACATGAACTTTAAGATCAAATTTGCATCAGTAGCTGTAAAAGGTTTAAATTGTTGTCTGTATCTTTACATGTCACCTTGTGAATGTAATTTTGCCTCTTGCCCAATGCACACTAAGATAACAACTCCCTTGCATAGGGATCAACGGGTTTAGAAAATGGCTACCTTCCCAGACCCTCTTATATAGCAATGCAGTTTTTGGGTTTCATTAAAAATGGAAAAAGTCAAAGCACTCATGTTTCATGCTTTTTGTCAGTTTTGACTTTTTCAATATTTATATTTAATCACGGCAACTACTTTTCCCAAGCCTAGACCAAGTGCTTTAACTCACCTCAAAATAAAGCATTAATGCTTAAAGCATTAATGCTTTCAGTTGACAGGAGCAAATATTGTAGTGTCAAACTAAATACACTTATAGGTAATGTCCTGTTAAAAATTACATTATCATGATTTGTTTGCATATCTTTCTTATGCAACAGCAATCTGGTCAGTTGAACATTTCCTACACGACAAACTATTTCATTGTTGGACTGTCTAAGGCTGGATTGCACAGACGAGGATTAACTTCATCAAATATCAGTACTAATCAGAGTGAAGCTAAACTCAATTAAATTTCTGATTTAAAATTAAGCAGAGCTCCGTTGGTCCATTGAAAATGAATCGCTGTTTAGTAAAGCCAAGCTTAATTATGTAAACCAAAGTTAGACAGAGTTAAAACAATATGGTAATGCTACCCAAATCAAAATTAATAAGTAAATAATATAAGTTTGTGGGTTTTCAGTACCTAGTATATAGGGTTAGGGTTGTATTGTGACATTGATTTGACAAAAACAAAAAACTGATGGTGATAATGATGATGATGATGATGATGATGATGGACAGTGGGCCCTCTATTCCTAAAATAATGGCTACAGTAGATTGCAATTTGAAATGATGCACACTACAAGCAGAAATACATGCGAGCCTGAGCAAAGAAGAAACTGCATAATATTGAGTTAATCTGTTTTTCTTTTTAAAACCTCCTAATGCACAAAGTGGGTGGGATGGGATTGTACGTTTCTGTAATTAGCCGCTTAACTTACTGGACAAATAATTCTCGTTCCCAACAGTGTAATCCAACAGTCCTCAGATTTTTCTCCTCCCTATTGTGACTAATCATCAGCATAGAAGATGCTCTTCATCAGCCCACCCGTCTGCTCACCCTGGCTGTTGGCACCGACTGCCACGATAATGACTGAGGCTACTCTGAGACGATGTTTACTAGCTGACAGCAGCACCCTGTTCTCTCTGTATGCTCCAGCAAGCATTTCCATTTAGCTCACTTCTGAAGCTCCTGCCTAATTTCTCTTTGGAGACAGAAATCCTTTAAACCCCATTCTATCCTGGGGCAACATATTTACTGAGGGCTGGCTTTCCAATACCTGAGAGAGATTAACACTGCTCCCTGATTTATGAATCCATGCCACCCACCCACAGGCTTGGTCAGGGGCCCCGGCGACTCTACCCTGCTACTTCCTCTTCACACAATGGGATTTAGGTATCAGAAGGAACACACAAACACAAGCGCACACTTCCTCTCATACAGCAGAACTGGGTTTAGGGGGAGTTTGTGCTGAGAATATGCATAGATCATCCCTCTGAATTTCCCTTAAGAAAACAGAACGGGAGAATTGGCAGGGGTAAAACTTGCTGTTTAATACTACTGCTGGCAAGTGACAATAACTCAAAACTAAACTTTATGATATGCTATATCTCCTGGACAGACTCAAACTTGACTATGCATGTTTTGAGAAACTCTGCATTGATTCATCTTTTTGATATACTGTTAAAGGATATGCAAACAAGCACTCTAGGTCTGTCAGTGCAGCATGGAGCTCTAGTCAAAAAGATCTGTGACATCCATCTACTGTTTTGGCATCCCACCATCTCACTGGCATCAGTGGATGTCTGTGACTGAGGTGGTCGGAAGGCTGCCAGACTGAGTGACAGCCTGGTATTTGTTTATCCTGAATAGTCAATTGCCGGGCATCTGTACTACACAAACAACAAAGCTGCTGGCATGAAGTTCAGTGTTTCAGTGGATCTGTCTGCTTATTCAATTGACAGAATGCTTTTAAATTGTCCTAATTTCACCAATAAAGGATTCATAAAAGGCATCATGTCATGTGTTGCTAAGGATAAACATGCAACAATAAAAATCAGACAGTTATAGTGCCGGCAATATCTTTGCAACACATGTTTTATAGTTGCAATCAAAACACATGTGCGGTAGCCTGCGGACACTTAAAGGTGTGTCTGAGTGGTGGGTCTCAGCAGCAAGACAAAACCTGTGGCACTGTAATGAGAAAAAAAAGATGAAGATGTTCATGTGCGTTGTGACTGCGTTTTTGTGAGTAACCTTCCTTTTTTCATCATTTTAGGACACCAGATTAAACATCTTCTGTTAATGAGACTGGTTTTGTCTTACCTATTATGCTCCCTGGACAGCTATATACAGAAATACGGTACGTGCTTAATTGACTGCTTGCCCCCTAATTAGTTGCTTAACGATGTCAGGTTCAAGTGTTTTTTTAAGAATGCTCTCTTGCATGTTTCTTTTATCATCTGCTATTAGTGCAACTTAAGCAAGATATGGTTTCGCCGAGTTTGAGATACACAGTATTAGCAGTGTTTTAGTGTTAGTTTGCAGATATTACTGATTACAGAGTGGCACACAGAAACACACATTTAAAGAGCACTGGGTTTTGTAGGAAATGTTTAATGTGGTGATAGACGGGCAAGGATTTGAATCTTGCTCATACCTTGTCTTTTCGTTCCTTAAAGCTATTTACATTACAGTAAATATTTAACTAAAAGAAACAGAGTTCAATAGGAGAGAGCAAACATTCAGTATTGCTAATGTGTTTTATCAGCAGTTTAGGGCTAGAGACAGTCCTCTCTCCCACTATTTCAGAGGTGGATGAGCGTATAAACTAGTCCTTGTTTGCTCAACTTTTTTACACAAGGATCACATCATGGCCACAACCTCATGTCTGGATTACTGCCATACGCTCTGGGCTGTGGCACTAAAAGTGCTTTCTTCTACCCCTGCAGCTCATCCAGAGTGTTGCAGTCTGCGTTGGGTCCAAGCAAAGTCAAAAGTGTCCCAATTCACTGCCTACACTCCAACAACTGGTCTTATTGCGTATGGAAGCTTGTGCAGAACTCAAATTTCGAGTGATTGTGCCCAGGAAGGTGAATGTACCTCCAAGCCCACTCACCAGCCTGTGTCCTTTTTTCTGATGTAAAGTGGTCATAGTTTCAATAATTTTCAACTCGCCTAGTTGACCAATATAAGGATATCTGCCTGACATTCAATGTTACTAACCAAAACAAACATGTTTAATGCACTTCCTCATAAAATATTTAGAAAGCCAATGTTTTCAAAGTATCTTAAAACTAGCTATGTTTACATCCATGTCTACTCTAACCTGGATTCTTAAATAGCTGGGATGGCGTGTAAAACATAATAAATGATAATACATCCCTGCCTTTGTTAGTGCCTTGCTGTATACTGTGGCATGGCATTGCCCCAAGTAGATCAGTGGAATGGTGGGAAAAAAAATCTGCAGGAATTAGAACTGCATCCCTGGCATGTGACCTTGTGCACGAACATGATATAAACAAACCATGGATCCACTCAGAGAGCTAAAAAAACATTTCAATTGAGCTACTAATGGTTTATAACTCCACTGAGAACCTTTAGGTCAAGAATCAGCAAACATCTTCTACCACTGACAAAAATGAGGTCATACTGCGAGGGGAAAAAACAAACACAGAAATGTTTCGCTCTGTCATAACAGCAGGTTTCTGTGCTTAGCTCAACAAGACCTGAAGGGATTAGGTCAAGTTGCCTGCAGTGTGAACTTGAGTTAACATAATAGCATAATTAAACTATAACCTACAATATAACTTTAAACAAAAGAAAATAGAGTAAAAAAAAAAGGACTGCCATCTTTCCAACATATTTAAGGGCATTGTCTGCTTTTTAATCTCGCCTGATGGGAAATCACATAAATCTGATGGAGTCAGATTTCTCAGCTATGTTAGGACAGCAGGCAAGCAGCTCCCCTGCTCCTCTCTATTTCACTGGAGAGCTCTCAATGAATGAATTGAAAATAACATAACATATATCTGTGATAGTGTAGAGGTGCAGCCAAATTTTGTAAGCCCATTCATACTTTAGTTTGATACGTATCCAGTCAGCAATGGTGTGTTTTGCTTCCAGTAATCTATCCTCCCGCTGTGAGAGCTACAATTGCTCTCCGGTTACCTTCCCCGTCAATTCATGCTTTCTGTTCATTACCAACACAATTTCCCACAACTCCAATGTAGGCTTTACAACTCTCTGTTTATTGTTTCTATTCTGTTTCAAGCTGTACAATCACATACTTTCCTGAGAACAAGTTGTGCACATCTGCCACAACCTGTTCATTGATGACCCGACTCAGTATGGTGTTGCTAATGACTACTTAAGCACCACTGAAGTTGGGATGGGGGGGCTCGGCGATTAATGCTTGCCTTGTCACTGTCGGCAGAAAACAACTCAGAACATACATTTTCTTTGGAACTGCAAAGTAAAGCTGCATAATATACAGTAAATAGCAAAGAAAATCTGTGTCTGTTTTGTTTGGCATAATAATCCAACATTTCCCATAACAACGAGCTGGGTGGCACAAAGGTAAAATGCAGTGAAGTTGCTGCCAATCCTCTGTGCCATTGAGAGACTATCGGGACGCCTGGAAGCATAGCACCAGAAATTTGGCATTAACAATAATAAAAACATGGCACTGTGACCATCTTACTTGCCTACAGCATATTTTCACAATATTGTGATGGAATTAATAGCCAACATGTTGATAAAATACGGAGACAACATCATGAAAGCATTGTATATCACAGAGTCTTAATGGCTACACATTTGTTCACGATTAACACCAGTGTAATTGTGAGTTTTCAGTTATTCCTAATTTGGTAGAGTATTTGTTTGCCCGGTTATGAGTCAAATCTAGGAGTAATTTGTTATTTGAGGTGAATAGTTGGCAGAGATGGGACTTGAAAAGAGGCTTTGATGTTTCAAAGCAGGGCAGGATGGAATGGAGCTGGATACCTCAACGAGGGAGTTATCCATCATATCCTGTCCATCAATGATTAATGGCTAAAGTGGTTCCATTTTCATGGTAGAGAACATAACAATCTTGCATTTGAGCATTTTGTCCCTCTCCACCAAGCCCCTAACAGCTACCCTCTCCCAGTCACATTGTGCTATTTCAACAAGCACCTCGTCCACTCGCCCTTTCTCCCCATGTGCTTCCTCCACTGTTCCTGTCAGTTGGCTCTGTTCCTATGCATAAATAGTGCAACCAACCATTTTGGTGAACCGTGTTCCTGTTAACATCAGTCATCTTCAAACAGTTTCCACATTTTGACTATCACTGGACTACCCGACCAAACCCCCGCAACGGAGACGTGGATCTAAATCCTCAGGATGAACCTTGAAATTGCAAGAAAATTGCCCTTTTGATACACACATGCAAAAAGGCCCTAAAAATATTGTATAAAACTGGCATACTAAACCTAACCTTATTGTTTAAGACAATACGTTTGTCTGTGCAATGACATCTATATAGGCTCATAACTGCACTACCTATGGTTAAGGTAGCTAACTTGAGCGAGTGATGAAGTTTGTGGTTCAGGTTAGCTAAACATCAGAGTCTAAATATAAACTCAATAAGCTCACCATTATCTATTCCTTGAAAGGTCTCGCAGCAATAAACAATCTTGAACATATGTCAATGGTAATACAGGTGATCAGATGAGGTTGCCTGAAACACAAGGGTATTTTTAAGACATTTAAAAAAAAAAAAGATTTGTTGGGAGGGCAGTGAATACTGAAGAATGCCCCAAGAAAGCAAGAGAGCAGCATATAACGGATGACGAAGAAGGGTAAATTGAATTTGCCAGTTCATGGAATAAATGCCCAATTTGCAGTTCTTACCATGAATGTCAAAAAAACCCTCTAAAATTGTGCTTAAAATTACACATTTAAACAACAAAATGTACACACACACACAAAAGAAACGGAAAAGGATAGCTCTTATGTGCATATTAAATCACTTTAAACCTCTCAGACCTTTGCTGATAATCACAAAGGTGCAATGTATTATGTGGCTATACTTTACATATTGCATGTATACATATGCATTTATTGTAAGCATAGATAACAGACAAACAGGAACAAAAGACACAACATAACAACAAGAATTTTCCTCTTGTATGCCTAAGCAAAAGGAGGTCCACAGGTACAGTGCTGACTCACATCTGATTCACCTTAAATGTTATTTAATTATGAACAGGTAGGCGGATGATTGACCCCAGTAGATAAAACGCTGAGTATATTTGCTTGCTGTAATCCCCAGCATAGTAACATATACAATAATTGCTGACATGGGCTGCTCAGATTCCTACAGTTTCTCATGTAAGATTTAATATTCTACAGGATGTTTTTGATGCATTGTGAATACGCTGGTTATCCACATCACACAAGGCAAATACAGTATGATAAATTACCAAATTATGTTGCTTTGGACTTGCACTTGTTTTCCTTAACATGTAAGTATGAGGCTTTATTTTGGGCGTAAAGTCAAGATATAAATGTATGTATTAATTCTCACTGTCATCATAGTATTAGAATTATTATCATTATTTCGTAGTTCAGCTTCTTACATTCTTATTTGACTGGGTAATGGTAGAGCTTAATTCTTTATGTAACCCTTTGAGGATAAAAAACTGAAACCCTTTAACATTTAATGGGTGTTTCATGTTTGCACGATATGGATTTGGCTTGTCAGTCTTTTGTAGTTAGTGATATTTTTTTAAGGAAGCAGCAAATGCACCCATCTGTCAAAAATTGAAATGTGTATTGATTAACATATTGATGAGGGATGACCAGTCATCCAGGTCATGGTAACTCTAAGTGCTGTATCGTAGGCAATTGGACGTGTTTCAGTTTCTCCTCTCATCCAAGAGGTGTCTTTAGTTCTAACTAACTGGACGGGAGTTTGCATGCTTTTAAACTCTGTGTGGGAGTGTCCATACAGGGTCATTAAGGACACGTGTGAGCTCTGAGTTTAGAGTCCTCAGGACCACTTGTGGGTCGTTGACTTAACTGGCCTCCATGTAGGTCACAAGGGCTAGGTGAGCGTGTGAATGTGAACTTCTGGTGCTTTTGAAAAGTGCTTCGTGTTGTCTCTTTAGAAGATGTGCGAATGTATTTGATTGCTTTAAAAATCTAATACCTACATGACAATATTCGCTCGACTCAATGGTTGTTGGTCAAGTCATTTTTGCTTTAAGCCCTGTACTTTGGGCATGCTCTCTAATAAACTCTTTCACCTGGTCTTTACTTGCAAAAAAAGTATTTTCCCCTGCCTTATATTTCTTGTGGGGCTCATTAAAGTCCTATTTAAGTGTTTATTCTCTCCAACATTTAGGTGCTATCAGTGAATTCAGTGGCATTTTTTATTACCAGGGTTATCTCCAGCTCACAATACCACTCTACTGTTTATGACATTGCTGTTCATGACATTAAATGCTAAAAAAATGTTTTGGCGCATATCTTCATCTTGATTCCATCAAAATTCCAACAGAAAAGTGGCAGTTCAGGCCTCCTATAGGACAATCAGCTACTTCAATCACAACTTATTTTTCTAGTTTCATTCCACCATTTGCACAGACTCTGGTTTTGTGACTACAGCCACAAACAGCACACAACTCATTTTTTTTTAGTATGTTGTTTAAACATGTTTACTTAAATCCAACATTCTTTATTTCGAGTGTAACACGTTAGTTATCTTTTTGTTTGGTTATCCGTGTTTCTTGTTCTATAGGTCACTTTGCTTTTTCATATCATTGTCAGAGACAACAATAGCCCACATTTTGAAACACAATTCCTGCCACTTCATAACTCTTGAAAATCATTTTTGAGGGAGTGTTCTCCTCCCCTTCTTTCATATCATCATTGACAATAATAATCGCCCTTCCATAGCTCATGACATGCAACAACACTGGCTGTTTAGATGGTAGGCACAGGCTACATTTTGAGTTTAAAAATGATAAAAGGCTGATCTTACAATGGCGCCACACTGTTCAAAAGCCAATTTAATTATAGTACATTATTCAAGCGCTTGCTGGCAGAAAAAGACGATACACAGACAAAGAGATTAATATAGAAGAGCAATGGATAAATAAACAACCATCTTAAAAAAAACTGTCATTCACCAAAGGACCAAAATCAACTGAAGTCTTAAGCAATTTAAATTTAAAAGACAACTTAATGACTTATTCAAATAATACCCTTTTCACATTTTCAAATTCAGCATTTAGAATATGAGACTATAACTTGACATGAAGATACTGACATTTGTAACAGGAAGTTCTCTAAGAAAACTTTCGATCATGTGTTAATAAAATGTGCTTCAGAAGGGATGTGGAAATGGTCACCTCACAGTGTGTAGGATTTAGGGGTGCAAGTGGAACAGTCATCATTATGTTTCCATCAGTGTATAATCATCCAAAACTAAGAATTGTTGTGTTTTCCTTAACTTTAAAATGAGCTATTCTGGGTAAACAAATAATCAGACCACAATGTTTTCATTCTAAATACCTGGTACCTGATGGCTTAGGGTTCATTACTTATGTAAAGCTCCTGTTTGTAGGACAGTTGATTTTTTAGTCTTAATCCAAGTTAGTTAAATGCTGACGCTTGCAGATGACGGCCAATCCGACCTACAATCTCAAAACATCAGCGTCGCCATCTTACAGACAGGAGCTTTAAGATCTGACTCGCTTATAGATGTGAAATGCATACAAACAATGTTGTTTCAGAGTAGGAAAGCACCCAGAAGTGAACATCATGTAAATGTTGCCCTTCTGGCCTTACTTAGTGACCTCTTCTCTGTTCAGTGACTCCTGGGCCAATCCAGAAAGGACTGAAGATTTTGTCATTGTTTACAAGGCTCATGGATTATATTCCTGTTGGATTTGACCTGCAAAGCTCTTAGGTCATTATTAGATATGGGTGGTTGTTTCATAGTCTAGATCAAGTCAAGACAAGAAGAACAACATTTTTCATTATGTCAATTACACACACTCCAACTATCCATTTCTTTTTCTATTTTATTTCTATTGTGTATGTGTGTGTATATGTGTGTATCTGTGTGATGGTACAAGTGTTCTTTTTGTCTTTCTGCCTTGTGATTCTTGTCTGCGATGATTTAAATCATTCATATGGCACTTAAGACAATAATGGTCGTTTTAAATGTTTTATAAATCAACATGACTTCCCCATCTCACCCCACTCTCCTCTCTGTTTATTCTGGGGACTCTCCTGTCATGTATTATTTCAGCTCCTTTGTAGTCTGGGGATTCTCATCCATACACAACCAATCTGAGAGACCTAAACAGCCCAGTAACCAGTTGTAATATTTTTTTCATAAATGTAAGTGATTGACAGAATTATGTTCCATCTCATTCAGTGAATCTGTGACTAGATTGTTTATTTGCTTCATGTTTTATGAGTTCTGTCTGTCGAGGATGACACGGCTATAATTACAGAGGGGCACGCAGTGGTCCGAGGAGACATTAAACATATGACTGTTATTTTCCTCCTTATTATTTAATTGATTTTTACTTTTCACGGTGTGGCCTAACAAAGATAGAGGCTTCAATTCTAATTCAAGATCCAATGCATTTACTGTAAATAGTAAGGCGCAAGCTGAAGCAAGAGTAAACTATGACGGAGCATTGCATTAGAGATGCTCCTGGGCTGTCATACCTAAAGGCAATCTTAAGGCATAAATCTATCTTGCGAATATGTATATATGTATATATACATATATATATATATATATATATATATATATATATATTTTAGATATATGTACTGTGTGTTGTCAGTGAAAAGATTTTTTGGAGACTTTTCCTTTTTTCTATTGATTCACAGAAAGATTTGCAGGCTTCCTATCTCAATAACTTCTTACTAGCTCTGTAACCAACAACATTTGCCATAGTAATCTATATTGAACGCGCCAATCATTATATATATATATCGTTATATCTGTCGTGGCCTAATAATGAAATCATTGTTTATTTCTTCACAATGAGTTATTTTTCCTCGCCATCACCTAATTTAGCAATTATATCCAGTAAAGCCTTCAAAATGATGACTGCAGCCTTAATTGGCAGCATCACCTAAATGTTTACTTTCATTGAAATCTCTTAATAGAAATCTCTTCCCAATGAATTTGGGTTGATTTTAGTCAATATTATATTCCATCTGTCCGTATTGCCACTTTTACTCATTATTTGTTTTCTATTTGTTTGTCTTTTTATTGATCTTGTTCTGGTGTGCTTATGTTGAGCTGGTTATTTTTCTCATTGACAGCGCATTTCCAATTGCCAATTAAAGTCCAGAATGCAAATTTGACAGAATGGTTTCAGCAGACAGTAGCCTTCACTAAGTTCTCTCTCTCCTAAAACTTACCCGGCTGGAGGCTGTCACTGCTGACTGTAAATTAGGCTGCTCCTTAATGATCTACTCATGCTGATGATTCCAAGCACATTAACCGCATCTACTGTGTGATTTGTTTCATTTATGTTTTGTATTTGATTTATTTCATATCTCACAAAGTTTACAGAGAATTGAATTCAGACTTTGAATAAATTCATCCCTCTCTTCAGCACCACGGGCAGTGAATGTTAATGAGCTCCTTATAGCCCTGCATGTGCATTGGCTTGGAAGTGCTGTTCTGGGAATTGTGAGTAAAAATTTAAGAGCTCTTTTTTAAAAATGCTCTTAGAAAAACTCTTAACCTTTTAGCCTCTCCCTTCTCTGCACCCGCATTTGCTCACAAACCCCTCATATGTTTTTTTTACTGTTATTTTTTTTCTCTCTCTACAAAAAAAAAAAAACATGAGGCTCACTGAAATTGTTGTGTCCCTGATTACCATCCACTTGTTATTGTTTTTTTCTTCACTCGTGTGTTCAACTGTTGTTGTTTTTTTCGTGCTTTGTTTTGTTTATAAACTTTTTCAACATTTTTCCTTTTCATTGTGGAAAAGCATTGGGGATATCTCCAAGTCACAAAGAAATATAAAGCATCTCTTTATGCTGTACTCCATCATGAAAAAAAAAATACTGCTAGACATCAGACTTTCACTACTCCCACACTGTGTATGTTTCCCTAGTTCAGATGAAAGCCACAACCTACGCAGAAGTCGAACCACTTTCCTGTATTACATAAAGGATAATTAGTAAGTTCACTCTTTAAACAAAAAAGTGGATAGGGAGGGCAAGATCCAAAGGTTATTTGGGTACTTTTACCCCCAAACACTTTATCAGTTTTAAAATGTGACACGTTCATTCCATGTAATGAAAATTGCAGTGGATCGTTAGATTGTCTGTGTTTTAGTTTAGGATTTAATCAGGTACAGCGTTCAGAAAAAACACTTGTCCAGAGAATTATTGATGAGTAGCCAATTTGACTCAATTTGAGAGGTTATTTAAGGTTAATGTAGCCTCCATTATCACCGCTCAATTTACATCACCAAACAACCTAGAGTAGTTCTATTTTGTATAAAAAGTTGTTTTATCGAAAATAGCAAACTATCTATTATGCATTAAAAGAATTCTGGTTTAGATTTCCCTGTATGCCAGCTGTGTATCATAACTTAAACATCACTAGCTTTATCATCAGGAGTACATACTGATGGCTCTCATCTGAAAGCAACTTTAATCCATCTCCCATGTGAATCCCTCTACTGCTTGCATCCAAGGAAACACACACTTAAACTGAATATTTTTCAAAATCCTGCACAAAAACAGGCACAGCAGATTTTTAATAATAAATTATTTCAATTTTGATTCTTTAAGAAGGTTCTTTTGAAGAGTCTTAATATGTCAGAAAAAAGGTAAAAGATATTATTGTCAAATCTTGAACAAAGCACAAGTGAAAGACCACCCACTGTCAAGGTCCTTATCTACCATGTTGCACTGAATGGGATTGTTTTCAATAGCGTTAGAAGATAATTTACACCTAGACTTAGAACATAATAGTGTCAGATATCTTCCAGAAACCATGTGGCTTTGTCATCAGACAGTCAGGAGGGGAAGAGTGTGAAAAAGAGCGCTTTCTAAGCCTGAAAGATCCCTACTCAAAACGAGTTAACCTGGGACCACTGAGTTCACATATCTGAGAGAACCAAAGGCAGCTAACACATCTCTCATGGATGGGACAAAAAAATCATTATCCTGCCAAGCAGCAGGTCAATGATCAAAGGCCAGTGTTGTCACTGTTAATAGTTTGCTGATGTGCAACTAGACTAACATAACAGAACACCAAAGCTTGTATGACATAAACGACGCCTTATGTTGGCAAATTGTGAACAGTCAAAGCAACCAGTCCTGTTACATGAGGGCTTGTGCTATTGTGAAGGTGTGTTTCCTTATATTTACTTTAAATTATGCATTTGAGTGGCGTCAGAGAACCAATCAAGAGTCCTTCAGCACGTCTATCTACCTCTACACCGTATACATACCAATATTTATTCATGCAAATGTAATTGCATTTACGGAGACTAGACGGAGATCTCGTATTTCATTGATATGTTATATAGGTTAAATCTGTGTAGAGGGATAGCTGTCACCTTGCTGAGTCATGTCAACAGTTATCAGGACAAATGTCTGACTCTGTTGTTCCTCAACAAATGTTTGCATCCGTACAAGTATTTAAGTATTATTGTATCGCATGCAACTCGCTATTATATGTATGATGGATGTGATCTGCATATATCTTTTGCTTTAACCAGATAGCCTGCACTGTTTCAGGACCCTTTGGGCTTGAAGGTACGATTGTGACCAACTCCTCCCATCCCACACGCAAACTTTTTGAGACTCTACCCTCCAGCAAAAGACTGAGGTACACCAGTACCAAAACCTCACTAATCAGGCCCTGGACCCTCACTGACAGTGGCTCTTCGACTTTGTTTATGTTAGTCAACAATTTACTTTTATGCGAAAACCCTTTAAGCAATAAACCTACACAAGTACTACACATATATCTAAATGTACACTAAGTAACTTAAACCTTTTCACACTCATTTGTTATTTGTTTACTTTTTTACATTTGATCATGCATTTCAGGACATGTTATATATACTGCATGGCTCCTTTCTGGCATGTGTATCTAATTTGCACACGCCATTAAACGCATCACAATAATGTCCAACATACCATCAAATACAACGAGCACATCAACAGATTTGTCTCCTAACAAAAATGTAATTGGAATGCTGATATCATTTTGAAAACACGTTTTCTTTCACATTCAAACTTGCAGCCCCAACCAGCATTGACTTAAATGACATCACTTGAGATAATTTATCAGATATTCCACAGCCACGTAATGCTTTGCACAACTTTTCTTTTCACATATTCAGTAGTGTTCCTTAAGACCTGAGCTCACCTTTTCAGGTCATGTAACTAAACCACTTGGTTAAGGATGGAGAAAGATCATACTCCAGTCAAATACACACAAAATATGTTATCTATTCTATCTATGACAGATGTAGATGCAAAGAGGTAGGAAAGAAGAGAACCATGATTGTAAACCCTCTGTGAACCAGATTTTTGACGGGACTTTCCTTTCAGCTAACCAGTTACAACTGCACGTGGCTGGACCATGTGCAGCTCTATTCATTTGTGAAGACAGTGAGTCAGTAGGCCTACACATTACTCACTAAGTACATCTGCCAACTGTGAGTACATCTGCTAAGTTTGAGTCTGCATGAAATCGTACCCACACACAGTTTACTCACAGCGCTTGTATTTATGTGGTGCTGGCTGCTCCACCCTCAGCAGGCAAGCTGGCATCGACCTTGGGGCGATGCGCTTGATCTTCGCGCACGCCTCACCTCTTAATGATAAAATGAGAAAACTGGGTCGGAGATGTACATTCCCACCAGAAATAGTGGGAAGTTAACATCTTCAGCTGAGCACCAAGACTTCCAACTGGGAAATCATCTCTAAATAAATCAAATGAGTTTCACAAATAGGTAAGGAGCCTATGGGAGACCCAGGTTTGCTCCTGGGAGGAATGAACAAGTCTGGATGATTAACTGAGAAATGAATGACCTGCTCGTGTATCCACTAGAAACCTACTTGAGCAATCAAATGACTCTAAATTAAATGATATTTGGCACGTTGAGGACTTTATAGAGACTGATGTTGTTTTTCATGACTATTTATTATCTCTGCTCAAGGAGTTTAAGTCATCCCCTGAAGCAAAATCTGAAACATTGTCTCCATTTTCTTTGACCTGCATTTTAGGACAAAGCATGTTCGGATACCCCTGTAATACGTACAATCAACAGAATATTGAAAGAGCCTTATTGTGATTGAAAGAAAAGACCCTAATATGACGCACAATATGTCCACCAAATTGGATCAAAGTGAACATTTTGCAGTTCTTTAAAAGTGTCTACAGTGGTGGTTTAAACTCACACAGTTTGCCAGAGAGAATAGGAAAGAGAGAGATGAGAGTGAGAGAAGTCCATAAAAATTGACCATGCATGCGCATTACGAAGAAGTGATAGTCTGCAATGAAATATATTATAACTCACCAGAGTTGGGATCGGAGTTGCCGTCAGCTTCGGTCCTCTTATCAGGGGAGGCCTGCTCGTAGAAGTCGTCCTGCGCCTGCACCAGAGGGAGAGGTTGTGTGAGGAGGGAGCCACTGCCTACAGGCTCGTGGTCCCCCAGACCGCTGTCACTGCAGCTCTCCTGGGAGCCATCCGGCAGGTGAAACGTGACGCGCCGCTGCGACTAGAACCAAGAGCACAAAACAGAGCCTCTGATGTTAGTGCTCTGCTCTGCCCCCTCAATTTTTCTTGTTTTTATTTTCCACAGTATTATTTACCAATGAGCTCAATGAGCTCCCGTTTTTTGTTCCGATTAACCAAATTGCTAGAGTAAATGTTGGCAATGTACATTTCGTTTTCTTTACGTTTTGGTTTCGTTAGGTTTGGTGACAAAAGCCACTTTATAAGGGTATGTAAAATATTGTGTTTTTACTTCTACCAAAAAAACGGCTGGAGTTTCGCAAAGTTGCAACAAAAATATCAGCTTTTGTTGTCATGAACATGGCTGAAGAAAGTCCCAAACCATTGGTTAAAAATACACAACTGTTTCACGCTTATAAACGTCTCGAACAGTCGTCTTTGGCTTCAGTCATCTCGCCCTGCTGTTATCAAATCCTCCGCCTCCCGACATAAAAGTTAGCGTATGTAAATGTAATGTGAACGCAATACAACACGTATTGTAAAAAATGCCTCTATGATACGTCTGACACATACAAATTTGAATGGGATTTCTTAAAATGTAAAATGCCAACATTTTACTCTGGCAACTGGGCCGGTGTGATACACTGAGCACGGGTCAGAGCTGCAGTGTAACATAAGTTTGTCTAAACAATGTCAATTGTATAAAACATTTAAAAGTAGGGAAGGCATTGATGGATCGAAGGGCTCATTTCCAGTTTCACAAGACTGAGAATGATTAAAGAATTGCAGGTCTATTTTGACTTGGGCCACATTAGTGATGGGAGGGGGAGTTAACACATGGTAAGTACAGTCACGTTTCACTGCACAATGACAACCAATAACAACATGCAAATTAACCACCATGCACTGTAACAAAAACTCAGCAAGGTGAAAAGTGCAAAAAATTTGTGAGCCTTTCAGAAATACATAGTGTAATTAATGTCAGGCATAATTAATGAAGGCCATGAAATTTCTAGGTATTGGTGGCAGCATATTATCATGCTTCTGAGGACTGCCGCAGTGACGTTTACGGCCCGGTTGTTTAGTTTGTGTTGTCAGTTTGTTTGAGTGTTGTTGGCAAAGTCAAATTGGCTTGCTGAGTTAACAATAGTCGCCCCCAGGGTGTCCTTTTTTCCCCCGTTCTGCACTCTCACTGAAGAGAGGAATTTCTTAACCCACAAGTGTTCCTGGGACATAATCTTATAGCCCTTCTGTTGGGAGATATGCATGGAAACACACACACGCACGCACACACACACACACACACACACAGACAGGCGCACACCATCCTTAAAGCCATCCTGATTGAATTTCCAATTGTTAATTCCAAGTGTCTTTTCCCCTTGCTCTAATGACATTTTCCTCAGGCTTTTTCATAAGTCCAGACACAAGCCTCCTAGCTAACCTTTCGTGAGCACAGAGAGGTCCCTGCCACATCCTTGGTGATGACAGACAGAGACGGGTTTTACAGTAATTATTGGCAAAAGCAAAGGTCACCCAATCTGCAGTCTAATGCAAATGACCTCATTATATATTTTAGAACTGCTCCGAACGCATGCAACATTCAATTAAACAAAAAAGAGGGAATAAAAGAAGGGGGTGGAATGGGGTAGTGAGGGAGATGGGGGCGGGGGATTTACAGGCAGACCTAGGAGACTGGGGGAAAAACAAAAGCTTGCTTCAGATTTAGATGCATGGTGTTGAATTTTCATGATGGATGGATGGATGCAGACAGACAGACAGACAGACAGACAGACAGACAGACAGACAGACAGACAGACAGACAGACAGATAGATAGATAGATAGATAGATAGATAGATAGATAGATAGATAGATAGATAGATAGATAGATAGATAGATAGATAGATAGAAGCACAACAGAACTTGTCAGCTCTAACAACCTTGGAGCGACATGTCAATCCCCACATGCCCAGGAGGGCTGCAATGACATTGATAACACACGGCTGACAAATGGAGAATGAATTCAAATGACAAGAAAGAATGTTTTTTACAAACTTCATGGCAGCAGCTTTGTTTATGTGCTTGTATGCAAAAGCAGCTGTGTTGATTCATTTTAAATTAAAGGTAAGGTGGATTTGCTTTGCTTTTTATGTAATTTTGATCACAAATAGATAAACACTTATGATAGATGTTCATAGACAGGTGAATGGATCTCCTTACAGGCCACACAATGTGAAAGTGATCTTTTGTGGATTACTGTCAAACTGAACAATGCTTCACATTTGCAGTCTGCCACATGCAATTGAAAGTGTAGAATCACGAAGAATTAAATTAAATGTAAAGGTCTTGTTAAACAGTAGGACTGTGGATAAATGTCACTCTTGGTAATCATAAAGAGGCAGATGATCAGATGTGGCATTTAGAATGAAGATGACACAACAGGGGGAGAAAAACTCCTCTCTAAGGAGATTCCCTGTTCTGTTTGTTTGTGCAACAGCTGATGTATACTGATTAGGCAACTTGGAGCTATCGGCTCGACATAAGGCGAGGTGTGCTACACAGTAGGTTGCTGTTTAAAAACTTTTTTATGAGTAAAAGGAACTCGATATGAGTGAGGGAATCCTCAAAGGTTTGACATATTTGCCGTATCTGCACCTAATTAACAGTGGCTTTATATGTTTTTCTTCCTTACGATGCCAAAGAAATTGGCCCAAGGCAAGGTAGACATCTATCTGCTGGCTGCTCCGAAAGTGTCAAGCTGGTAGTACTCATACTGGCAGTCTTTCAACCACCTCTCTCCATAGTTTAGCTGTATATTTTACAACAACGTCAATGAAAGTGGTATCCAAAGGGTACATCCTGTATAAGTATTAGCAAACGTATGGGATTTGGTGTGAGTGGGAGTAGATTTTTTGATGAAAGGTTTGTGATGGAGTAAATGTACACAGAGACGTTCAGGAGAGCACTCTGATTAATACACAGAGTGAGTGAATACAAAAGGAAATGCAGTTGACAGCATGACAGTTGAAAAAAATGACTGCCGTTGCTTGAAGCCCGGGGAAGAGAACAATAATCTTAATTCTCAATTAATCACAATATACGACTTGACAAACGTGATATTGCAAAATGGTCTTCTCATATACATGACAAGTGTGGGCAATAATTGAAGCAATGATAACTTTGCAAATTAAATTTCTAGTAAAGAAAAAAAAACGGACGGTTATTGATCGGGTTAATGGTTTCTGGTGCGTGCCGTCAGACACCACTGGACTGTCGGGACCTCATAATCAAATCTCGCTCAGTGGCCCTGAAAGATTTCATTCTGGCTCGTTTGGCCAAAGCAGAAGAGGTTTAATGTCCGAATATTCTGTATGCATACAAGCAGAAATAACGTGTCTTTGTTACAAATATTTCACTGTAACCTGGATTATTTCAAGTAGAATAATATATAATTCATCATTTGTAATTTCACCGCATTACAGGCTGTAAATAGAAAAGGTCCGTTTGTGAATTACATCCACTGTCTGTATGTGTGTGTGTCCCGTCAGTGCTCTGTCTGTTTGCATTCACGCATATGTTTATTTGTGGTTTTAAGCATGTTTGAAGATGTTTGTATTTCTCTGCTGCTGACTGTCACTTGTGGTAACATTAGCATAAGACCGGCTTAAACTATCCCTGCTGCCAGTTTACAAGATATTATGGCTTATCGTGCCTGCTAACCCTTATTATCCGCTTGTTTTTATAATTTGCCTGACCAAACACACTCACTTTAACAAACACAAAGCAAATAGAGGCACTTTGCTGCCAGAAGGTTTAAATTCCAGCAAGCCTGCAAATTATCAACAATAGTGTTCGCCCTTGGGTCTTCATTGAAAGGATGCAATATTGGGCAAACTTAGAATAAAATCCGACAGGGGAGAGTGCATGCCAACTACTGAAATGTTTGTTAAAACTTCCTGCAAAACAAATAATTCGAGTTTGAAAGAGCTTTTCCTTTACTGAACTTAACTTCATGCACTGTCTCCCTTATAAGTCTGAGTGTCAAAATAATTATCATTGCTTTATCATTGCTCATTTTATTAGTTGGAATGAATAAACTTTAGTCAGTTACCCAATGAAGATTTCCCCTTTTACTTGGACAAAACTCTCATCTGTACCACATAATACAAAAGCACACAGGTCTGTACTTACATAATAATGCATTTTATTACCTATTGTATTTTTGACCTGTATTGCATTTGCAATTGCACTGTATTTGTAACTGTACTGTATGTTTATTCTTTTTGCTTTTCTTTTGCTTCTTTTTAGCTTTCACTTTTAAAAAGCCTTCCTTGTACAAATGCTGTAAATTAGCATCTTGCTATTAACACTACGAAACTACACTACTACAAAGTGCATCATAGTCTTGTGCATGTGTGTATGTTGCAGCACTAATGTGAATGACCCAAAACTTAATACTCTCTCAAACCTGGTATCAATCTAAAGTCTGCATTTTAATTATCAAGAACTGGCAAATACCTGATTCAAACTAAGATTGACTATTATGTCCTTAGGCAAAGTCTGTAATTGGAGAGAAATCATTTAGCTCAGTGGTAAAAGTAACAGCTACGGTGGCTCGTCACCAACAAGTAACACCTATGGTGATATTAGGTTGATATTAGAACGTGTTTCAGCTCAATTCTGTTCTACTACAACACTTTATGCAAAACCTCTGCTGAAAAAGCAATCCGTGAGTGAAGTCTAAAGAATCACTGCGCAGTAAAGACTCATATCATATAGAACACAAAACTTTGGTTTTATGTGACAGAAAGCAAATAGGGATGGGGTTTAGGACGCCTAGCACGAGCTTCTTCTCTGCTTACCCGTCTTCCTCCTCCTGAGTGCGACCATATGGAGCACAGTGTGCAAGTCAAAAACAACTTCTGTGTTGCATTGTGTTCCAAATGAACACAATATTACACTGCATTTCTATCAGGCAGACGTCTAATGAGGAGAAGCAACACACTGGGCGGACGTGCCGCACACACACACACACGTATAGACAGAAAATAATGCAACCTCCTCACCCCCACAAATAATCTTATCTAACAGCAGTCTGACACCTGCGGTGAGAGAACACTTCCCACGAGTCCGTTCTCACAATCAGACCACTGAGGGAGATCAGTCAACCAGGAAAACAAAACTCACAGAAAGATCTCTTTCTCCTCTCTCTGCCCTGCTCTCCTGCTCTGTCTCCCTCCCTTTGAGACCAAAGGTGCTGTGCCATCTGCTGGCCATCTTGGAAAATACATTTTTTTTTTTTTTTTTATCAATAAAAGGCCACAAACATGATTGTCTTCTTTGTTTCACTGGTCTTGCTGATTGATTTTTTCCTTCCCCTGTCACCCCCCCCCCACATCTCTCTGCTAGTCCTGCACTTCAGCACTTGCTGAAACAACATAAAGGCAAAGCTGAATCTCATTTGATGCTATATTAGCCCTAAAATAGAAAAGTGGATGTCCCTTTTCACGATTTTTTATGTTGTTTTATAGAAAATACGTTCCAACGTCACACTTGATTCCCCACAGTTTTCATCCGCAAGCCTAACAAGCTGCAACATTCCATGAAACATCAAATCAAGGGAAACATTTGCAGATGATAGACGTTGCCTCCTGTCAACATAGCATTTCGGATTTCCTTTGGGATCATCCATAAAATGCATTACAATCCTCAGTCGGGTATAGGGCTCTATTCTGATGACATAAACACAGTCAAAAACAAGATTTTTCAAACAGCTTAAAAAAAGATGAGGGACGTGGAGATAAAAAGAGTTCCCAAACTTGTTTCTGTAAGCAACTCTCAAATAAAAAGTGACAAATAAATTACAATGTTCCCCGTCTTTGATTCTGACTCTAATATTGACATAGTCTGCTCCTGCTGCCTCTCCAGAGTCTAAGTCTGCTGCCTTCTGCTTTTCATCATTAAATCATAGCGAGGCAGTTCTGAGAAACATCTGCATTCTGCCACATCCACAATGAAGCCCGATCAGTCACTCCCTCGCTCTTCGGTTCACCACAAACACACACACACAAACACAAACACAAAGATACATAAATCTCAGTCACATCTGACCCATTTCCCAAATTGCAAACTTGGAAAGGTGGACATGCAGTGTGGCTATGCGTGTGTGTGTGTGTGTGTGTGTGTGTGTGTGTGTGTGTGTGGTATGTCTTAACAGCAGTGTGCTTTGTGTTAGTCAATTCCAGAGCACTTGCTTAGCATGTGATTATCAGCACAGTCCATCATTTTGACTCTTTCTGGGCTAAATGATCTTATTCAGATTTATGAGATGGTGGCAGTATACAACATTCAGCATGTTTATTTATTTATCCTCTACATATTTGCTGTCTAACCCATTGCAACCCATTGCATTTTTCTCATTAAGAGGCACAAATCAGTGTGTAGTCACACAGTATGTTCGTCTTCACACTCGCACTCTCACCTGTCATCTCTAGCAGACGACAAAGGGGGACAGGTGCTATGACAAGCTCCCTCTTGTTGATGCCCTCAAAGTCCAATTTGTTTTCTTTTCATCAGTCTACATCTCCCTAATTAACTCCATCTCATCCCACTTCCATACATTAGCATGAGCGCCGCTCCCCACTATTTTTTTTGCTTGTTAAATAGATATTTCTGTTTTAGCCTAATTTGCTGTAGTCACGCTAGACATATCACATTTAAATGAAAGAGGATGTGAGACAAGACACTGAAAAAGAAGTTACAATTATTTTATTTCTTTAAATTATTCATACTATTGATTATATAATTCTGTCAGTGTTTTTTTTATTGAAACATCAAGAATCAAAATGTGTATTTTCAGCTAAATTTGACATCGGAACAACAAAACAGGTTATAAACACAACACTGACTAAAATCTTCTCATGAAATCAATAGTAAACAGCAAACATGGGTGAAAATGAGTCCAATCGTCACTCCACTTTTAGCTCTGTTTTGGTCTCAACCGGGGAAATATCTGTCTTTTACATCTGTCATTGGTGTTGAACTGTTGGAGTACAGTGGGTAAGAGAGAACGAGAGCAGTTAGAGCAAAACTAAAGAGGTAAAGTTGCAAGCACCAAAATCAAAACAATGAGCTGAAAGACGCTCAAATTCTCTATAAAGTGGGGGAAACTGCAAAGTTATGTGATTAGTCTCTGTGGGCTTTTCTCAACAAGCGCCTTCTTCTGTTGTTAATAAAAAAAAAAAAATATTGACTACTGTTGAATAAAACCAGCTTTAGTCACATCAAAAAACAGTGTTGATGAAAATAACTTTCAGGTTATCCAGCGACATTGTGAAACATTGTGTACTGGATACACAATGAAATCCATTAGACATGGTAAGAGTGTATGAAGAATGGCCTCTAGCCATGTTATGCTACTAAGGTTAGGATTTGGCCACTGAGATGAATGGGCTGAAAGCAACTCATGTATACTAAAGATTGTTTTTTTTTTTTTTTTTTGGTAGAATTATTTCATTTCTCTACACCATAAACATTATTCTTTTAATACAAATGAACACATGATAATTCTGCGTTCAGGAATGGTCTATACCTCGTGACAATTGCAAATAATATGCTCTAGGATTTACAGGCTACAAAGGCCTGAGAAACAAACCTTCTAGGATTATCTCTGTTGACTTCGGAATAGCTTTCTAAGCATCTGAAGTTAGGCTTAAACTGCAGCAAACAGTTTGTACTGGTGGTTGAGCTTACCAAGTCTCACACTGCAGGCTGCCTACAGCTGGAAACATGAAATGAATGCATTGCCTAACCACGCATGTCTAAACTACGGCTGCCTTGCCTTCGGATGGGCAAATCTTCCCACCTCCCTATGGCTGGTTTACTCCACATCTCTGGCAAGCATATATTGTTTTGGACTTTACATTTTGATCTATGAAAACAGAACTCACTGAACTGAACAGAATTTACCTGAACATACTTCTTCAGAGGCATGGAATGTCATTTATAATTGATGTCATCTAACACCACCTGGGGCTACATCTGGACATCTTAGGCTCATCTACTCCTTTTTTCCTCTCCACCCTGCAGTGACCCTGTTCCCTCTCTGATGGATTTCACCACCATCTCCCTTCTACCACTCCCTCGCCCTCTTCATCCTCGCTTTGCTGTGCTGTTAAATAACCTGACTTGGCTGAGTGAGAACTGTGAGACGGGAGTAGTTCAACCAGCTTCCCTCTGTGCCTTAAGCAGAGCTGAAGAAACCTGTGCAACTGCCACAGAGCATTAGCTACAAAGTTAACCACTACTGACTCACTCATCGGTTCTACCCTCTGCCGACATCCACAGCCATAAAACGAGAGACACAGCAATTCTTCGCTATGTGTGTCTGCCGCATCAGGATGAAGGATTTGACACTCAGAGACAGTTAACTACAGAGCAGAGCAGGCTAGGCCCTGAGCACTGAATGGGGAAGCTTGATGTGTTTATGAGTTACAGTCCATGTGATCTTGGTGCTGCGCTCAGCTGTAGACAGT
This sequence comes from Diplodus puntazzo, assembly GCA_963678695.2. Classification (NCBI taxonomy): domain Eukaryota; kingdom Metazoa; phylum Chordata; class Actinopteri; order Spariformes; family Sparidae; genus Diplodus; species Diplodus puntazzo. The sequence goes on from OZ023155.1 coordinate 21,377,219, forward strand.
GTACACAGAAGTCACAGGTCTATTGTGCGGCACTATGGAGGCTGTGAGCACACACTACCAATGCTTCTGAGACATACTTTTGTGCCACAGTGTTAATAACAAATCAGAAATATTAAAAGGCAATCAAAATAAATAAAAAACATTCGTGTTGCATTAAAAGCTACACATTTATTTGCGCCAATGCAAAACCAAAGCATAATGGCAGTGTCCTCGATGATTCATAATAACCTACAACCCTATTAGCTGTCATGAAATCCTATTTGTGATTCCATTACACCAAACAGGTACAGAAGCACACATTTGTTTAGTTGGATCTCTGTTTATCCTGTGGAAATAATGGCTATTTGCACAGCCATGATTATCCAGCTTTGAGAGATCAAATGTAAATCGATGCAGCAGGGAGGTCTGGTTGACTTTGGCAACTGGTGATCTAAATTTCCCTATTTTTCCTTTTTTGTTAAAATGCCATTCTCTCAAGAATATACGGATTGCGAGATTGTTCTTGTTTGTTTTCCAGAACAGCATGCAAACAGATTGGGATCGTCTGACTTTTCTTTGCTTATTTTTGTTTATCTTGGTAATGACAACAGCTGAAGAAAAGCTCAGTATTATCATAACCTTTGTAAGGACTGGGCTCAGCTCATCTGGTCAGTACCGTGGTAGACTGTTTTTCAATGCTCATTTTTCTATATTTTAAATTGATGATGGTAAAGTATCTCTAGAATAGGTTTAGATGCTTTGATGCTTAAAAAAAGGCAGTATGTCTCTTTAAGGCCTCTCTTGTGAATACCCAGTCTGCTCTAATTGGTCAGCTCTCACACGCCTGAGTCTGCACCACTAAAAACAATAGAGCAACTGTGCAAACTGTGTATTTTTACAGGCCAAACTAGCAGCCAGGCATGAATCATGCAAATGTGTGACATGGCGACGTAGTGCGATGTCAGTAAGTCACAGAATCAAATGCGGGACTACTGTGGAGGCGTTTCAGGAGCAAATGTTTTCTGCGTCAGGATCCTATATAAAATAATGAAGGAAATGTAAAAAATGAAAAAGCATGAGAGATCTCCTTTCCATTTAATTTCTGACTGATCGTGCCTGTTTTCTCACATCCACATAGACGCAAAGCAACATGAGTGCTGGATTTTCAGCTTTGCCAAAATCAACTCTCTTAGCTGTAGACCAAAAAAAAAAAAATGTTTCTTGTTTTTCATTATCTCACAGGACTTTTCTTTCTTTTTGCTTATCCCCATGAACAATAAAATGGATTTTATTTCTAAATCCATTAATGGAAATAAGGTATTACGAGGGTGTTAACCTGCTGTAATACATTTAGGTTGGAAAGATGCAACTAATCCACAAGTTACATTCATAAGCTTCTACATTATCACAATCTCCCCATTTACAAGCTGCATCCAGCTGACTGGAAAATTAGTGAAGTGTTCCGAAGTGCTAAAACCTAATGACATGGACAACAACCAATGACTCTGATACTGCAGCTTAAAGAGAATCTATATGCATAGTAGCTGCTGTTTAAAGACAATGAAACAATAAAAGGCAACGTTCATCAATCTTTCACTTATCTAACCAGCATTTTTATATCATGGCCAGAGATGAAATGGAAAAGCCTTTTGTTGAATTGCAGACCACACTAATAAGAACATTCTGCTATAGCATAATCTCATCATCATGTGAATGCTAAGACAAGAACATTTTGTCGTATCTATTTGTGGTGTATCACTTGACAAGGCAACTTGTAACCACTCCTAAAAGTGGCAGATGTTTATGCCACCTGATAATGGGAAGAAAGTGATAACAGAAGTGATGTCTGATGCTGAAGCACCATGGCAAGGTGTTGACAGCGGCATCAAATATCACTATCCACACTCTGCACTTACAGTACGCGCTAGCCGTCATAGTGTTAAGACAGGCCCGCTCACCAGAAATTATGATATAGCGTATACCATGACATAAAATATCTGCTGAAGAGGCATTGTATACATTTTTATAAATCTGGAATATGTTATTATTATTGTTCTTCTTATATTATATTTTTGGCAATGAGAGAATGGTCTAAGGTTCCATACAAGAATGAGGAAAGACTGTACTACATAAAGGTTTTTAAGTATGGGCACACTGTATAAAAACATACAGAAACACTGGTGCAAAAGAGTATTTTACAAAAACATCCACAGACCAGAGCCTGAAATAAATATGAAGGGCTGATTAAACAGATATCCTTTCTCCTAAATTGTGTTTTTTTTATTGTTTTCTTAGGAAAACATGTTAGGATATTCAATTAACAAATGACACTTTTATCGGTTTATGCGTGCATATATACATACTGTTCTGGTTCCTAACGTGCCAAGTGAATATGATATGTCATGGGTTAGCCCATAGCCTATTGTGTGGAGCACAACCTTTTTCTACTAATGTGTCAATCATTGCGGACAACCAGAGCAGCATCACACTGATCCTCATTGTATCACATCACCTCAGATTTGTAAAAACATCAGGTATACGCACCTGCTGCTTTGCCATTTCACCCGTCAGGAAATTAGAAACTAACTTTTTTTCTGAGAGGACAGTCACACTGAGGGAAATACAATTAAGCTCTAGCCTTAATAATTAATTTTATGGTCAATGATCTTACCAACAATTATTTCTGATGCAACTAATCATCTGGAAAATAAGAATCGCCCAGACCTTTTTCCATTTGTTTTGTTGCCAAGCAGCCAGCAATTTCCCTCCAATAGTTTCTAGTGAAAGCAAGGCACCGGCATAATGCATAGTGCTAGATGGTGTGTCGCAGTGCATAATTTGTTTTTGTTTGTATGTGATCGCCTGCCCGTTTGCATTTTGGGCGACTGTGACAAAAAAGGAACACTTCTCTCTGTGCCTTTCTGTTTTTGTCCACTGATGGAAAAGCATTCAGCCAAAATGTAGACCAAAGCTGCATTATATGTTTATGTGCAGTAGCAGAAGGGCAATTTTCAGCATTGTTGAACTCCTAGAGATGATATCCTTTATTTTTACCTTTAATGTGAACATGCAGCAGGATGGAGACTAGATTTGTACATGATCAACAGAGGGGGGAAATAGTACATGAGAGACACAGAGATTAAAGCGGGAATGAATATTAATGGAGCAAAAGACATGTTCCACTATGTCGTTGTCCATGCATTATCAGCGAGGTACATGAAGGAGATTTTCTGTTCTTGATGGCTCCCATCAAGAGCTTTCCCTTGCATGGAACCAATACCCTAACAAACAGAGACCAGTTTTATACAAAAAGCAGTATTTGTTTATTTCCTTATATAGCCTCTAGTTTCACTTACACACACTACTGTATTGTTTTCAAATGTGTGTTTTCCTCACATCTGACCCTCTTGGCATTGAAAACATTGAAAAAAAATCAGAGACATGAAAAAAGAAAAAAACGAAGAACACTGACATGACTGAGAATATTCACTGAGAGATCACAGCATGTCTCTGACCTGTTTTAGTATAGATTTGAAAATAGTGACAGAAATAACACTGACGTGATAGGGTGAAGTTCCTCTCTTTGCCTTTGTACAAGTGCTTGAAAGAAGATGACACAACCCAAACAGTATCTCAGGTTTGGATGAATGCAGTAGTAGGAGGAAACAGGCAGCACTTAGGAACAGTGTAGTAGACTTTGGTCACCACCTTATCCCACGGCTGTGTAATGGACTATCCAAGTATGGTAGCCCATTCATGGCAACAAAAAAACACTGCCTAGCACAAGGTTGAGTGTGTCTAATGTGTCCCCTTTATTCATAATTGAACACACCATGAAAACCATGAGCATCACATGTTCCTACAGATCCAACTTCTGCCAGCACACTAAAATTGCTACACACACACATAGGAGCTACTACAAAAACCAAAACAAAGCCAGCTAAATCTAAGCTAATACGGTAGCACTTGATCAGTTTTTTCTGAGGTTAGATGAGACATGAGGTTGCCACTTCATTTTGTCCAAACCAGTAAACAATCTGCTCCCAATTATCAGCAACTCCATGACAAGATCCACTTTAATCACTGTAAATGACACTCAGGTCATCTTTTAAATGCCCCATATAATGCTCATCTTAAGGTTCATACTTTTATTTTAGGTGTCTAGCAGAACTTTTTTTTTACATGCTTTAATATTCAAAAAGCACACTGTTTTTCTCACACTGTCTACCACAGCAGCACCTCCATTTACCCTCTGTCTGAACCCCCATTTTAGTGCGTCTAACTTTTAACCCCCTCTTCCTGGAAAGCTTAGTCTGCTCTGATCGGTCAGCTCTCACAGGCCTGAGCAGGCACGGCTCAACATGTTTGCCCTCCAGTCTGATGTTTATTTTTGCTGCTGGGGACATTGCATTATGAGAATAATGACAGCTAGTGTGAATACAGGCTGTGTGCCTACCGTGACACTTTCACAGTAATTGCCGATCTTTCTTCATAACAAAAAGAAAAACACATGGAAATGTCTCTTCTAGGGTATGTGACCTTTAACATTTCCACCCTTTGCTCTACTAATAACCTTGGAAGGCCATCTTTGACATCATCATTTCAATCACTGAACAAAGATGTTGCATCATGCTTTGACAGTTGGCTTTAAATATATAACATTTTCCATGCCGCTAGGTTCTCCACTGAACAATTGCAATGCTTTTCCAAGATCTCCTGTAGAGAACCAGTCCCTCTATTGTCAGTTCAGCTGAAGCATCCCCACCATTTCCGGCCTTGTTGCACAGGAGGGTCCCCTTAAATAATGTACAGTGGGAGCATTGTTGACTTCTTTTTGTGTTCCAGTAAATTATGGACAACTCTTAAGACTTTAAAAAGAACACTGCCCAAGACGTTGTTGGTACCCAGTTTCGGTCATGACTGTGTGAGATGGATAAAACATGCAGTGCATCCGAACCATCAGCGCCGAGCTCACTCTGTTCTTCCTGCTCTTGTTCCAGCTTTTCGTTTTGTTTTTTTTGGGTTTTTTTTTTTTTTTGGGGGGGGGGGGTGGTTTAACGGTCACCTTTCTCTTTCCCCATGCACTTCTTTTGTGACCCGCTCAGCCACAGCTTCTGTAGTCTAAGTACTTACACCACCAGCCTGAGGCAAGATGCCCTGATTTCCCACAGCAGGAGAAAGACTTGCCTGTGACGCCCATGCCTTTTTATACCGGTGGTCAGGTTGTGCAGGTAGATTGATGTACTCAACTACTTATCTTTTCTAGCCACCATCCCAGTTGACATACTAATCTCTACAGCCTTTACTATATTCAGGTGATCTTCAGTTAGAAATCACCTTTGAATAATTTCACTGAGCAAACTGTCACATACTGTAATGTTCATCCGCGCAACAAGAAACTTGTTTCCCTTTAAATCTTTGGAGTATGGGAAGGAGGCTCACTTGATTATGTCTTTAATGAGTGAAATCGGGTCTGATAGTTATAAAGTACAGTCAGGATGACACAAGCCAGCAGGGACAAACAAGGAACTGCAGTAATACGCAGTGTCAGAGGAGCTTTGTAAATGAGGATGACAGATCATCTGTGAGCAGCCTTGTTCTCTCTCTGTAGTCTTCAACTCAACAGGCTGCAGGCTGTTTTTTCCCCAGCGGTCAAGATTTCAGCTGAGGAGACGATGATTGTTGTCTGTCTCTCTGGAAGGTTTTAAATGACGGATAATAAGTAAAATAATTATGGCAAGAAAAAAATAAAACCTTACATTTACAAGGTTATGAAACAGAGAAACTCTCTTGACCTCTGCCTATATAAAAATATAAAAAATGTACACTTCAGATTGATGATTACATGGATGCATAATTTATAGTTTAATTCAATGATAGATGCTGTAGTATTGTTCATTCCAAACACCCTATTTAGTATCGCTAACTGTAAAATTGAATGTAAAACTTTAAAATAAATGTCTATTAAGTCATTTAAATACATATTTAGAATTCTGTATTTATATTTCAAAGTTTCACTTAATGCATATAGACCCTGTGTTGTTCCAAGTGTAAAAAACCAGGGCAAACTGGTATTGTATCCAAACTGCAAAGCTTCCTGGGGCCAAAATCCTAAAATAGCATGGTTTCCCCCATTGTAACAGAAATAGCTGACTTAGTCAAATTATATACCACAATTTTGGAAGGTGTAATGGAATAATAGCACATCTAAGGGAAGGCGGCTTCCAGCACTCACCCCACAGTTAAAATCAGAAAATCAGATTGCTAGCGTGGCAGAAAAAAAAAAAAAGCCTTTTTCAGTGTGACAGTTTGAACAGATCTCAAATATTCATACATTTAACTGCATTACTAAGTAAAGGAATCCATTTAAAACCTGTCACTTAATGCTACAAAATCCCACAATCAGAGTAAGTCAGATGCAGCAATCCTGGTTAAGGCTGCAGGCTTGTCACACACCCCCGTAATACGAAGGTGTCATCCCATTTTTATTTTTTTTTTTGGTTTGGCACAACGCTGCTTTCCAAGTCATGGATGTATACCCCAAATAATGTTTGCTGTTGAAGAATATCCTGGAGCAATAACTTATTACACATCTAGTAATAAAATCCCTCGAGAGCGAAAAACAAGGATGTCTCAGAGTCTCAGAGTTACATAAGCTGTAACACGAGCTCAGCTGTTTCTGAAAAGATGGGTACCTCCACTCCCTATCCATACTAAAAGAGGACTAAATGGCACAGAGTAAGAACAACTGGTATACATGCCTTTGAATTTGCATGTGCTCACTTGGGACCCTCTTACAACCTGCCAAATAATACTCCAACTGGGACACAGCACTTGCTTCACATAAAAAAGCGATGTATATTGGTTTTTCGTCTCACCATCCCTTGTTACCAATTTATGACAGAAGAGCAAGGGGGGGAAGACAATATTGGTGTGAGGAAAATGGGGATGACAGTCAGGACCAAGCGAAAGAAAAAAAAAACGTAGGAAGAAAGTGGCAATATTAGTTTAAAGAGACAGCTGCAATATTCAAACAATCATTCACAAGAGCTGACTCCAATGGCTCACTGGCAGCATGTAAACAAACTTAATGTCTACAGCCTGTATCACCATGAATCTCATAACCCGTCTTGGCCTCGCAGCCTTTTCGCTGCCTCCCGCACAGGTCCAGTGGCTTACCACATAAACGATTATTGACTGCTTTGCAAGCCATCAATACCATCAGTGCAGTTTTACATATGGTAAGCCCAGCAACTTCATCATAGTAAGCCAGTAGAGGCAGGAAGCTGAATGGGAATAAACAGGTCTGCTTTGGCATTTTCTGCAGAACTGTTGAGTCCTTGTATTTCGATGTGGGTCACTCTGTGTTACTATAAAGGTTAATTCATTTGACTGAGAACATTTTGGTATAAATTTAACTTATCACTTATTCCTGTATACGCCTGTTAAGACACTTTGAAGGTAAAACAAAGGGCAAGTAATTCCAGTTTTAACGGGGAATTGGCCCAAAACAAAGCTAACGTAACATGGCTGTGTGATGGTGCAATGTATTGGTATATAACATGGTGCCTCAGGTCTTGCAGCTGAGCCAAAACAACTTAATGGATTAATTGGGAACCAACAGAGATAATTAGGCCTTTGGGGTTGTATGATTCCACCCCTCGTCGACTGTTGCCTCAGAACTGTGATGTAGTGCGTTCCTGCTGTGTAATCGAGATAATTAGCAAGAATGTTGTGTCACTGTCCAAAGATTAGCAAAAGGGAAAGGCCAAACAAGGCTCATTAAAATGTGGTTCCAACCTGAGAGAGACTTGATAGGATTTACTGTCAGGGATTGTGTCTTGTTTCCGTTTACCTTATTCGTATTCTTAGAGAAGTGAGAGATGTGAAGATGAAAGATTGTATTTTTTTCATCTCATGACAAGCATTGTTCTCTTCAATCATGCCACGAGCAGACATCGCAGTTAGAGGAAGTGGTCCAACCTTTGACTTGGCAGCCATTAACAAGTGTTCACTCAGACACACTACATTGCAGCAAGTTATTTAGTCCATATGAGAACGATGCACACTACTGTCATATATTTGTTTCCCCTGAGGAGAAATGACTATGGATAGCTAGCTGTTAGCTGAGACTAACTGAGCCAGGGCTTCAGTTGTTTACTGTGCTCCTATTATTGGATGCCAAGGTGTCCTTCTGTGAGGCTGACAGGCACTGAGTAGTAGGCCAAATTGATTGGTCTGCTCTTGCCCACCAGAAGGACCTGAACTCAATTTGCTTGTGATGGCTTCAATTTCCTGGCTGGACAAAATCCCCCCACTCCTCTCTCCCTTGCTCTCTCTCTCAGCATCCCTTCCTCGCTCAAGAGCTGTCATTTAATTTCATTACTCAACAGGGGAGGTTCATGCCCTGTCACATTTGTCTGTCTTTCGTCCCTCGCTCTATTCATGTGAACCTCACCACGCCCCAGCAAAGCTTGTTTTTGTGAGACACTGGTTGTGTGAGGTTTTCCTGGAATAGTATCATTTGCAGTTTTTCCCCGGCGACATCCAAACCAAAACTTGGTAAGCAAAGTTTTCTTTTTAAGAGTGTTAGCAGTTTGATCCTCATCTGCCCTCTAGATGAAAGATGCAAGGGGGTACATTTTGAAGATAAGCTACATTTTTTTTTTTTAAGGGTGTCCAAAGATGAAAGCAAATACATGAGGAACGGGTACAAGAACATACAGCCTGCTTTCACTTGGGTGTGGTGTGATAAAATAACTGGCAGACTGTGGTGGCCATATATGTAACAGATTTTGTCACCTCAGTGTCATTACTCTTGCCAGTATTCAAGAGAAGGTCATCAATGGTTGGCCTAATTTAGGGCTTGCCTTTACAAAGCACCCCCCCCCCCCCCACACACACACACACACACACACCATCTCTTAGGAGCAAAGACCCAATTTGCTTCTCCCACCATACTGTAGCAACATCTTGTAAACTAATTTCAGATGCACATAATGCCCAGTAAACACGGTCGGCGGCTGATTAGAAAGAAAACAGGATCTACTGCCGCAGTCGAGCATATAGGTCTTTGAAGCGATTACCTTACATGTTTTGGCCCCGCTTTTGTTGCTTTAAGATAAACATGTGGAGCCACTCAGCATATGCCAGCTTATGTCAAGATGAAAGATTTTACAAGCCATTATCAGAAACCAGCAGATTGTACTCAGGGTATTAGCCGGCCTAGGAAATGTGCAACAACTGCAAAGATCTCGCTCTGATTTCAGACACTGTGGATAGGGGGTCAGGCCTCTCAGCACTTTTAGATGATCTAGATGACAGGCGGAAGATTAACGCCGGCAAAAAGTGAGGTCCTAAAGATAGCTAATCAAATACCGTACAATATAGCAAAAAAGAAATATCCTAAAATGTTGCCTTGCTTTATTAATTTACACTCTAATTAAAGCTATTTAAAATCTGTGTAATCATAAAATCATACAAACAGAAAATGTATGAGGAATCAAAAAAGCTGAAAAGAACGTGCAACATCCCCACCACCCCCCAACCTCTATAATTTTTTTTCCTCTTGCTGTTACTCCTCTTTGTCTCAGAGGATATGCTCTCTTCTGGGTGTATTTACCAGCGGTCTTACAAGCTTTTACCTCCAGGAAACAAGCGGCTGATCTGGCTCATATTTTACAATGATTCATCTCGCTCAGTATCAACCACGAGGCATAAATGCGATACAACCAAATTAAGGCCGCTCAGCCAGACAAACAAGCTGGGGAATTTCAGACCTATGCCTTTTTTTTCATTTAGCTTTGAGAGCCACTGCAATTTACTGCTATATTAAGAATGATTTCTTAAAGCTGTTTTTCATGTTGTAGCCTTTGTTTCCTTTCTCTCATTTTTTTTTATTTCAAAGGCAGCAAAGTAAAAAAGATATTACTGAACATAAATACATTGACTGCACACAGTAACTTGACACTGTTTTCCCAGTACAGGAGTGAACACTGTACAGTCCATTGTAACCGGTCTCGAACCCAAGTTTAACTCTAGTGTTTGAGCAGAATATAATGACAATCTTATTTCAAAATACCGGCCTTATGCACTGACTGACTCTAAAACATCAATGCTAATTATTGTATCTGAACACAATGACTGATCCATATGTTGAACTTGTATTCTATTCAAAAGCAGCCTTACATCCTTTGAGCTGTTTGATCAGTTAAAGCAAAGATGACTCCTGCAGAGAGTGTGTTTAGTCTGCACCGACATGCTATGCCCTGCCATCGCTGGAGGTGTCTGCTCTGGCTCTCTTCAACTGAATCAAAAAGCCCCGGAGGGACAAAGCTAGAAGCTTATCCATTGTGTATGGGGGAACAAGGGAGAAAGCACCCTGCGAGTGCAATGGAGGGGGAGAGCAAGCTGGAAACTGACGGGTCTACTCAGCTCCAGGGAAATCACACGGATACATACAAAGAAATTGCACTGAAATACAGAAGAATCTCCTGTTCTTGGCTTTACCCCATATCCATCTGTTCCACATGGTGAAATTATAATTTCCATTATCTTATCGATCCAATCATCAGCCGGCGAGGAAGATACCGCAGGATTTCTTTTCCCATGACTCTGAGATTATGTAGGGGATAAAGGAGATTTCCCTGCTCACTAATAATGCTTCATTATTACCTTTTTACGAAACAATTTAGCGAATCCAAATATTAAAACCTGACTCTAATCGTTATGCAGTTCAAGTAGAGTACAAAGGGTGTAGAGCAGACTGCAACCTGTCAAATATACAGTACTCATAACAGCCTGACAAATGATAACGTGTGTGAATTTATGTGTTCTGACTTCAGTTCTGCTGCATTTATCAAGCAACAAAAGACATTTTCAGAAAAAAGGTATGATGTTTTTTGTGTTGATTTATAATTGTAACAAACAATTTTCTATGACAGTTTATCGTTGATATTGGCAATAACATAATTTAGTACATATGGCCCCTCATTGTCAATCACGAGACCTTGCACTAAAGCTTTTCTGGTCACATTCTTTTAAGTCCTTATGAATTATGAAGAATTATGTAGATATTCTCATTTCATAAATATCAACCACCCAACATCACTGAATATGTAATGAGTAATAACGCCTTAGTTTCCTTATTGGCAGATTTATGGTCATTTATTTATAAAGATAGATATAGAAATTAAATCATTGTCTGCTTTGAGTGTAAGTATAGTGCCTTTGCTACTATACTATATAAGCACACAATGTTCTAGTCAGTCTACTGTTTGTGTCTGGACAACCATTTCACTTTCCAGAGGTGTTTAGCTTTAGATAGATACATTTGTCACAAAAAGGAAGGAGAGTTTTACAATAAGCCTTTGGAAATCTTCATTTTGAGCGTCTGTTGAGCGTGAAAACAATGTGTTAAAAAAATGTGGACACAATAAAAAGTTCCAAGGGATCCATGTCAAGATTGTTTGTTTATGTGTTTATGTCAAAAAAGTATATAGCCTGATCATAGTAGTGAAGGGATTTCAAGAAACAACCATGAACTGTCAAGACACCTAAACAGCTTTACTTTTCCATACATGTGGGAATGAATCATTTATCTTAAAAAATAGTCTTCGCTGACAATGACTGGCAGATCTTTTCAGCACAGTAGGTGTTACATCACACACTTTGGAGACCAGACACTTTGCCACAAGTTACTGTAGGAAAAGAAGCAACAAAAAGAGAAATCCTTGTTCAGACGAATTCAGACGACTTTCTCCTGAGACGGAACAGGATAGCGTGAAGCTCTGTCTCTCTCCTGCACCAAGCCGGTTTCCTGCTCCTGTCTCTATTTGAAGGGTAGTGATGTGTATAATACTTCTCACCCTGGCAGGTTCATTGCTAGATAGAAAAGACTGACGTAAAGGAAAATACAAGGTTAAACTGCGCGGTAACAAAAGAGGGCAAGTTCTACTACAGAAATATGGTCTGACCTTGAGGAACAATGGGCAAAAAAGGTTTAGTCTTTGCAGGTAAGATACTAGACCGGCAATTTCTGATCATCAAATGAGTCAAGACCTTCATCTATCTATCTATCTATCTATCTATCTATCTATCTATCTATCTATCTATCTATCTATCTATCTATCTATCTATCTATCTATCTATCCATCCATCCATCCATCCATCCATCCATCCATCCATCCATCCATCCATCCATCCATCCATCCATCCATCCATCCATCCATCTGCCTGCCTATCTGCCGACCGACCTATACAGTATATACAGAGATATTTATATATGCTGTGTATTGATTTTCTTGTTCAGGGAGCTGTTGTGATGCAGCCAGTCAAATTGCATTCTAAAACAAGATAGATTGCAGTGTGCACACAGCTGTGCCGGGCAGATAAATCAATTAAAGTGACCTGATCTGACAAGTACCCACATCCTCAGACAGGCTTAATATGAGAACACACATCCATGAGACTCGTGCCTATCTCTATTTCACCAGGGATTCTTTCTTTCCATTTACTCTTATTAAAAAGAAGTTGCAGTTCAAGAGGACAAGCTCGCCTTTCATTTCACGTACCAAATAGGAAGTAAAGTCATTTTTTTTTTTGTATTAGTGGATGAAGATATTCTAATCATAATTTTCATCAAATTGCAGATGGATTCTTGACCTGCAAGTTATTGCTCACAGTATGATTTGCTAAAAGAATAACATGAAAAAATTATTCTATTGAGAATTTCCCTCAAAACACAGTTGTCACACTCAATAATAACTTTATCTGTCTGGCTTTTTTATCCATCCAGCTCCACGTACAATCAAACCCATCAGCCTTGAATCTAGTAAGACCTTCGTTCTTGTCATGACAATTCATTCTTCTTTTGTCAGCTGAGCATCAACCAGTGTCTCTGCCGCACCGCTGGCCATGGTGGGATTGACCTCTTTTTTGAAGGTGTCACTGTGAAGCTGTGTAGATGTGGAATAATACACTACTGTAACAACAGACCATGAGCTCTGTCATATGCCATGTTCAGATCTTTTTAGGTTTTAACATGTAGGCTAACTCTTCATATTAAAAGGAGACCTACTGTGTTTTTTTGTTTTTTTTTCCTTTCCTACAGTGCGTTATATAGGTTGTTGTGCATGCAAAAAAAAGCCCAAAGTCTGCATCAACAGAAGCTCCTCTCTCCCACAGAAAACTCATCAGTAGCCCCGCCTTTAGTTCTGTGACTCTGTGACATCACACTATGTCACAATTTCAAACATTTGCATAATTAATCCCTAGCAGCTAGGTTGGCACATAAGAATTTATTTAGCACAGCTGCTCTGTTGTTTTTAGCTGTGCTGATTCAGGTCTGTGTAAGCTGACCAATCAGAGCAGACTAGGTATTCAGGAGGGAGGTCTTGAAGAGACAGTTGGCTAAAACGGAGACTCTCAAACATAGGATGGAATACAGGGCTGCTGTAGGAGGAAACCAATGCATTTTTTTAGCATTAAAGCATGTAAACCTATCTTAGTAGCTACCCAAAATAAAATGATGAACCTGAAATAAGCATAGTATGTCTCCTTTAAGCCATCTAACTTCTTGGGTATTCAGTGATACAGACAGTGTATCCAATGCCGAGTCTTCATAATCCGGGTTACAACTACTGTCTAACCAGCTTATCGACAGTTAATCTTCAGGTTTACATTCTGGTTTGTCAATTGTGAAATGTCAGCCACGTGCAGTATGATGAAAGCCCACCTTCTCTGTAATTGGATTGCAATAAACAAGGAGGCAATCCTTATACAGTATATATCAGAAGAATTGCAGTGACTCCTTTTTTAGTTTCTATGGAAATTATGGAGTGCTGTAGATGCAAAATGTAATGACACCTTTACAATGATTACCTACGGGTGTCATTTTCCTTTTCACTGATTCTATTTGTATCTTGAAATGTATGAATTACCAAAATGTAACAATAGCTGAGTCCACACTTCCAAAGGTATAACAATGTCCTCTTATTAACAGAGATCTGACTTCAGTTTTCTTCATGGAGAGGCGAACTCAATTTAGACATTAAAACCAACATCCAAAAGATTCAGCATTGACCTCCAACCAAAGTTTTTTTTTGGTGCTGAGGACAAAGTCATTCCTTTGCACTGCAGAGGACAGCTCAGAGGATTTTTATCCTTCACTCATCAGTGGCTTTCATCTCGAGGGTCACTCTCTAAGTATCAATCATCTCAGTGCTCCAGCCCCCCAAAAGTCTTGCTAATCATGAGATCTAGTGAAAACACATCAAAGAGATTTTTAGAAAAGCTGTCTTCAAGGCATGGCTGTACAAACTGTATTAACACTGAAGATACAAATGGATTTACATTGCACCTTAACATGACAAGAGCAGACTGAACACTTACCCAAGGTGAGCACGATCCGTGGCAACATTGATTCAGCTAATTAATGCACATCCAGAGAGGTCTCGGCTTTTAATCATCTCAAGTATACACTCTCTTTTATCAAACCACAAAGGGAGTAAAATACTGAGGCTCCTAAAATGCTATTTGTCTCAAGCAGATCAAAAAATATTTAAATTTTTAATCATTTGTCTTGGGGAATAATGTTGCACTTAATTCAAACGCAACAGCTGTGAACAGTGATCTCTCAAACATTAGTCTGAATGGCTGTTTCCGCACTAAAAATCCAATGGTATAATCACTCTGAGAATTAAACAAACAGAGACGGTGTTTCAAGGAGAGAGAAGGGGAAAGAGGAACAAAGGCAGCGAGAAGGAAAGGGGGGCGACAAAAAGAGGAAAAAGAAGAGAGACCGAGGCAGCACATGTGTTTTGACAGTATGAACTGACACAGGTAAGACCTAAAATCCTTTGTTTTCCAAGGCGCTGAGTGCTTCTCTATCATGATAACCCTTCACTGCAACTGTCAGTTGATAAAGTTCAGCATGCAGGGAGAGAAAGAGAGAGAGAGAGAGAGAGAGAGAGAGAGAGAGAGAGAGAGAGAGAGAGAGAGAGAGCACTCACTCTATCAGTCCATCAATATCTCCATGTCTCTCTTTCTATCTCTGTCTCTTTCAATTCAGTTCAGTTTGAATCTGCCTCATTGGCATGACGGGGAAAGGATCCACTGTATGCTGCCAAAGAGCATACAAAGGATCCAGACAAATAATGGAATGAGACATCTATAAATAATGGGTACTAAATAAATAACTAAACATATTCTGTCAATATCAATAATAGCATATGAATGTTATACAGTTTATACATAAATCAATTACATTCAGGTCAGTGTATGACAAGTAGATGGAAAGGGGTTGCACATTTTCTTTTCTAAAATTCCTAAAATTGTCTCCCGGATTTTGTGCTAGTTTGGACACGTTGCTACCAATACACTGTGGGCTT
The DNA here is from genome assembly GCA_963678695.2 of Diplodus puntazzo. Lineage (NCBI taxonomy): Eukaryota > Metazoa > Chordata > Actinopteri > Spariformes > Sparidae > Diplodus > Diplodus puntazzo. Next base: position 21,392,587 of record OZ023155.1, read on the forward strand.
CACTTTTTCCCCTTTACACTCAATAACACGTTGAGCTTTAGTAGCACTCTGCACTCGTGCTCAGCAGGTGATATGTTGAAATGTTAACCATAATGACACTCAGGTACACACCTCTGACTTGCATGTATTTTTCACAAGGTACCGAGGTGTCTTCTGTCAATGGCAAAAGGAGCAGCATCTTTTTCTCTGGCAGGGATGTCTTCTTGTGGCATCACCTCATGAGTCTATCCCTCTCTGTCTCTCCCTCTCAATCTGTCTCTCTCGCTCACTCTCTCGACAAGCCATGTGGCCTTTTAAAACAAATTAGCATCCTTGTTAGTAGTGTTTGATGTGAACTTCAGAAAAATGAGGTGGACAGAATGTTTACAAAGGCCAGGCTCCACCGGACTGACATACGATAAAGGTGCTGTGTGTACAATTGTTTCCTTCCTCTCAAAATTGACCCTGTACACTGTAGCATTCGACCGAACATCTTATCAAATATGTATTATAAACATAAAAAACACACTTTTTGGAGAAATTCTAATGCAAGGATAATGTTCACTAGCAACATTTATTTACCAGTCTATGAAGGAAGATATCGCTACACTGCACACAAGTCATGATCAGGAGCTCAGTGTAGAATATGTGAGCCTTTAACACGAGGGACCATGAGTCACATGGTGCACCGCACATGTTGTAAGGTTTATCCTACTTAAAACAGCTATTATAGATATATAGATTTTCACAATTACTATGTGCAAACAATGTAACAATGTAAATGGAGACGCTTGTGGTGATACTCCAACAGAGGCGGCGGCTGTGCTTGGCTTTAGTTCAGCTCATTGTTTAGCTGTCAGTTCCACAACTATTTAGTTTCACTCTCGCCGCTCTTATAGCATTGTTTTTCGGTCACAGCAGCCGGCAAACTTGCAGTGGGAAAGAACCAAAAAAACAACTGCACAGTACCTGCTCAGCATCAAACAGTGGACACCAACTAGCTGGTGAACATAGTGGAGCATTAAGCAGATAAAGATCCATGTATTATTCTTGGGAGTTCATAAAGGACTGATTAATGGACTTTCATCAGGGCTACAGTCCGCTATCTCAACTCAAAACTATACCGTATATCAGTGGTGAGATCTTAACTTGTATTCGCCTGAGTGGTCAAAAACTCTTGTATTGTGCGTTTAAATACTAAGATATAGTCGAGAAAAAATCGACGTTTCCATTAAATATCACAAAAATCAACACACCCTGTCTCATGCCTCAAGTTAACACTACTTTTTTCCAGCATAATTTTTTTTAAGCAAGCAGTTAGAATAACATCAACATTACTATGAAAGTGTTAACAACTGTTGGGAAAACAACTGAAAATACTTTGACAGTGAAGGTTTTTGCACACATATTTGGTATAGAAAATGTGAGTTGGCTGTGAAGAGTTTGCAGATATGCTCATTAAAGACACGTCCTCATTATGCCGATAGAAAAAAACATTAAAACACAAAAAGTGCACATGCAAACCTATTCTGCTTCTTGGGGGGCAGCATTACACCTACATAATCCTGACAACTCGCTAACCAATTAGCGTTTTCCTGCTGTCCATGTGTTAAAACTGGAGTCATATTGACAAACCTCAGCAGTCCATAAACAGTGGAGGTTGTTACTCCACAATATTAAAGTCGCTGTTCCAGAAACCAGCAAGTGAGACTGTGGCTTTTCTTACTACTCTACACAAGCAGAGATATCACATAAGCTTTGATGTTTATCTACAGAGAATTTCGCTCATGTCTCGTAATTCCGTTGTTTCTTTAGATGTTATATTTCATGAGAAAATATACTGTGAAACAGACAGTTTTCCTTCTTTTTCTAGTTGCCCCTTCTCCTGCTCTCATGTTTTTCTTCTGCTGCTGCTCTTTGATCAACAACCAAACTCTTAGTATCAACCAGAGAATAAATGTCATGTTCCCCACGAGGATATTCACAAACCGGTTTTACTATATCAGTGCCGAATGATATTGAAAATATAAACGTGCATTTGCATCACGTTAACATACTGTATATTGGCTGTTTGAGTAAAATATATACAAATATGTAAACAAAAAAAAATATATATATATATATATATATATTTATAATTGTATCCACTACAGTCTTTCACACAGGAACAAAGAACCTGTCCCTCCTCGAAAACAATCAAAGCAATTGGACAGGATTTTATTTGAACATAATTGTCACCTTTCACAAAGCTATGTGTGGTTTCAGACTAACATTACCCTCACAATGAGTGGCACAATAAAACATTTCCATTCATCTCTGGGAGGTATGATAGGGTAAATGGTCTCAATGACACTCACACTGGGCATTTAACTGCTGTTAACCCCAGAAACATCTCTTGAGGTTTTGTCCTCTCTCTCTCTCTCTCTTTCTCTTTCTCTCTCTCTCTCTCTGTCTCTCTCCCTCTCTCTCCCAACAGCTGTGAAACATTGGTTTCAGGTCATGTTACTGACTTTGCTCTGACCTACCCAAGGTATCCACCAACCTTCAGGGCTATCTATCTCTGTGTTTGTGTCTCCATCTTCATATGTCTGTCTCTCTATCTGTCTCTATTCCTGCCATCTCTCTCTCTCTCCACACACACAATTACGCACACACACACACACACACACACACACACACACACACACACACACACACACACACACACACACACACACACACACACACACACACACACACACACACACACACACACGCACACAACTGCACACAAATTCCCAAGCACTTACCCTCATGATCCGGTAATGCGAGTCTAGCACTTGTACTCCAATTATTCTCCTGTACTTGTTCTTGAAAGGGTTCTTGCCTCTCTCTTAGCTAAAGAATGTCATGCCCTCTGTGATTTCAGCTGGACTCCCAGAGGCCTTCCGCTGTTCATCTCTTCAAATTCATCCATTTTCAAATGCACATTTCAACGCTATTTGACCTAAAATTGATTAGACACAAATAGTTTAGGAAGGCGTCGATGTCCCGGTCCAAGCGAGTCCTTGACAGTCACTACTGGATATTTGTGCATCAGAGAGCACTATAACATTCTGTGTTTTGTCTTTACATGAGGTCTGGAATCTTGATGTATTAGTAATCATTAGTATTCAATATTCCCTTTCATCAACAATGGGAACTGGACATTTGACAGGCTGTGGTAAATAAAGCAATAATGAAGGAGGAATATGTTTTATAAATTAATGGAGCTGATAGTTTTGATGTTTGTAAGACACGGCCTTACAGCCCGTCATTCTACAGACAAATGTCCCGCTCTCTTACTACATCACAAACAAACACAGACTCACATGCACACGCACATATACACACAGCCCTATTTCACAGCCCCAGTTCTCTGTCAGTGGTGTTAGTGGTCATCCTCCACTTGATCTTACTGTAGTCTCCCCAGGAGGAATGACACTTTTATGTCATCTATAATAAGCAGATTGTCTCTGACCTAAAATAGAGTTAATCCTCATATGAGGTCACTGAAGAGCACATATTCATAAAACTGTGGCCTCTCTGTTCCTTTAATGTTAGACTGAATAACAAATATTTTGTGTTGATGTTCGCAGCATTAGCACTGCAGTTCTTTTGTTATGTAACTCCTTTTAGAAAGCTTGCAGAAAAGTGCCACGTTCTGATATCATGAATAAACTAAAGCTTTCAGCTGCATGCAGGCGAACATTAGGCTGCGAGGGAAACTGAGAGCGTCGCTACTAAGTTACAGCAGTGTAGAGATATCTGTGCCGAGATAATCTGCCCCATCTCTCTTGCACATTTGAGGAATAATCTCCATCTTTCATGGTACAGTGTCATCAAGAGCTTAAAACCAGTAGCATAATGGTGGAGACAGGAAGGGCCATCAAAGCCTCGCAGAATGAAAGCGGCACACAGTATAAGCTCTCAGGGCCCTGCAGCATTAATGGCATCTCTACAGTCACAGGGTGACCATATGCTTGTACATTTGGTGCTGATACGCGCGCGCATGCACGCACACACACACACACGGCCGCACTGCACGAGCGACTGTCAACAGCCAAGTGACACAAGGTTCAGCTCCGATGTGTCTCCCCTCCGTCTGTTGGTCAGTTCAGATATGTTACCGATAATATCCACCCAGCCAGACAGGCTGCAACTAGAAATACTGTTATAGATGCAACTCGACATTTTATTCACACAATAGTGCTATTTTTTTTTTCTCTGCTTGTTCAGCTCTTTATATTAAACCTACTCAACCATACGTCTACTTCTTAATGGCACAGTGCTGCAACAAGTGCAGAAATGCAACGGTTCAATACTCAGCGCTCTACCATCTCCTGCAGCTGCTTCTCTCTCTGTCTCTCTTCATCTCTATGTCTGTCAGTCGCTCTCCTTCTCTTGTGCCCTCTGAAAAGCAGTGGTCAGCATTAGTGGGCTGACCTCCATTGTTCTGCAGAAGCAAGAAGATCCCGTAGGATGTAAAAAGGAAATCTGTCCGGATATGACAGAGATGTGGGCTTTTCACTGGTCACTTAAGCTAAAGAATAATCTCATTACTTGAGTGGAGACAACATATTGTACAACTAGAAAGCACGGAGCGGCACACAGACACTTGAGTGATATTCAAAAAGCCATTTTCTCCTCTTGCCGTACATCTGCCAACGATGACTGATAAGATTTCCCAATTTACCCAACTGAAAGATGTGAAAAATTGAACATCCAGCGTACTCAGTTAGTTTCTTTTCTTGTCCCTGACTCTAGATGAGGTCACATTCTCTTAAGTTTTAACTTAGTTATGTTTAACGAGGGATGTCTCACATATTTAATGCAGAGGTGCAGCTGTGAGATAGAGGCTATGTGTTCAAGCCTGTGATGTGATTAAGCTCCTGGCCGGTGTGATTCACACCTGTAACATTGATGTTTGGTGTCAGGCTAATTAAAGATGTTTGGATTTTTTTTTGTTTTTGTAAGAGCAGTAAGTACGAAAGAGAGAGACAGAGAGAGAGTGGGTTAGCCGGGAAGACAAACAGACAGAGAGATCGGAATTTAACACAGGGCTTAATTTCCATGCCATTCTTTTATTCCCCGTGGGGGGTCAGAGTCACCGCAAGGAGCAAACTATGATCGCCCATTTCCTCGGATGCTCCGATCGGTCTTGAAAGACACACTACAGATGCATCCTACCTGCTTGCCAGCACCACAAGGGGGAAACATTGTCCATCAACTCCACACGCCCTAGAGAAGCATTTCCTTTTCCCCTAGTATTTTTTTTCTCCTTGTAATAGTCTGATTGTTTGTCTTTTGCCCCACTCTCCCTCCCACTCTCTCTCTTTCTCTCCCTCCCTCTCTCTCTCTCTCTCTCTCTCTCTCTCTGTCTGTCTCTCCCTCAGTAACATAATCAATATGGTCCATCCCTGTCAATCTAAAACTTAAAACTCACTTACATCAGAGCCCCGCATCCATCATACATCTCAAGGTCACGGATGGACCGAGGATGAAGGGCCGAGATAAATGTGCGGGAGTGTTTTCCTGTAAGTGTGTGTGCAGGGACAGAGAAGGCAGGGACTGAAGATTGAATGTGTGTGGGTCTGTGTTTTAGAGAGAGACACAGAAACGGCGACAGAGACAAAGGCAGAGACAGTAGTAGGGGGGCGACTAATGGAGGAGTAGCACAGAGCTCAGCACCACCCTAAGAGCCTCTGTAAGCCAGACTGAGTCGTGGTCTGAAATTAGCTGATTTTTCACTGTGAGCACTGCACATTATCTGGGTGGGGGAAATGGGGAGAGAGGAGTGGAGCGGAGGAGCACGAAGAGAGGAGGTGGGGGTCGGCGTTTAACTTAACAAGATTAATATGTTTGCCTCATCTCTCTGGGTTTTATTTCCTTCTCCTTGCAGGGCCCTTGTCAAATCTCTTTGGACAGGCTCTCACACATGACGCTGGAAGGAGACCTGAAGGACACTCCGCAGAGTGTCAAGAAAAAAGGAAGAGGCTCCATTTTGCGACTTCGCGATTAACACGCGTGTAAATGTACGCCAAAGCATGACAGACCCTCTCTCTGCTTGATTCCCATTGACTTTCCGCACTCGTCACTCGGCTTAGAAACCGTCGTTTCTAAAACATAAATTTACTTTTTTCGGGGGGGGGGGGGGGTGAAATGGACAATCAGCTGCATATCCTGCACAGGTGGATATTTGTGTGTCTGCGGGTACCGGCGCAGATGTTCGGTGGTTAGCCAGATTAGCGAGCAATAATGAAATCAAAAAATCTGGAGCCCAAAAGAAAAAAAAAATGAAACGTGCATTTAGAGCATACATCCATTATGATTACATTGAGAATAACTGTGTATGCAGAGTATTTCTCTGAGGAGATTAAAGAATAGGTATGATGAGATTAAGGAAAGGGATGAAGCGATTAAGACTGACTACTTTAAAGTGATTATGAAAGGCTTAGAAGGGTAGGTCGCATACAGCATATTAGAGAGACACAGAGAGAGGCAGGACACAGAGCAATCTGGAGTTTTTGATCCAAGGCAAAAAAAACAAAACAAAGAGGAGCTGGCTGTGCTTGTTATAGTCTTATGTCAATAGCATTTTCAACAGTGTTGCTTGATATTACTGGGGAGAAAGGGAGAAGAACAGAGGAGGGAAGACAAAAAGAATAAAAACAAGGCGTATGCACTCCCACATGACCTAGGAGAAACAATGACAATCAAATGGCCTGCAGCAGACTTTCCCCTCCCTCTCTCTCCCTCACTGTCTCTCCCCCTCTCTCTCTCCTTTTCTGTGTACTTTGATGTACAAAATAGCCCCAATCCATAAACAGCACCATTACTTTCACTGCCTACCTACAGTGCTCTCTCTCTCTCTCTCTTCTCTTTCTTTTCCCATCATCCCTTCCTCTCTCACGCACACACACACACACACACAAAAGCACACACACTTTCCATTCTCTCCCAAGCTTCTTTCAAGGTATATCTTGCCTTGAGGTTTTTTTTTTTGTTATTTATTTATTTTTTTTCCTGTGGTCACGGGTAATATGGAAGGGAGTAGAAAATTGCGGGTCGTCTATAGCGCCGACGCTCGCAATCAGATGCCAGGGGTTGAGAAAATTATGTATAGCTGACAGTGACATATGGCAGTTTTTCCACACCTGCTCCCATTGTATCAGCGCGCCTCTCTTTGTTGTTCTATCATTCTGTCAAACCTTTCACACCTCAATAGAAAGCAGTGGAGATATGAAATTCTGACCAAATCCGCGAGCACTTGAGCAATACTCGCGCACCTCTCTGGGAGTGGAATTGGTTGAACGTGGGGACAATGTGCAGTATTCACCCCATTCTGTTAGATTCATTGTTCGTCCTCTTCCCAGTTAGTATTCCGATAATGGATGAGTTGTTGACCTGTGCAACTGCAACAGCTAAGGACGTCCTATGTTTACTCTCCGCACAAGAGCAGAATATAGTGTGACATTGTTACAGCGCGAGAAAAAGTTACAGGAAGGAGTTCGGGATGGATGGAGGGCGTGCAAAACATTTCGATGTGATTTACCCCAGTGACCTAAAAACAGACAACATTGGTTTCCTTATCATTACAGCATTTCTTCACTAACATTGACCACATTTTATTCTTGCAAGATACAAAAATTCACACTTAAACAGTCCTTACTTGCGCTTGTGTCTACATAATAAAACATGTATTACATATTTATGCGCTGCCTATAAATTCTATATTTAATTTGTCATTTAACATTGGTGTATAAGTAAACGGTCTAAATGGTCATGGGTCAAAAATATTTTTTTGGTTAGTTTTTCCGTGATCACAAGTTAAACTGTATTTGTTTTCGCGAAGATCACAAGTTGGTTATGTCATCGTCACAACGTCAGGTTTATTTTTTCCTGAGATTACGAGATCATTTATCCTGAGAAAACAATCCATAAGAGTGGACCACATACACACACTCTGTTCTGTGAAACTGGCTTTGGGAGTTTCAACACAAACCATATAAACTTTTGCCATTTCAATGTTTTAGCCACTAGTTGTATATGAGGTTATTTACATTATGGAAACTGTAAAGGATAGGTGTAACGACAGTATTATTATATAGTGACTGTTTCCACATAGACTCTCTAGAGGGAGACAGATGTGAGGAGTAGCTGGTTGCAGTCTTCGTTATGCCATGTATGGAAATCTGCGACAGATACAATAACAGGGTGAGCAGCTGACAATGCTTTAATCATTCATTCTGTCTAGAGACAGAGCTGAATGAAACAACTGGCTAACATACAGTGAGCAGATCTGTTACGTCAAGCAGGTTACAAACTCTTGTTGACCTATAGGAGAAGAGACTACCCACATTGGTTAGCGTTTGATGCTAAAGGCTAATGAAGCATGTCTATGTATCTAGTGACAAGAGCTATAAACTCTCTGTGCAGCACATCAGTTAGATTCTCTGTATTGAAACTATGTCAAATTGCATCGTCCCTATTAAATAAAGAAGGAAATGATATATTGACATACATTATTAGGATTGAAGTGCAGTTTGATGCATTGATCAACAATGGGTACTCTGTGATCTGACATTTTCAGCTTAAGATTGTCGAGAAGATCTTAGCATGCGTACGACACTGCTGCTCTAATAAACATTAGGCTATAAGTAATAAGAAGAAAGACCTTTTGTTATCCCATGATAATGGGCTATTTTCTCAGTTTATCATCCTGGGATAACAAAGTTATTTTTCTTGAGATAACAAGAAAAGTAAATGTGATCGTTGGCATCTCGAGATAAAATCATAATTGACCCAACTCGAGACTTATTGGTTCAAGACGAGGTTTTCCCAGTAATGGTTATACTCAATAACTCAGCACTTAAACATGCTTTGTGTGATTCGAGCAGAACCTTCATTTCACATACAAATGCCTGAATCAATGTTCGAGTTATGTTGGAGCCAGACATCCATGAAAGCAGTAGAAGAACGCATCTGTGGGCATCCTGAATACATGTCCAACAACCATTATTTAATGATATGTAGTTCATTTTTTAATGTGTTGAGTATTATTTAAGATAATGATACAAATAGTCTACAGAAAAGATGTATTCCAAAAGAACTATGCTTTGCTACCAAACCTGATTTGGGACCACCACACACTTTGACAGTCTAGAAGAGAAGTGGGATAGTGGCTGAGTCTGCTACAATGTGAGGTCTCTCTCTCATGGAAAGCGCAAACATTTGGCTATTATTTATTTATTCTCCCTCTAAAGTTATTTTAGAGACCCCTACAAAGGTCATATTATAACTTGAACCCTGGCTTGAATGCTTTTTTACAGCTCAGTGGATGCAAGTTTGAGGGGAGGGAACGGAAAGGACAATATGTCCATATTCTTTCAGTGTCGACTTGGGGAGAAACAAACCAGAAACAGTTCAAATCACCAGCCGCTGAAGAACACGATGCACATACCACTGCATCAAAAAAAACGTTGCATTTGAAAAATAATTCAAAAATCAACACTGGAAAATGGTACTCGTCTGCCTCAAGACCAACTGAGAAGCCATATCAGAGATATAAATAAAAAGAAGAAGGAGAAGAAGAAACATTTTTGCTCTTGAGACTCAATCCTAAATAATAGGCCCACAAAATACAAAGATAGAATATGGGAAGTCCAACAGTCCTGGCCTTGGTAGAAGGTCCTCAAGTATGTGTACCACCACCACAGTGAGAATGCCCACTCTTTACAGCCATGCATAAGTCAAGAAATGCTTTGCAGAAGCGTAACATGTGTCCCATTGTACCACTTTTCTAGCAAGAATCTTCCCTGGCAACCAGCTATTTTTCCCACGGCGCACAAAGGGGCATCAGACAGCAAATTCAGGTCAGGTAGTCAGGTAGGTAGGCAGCCATTTGACATTTCATTAGTGGCGATTGTCAGTGAAAGGAGCTTTTGTGTTGAGTGGCATGTTTGGGAGATCTGTAGTATACCTAGTAGTAACTGTTACTCAGACTCACTGTGTGCAGCTGTTTTGCAGTTATCAAATGAAACATTTTTCAGCAGCAACTTACAGTAGAGTCACTATGCAAATGATATTGGGTAATGTGCATATTAGAGCTGTCCCAAACGATTATTTTTCTAACGATTAATCTAGCGATTATTTTTTTCGATTAGTCGACTAATCTAACGATTAATTTAACGTTACATGACCAAACAAAAGGAACGTAGTAACTGTAACTGTCGTTGGTAACTTATCTGAGGAAAAAAATACTGCAGTTGTAGGCGGAGCAGCGTCTGTCCTCCCGCCTGTCCTACTGACTCTTCCTCACATTTCTGCCCGAAAAACAGCGTCTGTCACCGGCAAAAACCTTTAACTCACTCAAGTGGTTGTGTTGATAGAAATCACCGCGACGGTCAGCCCTCCCGACCGAGACTTCAGTGAACTTTCCCCCAGAAAACTGCCTCCATCCCCGCGATTGACAGTGTCACGTAGCGACCTGTTTGCTGATGGCGATTATGTAATTATGTAATTTAGCGCGAAACACGAAACTCTTTCACCTTCCAGGATGTTTAGGGGGCTGGGTTCTCAATCACTACACATTATGAACGGTCCGCGGGTTTAGAGTGACAGGGGGGACACCTGGGAAACACCCCGACGTCATCATCATAACGTGTACCGTCACGTCTCTTTAGGAGCGGCAGCGCAGCTTTCTGTGTGAATTACATGGCGGTTCGTCTTTATTCCAGCGGTGCTTCGCTCTGTGTGAATGACCAACAGCGGAGAATTGACGAACCGCCGCTGCGGCGTTAATGCAGCTTCTCTGTGTGAGAGGGGCTATTCTCAGCCTCCGCAGGTACTACCACTTCCTGTTTGGGACGACGTGTCGACGCAAATTATTCATGTCGACGAATTTATGTCGTCGATTACGTCGACTACTTCGTCATGTTGTCCCAGCCCTAGTGCATATTTTGATGGGCAGGAGGCATAATTTACACTATGAACACTAAACTTAAAGAAATAATTTGCATTCCACAATATGACAACAAAAAAACTATGTATTTGATTTCAACTCTCCCAGATTCTATAATAAGCGTGTAGAAACATGACATGCATTTATTACCAAGCGATATTGAAAGGGTTTACTGGATGTTTACACCAGGCCACAGAGGAACAAACAAATATTTTAAGGTAATGGTCACCTTGTGCGCCCCCTTTGTTTGCAGTCTCAGTTATTCTTCATGACTTCATTCGTGCATAAAGCTTTTGTCCTGAACACTAACCATGGCAACATGCTGACAGTGAATCTTCTGCATACTGTACAAGTTTAGTACTTTTTTCATGCCGAAGGCAAAAGCAAGAGACAATAAAAGATGTCATTGGTAAAATCGGGAAGAGGGGAGGACTGCGAGCAAATCTAATAAAATGAAAAGCAGACAAAATCACAAGGATTAAGTAAAGCGAAGACTGAACTTGTTGCATATCAGCATCAGGCAACAACACTATAATTCAATATTCAAATAGACTCTAGCAAGACTCTAACGCAAGAAACACCTTGAAAAACCGTTCACAGGCATCTTGGTGACTGTCACTGGCCTATAACAGAACAACATGAGTCACCTGCAGGTTTCATTTAGCTGAATGGCCTTCATGTCACATATCTAAGGACATTGGTGCTGGCTTGGCAAAATGATATGGATGAGTAATGGGATGCCGCCCACATCCGGACACTCTGGGAAGGTGAGGGGCTGCTGCCAAGCCCCAGTCCCTGTTGACCTCTCCTTCCTGTGCACTCAGCAAATTTGACGATGACACCCCGCGGGCCAATCCCCCCTAGCACTGACATATGTCAGCCATTTTTGTTCTTCTGTTATACTGTTACGTGACTGAACGCTATGAATGTGAATCTAGAATGCATGTAATAGCCGCCAGGAAGCCGTTGAGGGAAATAACATCTTAAACAGGTTTCCAGCCTTTCATTTACACTGATGAATGGATGATCAAACAAAAAAAAACCTAGAAAACCAAGCACCTCCGAGTGCCCGCATGCCAACTTATGTTCCCTGTATTTTCTCTCCCTTTTTTTTCTTTTTTGACGAGCAGAATTTGGATCTGACTCTGGGGCAGGCAGACACAAAAAGGGCCCCCTAGCACACTGCTGATTCAAGGTTTTAGCCGAGCAAATCTTAGGCAGGGAGCTGAGAGCAAAGAGCTGGCCATTTTGCAGTTTGCTCTCATCTGCCAATTTCTTCCTGGGGCTTTCAGAGTCAATCAAAGAGCTACCAGAATGCCCACACCAGTCTTTTAATTATTCATGGTAATTCTATGCCACTACACACTCTCTCTGCAGCCCCTGTCGCCTCCCCCAAGCGAGGTGTGCTCTGATGTGTTTATGTGTACTGAATATATAAAGAAAAAAATCCTCCATCCATTACAAAACAGACTCTCTGCTCTGCCCTGTGCGACGCTGGCAGCTTTTTCAGGGTCGTCTGGCTTCCACTTCTGTGAGAAGCTGAGCGGATAAATGTTTGGTCCCATGACACCCAATTTTTTTGCCCTTTTAATCTCTTTACTGGACATGTTGCACACTTAGATCCAGCATTTCCAAGCTTGGGCATTTGTAATATTAATTCTTTTATCAAATATCAAGAATTCCATTATGATCTCATACATCTTTCAGGGCAAGTGGCCCAGGTGCTTGATAAGATCTATGTTTATCGTGCCGATTCAAACGGCTCCTATTCCTGACAATAGTCCTGCCTAGAAGGCCAGCTTGGTGAGAAAAGGCTATCTGCAGGAGGACTGAAATTTTTAGATAAGTGCAAACCTTGTTGAATTCACATTCATTTCCTTCTATGAGCTAATTAGGTAGCGAGGGGGCTACGCTGCCATTCTTGGTTGTCCATCAACCTGCCAACAACCATTGACATCACAAGGTAGATGTCAAGCTCAGCCCTTTGTGTCTGAGACAAGCCTATTACCAGGAGGTGTCAGCAGGAGGTTTTACTTGGGTAAAATGCAGCAGCTTGATGTTATCAAAATCTCTTTGTGAAAATAAGCTCAATTACAAAAAAAATTTCACTCACACTCCCCTAACAGCTCAATACATAATAACTACAAAAGAGAAAAGGAAATCGGGGAGGTTTTGTACATTAGAGGAGGAAAATAAGATGCTGACTGCAAGATGCTGCAGCTTGAGTATGCAGTACAGTATATGCTCTTGATGTCCCTTCAAAACATTCATCTCAGGAGTCACAAAGAAGGTGCTGCTGCTTCTGGAGCCTTTGAGGGAAAGGTGATCTTTCCAATGCAGAGGAGCTGTTACATTTTGTTGGTTGGCGGTTGGAGAAAAATGGCACACCTCCTCTCTCCGACTTGTCTTCACAGGCCTTGTCAAAGATGAAAAAAAAAGGGGAAATGTTTCATGTCTCCTGTCTTTTCCTGCCAAAAGCAAAAAAGGAGGGCAAAAAGAAAGCTGGGATAGATACAGTGACATACCAAGGGAGGATGTAGCAGGGATGAAAGCATGTCATTTTGTAAGGAATGATCATGAAACTGCCCCCCTTTTTTCTTTTTTTCTTTTTTTTTTTCGAAACAGACTTTGTCAGAATTTGAAGGATATATTGTTTCTGCTTCACCCTACTACTCAAAACAGGAATGGGACTTTGAAATCGGGTGTTTACAAGCCAGTCAAATGTGTCCTTTTGATATAAGTGACAAAAAGCTGAAGAACGAGACCGAGAGGTCTGCAATCAGCTCGAACAGTGTTTACTGTTGTTTTAGCTCAAAGAGGAATCACTAATTGATCCTTTCAGGAGTTCAGACCACTCATCTTGATGAAACTGCTATCCAGCAGCAATATATTGACACACCCATGCTTTTGTTTATTTCTATTAAATCGGATGTAAATTGGATGTGAGTATATTTTGCAATATTCTAGGCTTTAAAATGACTTTGATTGTCAGAACTCTTGTTATTTCATGTTTAGAGATTTGTGGGCCACTAGCAGATAACAGAATGTGGACGCTATTCTCTGAAGAGGACACATTTACCATAACAGCTCTCATTCACTGCAGCCCTCTCCATCTTCAGAGCGCAGCAACAGATGCTCTTTAAAACTCGTTATCTGCAATGGCGCACATGTGAGCAGTTTGTCCCTCTTTGTTTTGGCCTCATCTTTTTGTAATATTTCCATGTTCTAATGCATCTATTTCTGTCGCCACAAACACAAAATGCTCGAATAGTGTGACTCCAAATGGTAGCAGAAACTGTGGAAAAAAAGATTCAGAACGATTTTTTATCAATTTACAATAAAGGGTTCTTCTTTAAAGCTGGACAAGTAATTTTTCTCCATTTGAGTTGTGTTTTCTGAATATAGGTAAGGGGGGCAGATACTTCAGTGGGCCTCTGTAGCATTCCAATGTAGAATAATGGATAAAGAATAAAAAAACATTTTAATAATTACACTGACTATTGGTCGTAATTACTGAATGTAATACAATCAGTCATTTGAATGAACCAATATAACATTTAAATAGGGTGCAATTTCTTACTTATTCAATCTAGCTTACTGTTCATCAGAATTAACTGAACAGTACAAGCTGCTTGGTGAAAAACTAAACTAAGGCTAAAGTAAACAATATTCATACCGTGCTTTATCCGTCCCACGAAAACATGAATGCCTGTTTGTAAACATCAAATATACTAAGTAATCTTGGTCAGCCTGCAGCAAAGGAATTCCAATTCAAAGTCCTCTAAATAATGGCGGAAGATACACTTGGCCTCTAGCATAATGTTTATCACTGGCAACATCAAGAGACCAGGATAATACCACTCTGCATTCGCAGCATGTTTCCTCCATCCCCACTGCACTGGTGATAAATGGCTAACACTGGAGCAGTGCTCACCTCTGAGAACCCTGGCCTTACCCTTGTGAGTGTCCTGTAAAGCATTCTGTCTGATTACAAACAGCAGCACTGGTTCACACCGGTGCCACAAAACACACGACAGATGAGGAGATCATGCTTTATACATTGTGTCAAATGGTTTTACTCATTTATTGCCTTCGACGCGTAATACGGCCGTGTTATAACATGAATTTTATGTGGAGATTATACAAGCGATATCCTTTGTGTGTGTGTGTGTGTGTGTGTGTGTGTGTGTGTGTGTGTGTGTGTGTGTGTGTGTGTGTGTGTGTTTGGGGTGGGTTTTTACTGAACTGGCTTCCAGGAAGCACATGGGATGAAAGCCATTGGGAGCGCTGGTGAAAAATGTGGGAAAGATGGTGGGCATGACCACAGCTTAGCGGGTGAGTGTGCAGGAGGAGATCAGTGATGCACGACACAACATAGAAGCATGTAGCTGCATCTCATAGAATAACTGGGCAGCCAAGACCATCGTTGTACATTTCTTCCATTTTAATTCTCTCCTTCCTGTCGTCCCTCTCTCACTGTAACACTTTTTGTCTTCGCTCTGACAACTCAATCCAGAATCTTGATTCGATTGAGTGTTTAACAGCCAAGAGGACAGAAAGTGTTGCTGCTCTTCCAAAAATACAGTATGCCCTAAACTAATCACAATGGTCATGCACACGCATGCCGTATTAACTTTCAAATGCTTTAACATGGGGCATGATACTCACAAATGCTTTGACTGAAGTGCCAGTTCCGAAAATGCTCAATTTGTCTTGCATTTAGCGAGAACCGTGTAGGCGGAGCGGAGAATAAACACTGAGAAGCATCAAGTAATCCCTGAATGGATATTTTATATTGAAAATAACAACAAAGTGTTGGGGGGTCATACTGAGCCTTCAGAGGATAACAACAGAGAGAGCACAGGCAGCAAGGGAAATAAAGTGAATTCTGTGATGTCTGTAGGATCCCTGATTTCCGCTGCTCCGTGAGAAAAAAAATAAAAAATACCGCTGGGCTGCCAAGTATTGGCTTCAAAATTTTGACTCACTGTGATGTAGCTGTCATCCTTTCAAAGGAAGTGGATAGCAAGGGGGAATGGGTGCATGTACCATGTCTTTCACTGGGCTTTTCTGAAGTCCAAAGGAAGATGCAGGACTTCTACTTCAATCTGCATGGAAAGAATGCTGAGCTGGGTATTAATTCAATATGTCATTCCTTAGACTTTTTCTTTTGAGTGGTTTGACCGGTGATGGGAAATAATCAGCTGTCCATACAAAGCACTTTTGAAAGAGACAAAAAAACATCATATTTTATGTTAAAAATGGTGATATGCTACAAGATATGGAAACGATTTAGCAGTTGGTGTCAGGGTGGTCAAACACGTCTGAACAAATCAGATTTTGCTGCCATCTGCCTGTTTGATTGCCTTGAAACAAACCTTTGATTGAAATTAGTTAACCTGGTGTAAGTTGATAGGTTAATATAAAGTGCTCTGGTCAAGGTCAGAGGTGGATGCTGTTTTCAATTGCTTCCGTATACCAAAACAAGTTATTCTGTCCAGCAAATTGTAAAAGCAATTTGCTCTGACTAAACACAAATTTTCCAACAAGATAGAACGAGAACAACTGCTGGTTTGCGTTATTTAAAAGCGGCAGAGGCGGGGTCAATCCTGAACAAACACTTTCATGTTTGCTAAAGTATAAAGGAAATATGGTCACTGCAGTTTTACCATAAAATCTCCTGAGTCAGATCTTTTCTGGACATCGTAGATGCACCCATCATTGTCAAAGAGTCTTCAAGAATCCAAAACGAGCAGCAATTGCTCCGTCACTAACTGAACCACGTGCTGACAACCTGTCCGCCTGAAAGGCTTTTTATTGCCACAGTTTGCCTTCAGGCAGAACATCACCCATATTCAGCACTCTGTGCACAGGCTGAGGGTAGGGTACTTCCAGGCCTCTAGACTGCTCCATTATCTATTTAGTATTGAAAATACAGAGGAGAGGAAAGACACTAAAAAGACGTACAATACTTCCCAAAGCTCCTGTCACTCCACTGTGACTGGCTACAGTATGTTGCACATCCATGTGCCTTTGGCAGATAAATCACAGTTCTCTGCACTGAGATGCTTTTCATTTCTGTTCGTGAGGAAGTAAAAGATTCGACCCAGGAGGCATTGCGTTTTTTTGTTTCTATTTTGTAGAATCTTCTGTTTTTATTTTATTTTTGTTTTTTTCAATTTTCAGCGGTAATTTCTATTGAGTTCTCTTCATCTTTCTTATTCACTAACTGGGGAGTCTCCTTGTGGAGCATATTGTTGTAAACTCCTGCAAATTAAAGAACTCCTTGGAGTATATGTTTTTCATCGCCTATTATTAATCTCAGTAAATTAGAAAAAAGAGCAATGAACCATTTTAATGACTCTGAATCCAGGTTTTCTTTGTGTCTGACATGATTGGAGCCGTAGCCCACTTCACATCATTTACAAAGACTCAGAGGGTTTAACGCTCATGAAGACGTATTGTTATCCACTACTGAACACTGACAGTGTATTTCGTTTTTTTTTTTCATTATGTAGCTTTTGTTCGTCGCGATGGCACATTAAAGTTCTGTTTACATTTATTGCCCTAATTACCTCTGCAAAGTAAGAATCCGTCTTTCCGTTTTGCATCATCCCATTTAACATTACATCCGCACAGATAACAAATACAAGTTCTAACATACTGTAAGTATAAATTTGCACTGATTTCCCTATTTGCATATTGTAAAGAGCAAATATAAAAGCCCAGTCTACATTATTGGACATCTTAAATTGCAAAAACGTCTGCATGCTTTCCTCTTTAAAAGGCTTAGCAATGTGATTTAGACAAAAAAAAAAAAATGTGGAGAAAGAAAATAATCGAACTCGCTGCATTCCTTCGTCTTCCTCTCCTCCATCTCAAGCACTAATGTGTGTCTCGGGTGTGAAATGCAATAACAAATTTTGAACCCAGACACCATAAAACGTACACCAGAAGGTTATGTAGAAGCCATTACAATTGAATGTACTTCTTTTAATACACATGAAGCCTTCTCATATTTAATACACTTACAGGGCCAACCTGAAAACTTGATTTGCGAAAATCAATAGGATGTTTTTAAATGTACTATGTGATCACACACACACACACACACATACAGATGTACACACACTCACACACCTTTCTCCTACTATCTCTCCTTATCTCTGTCTGTCTTGCCAAGCCAATATACAGTCTCTGCAGTCTCATCTTTATCTATAGATCAGAAGGAGTGATCTCCACCATATGACTGAAAGCCTTTGAGCTGCTCTCCATACAGCTAAATTTTTCACTCCTTTCCTTTCTCAAGTCCTCGCTTATTTATTTCTTTATTTCTCCAGCAGTGAGCAGGATTAGTCAGGAGCGGCAGCCCCACTATCAGCCCAAGATGTGCTCTTCCATCCTGCTGCTTTGCTCTGATAAAGGAACTGCTTCGACGAGTGACTGGGGTGCACAGAGAGCCTTGTAGAAAACAACATTTCTCTCACTGAGGCACGGTCCTGCATGTCAATGACTGCCAGTGGGCAACGGGAGAATCTCACTCATGGTACATGCAAAATTCTACCTGGCAAACATGAAGATAGAAAATCTCTTTTTTTATGCAAACCAGCCTAAACTCCCCCCCCCCAGAAGCTGGATATAGTGTGTGCTCTCTGCAAACTGACAATCCCCAACTGTAATAGATTAAATAAAAGTTCTGAAATTATAAATACATTTTAAGTTTCTATAGCCGTGTGAAAATCACATGTTACTGAACAGAACACTAAAGTAAAAAAAATCACTGCAAATATGGCCCAAATGTTATGTATTACTCAAATTGGAAGAACTTGGAAGAAGATCAGTGGGTACCCATCCATTTATTTCAGCTTCACAGTGTAATTGTTTGGTTATCAAACATTTGGATTGTGCAACAAGATGTTTTCATTACACATCCCTGTTCACTTTTTGCCCTTCTTTGACTTCCATAACCAGCTCGCGTCCACTTCAGTCATCCTGGAGAAGGCTGACATTGAGCTTTGTTAGCTTTATCGCTGTGTGTTACAGTATGTGACCATACAAACACCAGCGTTTCAACTGACTGAATACAAGGTGACAGAGCAGACTGCTGACCTGAATTTGGCTCCTGATGAATACATACTGTGATGTGGGAAAAATAACTACACTTACTGCACAAGTTTATTCCTGGTTCATATCAATCCATTCATATTAAATTCAGTTTCCCGTTCTGCTCATCGTAAAGACATTTGTCTTCTTTGCAGCCATCAGTCATCTTTGTGACAGCTATATGAAAATGTACCAGTGTAGGACTGAAGAGGTAAGAGACATCAAATTTCAAATTGTTCTTGTAATATCTTTTGACTGCTTAAATAAAGGATCTTTAACTTGTCAATACCAAGATCTTTCATTAAATATTGTGTTTATGACATCAATTAAATCAATACTAATTGGTTCCAAACTTCAGTTTTCAGAGTTGAACCACACAAATTCATGACTGTGCCATCTGGTGGCACAGCAGATTTGGCTGTTATATACAACTTATGCTATTATTTGATATTGTCATTTAAGGGCCCATCGCCATCCAAAGCAGGTACTATTCCACCATCAGACTTGTTTACTTAGCATAACTGTGCACGTGCATGCCAAATTGTGCAGAAATAATATGTGTAAAGTGTTCTTACTTTCACCCCCCCCCCCCCCACCTTACCGTCCCAATGAGTCTTATTTCGGTCCAGCCATTGGCCACACAGTCCCGGGCCTCTGAAGCGCTCTAAATTACAAATGATCCAAAAGGACTTTTACAGTGATCTGTAAAAGCACCAACTTACAAGAACAGCAAAAAAACACTGATGCATGCATCCTTAACAGAAAATAGGTGAAAGATGAGTCATAGTATGGTGGATTATACACACTACGCCTTCCTCATACTTCCCCTTCCACGGGCCTTTTGTTCTGTGCCTGTTCATATCTGCTCAAGATGCACCGACGACCCACCTCCCCTCCCTGTTCTTCCCCCCCAACTCTCCCTCTTTCTCTGGGTCTTTCTCTGTTCCTCTCAAACTGCTTAACTCCAAAAAGTTGTAGCGATGCAAAAAATGCATCAACATACTGTAAGCACACAAAAAATTCATGCCTGGAGAGACACAAAGCCATACAGACAAGATGGGTATGTCCATGGGCACAGATGTATAAATAGTTTTGTACAACTTGCAGTGAGGCATACTCTCGAGATTGAAAAGTTTATACCTAACCGTATGCATTACTGTTACTCTAACCTTATCCAAACCAATATTCTAGTCATAAACTTTAAACCACACCAGCTTCCCCAAAGAAGTTACATTCGTAGAACGCCAAGACGACCCAGCAAATCTGGCCTTGCTGTGGTTTCATGCATTTTTTGGCTTGGTCGGATATATGCCGTCCACTGCCCATAATTCATTAATGGTCGTGTTTTGAACTAATGCCAAATAAGCATGAAATAATTAAGCCACATGAGGAAAAAAAAACGTTCTTTTTATGTTATTAGCACAAACAGTTAAACAGTTTTGAGGATTTATTTGATCATCAGAACTAAAAATACTACAAGATGCCCACACGCAACGTCAAATGTTTCAGTTGAATAAAAAGCTTTTAAAGAACTGTCAACGTTTCATGCGAGGCCTGGATGTGTCTCTTAGTCACTGCCCTAAAATGTCACATGCAGTATGTCTGAGGTTGAATCATTTTTAAATAATGAAAAAAGGAAAAAAGGGGAAGAGATGTCCAACTGAGAGGATTCAGAGCTAAACATGCGAAATGAGGAAAATAAGAAATGACACAGGGATGGTAAACAGTCCATCTGTGTTTTCCCAAAGGATGCCTGCCATACTTTGAAATGCACTTAAAGAGGAAGTACGGCAATTCAATATCAATCTAAGAGCAGTCTAATGGCATTTCAGCTTTGCTTTTTTGCCAGGAAAAAAAGATGAAAGACTGCCTATATAGAGTTGAGAATGTCAAAAAGTCTAATGGATTATTGATACATTCAGACTTCTTCTACGATGATATTTTCTTCATAGAAAGCACAAAGGTGAAAGACTCTTTACCGACGAAGATAGAGAAAACACTAAGATAAAGATTATCAAAAGAATGACAAGTTCACATAAAACACCTAAAATGTGAACACTGTAATCCATATCCATTTTTCATTTGACATTTCAATGAGGAGTAAACAGTGATTTCATACTAATGATCTGGTTTTGGAAACTGCCCACTTCATCTGAAGTGGAAAAGTTATATGTTAATATGACAAACCCTGCGTAGACAACGCTGAAGATAATCCAAGTATGAAATGTTAATCTATGTTTGTTCATTTATTAAAAATGTCAAAATATGAGCAGCTTCCTTCATATTCAGTGACTACACACTGTGGATTCCAGTCTGAAGCTGGGATCTATAGTAGCAGAGCTCAAAGGAGGTACAATAACATGAGCCCAAAAACACTGTTATTCAACAATGTTTAAAATAAATGTTGAAAAACAAAAAGGACGCTGTGTTTAGTGTCTTTCCAGACAACCTGAAGCTATAAATCTGTTAAAAAAAAAAAAAAAAAAAAGCGTCATTACAACCATCCTGGTAACATTACTAGCAGGCAACCATAACTCTTAGTTTTTAAAATACAGCTTTGTTATCTCAAATTTGCTAGTATAGGAAAATTCTGCCTAGACTGAACAAAAATGAGAGATTCTGTTTTAGCTGCTACAAGGGGGTCCTGTAATAAAAGAGTGGAAGTTCAGAATTATCATTCCAATTGCCAGACAACATTTCTTCATTGTTTATGCTTCTTTCAAAATGTGTTTGCAATGGCAAATTATTAATACACAATCATTAATTCAAGGACATATGGTGGAAGTAAGATGCCGCTGTCACTGTTAGCCACACAGATACAATTTGATTTTTAGTCAATGAAACATTATATTTGTAAGATAGCTCATTGTTAAGACTTATTCAAATACCGACACTTTCGGTTGGTGGGATGGTCCAGCTTGATCAGTTGGGAAAAAGTCTCAACAATAAGTCATCTTACAAATTTGACCTTTAATAGCATGAATGTACCACTTTTATGAAAATGTATAACAAACACAATTGAACTAAACATTATATACGTAATGCATCATGATTGTAGTAGTTCACATTTGACTTGGCCATTGGGTTTGCAAAAGCTAATCTGCAATCAATTATGTACACAATGTTATATTCAATAATCTTCCTTTTGCATCTTGCAGTTCAATTGATTAACAGTTATTCATTTTCTCCGGCCATTATGAACCTTGTTTTTTTGTTTGTTTGTTGTTCGTTTTTTGTTTTTTGTGCAACACAGTGACATTTGAGAAATACAGTATGTGCCATTTTTAACATCGAATAGGAACTAGGTATAAGATGATATGATCAAATGGACCAATGTGACAAAAAGTGAAATGTGACTTGAAACCCCAAGCAAACAAAACTGTGTCAGAACATAAAACGGCCTGCTGTGAGAAAAAAATATTTTCCTGAAGTGTGTCACATGCCAAACTATGAGAGTGATTCTGATGTGGTGGGTTTTCATCCCATCAGATTCATTTATTGCATCAATATATTGGAAAATGTTTCAACCCCTTGATGTACAACAATGTGCCTGTATGTGACAAGGAATCAGCAGTGGGGGGTATATCAGCAAAGGAACCAATCATTACTTATCGAGAGACACTTAAAGTAATTAATGACTTGTGCAGACTGTTGCAAGTGGAAAACATTAATGAATAATTTTCGATACATAATCAAGTAATTAGGAAATGAACTCAAGAGTAAATCCAGGAACCACGATAATGAATACTGGTGATTATCAATTTGAAGCCATCTCCCTTATGCCCCCGAGGGACCTGTGCTAGTTTAAGAGGGAGAGAAAGGGGGAGGAAGTATTTCTGTTCTGACACCGCGATAATGTGCCAGTGCCACTCAAAGATCCAGACTGACACACAGCTGTGGAGAGACTGAATTTCTTCAATATTCTAGGTTTCTGTCTGAAGCACTGTCATGTCTGCTCCAGTTCAGTCCATTATTTCAAGTGGAATCATCTTTATGTCGACTAATCTGTAGCCTTGTATGGCAGGCCTTCTCCACATCTAATGACAAACATGTTGAAAACTGTGCTAATTATTTATACCGGGTCCTCATTCTGTCAGCTATTCAAGGATAGCTTCAAGTGTCTCATGAAGATGTCTGATTTTTTATGACATGCCAGGAATGGGTTGCGCCATGCCTGCCGAAACCACCAATTTATTCCTTGAATAGCCTCTTTCCTCATTTGTTAGTGATTTAATAGATTCTTTCTGGCTTCAGAAGCAGTCTGTATCATTACTGCATTTGTTACTTTATACTTTAAAAAGATGCCCTGATTAAAATAAATCCATCATCTTCAGTCAGGTACAGTCAGGACTCGAGTCTCAAGCTTAAATATATACACAAATACACAAAATGCTTGCAGTTAACTTAAGTTAAAGACTTGTGCTCTAAGACTCGGGAACTCCGGTGTCGCTATCTTTTGTATCAAGATCGCCAGAGGAATAAGGACAAATGCATTCCAAAGCACGTGGAAGGCTGTAGAAGTGGCCTTCGTCTGTAGTTCCCTCAAGATGGTGTAGATGTAAATCTTATCTACATCAGCATATTAATTAAAAGCCTGATCTCATGGTAATTCATGGAGTTCCCTTTGACAACCTGGACTCCCTGGTATTGTAGTGGCATTTACACATTTCTGAGCATGAAGTTGGATAGACTGATTACAATGTTAAGCTTTTTTCAAAATAATGCCCTATACTGGAAGTATATATATAACGCATTTCAATTTTCAACCATGTTTCAAACTTTCTTTATGCTTTAATTGATCACTTAAATAGCGAACATTACATCTAAAACTGCTGTTATACTTTATCTGTCTAACATTTTCATGAATGTGCTCTATGGTTTCTGCATGAGTAAAACTGTCAATCAATATCAGATAACTGAAGGGGAATAAATATGTTTGATATGCTCATCTTTTACTAAAAATGTACAGTTTTTCCATTTCCGAATCGCTCATGAAGGTGATCATAATGCAGCAATAAATGACTCTTTTTGTTGCTTAGGTATGAGGAATTCTTGGATAAATGGGACCTTGAGGCAACATCATTATTTTCCGTTGCTACAGCTATTAAGACAGGATCATAGGTGGTAGAATAAAAAAAAAAAAATAGGCACAAGCAGCTTTTCCTCAAGAGGATCATATTTTTAGTAGATAAGTGAAACTTCCCCACTCAAAGTTGTTTTCTTAACCTTGAAGCATTAAATCAGCCAACTTCTGTGGGGCTGGCTGATTTTAGTCTCAGTTTTCGGATGAACAATGGACCGATACTTAAGATATCCTGGAAGAAAAATGGCCAGAATTGTCTCATCAAAGTACTTCCAGCATGTTGTTCAAGGTCCTCATCTGATGCCCAGCGGAAAAGGAAATGAGTCAAATAATAAACTGTTCTGCTCTGAGAGTGACGTCCAGGAAGTAAGTAATTATTGCTCCTGTTGGTCCTTTATTGTTACTCTGGCCTACTAACACCTTTGAGACATAATGTGTTGGTGAACAAAAAAACAGAGACCGTTATAGTGCTGACATGCCCTGCTTGTAGATGGAACAGGGACTGGACAAAGAGACACAATAAAGCGTGTTTTGCTCTCTGTCCGGTGCATCGAATAAAATGTCATAAAAACAAAAACAGTCGCTTGATATCGGGAAAACTGAACACTGACTTATTGCATTAATTCCACATCTATATGGCTGATGTGTGAAATCTGCGGTTGCTTTGGTTCTCTGTGACTTTACTGCCCTCCCTACTCAGCATTATGGTCACAAATCAAAAATATTTCTGTCTATAATCATCGAGCTGACCGCAGACTCATTGAACTTGTTCATATATCGATAGCCATAATGATGTTTGTGCCATGATATGTCCAGTCATATATATTCTTAAATCAATGCATGTATATTTCTGTCTATAATCATCGAGCTGACCGCAGACTCATTGAACTTGTTCATATATCGATAGCCATAATGATGTTTGTGCCATGATATGTCCAGTCATATATATTCTAAAATCAATGCATTCATTTGGTTGTTTTTGTTTTCCTCTGTTTTACATCTCTATGGATTTTCTATTTAATTTGGGTCAGCATTGTGAAGGAGGACAGGGTATTGATTCCTGTCTAAGGGGGCTTACAGGAACCAGGATAAGCTTGTCTTCTTGAGGCTTCACAGCGGGTTGTGACAACACACAGAATATGCCCTTAAATCTCAGTGCAAATCTGCTGCCAAACCAGGCTAACCTCAAAATCACCTGATGCCTCCCACCTTAGCTCAGGTAGGCAGTCACGTACACACTTCTCTCTGGAGGGGATGGCAATAGAAAATATCTCATTGTTAAGCAAAAGTATGATGTTCAGGTCTGACTGAGCATGGAAGCCGTAGGAGGATCTTGTCTAGTAATGCTGGGGGGCAGCATCCTAGACACACGGGTCAGGATGCTGACAAGCTGAAGTTGTTTGTTTTTTCAAAAGTGGTGATAATTGCCCGCCACTGCACATCTCGAAAATGGCCTCCGTGGTCAACCCAGCTCTTCAATTCCTAACTCAGGAATACATATTCACTTGGACGAGAGAAGAACAAGTGGGACGCAGCACAAGTGGAAGCCAAATGTATGAGAAAGCCAAGAACTTCAGCATATTATGCAAAGCAGCCAAACTTTTTAACAAGTGCTTCGAGTAGAGATGCAAAACAGTATTGTAGTAATCGGCTATCAGGGGCATGTGACCCTCAGCTAGTTGTCTGAAAACAGGAGATTTTCCGATGCTTTTTAGTTTGGATTTCAGGTGTATTGAGCAGTCCTGAGAACTCATTTCATCATTTGACATGACCTAGTTGCAGTGCAGACAACTAATAGATGTGTTATCCGATCGTCTGTGATGAGCTAAGTGCAGATGGATGATGTGAAACCTATTTTCACATCTAGATGCAGGTTTTTGTATTTATACCACAAGGTGATGTTGTGTTGTTTTCAGTGTTCCTACTTGAAAATCGCCTAAAATGTGTGAAAGTAGCAGTTTTAAGTGTTAAATTACAGAGCAAAAGCAAAATGATTCACTCCGTAGGTCTACCTACAATTATTGTATCTATTTTTGCTGAGCCAAAATATGAAGTGTGCAGTTATAGTGGTCTTAGATGCACAGCAGATTTGTACAAAAAGTGCAGGAGAGGCAAACAAAATACCACATGGGAAATGTAAGACACAATTATTACCATAAGTGGCTTGAAAAAATATATGCCAGAAGCATATTTGATGATATTCTTGCTTGGCTGATTGGATCAACTATAGCTGCATGACTGAAAGGATGAAAGGGGCAAGAGTTTAGATAGAAAGGCAGTCAGGGCAGGAGGTCATTTTGACTGTTGAAGGCAGGATGAGACGGATGCAAGTGCTAAAAACAAGCTAGTGTGCAAAGCCAATGCTGCCTAATCCAAGTGCTGTGCAAAAACAACAGAAACGCACTGCGAAAAATCTCTTTGAGATTGCCATCGTTTTTTCATTTTTTAGATGCTATAACTGACCGAGGGATGATTGAAATTGGGCAGTGCCTGATTCCATTCCCATTGATGAAACTGCAGTCCGAACACACGCGCACAAACACCCACACAATGCATGCATATAAAAAGGATCCACAAGGATGATAGAAAGGCACAGACATACACTGTATCAAAATGCCCTAGGTCTCTTTTTGGTCCATTTCTGACTTGAATACACCAATTCCTATACATCACTGTTTGGCTACGAGCTAACATAATAGCTGTATTATTTATTTCAGTATAATCAATAAACCATGGCATCCTCTGTAGACATATTTTTCTCCTGGAAGAGTGACTGCCAGGATTTATTTTCCTGAAGATACTGTGAAGCAAATATTCCTCAGTCCAGTGATAAACACTACTGACACATCACTCTGATCTAAAATTATTTGCTTGTGAGCATTCCAAGAATTACCGCCCAGAATCAAGCCAAGTCATGCTACCTTTGCCAGGGAAAAAAAAGGGGGGGAATGAGTGTCACATTGGCTCTTTTTGTCCCAGTATGTCACTTTGGTGACATCCTTTATCTAAGGCTTCTCCCTCAACTAACAACGTGCCCTTTTCATTTGTCACTTTCTGTCTTATATTCTGTTTTATTTGAAGAGTAATTTACTACACCTCGCAAAAAATAATCTTCATAACCCTCAAGGTGTCACAGTCAGGCCCTTTGTCATGCTCCAAGACTGATACTGTGCCGCATGTCCGGTGACGTGTGCCATTAATTTTTCAAGCAAGGTCAGACTCGGCCTCTGTTGTTCGCACATGTCCTATATTAGCAATAGCTTTGATACAAATGGCACCACTTTACGCACCAGCTGTGCCAGAGCAGTTGTTTTTTTTTTAAACCGAGTCTGTGTTTTTTTTCCTCCTCTGTGCCCCTATCACCTTCAGCAATCATTTATCATACAGCTGTTTTTAACTTCCTGCACCATGGTTGCCTTTTCCATATAGCTTTGAGTTTGTGTCTCTTAACCAACGCTTTGTGCTATTGATCCACACTGTGGCACCCCTCTCTTAGTGTCAGCACCGAACACAGGATCATCAGCCTCTCAGGTTTCTCTCCCGTGTTTACAAACACATCTCCGCTGCTATTGGACACACACGCGCACGATGTACACACGTGAACGCTCACGGGCGTCCATCTCTTGCCTGATACCACATGAGGGTTTAACTTTTATTGGCTTCTTTGCTTTTTCTACTCTGGGGGGACAAGGTCAAGCCTCATCAAATTTAACCTCGACACCAGCCTCCAGATTAAAGGTCACAACTTCATCCTTCACACCTGTCTTGACCTCTGATATTACCATGTCATAATACATGAGGATTAATGCCCTACCTTGCCTCCGGACCTTCTTATCTTATACCACACTGGCCCTATTTCATTTATAAGATCCCCATTCCCTGTTCGGCTCTTTACTGTGTGTGTGGAGTGTCCTGTATTCCTCGAACCACCTTGCACTTGGCGGGCAGCTCAATCTCAATATCATGTTATCGGACTCAGGGGCCAAGGATATAAATACCATGCACCATAACTCTCTCCTGTTCAATAACCATTATATGCTCTACTTTATACATTAGAAGCACCTGATGGGGCAGTAAATTCACAGCTGCAGCTCGACCATCTCGGAGTGCATCCAGAAGAAAAATGGATGCTGAAGCCAAGGAAAGGGTGAAACAGAAAGTGGGAATTGAAAAAATAAAAAATAAAAACAACATCTATATATATATATATATATATATATATATATATATATATATATATATATATATATATATATATATATATATATATACAGGAGTCGAATGGAAAAAAAACAATAGAATAGGGTGAGCTATAGTGATCCGCTGCATCATACCAGAAATCAAGGGAGGGGAAAAATGAAGGGAAGCAGCTACAGTGAACAGCTTTTTTATATTGGCTTGCCTTTCTCACTGTTACAATTATCTATTGTATTTCTGTAATAAGCTTTGTACGTCCAGTGAATCATGCATTCCATTTCCTAAAGCCATTCTTAGTCCTGCCTAGCACTGCAGTATGAGATCTATCTGCTCACACAAAAGGTTCATGTTCCTTATGCCGGGACTATTTCAACACCACCGCCAGCATCTGTTCACTTTTCAAGGACAGCAATCAATAGGAACATATTTCCATCTACATACATACACTGCCCACACTGGGTGGACCGTGGAAATGGCAATTCATGTCCATCCTCTGAGCTCAAAACACACTGCATGCAAGTGCACACACAGAAGCACACAAGCGCCATTGTTTACCACGTAAGCCTGACTGGATGCAGCATAGAGTTTACGCTTCAATGCACTTTTTCATTTGGAAAGCTAGGGTGGTTACCCACCAAGCACGAGCTGATTAAGAAAACAGTCCCATTTAATTCCTTTCTCCTCAACGGCCGGCAAGAGAAATGTAATTAAAGCCACTAAATCTCCCATGGGCCCTGCTACCTGCTACACGACCAACATGACACGTTGTGTAATTCGCCCGACCTACAAAGGCGGTGGCAGTTATTTGCCATAGGTGCAGGGTGAGCGCAGTCCTTTGAATGAGATGGCCAAAGAGAGAGAGCAAAAGAGGGAAGGTGAGGGAGGCAAAAAGAGGAAGAGAGAGACCTGTGATAGCTGACCTCTGTTGAAGGTCCAAGGACACTGGACAGCCTTCACATGAATAGAGGCATATTGAAAATTGTAGAGCCACAAACACTTAAACACACGATACCTTACACTGCCACGCTTGCTGACTTTGGCTAAGTGACTACTCTATATTTTTAGTGAGCCGAAATCAAAATCTTGTTTATTGGTAGCACACAAAATGGACCACATCAAACAAGCAGATCTCATCTAGGGGAAACAAAGATATGATCAAACAATATAAAGTCCCACAAGCAGTCTATTTCCAATTCCTTCTGATACAATCACCAGTGTCATTGAAACAATGACAACTATGAAGCTGATGGCATCTTGAGACTGGTTTCATAACATTTTTTATGATATTGTAGTAAATGACACGCTTGAAATTTTACAGTGTGCTGAATGACTTCTAAAATGATAAATACATTGGAAGAGCATTGTATAGGACATCGTGTGTCAGCATTTTCTTGCCCGACTCATATGTGTGTCTCAAAGGGCATATTAATTGACTTATCGACTTTGTGTGAACTATATAGTGTGTTTGTGTGCATATGTGTGTATACGTGTGTGTGTGTGTGTGTGTGTGTGTGTGTGTGTGTGTGTGTGTGTGTGTATACGTGTACGTGTGACTAAATGTAAAACATTCTTACCAATTACATTCATGGAGCTATTTCTGGATTAGCAATTTCAATTGGGAAATGTGCAAAGCCGGTCAGATATAATTTTATAAAGGAAATATGCAACCAGTGAAAACTTTAATTTTCAGTGCCAATGCAGCAGGTAGGTTCATTTATGTAATTTATTTCTGCCAGAAATGTGGACATATTGGCGGTGTGGTGGGATAGTGCCTGGTCATAAAACATTTTTTTGCGTCCATCACTGTTGTACTGGTTACATGAACCATCCTATTATAGCAGTGAGCAATGCAATATGTATTTTTTTTAACCATAACAACAATCAAACCAAAATTCTCAACTCTAACCAAGTGGTTTCAGCAGCCAACAAACCATATTCTAGTTGCAATATGGGAAATCCACATTTTATAGCGGCATGGTGTTTCTCCAAAAACAGAATTGCTAATGTGAAATAGTTGCCTGATTATACCTAATTTGCTAGATACAGCTGGTCATCTTATGACTAACAGACACTGAGGCGCATTCCCACTCCGTATTGACAAAAATTACCCCACATTTTCGATTAAAAAGCTTTCAAAAGTATTAATTGCTTACCTATGTGCAGCATCGGCATTGTTTTGTTATTCATTTGTCTTCTTTTTTTTTAATTGTTAATGACTGATGTGAAGATTTTAATAATTAATCTCCTGCAGGCATATAAACACACAAATGCTTTTAATGGTGATCTTGTTTTACTGAGCCGAACAACAGGAGGCATCATGTAATATTCAAAAACAAAATAAAGGAAAAGCAATGCAGAATAAAACAGCAAATAATGCCATAAGGATGTCAACCGAAAGCCGGAGATGCTGTCTGGCAGCTGGTTACACGAACAGTTGCCCAAAACCCAATTTCTACTCCAAAGTTTTGTCAGAGTGTGTCTTAGAAGTAGCTGCTGTGCTCCACAGGAGACTATATTCTCGTGAAACAAGAAAACCGACGTACTCACTAGCGAGCCAAATAGTCATGCTGCATTTCTTTAAGGAACAGGCCATGTTTTCTTTATAAATATAAAATGAACAAGATCTCGCTGAACTCTCCTGCTGTTTAAATCTACAGCACATGTCTGAGTACAACCAGCTAACTCTGCATTCACTTCAAAAAATAACCACAAAAAATATGAAAACACAAAACACTTTGTGTCTAGACCTATTGCTTTGGGCAGGAAAAAAAGTACCTCTATTGCTTTTAAAGCTGAGTTTTGCTTCTAGAAAACTCAATGGTGGCAACGCAAGCTGTGACTTTTGCCCTGTTACTTATAATTGTCACGTTTGTTGATGACAGTTTACAGTGGGCGATAATTTACTTAGTGCTATCACAAAGCAAAACGGTAACAAAGACAATGTATTTGTGCGCCCTCAGCCATTTAGAAAACAGCAGCGCTCGGGCCTGCTATGTGACAATCTCTTGCTGAACAGTGGCAAATTTGTGAAGGCAGCATGAAATATCTGTGGCAAGCGCTGCTTTGTTTGCTGGTTTCATTAATTCTTCAGGAGGGTATATCTCAAAAGTGCCAACAAATACAGTGGAGAAACATGTGCTCTGGCACCAATCCACGCTTCTAATTGGGAACCTTGGGCTTCAGGAGTGCAGGATGCACCTTCGCTCTCAAAGTCTCCTCTATTATTCATAAAAATGTAAGAATTATAGAACAAGAACTAGCAGCCTGTCTGACTACGCTGCTAGAAAAGGATGAGGGTGGCACACAGATAAAATGCTTAATAATCTATTTTACTTCAATAGCATAAACTTACATTTTTAATAACTCCACCTGCATACTGTCTCTAAAACAATCAACATGCTTTAAACAATGCCATAGAAGGCGATAACATTTTGCTATCCTCAGCCAAGACCCAGTCACAATTGGATCTTCATTTTGACTTAGAGTCACCAAAGCTGGATTGACCTTTCCTTTGGGTTTCTGCTTGCAAATGGAGTTAATATATGAGGCATAGCATTTGGCCTGTATTGAACTGTATAGTCATTAATAACGGTGACGCCTAGGAGACAGCATAAAGTGACATCAAAAAAGTTGGACTGCTTGTTGAGAAATTAACAGAGGCTTGGGGACATGCCAATGTAGAAATGAATAGGGTACTGTTGTTTTTGTTATAGCATTTATTTATTAGTGTTGTTGTGAACAAACAAAAAAGTAATAGATATGATAAGAAAAATATAAAATGTTCATAATTTGAACAACCTTTGTTGTCATTCAAGTTTATGAGGGGCATGACATCCTTGTTGGCGCACATGTGCTTTGACATACACACCACCTGAATGCACCACAAAGTTCTTGTGAGTGTCTCAAACTGATAGACAGCAGAGGAGTGAAATATAGACATATTTATAAAGAGAAGCAAACTCTAGCATAGTTTTCATTTTGACTTTTTTGGTATAAACATCTACTTGCCGGCGTGGAGGAGAGCCTTCGAAGATAGTCTCGCTAAATGGAAAGTATACCCACAATTGGTACCCGGCCGATTCTGTTTCTGACTCAGACACATTTGTACAACATTTGCACATGATGTAGAAATTGTGTAGCCTACTAGAGAAAACAAGTCTTGTGTCTGTTAGGAGCTTTTGACTTTGAGAGGGCCTGCTTTGACACAATCCAGCCAAACCATTATTACCTTTTTTAAATAACCCAGCCATCTAAAACTTTGAAATATATATCACATTCTGAAGGGACTGGTGCAGTTTTGCCAGGAGGGAAAAGTTAAACAATTGTACCAATACAAAGGCTTGAAATCTTTTGTATTTTGAAGAAAATCTTGTACATAAAAAGTGCTTTAAGTGGCCGGTACTGACCAGTATGCAGTACAGAGTACTATGATGCATGGAAGGGGGTGTATTTGTCCACAAGTCCATCTGTCTGACCCTAGACAGGAATATGGTCATAATATGAACAGTGTTTAGAGTCTACATGTAAATAGTTATGGCCATAATCATAAAAAAAAATAAAAAATAAAAAAATTACTGTGCTCATTTAAAATTCAACTTCCAGCTCAGAGTCAAATGAACGACGGGTGGCTGAAGAGAGACTGACAGCTGCTCTTTCAATTCAGGTTAATCAGTGTAACCTACAGCAAGCATGATTGGCCAGAAATAGGTCACGTGAGAGGAGATGCGTGAACACAGACATTGCCCAGCTGTGCATTAAGACTCAAACACAGAAACGCATTAATCACTCATACAGTATATATCCAGTGACATTTACTTAAGAAATATCATAAATGGAACTGACTGTGACAGAAATAATGATTAAAACAGAGCATGTGCCATATGTTTGGTTTCTCCCACTCACAGACATTTTGATGGCTCACCTACAGATCAGCACACACTGAA
Organism: Diplodus puntazzo; assembly: GCA_963678695.2. NCBI lineage: Eukaryota > Metazoa > Chordata > Actinopteri > Spariformes > Sparidae > Diplodus > Diplodus puntazzo. The sequence goes on from OZ023155.1 coordinate 21,425,873, forward strand.
AGACACAGATTTCTATAAATGTTACAGGAAAACACTCAGGCCGATTGGTGTTAAGCTTGTATAGCCACAAGCAGCGTTGCCCCTGTTGATTCAGTTCAAAATAAACTTTCAGAAGCTTTTTCCATTACTGAACATCACACAGTCTTGCAAGTAATCACATAAAACCACATATCAGAAGAAGGGAGGGAAAAATCTACAGGATATATTCTCAAATGCCCAGTCTTCAAACAACAATGTACTGTATGTCAGTGCCTCCCTACTAGCTGAAACCTCGTCTTCATTTAAATGCTTCTTTTATATGCAGAAAGCTGTTTGATGGCAAAATACAGAAATACAAATTAGGAAATCCTTAAAGTCTCTCGACATCCTCAAGCAATACAAGGGCAATTCTAAGTGACTTTTTTTTCCCTACATACCTGCTCCTCTCCTGTGAGAATGTTGGGAAACACAAAATCTGAGAGTGCGTTATTGCATTTGATCCTCCATTCATCTCTCATGTGGTGGGCCTAACCAGCTCCCAGAGGTAGATATGAGCCAAGAAGAAAAGAGAAAACTGTGACCATCCTTCAATAGTTATTAGAGAGGCAGCCGTGAGTATGAATGAGGCAAGTAGACAGCACAAGGCAGAGAGAATAAGGGAGAGGAACAAAGGAAAGAGACAGAGGGAAAAGGAAGTTGGGGGGTAGAGAGGGAACACAAGAGAGATGAAGACAATAAACAGAGTATAACAGAGGGTTTGAATATTAATGCAATACAGAGAGGAAGAAGGAACATGAAGGAGAGATGTTTTAAGAGGAATTAAGCTGGGAATTTAGTCATGAGTATCATAGAGAAACATCAGAGGTGTATTTTAGCATGTGAATGTTAGAGTGTTACAAGTTTGCTGCAATTGAATTGAACATAATCAATTATGATTCAATGATGCACAAAGGCATCTGCAAAGAATGTGTAAAACTACAAACTGGTGCATAATATTCTTAAGTTGCAAGGAAGTATTTTGGTACTATTGTAACAGTTTGCATATGTGAATATATCCAGTTTCATACAGCAAGGAGAACAGACACATTGTGTGTTGTTCGCTTAAATAATTGATATAAGCCAACAGGTTTCAGAGATCAGGCTCCCTGTTAAGTGATAAGGCATGCCACAACATCATAATCTACAGAGCCATCCAGACACTCAGAGGAAACAGCTGCGTATCACCTCACAGACAATAGAGAAAAAAAAAACATCTAAGTAGCGATACATATCTCCAGGATAATATGGTAAATAAATGGATTAAATGCAAAATCCAGTGTCAGGATTCTCCCAGAGACATGATTATTAATTTGTTATCATCAGGAATTCTTTCATGACATAAACTTAATCATGATAACACACTGTTGCATATTGAAAACAGTGGAACACAGCTGGACAAAGGACAAAGTCCTTTTTAACTCCTTTATGACACGATAAATGATTTTAACACATTTTACAACACAATTAAGTAACCTGGTTCTTGAAAATGTGTAATGCGGGAATGTAGAGGAGCAAACCTGCCAAGAGAGAATGCTTTTTGGATGAAATGTCACAAGACAACATCATTAATTCCTGTTTTTCTGATGCAAATCTTTTCACATCAACCCATGATAAGTACCTTTTTAGCCTTGCCCAGTCATTTGCTACAGTTCAGTTACTCAACTAATAGAGACTTGTTGATGTTGGTTACCTGTGTTTTTTTACTGCTGCCTTTTCAGCCGAACATCACCTCCTGATGTTGTGGATTCCAAAAGATTCATGGGGATCAAAATGCTGGACCCCTACCGTGCATCATTACATTTTTAGGGTGAGGATTTGGGTAATGGTAAGGGTAAGGGTAGTTCTTGTATAACTATGAGGCTGAAATGCCTGGTGTACAGAGAGAAAACTAACAGGGAGAACAATATGTGAGAGGAAAACCTCTCTTAAAGGTTTTATTATTTAGCAATCACTGAAGACAAAGAATAACAGATTGATTTACTGTCCACATGAAACATAGAGTGATTTAGATCATTTCTATTTCTTTTATTTATTTCTTTAATAGTGACCGCAAAATTGCATTTGTGTTTAAGCTTCACAAATTGATTTTTCACCTCCTGGGTGGTATGTAATGAGAGTTACTAGGCATGAAAGAAAAGCAATTTTTCAGCACTTAAAAAAGTTACATGAGGTAAATACTCTAATTTGCTTTTCTTCTCAACTTTTTTTGCTCTATACCTGAATCCATTTTCTTCAAGGTTCAAAAGATGAATAAGTCTATATTAGCTGGGACGGTTTCGATTCAGCATTCCACAGAAATCAAGACCTTGCTGACAAAATTCTTGATAACTATGAAAATACACAAATCATTCAAGCACATTGAGATGTTCACTTAGTACGAAATACTACTTCTAACTCTTAGTAAGAACTGGAGCATTATGTGTAAAACAATTTATAAAAGCAGGATCAACATTACACTCATGTTGTAATAACCCCTTTTTGAAGTTGGTGTTAACCAAACTAAAAGCAAAGTATTTTTTCAAACTGCTTCACTGTGTATCATGTTTAACTCTAATGGCTACACTATGTGTTACATCTCAACTGATATTTCTGTCTTTCCCAGAAAAAAAATAAAAATAAAAAAACAGCAGCTTGTAGCGATAAGTACTCCAAACTTAAAGCCTCTAATGATCTGAAAAGTTGCCAAGAGTTGTAAAATTACACTACATGCTCATTAGATGTATAGCGAGGGCTGCTAGATTTATTGTGATTATCAAAAAAGCTTGTTCGCAGCAGAAGAATACAATGATATTAAAATATGTAACTCAGAACACATTAAATACAGCAGCCTTGTTTGATGCTGTAGGTATCCCCTCCAGTGTCACTTCTAGAAGCGATCATCTAGTGTTGTAGGTACTATAAAGAGCAAGAAATGGCCAAGTCAGTGGTTGGTTGGTACTGGACTTCCAGAGATGGTAGTTTGTGTCCATTTGTGACCAAGAGTATTTTGTGTTTACGTAACATAAATAACTTAACGCACGTAAATGACACGTATTAGCTCACCACTGTAGCCGCTGTTGTTTCTCACTGTTGCTCTGAAATGAATCTTCAACTGTCTCACCCTGGAGAGGAAACTATCTCCCATTACCATCGACATACATTTCTTCGCCAGGTTAAAATCTGCGCATTACGTGTCTGTAACTTAGCTATGTTCAGCCTCATGTGCATAAAACAACATTGGCCGACTAGCCAAGGAAGCTAAGTTAAGAGAACTGTGTGTAAAAACAGCATGACTGAGAGAAACAGCGGCCATACTTCTTTTCATGTCCTCTCCCCGCAAATCACAATCAACAACTCTTGCACTACGGCAACTCTAAGGGGACACTCCACATAACTGTACTCACTGGTGGGGAGCTTTTTGAATCACAATGTTACGATGGTCAGGGATTAGTAGTACGATGGCATCGTCTATCAGCCCAACCCTAATGGCTACCATAATGAACTTTATGATTCTGACTGCATATAACATGATGTTCTGTTATTTCCAATGGCAGGAGAAGTAGTAGCCCGGGGGCTCATCAGTGAGGAATAAACAATTGCCTTCAGGTCTTCAGCCTCATCTTTGCAGTAGCAAGGACCCTGCCTGAGGGTCTGAAGCCGTACACTGGGGGATAAAAACTTTGATAAATGTTGCAGCACGAGGCCACATCCAACCATGTTTCAAAGGCAATCAATAAAATCTTTTATCATTCAAACCAGGTGTCCAGAACAGAGGCGATCTGACGCATGACAAGATGGAACATTTGAGGCATCTTGAGATGTAACACTAACTTTTTATGGATGGGAGAAGGAAGATACTCATTAAGTTTTAATTGTAAACAACCCATTTAATTCAGTTTTAAAACAAACAGACTGATTTAATTTTTAGTGCACTGCTGATGCAGTGAATTGCACATTCCTGCCACCAAATTACTGCCAAATGGTTATGTGTTCAACATCACCCATGTGGCCTGGGTGCATCCTTGTCCATGCACTGGTAAAAAGGCAATATAGGACCCTGCTCTTCAAATCACAGCCCTGCAGTTTTACTTATTATCAAAATACTTTTTTAAAGGTGCGCTATTCTAATTTTTTATATTAACAATTGATCAAATTACTATCTGTGAAGGGGTTGCTTGCTCTGCAATCTTCCTCAGCTGTTAAGAGCAGCAAGCATTATTTTCTCATCTCGCAGGATATAAAAAAATAAATCAGAGATTGCATATTGTTATGTTAAAGCACAAAGCCTTTTTGTGTATGGCCTGTGTTTAATCCAAATTGTTGCCCTATTTAGCTGAAATAATTGAAACACTGACAGTTATTAATGCCTGCAGTCCCACAGAAAGACGGAAATAATGAAATGTATCTCTTAACTACATATATCCAACTAACAATATCTCTGAATGAATGAAATATAGCTCAAGTACTCCTTAAATGAGACAAATAGTGGAATCTCGCTGCTGTAGCTAGTAAGACATTAAGTTGCAGACAGTGATGTCATTAGTCTGAGATGAATTAAGAGTTGTAAGATCAGTTAAACAATTTATTATGGGAAAATGTGGGCTATTTTGGTTGGATCAGTATGTGGGTGTTATCAAGTTTGATTAATTATAAGCATGTCTGGTAAATCCTCCACACCTGCACTGAAAAGATAAAAAATTGATCACTGAGATTAGGGTGACATTTTCACTTCATGAAAGATTTCATGGTGCTTAATCAGCATCTGACATGATTCATTTCAATTTTAGATCCTTTCAATTATACTTCAGTTTTCCACCTCATTAAATCACACATCACAAAAGTAACAATACAGAATGCAAAAAATGCAACCTAAAGACCATTTTTATTTTAACCCAGGACAAATACTCCTATTAGCCTTTTTTTAACTCCAACAAATGACAAGTATGGTTGGTTTTCATGATTTTTAGCAAAAAAAAAAAAAAAAAAAAAAAAAAAAAGCATTCACCTTTCTGTCACTTAAAATCTACTTAGGTTAAATATTTATTTTAAAAAGGTTCCTTTTTGCAAATTAGTGGCATCTGGTGAAACACAGCACCTCTGGAAACACCTGAAACGCTTAAAAACTAAACACTGTCGATTTAAAATGAGGAAAGATCCTCCAACTGTGTAGCTCTTTTCTTGCCTTAAATGTTTTCAGAAACATGTTTTTGGGGAGAAAGTTTCCAAATGGACTGCCATGTAGGTCCAGTTGGTCCCGAGGAACTGGCCACAGGTGGCATTTGTCCAATTGGTTGCAACAAGTACGTTTCTGCGGGGTTGTTGGAGGACATGGCATGTTTTTATCAGGCCTACAAACTGGGAACCACCGCGTCACCTCTTGTTCAACGACACCCCTGTGGACATGTACCTTTAAGCTCCAAACTACGACGCTCCCTCAAATGTCAGTTATGTCTGTGAAGCGCTACCTGGTCAAGTTGGTAAAAATAGGTGATGTGCAACATGTGGTTAGAGTGTGACATAAAAGCTAGCTGAATAAACAGTTCACATTTTATGACAGATTATGATTTGTGGACTGTTATTAACAATGTCAGACAGCCCCGGTTTGGTGCGGTTTAAGCACAAAAACTACTTGGTTAGGTTTAGGAAAAAATCATACTTTGGATTAAAAGAACTATATCCAGTCCCGCGATGTATGTAACAATAGTTATGTAACTCACTTCTCGCTTCATTTACATACATTTTAATTCACTTTAGAAACAAAACTTAAAAACAATTCTGTTGATTCTTGGTCACAAACAGGGCACAAACCTTGGTCGGAAAGTATGATGCATGACTCATCTAACCTCGGCAACAAATCCCTGACTCTGACTTTTCTTCTTTCTACTTAATCTGAAGGGGCGCATCAAAAGCTTCTGCTTTTGAAAGTTCTGTAAATGACCCTCCCAATTACCCCCTGACTTGGACTTTTTTGCTCTTTAAAGTACTACACTAGAGGGTGCTTGAAGAAGTGGCGCTAGAGGAGTACCTACAGCGACAGAACTTTGAAGTGTACACCACTGACCAGGCTGCAATATTTGACGCGCTGGGAGTGACAGGTGGCTGACACGATCAGATAATCTTTCAACTACTTACCTTCAAATTCAAATTGTTAACACAGATGAACAAGTTGGAATGGATATTAAAGCAAAAACAATCCTTTCCAAGGTACAGAGTTCCTACTGGCACAGAAAGATTTCTTTTTTAACTGTGAATCAAGCAGAGCTACTCTAGTGGAGTCCTAGAACAAAAATATAAAGCCAGAAATGAGAATAATCGGTCCCCTTTAACTCATCATCACTCACTTTTTTACCCACCATCTTAACCATAGTAACACAGCTTACTTGTCACTCAGGGAGACGTACTGATGGGACATGATTGGACAAGAAGCAGCAGACTGACTACACTCCAGCCCGCTGCTGATAGCTCAGTCTCCATCAGATAAAAGAGCTCTAGACTTAACTCTGGATCTGAACTTTGGAGGAAAAAGGACGAAAAGAAGCCTCTCATTTGTGTGCATAATCAAAACTTTATATGTTGTAATATCCTGTATGTCATGAGTAGAATCAATATATTCCTTAAAGTTTACATCCCATGCACAAACAAGTGCTTCAGTCTGGATGGAGAATAAAAATGTGTGCTGCTGGAAGAGCCCATGCTGGACTTGTCAGGTTTGGTTAATTAAATCTGGGTAAACTAAACAAGGTGCAGAATGCCTCAAGTTGATCAACATCACGTTCATCATGTTCATTTAATAACCTTGTCACCTTGACAGAAAGCTCTCCCTCCTCCTCCCTCCTGCCACAAAATGTGACATTGCTGTGTGAAGGAAGCTGCCAGACAGAAGCAAGCAGTCTATTTAGCTAGCCACCTCCACTTCCAGCCTCTGCACTTCTCATTGTAGGTTACAATAAAATGCATTGAGCTCTTTATGCCAAAAGCCAAATATATATTGATTATTCTTTCTATTCAGTCTTCACTTCCTTTTTAAATTTCAAACATCAAAATTTAGGTCAAACCACGGTGCATAGAGGAATTTTACAGTGAGTTCTGCTACTGGATGTCAGACCGAGTTAAAACTTAACTATATTATGCCCGACGTACCTAATTGATGTGAATACATTCTGGGTACTTCTCGTTATCATTTTCCATTATGTTCATCACTCTCATCATCTCATAGCTATGGGCTCCATAATCTTATTCAGTATGCATTCTTTGATTAAAATAAGCAGCAGGCCTTTAAACACCCTTCCACAAACCTCTGCATATCTTTTGATGCTGTACAAAAAATACAGAATATTTGACCAATAGAAACTGTTTTTTTCTTTAAATACTTTCTATCTTGTATTGCCTGGAAGGTTAAGAGGTACTTACCCAATACAAAAACAGGACATTTTATTTGAACACATGATAATCATTCAACATCAAGGACTTGCACTTTTTAGGTTTATAGTGATTACATAAATGTTAATTATTTTATAACTGTATGGTTTTAAAAAGAAAAAATACTTCTCTTAACATTACTTCAACACTGCAAGGTTTGCATCATCCTGTTTGTGAAAATGAATTTGTTTAATGTAGTAATTTAATTAATTTTTGTACATATCTATTTTTTAATTTTGAGTTGCCCCACTGCAGATCATTGGTAAATCCTTTAATCTTGTGGCATACAGAGATAAACAGCATGCAAAAAACCAGAGTACATTTCAGCTGAACACAGTATGCTATATGTTGACAAACTAGCCCACCAGTGTTCCAACATCTACATACAGCTACGCTCTTTATAGATATTTAATCATTAAGAGCACTGCTACTTCTGCAACACTTGATGGGACCCTAGTTCTTTTTGACATATCCTCAATTGAATCTGTCATGACAAAAACAATATATTAAATGTTTAACTTCATCAACTTTTGTTGTAAATAGATCATTATTCTAAATGCCAACATGTTTCAAAGAAGGTGGAATCTTTCTCTTTCGGAATTGTCTCTTGGTTCTGCCAACACCCATGACAGTGATGGAATAACTGTGAGAGACATGTGAACAAATGTAACAGAGAAGAGGTTCTGCTTGAGAGTTACATAGTTTCATAGCTATGGTTATTTTATTAACCAAGCCACTGGCGCCACTTAAAGTGACTTGAGGCCACTTAGCACCATCTCACAGTGTAAAAGATAATAACTGAGCCGCTGGATGGCTTGCGTGTCTTCAAGTAAGAAGTGTTTTGATGACAGGAGTAACATTGTTTTACTGATTGAAGTCAGTTAGCTCTGGACCAAGCCATCCGAACTGGCATCTTGAGAATGCATTTTGTGGCAAACTGCATTCAACACTAAAGCACTCATCTAATCAATAGAGAAATCTAAGTGAAGTTGTACTTTGCCCTGGAGGAAAGATTGAGGAGCTACAGCTGGACACTTTAAGGCCTGGAAAAATTATATCATTACAGCATTTGTAACATACGTATGTTGTTAAACAACTTTTTTTAACAAAATAAAACGTAATTTTAAAACTTGTGCAGTCCTGAAATGTTCAACCATTGAAGTTAGTGGTGGCAGCAAAACTATTTGCAATCAATTCTTCACTCATAGTGAGTCCAAGGGTGCAATAACCAGTTACCATGTCTTGTTTTTATCTCTCGGGCTGCCAGAAGTGGATGATAAAATGAAATGGCATTGTAATTAAATTTCAGTGTTTTGAATAACATTCCCTGGACAATCTTTACAAGATTTTTTGAAATTACGTTGATCTTCAAATTGGTTGCTCCTGAAATCCACTCAAACCGGATTATAGTTGGATTGCTATCGTTCACATCTGCCCCGTCAATTCATCAAGCATATGTATCAGACCCCATCCAATATTCTGGCTACAATACATTCCTCCTGCTTCCAAAATATTATTTGTTTTCAACAAACTGTTTTGGATTTTTCTTTTTTTTGCACTAAAAACAATGAGAAAGAACCATAGTAACTATTCTGTTGCATTCAGAAAGACAGCCTGAAAATATCTAAATAAAACAAATCAGACCTTTTTCATTATACGCGTTCTCAAACCCATCAAAAGCAAAGTTATGAATTACTGCCAGATACAGGGATTTCAAGCCCTAATAGCTGCCACATCTAGGATCAAAACACTTATTTTAGTGAACTTTTCAGAGTTGAGTGGTGCAGAACAGCGGCAGGTGTCAAATCTATACTGCAGAGAGCCTTAATCAAAGGTAAAAAGCAAGGATTGTCTGCTGGAGCCTGCAGAATGGTAACAGTATCACATCTATCAGTCATCTGCAACACACACTAACGCTTAAAATGTGTCTTTGCACGATGCAAAGACACAGACTCATCTGCACACACACAATATTGTGTGCATGCACACACACACACACAATGCTCATTCTCAGACATTAATTTATGAATAAAAGTTATTGAGTACCTAAAACGTTTTTTGAGTTCCTAGGAAGGGGCTATTAGAGAAATCATGCAGGGAAGTCATCTTTTTATTTAATAAATTGGATTATTGTTAGCTGTTGGATCAGTGCTCCATTAATATTGTTTGCCCCTGGTATCATCACTATGTGCCAGCAAGTATTAGCATCCAGCTATTATTGCATTTACTCTGCCTTGCAAGTGGTATTCCTACTGCTCGCAGTTCCATGCATGTGTTGCAGATTAAGCAGATAATCTAATCAGAATACAATCTGTGAGGATTTAGCTGTTTTGACGGCTCAAGGTTAGAACTGCCATACAAAGACTGTTCAAGGGTGGTAAGAGGAAAATTACATTTTAGAAGTTCAGCCCCCTACCCTGAGAATGATACTTGAACCAAACACACTCAAAGAGATTACTTCAAAGACAGTATTCCTACAGGAAAAAACAGGATTAACATATTGGAAACAATAACCCCTCCACTTTTTGAGTAAACCAAAACAATGTACAACCATACAAAGACCCCATTGTCATGGAAATTATTCAGGGAAATTACGGTGTTGCTCTAACAGCACTCTAGTCAGAGAGAGTTGATCTCCCATGAAGCATGAGAGGCTACAATTCGCTCAGTCTGTCGATATATTTGATCCAGTATGAATTTTTCAGCCTTGACATTTGCAGGTGGGGGTTGACAAATTCCTATTTGATAACATTTGAAATTTAAGCAGTGGATTTTGCCATGGATTCTCTTTAACACAGTCAATAGTCCTGATGGCACGGCTTAAAGGCCTGTTTCAAAACAAAACATTTGTTTTCCTCAAATAGGCCATTGGGGATGAAATGGTGCCTATATTATGTTCAAGGATTACCAAGTAAAGGGAATTCACTAAATTTCAATACTAAACTAGGTCATGACAACATACACAAGGATTAGGAAAATCCATATGAAATACAAATGAGTATCTTATGAGATTTTCATCTGTATTGAAATAATCATCTTTATTGTAAGGTATTTATACTTCAAATCTACTGTACAATCAAAAAGAAAAGAAAAAAACGGGAGTAAACGGGAGACAATTGGTTTGGTTCGCAGGCTTTGGAGACCATAATATAACCATTTCTCTGTGCTTCAGGCGTCCTTGTAATCTCGTGACCTGAAATCTTTGTTTTATTTGTGTAAAAGATTGGCAATATTATGAAAACGAGTCTTGTATTCAACCTCTGAAATTCCTTCACATGTAAAGTAGTTACTGTGTTTTTTTCTCATACCCAGAAACAGCTGTCAATAAACGGGAAACCGATTCAAGTGCACCAAATGCCAATTTCTTTCATTTGTTAACTACATATCATTGTTTTAGTTGAAGGAGAAATAAATACATTAATAATTTTGTGAACGATAACTCTTTCCACCCACACAAGCACATCGCCTCGAGGACAAAAAATGGGCATGAATCAAAATCCCTGATGTATAATCCTTCAAATAGAAAATCCACTTCAAAGTCTTATTTCATCCATCGAAGACTCATATGCTCATGCCTGCTCCACTACAGTCAGGCCCCTCAGGTACTAGTTTTAGGGTCAATGTGCAGATAAAACCAGCTAATGATGCCTTCAAAGACCACTAGGTCTATGGAGGCTGACCACAGGAGATTCAACTTTTTTTTTATTTCTATATTTATAAATATATATGAGCCCATTTATTTATTAATTTAACCCCCCGTACCTTAGCTTAATTCTTTACCCTTTTCATTTAATATTCATCACTGAACTCTGCTCAAATTGTGAGCTGATTTTGTTTGGCATGTCTCAGGAGCTTCAGACCAGCCAAGAGTTACTGACAGTTGTGAGCTTGTCTGAGTATGTGGATGCATGTTTTCATGTGAATGTGTATATGGGAAAGAAGGACCCTGAAGTAATGGATGTCATTAGATTTTGAAATGACATCCTTTAGAAAAAAATAACATAAAAACACAAGATGAAACATATTATTTCTGTTATCCTCATATAGCTCTGCGCCTCAGGTATACCGCTGATCAAAATCGCTGCTGCTCGGGGGCTCTATTTATTAAGATGCCTATGTTAAACATGCTGCCTAGTAGGGCTGCACAAAAAATCGTTAAAAAATCGCGATCTCGATTCACACATACACGTGATCTCATTTCTACACACGGCGATTCTGAAGCATTTTATATCTCGAGCTGAATCACAAACAAATGTTCCTATTTTCCTCCCAGATTTTTTGAAGCGCCCCCAAACGCAGCACTGCCGCTGCCTCCTCCCTCAACCTGTGGTAAAGCGTCTTTACAACACAAGATTCAGTGGAGGAAGCCCGCCTGCAATTAAGTGTTTGGAAGAAGTGAGTGAGAAGCCGTTTTTAGACGGGCCAGCAAGCCGCTAATTTCCCCATCCTTTTGGCGGGTAGGTCCGCCGTTTTAGACAGAGGGCGGCAACTTGGGGGTCTGTTTTGGTCCGCCGATTTGCCGCCTCGGAGGGTACAATTATTTCCACCTCGCCTGCTCGATGAACAACTGGACAGCCGCTGAGCCCGGGAGATGCAGCGTCTCCTGGATCTCTAGCTGTGTGGTTGTGTTAGCTTGTTGTTGTAGCGACAAGCTAGGAACGGTCGCTACTTTCAAACTAAAAGCCCCCCGATAAGAACCCAGTTCGGAACTCCAATGCGGTGCAATGTAAAGCTCTTATTTTGAAGACAAATTTGTTGATAACTGTTCGCTGCCCAACTTCGAGCTTCCACTATTTGTGCAACTGACAGTGGAAAAAGTTGTCAAAAGTCAGATTTTTCCACTGTCAGTTGCACAAATAGTGGATCGGCATTCCTCATAGTAAAATTAAAAATTCTAATTTTATAAAAGTAAAATTTCATCCTAAATATGCGTGGGTTAAATATTTGCCAAAATTATCAATTAATTACTGTGCCAAGATTGTGGTTTGCCAAAATGTTGTACCAATTCTTCTGCTACCGTCAGTTCACATGCTACAGTGTGCAAAAATGTAGATGAAATTAGACTGAGTTTGGGTCAATAACAGCACAAATTTTATCTGCATTCTCACTGATGTGACATCCTATTGAATCACATGTAGTGATTAATTTTAAACACACTTGGGAGCAGCGTTCAAAAGGACCATTCTTACTCATTTTGTGTTAATCAATTTACTTGCACAGACCCATTAACTGTTTGCCTGCATTTCTATGTGTTTCAGAGTCAGCTGACATTGACTCAAGGATGCTTTCAGCAAAGCGTGACTGTATTTACACTGGAGGGCCCAATGCTACGTCTATATGCTCACAATACCCACAGCCTCTTCATATATTAGAAAAGACAGAGAGGAATGTGACATTATGTGGTCAGTTAATAATGAACCATCATTTCTGTGGTCCATTATTGAAATGAATAAAATATATACTGGAGTACAGATGTGGTCAAGCACAAGTCTCAGATTCCAGCCTGAGTGTGCTGCCAAGACACCTAGCATATTCCATGACCTATTCTTTTTTTTACTTTTTTGTAATACTTAAACAGCATTACTTTTGCTGCTTAAAATGTTTTATCTCAAGCTATGCACCATGACATCATGGCGAAAGCAATAACCTGTACTCTTCTTGCAGATCAGGTTTTAACACTCTTTACAGATGTGTTTATTGCAAAGTGCTCAATCCATATCCATTTCACAAATTATTTATGACATTTAAACTTCTCTTTTACTCTCCTATACATACAACTCTTCTATCGATATGGAATACAGGTGGGGGGCTTTATTCACAGGCAGCCACAGAGTATTTGATTGCCTGCATGAGAGTCAACTCTACTTTTGCTGATTGCAACGACTACATTTATAATGGATTTTAATTATTGTGCTTTATAAACAAGCCATCAACACTGTTATCATGTAATAATGTTTCCTGAACACAAGAAAACAACAGCAGAGAGAGAAACAAAAGCACATCTATGAGTATGTGTACTAACTAGTAAGAAGACCTATATGCTGCCACAGTTTAATTGTGAATGCAGCATGAAAGCTGCTTCAATCCACTCTGAACAATATTGTGAAATGTTTTCTGATTGATTTTGAAAGCACAACAATTGATGTTCCGGTGTCAGATAAAGGTTTTGATATCTCACAAATGGTTCTGGTTCAGTTTTACAGGGCAAACATCTGAAAATCCTCCAACGCATTGGAAAACTTCCAACATGCCCACTGCTCCGCTGGCTTCATGTGGGTACGTTGTACATATCAAGACATTTTGTTAGTACCCAGACTTGAACTGCATGGGTCCTCAGTACTGGGCAGCACATCAAAAGCTGCCACAGCATCTGCTGCCTACGAAGCTGAATTTTGTCACTGGAAAGTGTCTGATGATGACACTTGGTCACATGGTTTCATTAATAAAGATATGATGATTTGACACTGCCAAATAAAACGGCCTGCCATTCAGAGTTCACAGCAAAGATGTCTCTGAGGGAAAATCAGAACTGCAATCAAAGTGTAGAGTCATATCGCTGTCAGATGTCATTAGTATAATATTATACAGCATATAATATTATGCTGATATATTAATCTATAGATGTTAATGGATCATATTTTTCCTATATTGCTGTTTCTCTGCCTATCTGACTCAAAGGCAGGCCGTCTTTTTCTTACTTTGTCAAAGCATGATATTTTCATTTATGTGCACGGCACTCTAAAAGGTGCATACACAAACTGTACATCTTCTCAAGCCTTTTTCCACCTTTGTCCCAAAAAATTCCAGGGAAAAAACCCTGCATTGATGGTGAACACAAACAAATCTTGAACATGGCTTCATCCTTTTAATAAATGATGAAATGACTTTTCATTTTAATATAAGCTGAGGGGCTACATAGACTGTTTGTGGGTGCAGAAAGTGCTTTCAAAATCAAATGGGACAGAACACATTGTGACCACGTTAAAAGCCTGTCTGTGAAAAGTTGACTATTTGGAGTGACATGTTTTTGGCAAGTAGTGATATGTACATGTTGAGTCAAGGTGTGTCTCTCTGAGTCACTTCACATCCCAAAATACATAAATGTTGTTTGGTTGTCAGTGTCACAACATATTGGGTAAGTGTGAACAACTAGAACACGAAAGGATAACAAGAACTGCTGCAGCAGTGAGAAGAGGGATGTTCTCAAATTCTGTTATTTCACAGTTGATGCTTTTTTATGCTTACTCTGTTTGTTTTTGATGATGATTTCCCATGATAAATTGTGCGTACTGTATTTCCCAAGGTGCACAGCATGTGGTGGTTGCAGACTGACAGGGAGTTTAAAGCTGCTAATGTGGCTGACAATGGGAAATCATTTGCGCATTTGAGGGGATGACTGTTTGGCCCCTGAGAAGAAGTAACGTGGCTGGAAGAGATTAACTGATCACAGTTGGAGAAAACATTCCCTAGAAGAGACTGTGTTTTCTGTTTTACAAGCATGTTAGATCTCTGTGCTTGTACTGTGCCACTTGAATGTGGTTTAAAAAGACAAAAATGTGAACGTAAAGCTAGTTGTCAGGCATGTACTGCAAAACCCAAGCGTTGTCAAAAACTATTAAAATTGCTTTTAAAGTCCAAACTAGATAAAGGTAATCCATATAGACGCCTCAACCAGTATAAAAATGTCCGAACTGAATGAGATTTCAATTGGGAAAAATGTACAATGTAAACGGTTTAACCTGATGAATTGTTCGGCTGCATTCTTTCCGTGCCTTCTGTCTCGGCTTAAATGTGTGGGGGCGAACGTTTCTCCCTTTCTAATAATTGAGGCTTCCAATTTGAAGATGACCTCTGAAAAAGCTGAAATGTTTTGAATGCCTAGACGATAGAAAATAAGCTTAAAGGTAGCCGCTGTGAAAGATGAATGTGTGAAGGATTCACCAGATCAGCACATGCACACATCAGCTGCACCGATTAAATATGTCCGCGCACGTAAACACCAGACCTCATTAGATCACATCCCATTCAACCACATGACTTCCCCACTGCTAACATTACCAGATCACTCTCATTCATTTGCATGGACGTAATGCATTTGAAAACTTAAGCCTCACAATCACTTACATAAATCTTCAACACTGCCATTGAGAGGTGAATAGATTTAAGATTTTGCCATAAAAGTTTCAGATCATTCCTTCTGTAAATTGTCTAAAAGCATAATTCTATTAGGGAACATTGTGCAACTTCACGAAGATAGTTAATATGACAATTAACAGAATATGCCTATATAACATATACAGTGCTGTATGTAACATGCTTGTTTTTCAAATTAGATTTCTCTACTGGGCATTTTGTTGTGACAACAAACTGATGTCCTCTCTGCAGTTAGAAAAATAAAAAAACAATAAGTAAAGGTGGAAAATGAGGTTGAACGCACATATTTCCCATGAGAATGCCCTCTGATTCTCCATTTCTTGTTTCCACAGCTCCAATTAACAGCTTTGGTACCAATTAGTAAAATCAAGCCTTTCCTGACAGAAAACCCATGGGGTTATATGTGTCAAGAACCAGCGCTTGAGCTGGAAAAAAAAAAAAAGTTTTCAAAATAAGCGTGGATCTCAGTCGGGAATAATTGGGGCAATGAGGTTAAATGTCTTTGTTCTACGTGTTTCATTCCCTTTTGGCCGTTATTTTTACACATCCAAGTCTGTATTGCTATTGGTAAAAAAGTCTTTAACTTCCAAACAAGTCTGTGGTTTCTTGACATTTTGACACAAGATCTGCACATAGTTTGAAATGCAATCTGACTCTTTCCGTAGAAGAAAAAAAAAAAACGCTGCAGCGCTTTCCTTCTCCTCTTTAGCATCCTCTTAGGATAATGAGGTGTATAGCTCTAGATATGGCGGGGGTATCAATCTGAACTTCGCAGACAACCTACAGGCCTCGCCCAAAGCCAACATGTTTATTAGAATGCCAGGGATAACAAATGACTTAACATGCTTCCCTCTTTAATAACCCTGTACACCTACAAGATAACAATAACAGAGATGCCACACTGAGTGCTCCTTAATTCAATTAAAAAAGCATGGACGCTGAGCATGCCGTGTAAAAAGAAGTCCTTGAGGCAGTGATAAACTTCATAGCAGAGCATTTTCAGTGAGAGATGCCAGATGGACATTTTGTGTGAATCTTCCGCTTAAAAGGGAGGCTTATTCGCAAACAGCATCGTCTCGATTAAGTAAATTCTTATTTTTTTTCTCCAGGACTATTGTACATAATGCATTAGTGCATAACTGTTCATGTGCAAAAATATAACAGAAGATTAGCTAAGAACCTTTAGAGGCTTGATCCATTCACTCCTATTTGAATACCTTCTTTAGTAATAATATGTAATTAGTA
Source organism: Diplodus puntazzo (assembly GCA_963678695.2). Taxonomy (NCBI): domain Eukaryota; kingdom Metazoa; phylum Chordata; class Actinopteri; order Spariformes; family Sparidae; genus Diplodus; species Diplodus puntazzo. Next base: position 21,442,688 of record OZ023155.1, read on the forward strand.
ATACCTAGTTATAATAATTAATTGGGTTTGGGTTGACATGTTTTTTTGCAGTAAGTTGATTCTGTACTCCTGATGTATTTAAGCACCTTTTTATATATCAAAGTCATTGATATAAGTGTCATTCATAATGTTGAGCATACTGCTATAGGTAATGGATCAATATTAATACTATATATACTTGGCCATAATTCAGGGTTGCCTCAAACATATTTAAAACATGTACATACAAGAACTGTTATTTCCATCTTTGTTTCTATTCGTACATTGACTATATGTGGATGGAATTCAATTCTCCTGGCATTACAATTCACATTACATACGTAAGCAATCTTAAACCAACCTATATTATTTATTTAGTATTATTTCAATATAAGAACAAGACTATAAAGTTGAATGAAAACAGTGAAAGACTACAGACCCCTGCATCACAGTCAGTCAAAACATCACATGAAATGGTTTGGGCTTTTTTAGAAATCACTCGATTTCCAAACAAAATCCATCCTCCCATTGTTGTCGGCACTAAAGCAAGAGTGCATGCTGCAAAGCAAATGAGGAGAGCCTTCTGGCGAAGAGCTGTGAAGAGCGGATGACAAGAAGCATGACTTTCTATTGTCAATAAAAAAGAAAGCGTTGTTGATGTAAATACAGGACATAATGAATCAAATGTAGAAATTTAGCATTCAGGGGGATATTCTGCTACGAGCCATATTTTTCATGTTGCACAAGCTGTTGTACTAAAATGCTATGATGTGGTTCCTATCTGAATCTTCAGCCCAGTCCCTGGGATAAATTAATAGCAATCAACGTTTTTTGCAAACCACATATAAATCCTTATTATGTACCCTTTTAACCCTGTGGAAAGAAACGTGCCATATCACGTTCACCTCACTTTCACATCGGGAGGTTCAGGGGATGGTGATGTAGTAGGTGATTTGGCTGCCGGAGCAATGATCACAGTTCAAGTCTGTGTTTCAGCATTTGTAAGAGAGAAACCACATGATATCTTTGGTGCAGGATCAAGGTATTTCAACATTTGTAAGCATGGCACCACTAGATATTTTAGGTCGACCTTGGGACAATTTCCAGCCGTGTTTGGCAGCAAAACTGGCTGATTTAAGAAGATGTGGGGAAATTTCCAGCTGTATTTGCGGTGGCCATAACAGGTATTTTAGACGAAACCACAATGTTTTCCTAATCCCAGTTAAATTGGTTTTGTCCCTAATCCTAACCACAGTTTACAGTAAGCACAGTATTGTGACAGCATTGTGAAAGAAATAGAAAATTGAACCTTAAGACACGTAAAATGTTTACTTATTTGTGGTTTTGCAGAAAAATACTTTGCTAACATTTACTCTGGCGATTAGGTTGGGATCTTCTTTGTTAACCTTCATGTTTCTGGACAAAAATCATAAATAGTCACACCGATGTGTCTTCAAAACTTTCCTGCATGACCTAAAAGGAGCATGAATGCTTAAAGGAAAACAAGGAGGAACTGTTTAATCTCTCATTATCTCTATAAAGACAGCCATACTGCCAAAACATCAATGCAAATTTATAGAAATAAACAACAGCTGCTTGTCATAACTTATTTCAAGATGCATGAACTAGTGACACTTGCCAGTTGCAAATGGGCGACATATTCCTAACTGAATTGGCAGAGGCACAGAGGGTAAAACAAGTCTGGAACTGTTGCGAGGTAAAGGTCGCTGATAATTAGGACGCTAATTAATATGTGACCCTGCTGTCTGGCTGACCGGCTGTCTACCTGCACCATGTTAATCATTTTAATCTATACCAAGTATTTTCTCTCCTCTCTCCCGCTCCCTCTCTCTGTCTCAGTCTGACACAGAGGAGAGTAAGGAGGACAGAAGGAGTTATACAATACAATAGCTACTCAATAGAGAGCATGTTTTTCATATATGTTTCTTGTATTTAGAGCAGACAAAGACATCACGCAATTTCTGGATTCCTTTCCACACATATGCACGTGTGTGTCTGCCTTTCTCTCTCCATGTCGTATTCAGAGAAGCGTATCCCTATCCAAGAACCTGGCCCTCTCACTAATGTTCCTCCTTGTCAGAGACAAAGGGGGTTTAAGACTGGAGGATTTGGCAGGCTCTACCACTTGCAGGCAATATTTCAACCCATCCATCTAGCTAGGATAATAGAGTGTCCTTGCCTTTCAACGCCTGGAGGAGTGACCAGTTATCACAAGCCACCAGCTCCGCTGTTAATAAAACAGGGGATGGGAGGATCGAGTTGAGGATGATAAAAAAAATAAAAAAAAATAGGAAAGAAGGATGGAAAGAAGGGTAGAGGAGAAATGGGTGCATGCTATTTTGACAGACGGCTGGCGAAGGTGAAGTTGATCACGGTCAGCCGTCAGTGCCCATGCTGGCAGGAGTCCTCTTTTAACATCTTAGCACTGGATTCTGTGAAGATAAATTTAGCCCCATCACATCTCTCTTCAGACCATGGAGAGGAGGGGAGAAGTGAGGAGAGGGGAGATGAGAAGAATTGGAGTGGAGAGGTGGGGCACGCAGTGTTAGGCTGATCTAGCTAATGGCCAAACTGACCTTCAGAGAAAGTCGAACAGTGAGAAGAGTAAGTAGTGTGTCATACAAAGCCACTGCCGCTTAATCCTGGACACTACCATTACTCTTGACTTCACTACTGCCTCCTGATTTTAGGCAGGTAGCTACGTTTCCACTTTGTGTGGAAAATGCATATTTAAAGATATGATATGTAACATTTCTGTATTAAAATGTCTAAACATGTTATGTATTTTGTTGAGTTGAGTACTTGTATCGTCCCAGACTTTTTACAACAATGTTCAAACCCTGAGAAATTGCATCTTTTAATCCTATTCATAATATCGGCGCTTTAGATCCAGTTGCCTGTCGCTATAACTTTATGGAGATGGTCAGAGAGTGGCAAAAGAAGTCTGCAAACGTAATTAAACAAAGTGATATGAATGTGATATATATGTGGCGTGAATAAAAAACGTTCTGCCTGAATGAAGACAACTCAAATGATCCGATGCTATTCATGTCTTCTGTTTTGTTTTGATTTTGAGACCCCTTACTGCAAAGTTACATATGGTATTTTTAAGCAGAAATGCCATTGATTTAACATTTTAAAGTTACAGTTAAGCTTAGACTAGATCGCTAGCTTTCACTGTATTCACCACACTATGTTATCTATGTCTTATTGGCCCCTCGTGAAATATTATTTTGTGACAGTTACCAAACGCAGAGCCCCTGAAAAGTCTAAACACGGGCAGAAAACTGAAATTCACACCGCGAGCAAGTGCTAAAAGCAGGAGTAAATGAAAACTCGTCACATGTTTTCCAACCCATGCAGAGGATGACGCGAGCAGAGTGCAAACATTCATGGATCAAACACTGCGTATCTGTCTCCAGTAACCACCACAATGCATAAATCTGTCACGGGCAGGAGTGTGTATGAATCAGCCCTCACGGGTTTCATTGATTCTTCAGTGTGTGTTGGACAACTAGAATCACCCATGTAATATAAGAAGAACCAGACATGACGAGGGGGCAGGCTAAGAGGAGTATTACACCAGTAAAAAAGGAAAATGCTTGTTTGGTTTTGCATGTTATTTGCATTGCTGAAAAAAAATACAAAGACAAATAAAAAAAAAAATTCCTCCTACTTTTTATACACATTGTATTATTTAGTAATTGCTGGATGTAAACAGCTTATGCTTTCCCAAGGCAAAACTGCTTGGCATAATTTCAGTTATTTTAGTGAGCTTGTGTCTTATCGTAACATTAAATTGCTATGATGTTTGTCACCATGAGCAGAGCATCACTGCTGAAGAAGCAGAAAGGCTGACTAAAGCATAGTAATGTATAGAGGCAATATCATTTGGAATTTTAGAGTAGGGCTGGTTTCATATAAAGGAATATCACCCCAGGCCTCTTCTCTTCTCTCTGGTTTTATCACATTTTTCCATTCTACATTCTGTGGAGCATTTCTCTGCCATACCTGATTGAGACATAGTCTCAGGCAAACACCCACAATGACAACTGCACCTCTCTCAGGATCACTGCTGAATCTCACGTTAAAGTTTTCCTGTAAAACATGCAGCAGTTTCCAAATCTGAACAAAAAAAGCTTTGTTGTAGAAAATAACATCTCTGTACAAAGGCTAGCCTGGTCAAGGAAGCTGATTTATTTTACTTGATTCACAGAAGGCTATTCAAAATGTTGAAGGAGGCTTGCTGCATACTGTGCTGCAAGGCATCTTTCAGAGTAAAGGCTCAGGCTATCAGTAAAAAATCAAAAGATACATTTTCTGAGATATCCACAGGACAAAATACAGAAATAGCAAGTGATAATCTATTTGCTTTAATTTCTTTTGAGGTCATTTTATTTTAGTCCTTCAAAATGATTTTGATTAGTTCACTATTTTCCTAAATAGTAGCAGTTACTGTGAAAGATCAGAGATGTGTCCTCTCAAAAGAAAATATAACAAAAACAAAATGCTGTAACTAAACTAAAAAGAAGCAGTGGTACGGAAACAGGTCAAACCAAACTCTATGACTAATACTGGCATCCAACTGGCCAATCAGCAGCAAGGGGCATCATATATTTGGTTCCAAAATTTGATGAGCGATGCACGAATATGGCCTTTTACCATTTGAAACTTTGACCTTTAATCATGTTGAACGCTTGAAAACAGTTCCATGATACATAAGCCGCTCAAACTGACACCAGCATACTGGGATACCTGAGGTAACATGTTTTAATGATGGTACTCATGTTTGACCAGACTTTTGAAAGACTCAAACTCTTTGACTTCTTTAGTTCTTTATCTTGCACAATGCAATCAAAATCACCATAGAGAAAGAATCCAAAGCAGTAGCTGATTCACCTGTGTAGTTTACAAATTGCGTCTTGGCTTCACACTGCAGCATTACTGCCTATTCTATTTACAAACCCCCTAAAGTCTCCTCTCTCATCTCAGCTTGTACCCAAATATGATTCAGCACTCCATCCCAGTATCTTTTAAAAGTCTGATCACTGTCAACATTATTAGCTGCGAGTGTCTGTTGCATTTTGCTAATGTGATTTTCCAGCTTGGTCAATAAGTACGTTTTAGAAAGTAATGTATTTACCCTACGACTAAACCACAAAACTACATTCGCCATTGGCTCATTCTCAGCCTCCACGGTGACACCGACAGGGATTGCTTTTGACAACGCGCCTAATGTCACCTTGGCATGGTTTAAAACTCACGCAACTGCAACTTTGCTATATGAATGCTAGCAGACACTGACGATGTGCCACTTTTGAAGGTCAGAGGCACATAAAAACAACTCAACATATTTTCCCTTCTTAACAGTGCAAAAAAAAAAGTGTCTGTGGGCATACTTTTCTTTCTTTTCCATTTTACCAACCGCAAAGTTTCCAGAAGAAATGATCTACCATTCAATTCAAATTGCCTTTAAAAGGTCTGCAATCAAAGCCGGTTAAAATTGCAAGCACAAACACACTGAGCAACGTGCATCTCAGAAAAAGGTGCTCTACTTTCTCTCTGCTGCTGCCTCCTGCCTCTCTTGATTCCCCGATCTTAACTTGGTTCAGATGTTTCTTCAAACTCACACACCTGCTTTGCTTTAATAGCTGTTGTCAGCCTCAATTTCAAGCACAACACAATGTGTATGACAAAAACAACTTGTCAAAACCAGGATTCTGCACACCTAAATTACTTACAGAATGATATAAAGCTAGAATAGAAATGTGCCTGGTGAAAAACAGAAAGTAAACATCAGTCACTTGTTACTCATGTCTGACTTGTTTAACACAGAAGAAGAGCTTAAGCTAAATTAATGCTATGTAATATCATTTCCAATTGTGAATTTTAAAAAAGGGAGGTTACCTGTGACAGTTCATTGTAGTGGAATGTAGAAAATCCTTTTGGGCATAGAGCTTTGATTGTTTTCCCTCAGTGCCAATATCTTACTACATTTGGAAACTCTAGTGTTGCAGACACTGGTAATAGATATACATGGTAGTATATATATTGATCCCTATGAGTCTGGGGACCGCAGAGTGAAAAACTCCCAATAAATCAGAGGGGCACATGCAGTCTGCAAGGTGACTTTTCCAGTTTCTTAATGTATTTTTCCTGCCACAAAACAACTACTCTGGAAGATGCAATTTGTTGGGTGTTGTGACTAGTTTACATAATAAAGTCCTCCTCCAGTCCCATCGATATGGTTCCTGCATGGGATTAAACTATTAATAAAAGCAAGGTGTCTCTGTGGTAACAGTGAGCCCAAAATGTCACCAACCATGGGAGAGAATAATTTCAGCCAGCTGTGCCTTTTCACGTTAGTTCTTGCCACTTCTTCCCACCCAGCCCTCACCGTACAACAACTCCCTGATGCACTCCGAATGACAGAGGAAAGGAAATTATCGAACGCCAATACAATAAAGCTGTCTGGTAACTTAATAGGACTGCTGAGTAGGGGCACTGTGGCCATCTTGCTATGAGGCGATAATGAGAGTCATCATTCCCTCTTGGGTTGGAAGAAAGGGGCCTCCTCTGCGGTGGTGGTGTGTGAGTGTGTACTCGTATGTGTGTGCACGCATGCGTGTGTTTGTCTTTGAGCTTCTTTAGTCCGGTGAGGCCCAATAAGCAAACAGCACAGTGCTTTGACAAAGCCAGAGCGATCTCCCACTGAATACAGCTCGGGAGAGATCTTTTAAGAAATTCTGTTCATTAAATCAGGCTAAAGTCCAAATATTGACTTTGTATGCTTAAGGGAGACGCAAAACATAGGCTGTCCCATATATTATCATACTGGTCTCTCAACCATTTATGTTTGGGGAATATGTCTCAGGTTGATGATATAAAGGCATCAGAGCAAAGATAAAAGTAACATCTGTTAATGGAGCCTAACATTAATTCAGACTCAGTGGGAAAGCTGCAATGATGTATGTGTACAAGTGATATCATGCTGTGTTACCACTGGATGGGTACTTGTTAGAATCAATCATCAATCTTCAAACAATTGGCTGTATTCATGTTTATTTAAAGGTGGATGTGTAGTATTCTTTAAGAAAACAATTGCTAGGCGCACACAAAATAAATCCCTCTGTATCGTCACTTATAACCCATTATAACATTGTTGGGCTCTCTGTATCTACAGGAGCGTTTCCCAGCAGCAGAGCGGAATATGTTAAAAAACAAAGAGCAAACTATAATAATTGAGAAATAGAAAAAGGCAGAGTCTGGCATAATCTGAGCTGGAAGCAACACGATAACAGCTGCCATATGCAAAAAGGACAGGTGACAAAACTGCTTAAAACATCCCTGCCCCATCATTAGGCTACAAGTACAGCTGACTTTAGTGACATTTGTGTATTTTATTGACTTAATATATTGCTAAGTTGAACCACTGCTGTGTCAAACGGACTTAGGAGCAAATAAAAATGTACTTCCATATCTTATAATAAGTGTGGAAAAACGGACTTCGGAGCAAATAAAAACGTACTTCCATATCTTATAACAAGTGCGTAAATCAGTCTCCATTGTGATATGATATCTGTATGCAAAGGCACAATAAAAGCATAGGCTTTGACTTTCTTTGCAGCTAACAGGAAAAAAAAATTAAAGAGGAAGGTACTCTACACAGAAGTACACCTACAATCCACGCACTGAGCTCCATGAGATCCTCAATGAATGCTAATGCAATTTTCCAGAGTATGATTGGTCAGATGACAGTGTTTTAATATGTGTCGATCTGTTGGCTTGAACATAAAGGTGTTAAGTGTAAGTTACCATGAAGATTAGAGTTCTCAACGGGTCGGGCCGGCCCGACAAACCCGACCGGACCCGCAGGTTCGGGCCGGGTTCGGGCCGAAAAGATGCGCAAATGAGCCGGGTCGGGTCGGGCCTCGGGCTTCCTTTTTTATAAAACACATTTCATGAAAAACACATTTCTTGCTGGTTGTAAATGGTATAGCCTGTTGTGAATCATCGCTGTTCAGGTGTGGTGCAGAGTGAGTCTGGCTGCTGCTTCATGGGGAGGGGCAGACACAGACCTGACGCCGCTGCGTGACGTATACTCGCGCCTATAGCCTGGCTGGAGAAGATGGAATTGGCTAAAAGTAAACTTGCCACAGGTGAATTCACCCTTGCTTTTCGAGGAATGGGGAAACAGTCTGTTTCTGTCTCTCCGAATATATTTTCCCACTGGTCGCAGCGCGGTGTCTTCTCTGCAGCGGGAGCGGGTGCTGCTGCTGACGGTGACGCAGCACCTGTCTCCTGGCTCACGTCACCTTTCCGTCTGCTGTCTGTCGGATCATAACAAGTGTATGAGGAAAACAATTCAGGCACGCGGAGGGTCGGGTTCGGGCCGGGTTCGAGCAGACAATTCATGCTCGTGTGTCGGGCTGCGTCGGGTTCGGGCTTAAAACCGGCGGGCCGGGTCGGGCTGTAATTATCAGGCCCGTTGAGAACTCTAATGAAGATGCACCCTGGTAAAAAGTGACCCGCTACCATAACACTGAAAGCCCGGGGTTAACCCTGAGTTTTCCTCACTAACCACAAATCCTGCTGCATGGTACAGGCCTCTGGTGTCGTTGAGCCAGGGAAGAGGAGGGCAACTGTAAATGTTGTGTAAACCACAACCAACAAATCCTGCTCATTCTGACTTCAAATCACCAACCGGGATTCCATTTGATGATATCTCGCAAATTTAGAAACATTGTCTATAAGGAGCTCAATGGACATTAAAGCAGATCCTAGGGGCTTACATGTCGAGCTACGTACATTTTGTCTTGTAATGAGCATTTTCATGTATTGTTTATGACCAGGGGAGGCAAAGAGTGAAGAAAAGAAGGAAAGGAGAGCGAGTCCTGGGACATCAGTTTTCAACAATCTCATGTAGATTAGGCTGGCAGTGGAATATTACAGAGTGATTGTGCAGGGTTTTCTTTCACACTGTGCCCAGTATGCTGTGAGTTGTAAGCTTACCATAGTTAAACAGGGCCTGAGGAGAATATTTGTGATTGTGTAGTTGGATCCGGAGAATATGGCAGACAGAGGTCAAAAGGCATCTTGTGCTTGCAGCCACTGATGTATTAAACAAGAAAATGGAGTTTTCAAACATGGCACTCCATTTATTTCGAAGAAAAGTGCTCCCCCAGATGGAGTTTCTAACCATTCTCTACTTTATTGCACACAGATAGGAGTCTTTCTCCCACTCTGCATCAACTGTCCAAACAACAACTTATTCAGCTCACAGTGACTGTCAAAATGACATAAAGGCTCAAGTGTCATGCCCAGGAAATGTTCCTCCATAGTTTTAGTAATTTCAGTCTAGTCTTTGCAGAATGAAGCCACCGCTGTAAAATCAGTGCACAACACAGCATTGTACCTGAGGATTTGATGCCAGCCCAAGGGAGTTTGGGTAGGTGGGACGTTGCGTCTATACCACTGTCTCATTAGCTTTCCCCATTTACTGGTGGGGGACCCAAGGGTGCACAACAAGTGATAAATGTTTAATTTAGGGAAAGTACAACTAATGAGAATATAACTACAAGATAATGATGTGTAAAACAAATTGTGCGTTTTTTTATACTAAAGAAGACAAAACAGTTTGTTTGTCACAATCATATGCAGTTTGTAAAGCCCTCAAAAAAATATAGAAACACAATGTCAAATGCACTAATCAATACTTTGTAAGCTATGTTTGCATATGCAAGTATTTGCATTTTTTAAGATAGAATTAACATGAGAGGTTTGGCATATTTTCCGTCATTTTTTCTGCCTACTACAATCACTTATCTATAGTTCACACAACAATAGCCATGAGAGCCTCAGCAATGTGAAATATGCTTACAATGAGGGGGCACATGCACGGCTTACGTAGAGGGGATGTATTGACAACAACTTATTCAAATCAATAACTCTCTGTGGTTCCTAATGCCTGAGCAAGGACCTTCAGCTCAGACAAAGACACCTCAAGGTTTAAGTTTTCCAGGGCAATATTCCAGGCACACAATGTAGAGATCAGAAGGAATAGATCGATACAGATATATGGAAGGACAGGAAGATATATCTGCCTGTCTGTCTATATATCTATATCTATCATTTTTTATATATTTATAAAAAAGATATACTACTCCAGATACAGCAGCTTCTTAGGAATTATCTCCATCCATCACCGCGTATAATACACATGATGAGTAGAGAATGTACAGACAGCAAATTATTCCTGCATCATGAAAGGGCAAAAATAAATAAACTTGACACTGTGGTTTACAATGGAGGCGGTATATGGTGAGACTACCAGTGTACAAGAACACACACCCCCCCTCCCCATGTTGACACACTGTAGTTGATAACAGAGAGTAAGAAAAACTGACATCATTAAGATTCACCAGTGTGCAAGCACAGCAACACAAGCGAACCTCCTCCAAACCCCAGATGACTATCAAGCACTGTGTTTTCTAAGCATGGAGGTAATGAGACAAATACTTATTACTCAAGTAAAAATGGCATGGATATTAGCATCGCATCAGGCACTGAATTTAATGATGTTGTAAGTACAATATGTCACAGTAACTAAGAGGCAAAATAAACTTAAACATCGTACAAGGAAGATGGAGGAAATATGGAGAAAGCAGAGTCTGTGTCCCACACAGACGCATGCCTGAGCATGGATGGAGTCATGAATGAGAAAATGATACTGAATGTAACAAATCATAACCGAGCTTAACATGCCATTGCGTGGGATGCTGAAGTAAAACTGCTATACAACATAATTAGATTTTATTGAAAGTAATGACTTGTGTCAAGTGAATCTATGGTGATCATTTAGTGACAAATGGGACCATCAGTACTCACTAAAGGGGTGCAAGGGGTCCAATATTCAGGGTTCAGCTCGGCTCGGGGACGGAGGTCCAGATATTCAGGGTTCAGTTCAGTTCGGGCACGAGTTAATGTTCCCTTCATGAGAAGATTGAAAGAAAAGTCTGTTAGAATTGCTTGTTTAGCTTCGATTGCTTTGTCATTTATACATGTAGTTGCGGAAGAAGACTCAAAAGCCCTAACATATGTCACTCCAGGGAACAGAATAGGGAATACAATAACTATGTAGAATAACTTAAAAATAATAGAAGTCATCATTTTTATCACACCTATTTTACTGCCCTCAAATGAGCTTAACTCTGTACTGTCTTTGCTGAATAAAGATATACCATTAGCAAAGAAAAAACATTAACTATAATGAATATTCACAGCAGAGCAATTAAAAAATGCCAATTCAACATTCCACAATGAATTTTCAACAGGAATCCCTGTAAAATTAAGAGCAAATTATATTCCAAAATGAGGTTAACATCCAGTTTTCGATTCCTGAGGCCCTATGGCCTAAATGACAGGCCAGTGGAATAGACTGAATCTGCCGGGCCCCATGAGGTCTATGATGTATACTGTAATTATCTGCTGATTCTCAAAATGGCTGTGTGTAATGAGGCTATGCTGCATGAAGCCCCAGGCATAAATCACTGTCTTTAACTGACTTCCAGATGACCAACAACACAGAGCAGAAGCAGAGAGAAAGGAGGGACTGGGTTATCTGGGCAGCAGCACTATATAGCATCCAACTTGTGTTTCTTATCAGCACAGGCCATATTGTTCGCCAAACTTGCTTACTTAAGTTTCCTGTCTCCTAAAAATAGTCAACTCACTTGCACTTATTTTCAGTTATTTATCTTTTTACAGCTTGGCTACCAATGTATTAACTGCATGCGGCTTTATTTAGCTATGCAACACAGGTGGAGACTTTTTATTGATGCTGTGTTCGGCTTAACTATGTTGAATGGCAACGTGCCAGTCGGTCTGTCAGCCTGTCTGCTGTCACTGGCATGAAATTGTTTCCACACAAACATAAACAAATAAACAGCTACCGCACCCACCAGAGCACAAACACACATTTAGAAATATGAAGTTCATATTTTTTCTATGTGAATGCAGGCCCAGTCACAGTAACAGTTACTCACAGGAGTATAATGGACCGTGTACAGAATTGAGTCTGGAGTAACATGCTGTAAAATTCAACAACATACAACACTAAAATCTTTTCACATGTGTCCCAATAGAACATTAATAGAATAAATAATGAGGCAGAGGTTTCCGTCCTTGGCTGGAACATTGTCATCAGCCAACATCAACGAGTCTAAACGTAAAAACAGTCTTCAAATGGGCTTGAAATACAGTTTGCAGATTACTTAAATTATTTCCCAAGGTAACACGTCAAGGTTGAAACATAATACAACAAACATACATTTGAAATGTAAGTATGATTTATTAACTGTACAAATTTAATGGAAAAAAGTTGCAAAAGCTACAAAGATAGCAGAGCATTCAGTGTGCTTTTTGTGAGGTTCTTAGTCACATACAGTCAATGTATCGACAAACAATATAAAAGACAAAGTAGGGGTAAGATTAATCCAATGCATTTGTAGTACGGCATCATCATAGCCTCAAAATGTACTGGTGAGGTGAATCAGGATCCATCTCAAACAAATACACAATACTTCAAATTTCACAAACATGGAATCTACTGCAGTGACCGATTAAATTATCATATTGCATTGGACAGGTGTTTCTTTTTTTTCACATCCTTCACAGTAAAATACATGGTTCTTGTACACAAGATGCTGCCCTCCATATCAAATATTGAAAATTTATTAGCATAATCCACATACCAGACAGCAAACGACTTATTCCTGTAGCCGTTTACAGTTTAGACACAAACTGCCACTACTAAACCAAACTCAATATTAGGTTTAGCATATAGCATTCAACCACAGATGCTCCAATATGACACCCAGCCTATTATTTACAGAAATGGCCCATTCCCTTACAATTAGCATCATTACTAGGATGTATGCTACTTTCTAGTGTTGATCCTACACAAGCAGCCAGCAGATAGTGGGTAATGTGAGCTTTTATCTTAATTGAAACAAACATTTTGAGTTGGGGGCTTGTAACTTATTTTATGCTAATGTTTTTAGCTGATGCAAACAAAATATTCAGTTTTGAATCTATGACATGCTACGTTAACATTGTAAAGCAAAAATTGTATAACTAGCATGAAAAAATGGTCCAGCTTAATAGCTTAATATAAAAATGCTTACCAGATTCTCTGAGCAGAGGAGGTAAGTGAGCACTGCTAGCTCTGCCAAGAAGTAAATTATGTTTTGTGCTTCAAATAGATTGATTGAGCTAAAGGTTTGGGGAAAGACAGCTGGCCTTAGGTTCCGCTGGTTCCCACTGTAGGCTCGGTGGGATGTTACAAAGCAAGCGAGGGCACACAGAGCAACGTCAGACGTTGAAAAATGTTTTGAAACAAGGTTAGCTTAAAGCTAATTCTAAGCTAACGTTTCTGAGCTAATGCTTACTTATCTTACATTTTCACTGGCTATTTGTTTACGTTACCACATGTAGGCTTGTGATAAGGCTAACACTTATTTATGCCATTTTCTAAGTAAAAACTATAGATAGATATATAGTGAACCTGCATGGGCTAATGTTTTAAAGCAAATATATTAACAAAAACTATATGGACCATTGTGTTTAATGTTACAGTTTAACGAAGCTGAATAAGAATGTGCTTACCAAGCTCGTGTTGCATTCAGGTGCATCTCTTAAACTGAGAAAACCTAAACCTAAAACCTAAACTAAACTTAGCTAGGAAGGTTTTTGTAAACAGGAACGTTTAGATTTTTTTCTTATTTTTCTTTCTATTATATTTAGTTTTTCGCCTATCATGCCAGACCAGATCTTGAATAAACATCAGATGTGGACCTTTGAGTCATAAATTTGAGAACCCCTGATATGTTAAAATATTTCTTTGGTAAAAGTAAATGTCACCCATGCCAATAGTACTTGAATAAAAGTACATGTAAATCTGCTTAAGTATCAAAAGTGATTTTCTAGGAAAACAATCTGAAAGTAACTAGTAACTAAATGAATCAAATAAATGTAGTAAGTAAAAAGTACAGTAAAAGTACCTCAGAATTCTACTTAAGTACAGTAAATTTACTTAGTTACATCAGGCATTTGAAACTGTCGAAAGAAACATATATTTGATAATATTTTTGAATTAGTTCGGAAACCTATAATAACCATAATAAGCGCACCAAAACATCTCTAAACATCAACACGTTTGGATATTGTATTAACACCATAACAAACATTTGACAATGTGCTGAGAATGTAACCTTTAAGCATGTTCTATTTGGATATCTTACTGAGTTGGGTCAGTGTATTGCTGGTGTAAGCATCCGCTTTCTAGTCCCAGAAAGATGCTAACCATTCCAACATGAAACGTTCCAACGACACTTTCTCTCACAAATTCTTCCAATTATTGGAGAAAAATGAGACAAATAGGTAAAAGAAGAGTAGAGCAATACTCAGAACCTTATCTCATGATGCATCTTCTTAATATATTCCACTTGTCTGTCACTCTAATTAATAGCAGTCCTTCTCCATGTACCGCCCAGAATATGAGATTATTTATTAGTACCTAGCCATTCATCACTAGTGTTATAAGTGACAGAGAGAGTGGAAGTAAGAGTTGGCACCATTATAATTGATCATTTTTCACTCCGCAGTGTCACAGTGATCGTGGTAAATCCTTGGTAGCAGCGTGTGCTACTGTCAACGCTGACAACAAAAATAAGGTGCGGGAGCAGAACACGTTATTGAGATTGATTGAGCGCTGGCAGTGACGTTAGATATCGATACACTTTTCATCACCTGAAATGGCAAAAGTAGAACATTTTGAATCAAAGCGTTGAAAAAGCAAAAGATAAACAGATGATTAAAGTTATGGGAGAGCAAAGAAGTCCACCGTTCTGCTTTACTGCCTTATTAACATCACAATGTATATTTTGATTTTCTACTTGGCGCTGTCACACAATAAAATTGAAATAAAACGAGTTCAGTCCAAGAGAGGCTACATAGAGATTTTGTAATTTGACTTGGTTTTCCATATTAAATGGACCAGTGAAGAGGCTGAAGACACTGAGGGTGGCATGACTGATGGAGAATCCCACACTGAGAGTATTCCTGAAATGTACAGTTTTGTCGAGAGGACAGTTGCATTACAAATGGAACCAAAGATGAGACAGAAATTAAACCAGATGAATCATAACGCTGCCTCAACAGCCTTTGCCAACTGACTTTTGGTAATTTTGTCACCGGAGGCTTGTTGCACATCTATGCTGCAGTGGAACAGGGATTGAGCAATGCATTTTCAGTTGGTGTGGGTGGGACTGGCATCCTTCATGACCAGTTACATCATAACAGTCTGGACAAAAAAATAAATAAATAAGTAAATAAAACGCCCCTCCCAAAAAGAAACTGAGCTCCTTGTGTGGGAGATGCAGCATCATGATAAATGATTATATGGCACCCTATATTCGTGTGGGAGGATATACAGTAACACATTCGCTGTGTTTTTCATGTCTCGAAGAAAGCATTGCTGAATTCAAGAGCAGGTTAAATTATACTAGAAAAAAAGGGGCCACTCAAGACTGAAAGTGGACAGCAGGGGTAGTGTGACAACAAGAAAGTGCATCCAAGTCGCCATTTCCTGGCATCTTCAAAGGGGGCTGACACCGGCACAGTTCTCATTTCGCACATCCCGGTGTGCAATCTCTTCCAGGATGACAATCGCTCACATCACAAACACATTTATACATGCAATTCATAGAAACAAGAAAAGCCATGTTTTTAGATTCGATCTGTCCTACAGTAAGTATTGGTGTGATAGCAGCATGAGCTCAGATCCACCAGAAAACCTTCACACCTACATTTTCATACCTGCTTAACCTAGTAGGATCACTGGAGCCTATTCCAGCGTACTCTGGGCAAGAGGCGGCGTACACACTGGGAAGGTCGCCATTCTGTCACAGGGCTGGCACACATTGTGACAGACAATGTTATTCATGTCCATGGGCAATCTAGAGTTTGCAGTTTACCAAAACTGAATGTTGTTGGACATTCCTAGGTAAGTGGAGCGTATGAAGTGCGCATGGATTCACACCCAGAACCTTTTCGCTGTGAAATGACACTTCTAACTACTGAGCCACCGTCCAACGTACTGCACCTACCTGTGAAATTTAGCACAGTTGAGTTCATAGTGACTCACCAAAACACCAAATGGGCACGAGTAGGCAAACCCTCAGCAACCATGCAGCTTTGTCAGCACAAACCTCAGCCATGTGCCATCATTAAATTAGAGTGTTTCTGCCAAACAGCATCGAGTTCTGCTTTACACCGATGAGTACTTCTAAAAACTGTAAGCATTTGGAATGCAGCTCTGGACATGCTGTTGGCTGTTTGTTCATGAGGGACGCACTCACAATTTCTGATGAGATCGGGCTCCTTTATTGATGGAGGTTAAATGCACTTACTGCATCATCTGCCAAATGACAGCATGTGTAAAGACTATATATATATCTTACAATGCTACATAGTTCTACAGTTCGGAAAGGTCATCTTAATCGCAAATAATTAGTGTAACTCACTTTGGTTACCCTAATGAAAATGAACTTTTATGACCAACATGTAAAGGTAAGAGGAATAATAGCATACTGCGGGAAGTCTCTGTGGACCTGTAAAGCTACTGCGTTGAACTTGTCTGCATGCTGTGGGCTGAGAAGATGAGTTTCATTAAGGGGATGAAACACACTTTAATCAGCTTTCCCATTAGTCTGGCCCTGCCAAGCCTTCCTAGTCACAGCAGACCTTTAGTTCTGTTTAATTACCTTAGAGATACCACTGTATGCACTCTTCCTTGACATCACAAGACAACATTTCTTTCACAACAAGTGTTGTGTGTGTGCGCGCCGCTCAGAAAAGAACATGATGTTTATCTCGTGACTAGTGGTAAGACTCAAGAGGGCAAAACAATACTTTGCGTGTTATGTGGATGACTCACTCAGGCACCTCTAGGATCATTATTTATTTACTTAGCCATTCATTTATTTATTTATCAACTAATTACATCAATATATTAACACTAGCTCTTAATTGCAGAATAGATGGATGTGAGGGTGGCAGTTATAAAACTGGCAAACAGAAGGTGGAATAACTAGTCGTCTGAACAGGTGATATATGACAACGACCATATTCCACTTACTGTAGTGTTAATAGTTAACACTTAAAGTGTAGTAGAATCAATCAGAGCATCGTCTGACTTGTCTCTGGAAATTGCCCAGTATGGGTTAATATATTATGGCTATAATCGCCCTGTGCTGGCACAGCTTACCCCTTCTTAGCAGCCTGCTGACTTACAGTCGGAGCTGTGGTAATTCAAATGAGCCCATAAAGTGTTCCTGTGTGGGGAATCTCCCTCTGGACATCAGATGGAGATCAGCTGAGCAGCGATGTCTGTTCTTCCACAATCCAATCCCTATTTCCTGCCAAATTATTCAATTCTGCTGTTTTGTTTTTTAACATTTTGGCCTACTTTATTTTTCTAGACTTCATCGCCAAGTAATACATTGTTTTTAAATGAAAAGAATGCAAAACAGGGGTCAGGGTCGAGGATTGTGCCGTTTGGATCCAAGGAAAGGAAAAGTGTGCAACGTGAAGGAGAAAGGAAAGGAGGGCAGGAAAGTGGCGATGATTCGAAAACGAGAGCGAACAAGAGGATGCTACTAACTTATTTATATTAAGCTGTTGAGATGGCCGGGCGAGAAAATCTGTGATTATTATTCTTTGATTTGCAAAGCCATGCCGTGATTGGCCCTGCCTTTGGTGGCGGCATTAAACTTTATGTTTATGGGTCCCAATGTTAAGCCCATTTCCACGCTCCCCATTCCACGCGCTAAGTATTGACATTCCATTTAAGTTGCCGACAGTGAGGAGGGTATTTTATAACAGAAATGTAATGGAAATGCATGCGGCGGGCATTGCAGTAAAAACTATCACCCAATTACAAGGACATCTTCGCAAAGTTGCAGGGGTAAAGAGAATGTGCATGATGCACCTCTGCTTTGTTCAGAAAGAACAAAGGCAGAGGGAATCTTCCCAGCCCTCCGCCCCTCCACTCTCTCTCTCTGCTGAATTAAAACACATACAAAGAGAATATTCTCAAATAAAAAGCCAGTAATATAAAGATTATGTTTGATATGATAATTAATTGCACGAGTTAAAAGTGCCCCTGCTACGTACAAATTTACAGAGACACGATACCTATAGTTTGTTTGGAGAGAAGAGAAAAAAAAAAAAATGGACGTAATGCTGTGATTTGTTAACACGGTTATTCAATGAAGGTGCTTTGTGAGTGAATGGAAAACAAATTAGGTTAAAGTCTTGTGACAAGACAAGTAAAACCTTGATCAATTAAGTGGTAGAAAAAGACGGCGGCCCAGCACTCAATGGGGGCAGCCTAGCTGTTACAGTTTCATTCTTGAGCCACAGAGACGCATTGATTCTCCCTGGCACCCTGTCCTTGTCATTACAGTCGATGCCGAGGCTGGCCCAAACCATTCTCAACAACCGCTAATGGCTTCAAGGAATTCAGCTGGACTTGTGGCAGAACTGTAATAACCACACTTTCATGAATTTGGAGTGCGGCGTCGAGAGAGCAGGATGCTGCAGGTCGTCCAGAGAACACGGTGAATGCATTAACAAAACAATCCTCCACCATTACTGCACAGTTGGAATTACCATTGTTCTAAGATGCTGAAAAGAGATCGGGGTGATAGAGACGTCAGCTTTTTTCTGATGAAACAGGTTGCAATACCAAACAAACATTTCATCTTTTTCAAGAGCTTTATCCCACCTTTTAACTACCAAAACTAATATATTTTTCTTCGTACTTATTTTTTGTTTCCGCTTTGCCCTTCATCTGTTCTATAAGTGCACCTTTTATCTCTCCAGTGTAGCATACAGTTCACTGGAGGTCTCTCTGTGTTTCTGGCCTTGGAATACTGTTGCCCAGGGAGTTCTCCCAAAGGAGCAATGTACAAAAGGAGAAGAAAGTTGTTGCAGAGCAGCGGCACTTTTCCGGTGAAATCAGATGTGCCACTCTGTTGTGTACTTTTCTGACCTCCATTTTCATGGCAGACAGTAGTTATTGCTCATTCCTCTTGAACAGTATCATTTTGTATAGATGAACTCTGTATCGTCTACACGGGCCTTCTTAAAGACAAACCTGTTTTCTGCCATTATCCCTCTTTACTCCTCTTGCTTGGTATTTTTGCAGCGCATGCTGAGACAAGTTTTCATTGCCAAAAATTAAGCATCCACTCTACCATTTCCTTGACATTATTTATTCAATTCAATTCCTCAACATTTTGAATCATCTTCACTTTGAGGTCTGTGGCAGTCATTGTTAGTGTTGAAAGACAGCTCGGATTGTTTTAAAATCACAAAACAAGAACGCTTCTTTAAGATCAAACCATATGCACTCTTCAAAATTAAAATTCCGTTGCACATACACGAGAAAGAAGAGACAGGTGATCTTATGGAATCCACTGAGAGAAGGGGTGACGCATAACCCTCTGTTTCATTGTCAGAAGAGCGACAGCTCTTTTTTATACAGCTCCACCACCATCCTTACACAACGCAGACATTTCTGTCTCCCTGTATGTCTCTATCTATCTGCTTCTGTCTTTGTTTCTCCATCGCGTCAAAAGTTCTTTGTTTGTTGTGGAACTGCTGCTCTGCTTCAAAAGAGCTCAGTGAATCGGTGAGACCGTTGCAGTAAAAGGGCTGCGTTTAAGTCAACTGAGCATTCCCCCTTGCGGCCAAGGAATGCTTTCCCCTGAATAAGTCCAATTCACAAGGCATATGCCAACCTCCAGACACATTCTACCCCACGCTATTAAATCTAACACCGGACAATAAAGGGTAGAATAGTTCTAAGAATCTAAAGTAGCCTAAATCCATGGTTTCCAATTTGTGAATATGGGTTGCAAAGAAAAAAGGAAGTTTCCTGCAGTTTTGTCTCTACTATAAAGAGTGAGAGACATTACTCTCTAACGTCCCGTGCTGAGTGCATTACATTACTTCCTTCCTGATGGGGATTCTTATGTTCTTGAAAAATACTGACTCCCAAGATTGAATCCTGTACAGCCTTCAGGTAGGACAAAGTGTACATGTAAACTGAATGGCAACTTCTCTTTTTCTGTGCCAACTTTTGGACATTTTTAGCAACAGGAGCACAGATACAGGGCTCCAAGGATGGCTTTGTCAGTTCAAACCACTTTAATCCGGTTTGGAAGTACAGTGCAGCACAGCCTTTATGTGCAGGGATATTAAACTCTTAAAGGTCCAGTATGTGGAATTTATTGACTGTAATGGAATATAATATTCACAACTATGTTGTCATTTGAGTATAATGACATGTTGTCATTTGAGTATAATGATCTGAAAATGAGAATTGCTGTGTTTTTGATATATTAGAATGAGCATTTTCTCCACCATGTTGCACCGCTATGTTTCCACAAGCCCGTTCTCACTCCCGCCATGTCAAATACAGCGGCCTGGTCAGTGGCTTTAAGCTCCTAAGTTTGACGATGTAGTCAACCCCGTAAACCTAACCCAGAGGTTTTGGTGCATATACCTAATCAACTAGTTTTGGAGCTTTAACCTAACAAAGTATGAAGAACTGCTTGATTGACGCTCTGGCTGGGCTCCACTGCTGCCTTCATAAATATAAACTCACTGTGTTTCTTCAACAGTACTTGCCTTATTTTGTTACTGTGCAGGTAGTTGTATGCTTCAGTGCTTTTGTAATTGCATAATTCTTTGCTGTAAACACCTTCAGAAAATACAAGGTAATTTAACTATGTCGATGTAGCTAACGTCGGGCCATTGCTTCATGTCATCTGCCCACTCCGTGAGAACTGACGTGTGAGACACTGTTACAGAACTGTCCTCACAACTTTTTAAAACATCCGTACTGTGTATCCACCTCCGATTTTTGTCCATTTTGTCGCTTTCTTCGTGTTAAAAGCCGTTTTTTAGAGCTAGCATGACAGCTACGCTAGCGTAAAGACAGAGTTCAACCAGTTCAAACGGAAGAGCATAACCAGCTACCGCTATAAACCATGGGTAAACTGGCAAAGTCAAGAATAAGGTGGATGGACAGCGGGTTTTCATGTGTTCTTTCTGCAACCATAGTAGAGGATAATGTGAGGGGTGGTCAGTTGGTTACTCTGTGTAACCTCTGTTTGGCAGTGAAGTCACTGCTATGTCAATAAATCCTACACGCTGGACCTAGTGCTTAACATATCAGCCGACTAAACTGATGAAATATTAAACGAGTCCATTGTTGACTGCATGCCATGTCTTGAAAATATCTACACGACATTGCCTGTGCTACTTTTCCCCTCACCCTTTTAATAATGACCAGCTTAAGAGATCATTGTTAAGTACAAACATAGAACAAATCAACATACTGCAATGTGCAAAGGAGCCAGAATGTCCAACAATGTCCTGCAGGATGTGCTGTCAAGTTAACAGCTGAAACCTGAAAAAAAGCAGCAGAAATCTGTGTACTTATCAGTGGCCAGCTGTGCCTGTGATTGTACCTGTGAGAGAATGTAATGTGTCTTTCACTAGATGTTAAAATGTTCCTTACGCGTCCTCTACACTCCTCTAGCCTCATTAGAAACAAGACGTGGCCATTAGCGCAGTCCCTGAACTCTAGTGAATGTCCACGTATACTGTCATATTGTATTTCTCGCATTTATTTATCATTTCGGAAAAGATGAGTCCTCTGAGCCCTGTGTATGCTCCCACCTTGTCACTCCTGTTAGCGTTCCTCTCTGTCTCCCTCTTAAAAAAACTGCGTAAAATCATAAAATGGTAATAATATCACTATGAAATTGCTACTGAAAGCAGTTGTTTTGTTCTGCGGTTTTTCTTATCAGACACTAGTAGTCACAGCTGGGTGCCAAATGTAAGGCGGGTTCCCAACAGTGCTCAGACAAAAGCCTTACCATGAGACACTGATAGTCAATTAAAATTTCATCAATTGGGTGAAAAGATTCATAGATGTGTGTCTGTCAGCGTGTCGCATGCTGTTTGAGAATGTTTATGTTCGGAGTGGCACCGCTGACAGAGTGAGAAAATGCCCATATCTGTCAGCACTTTTTAAGAATTGTGAAACTTGTATGATGGGCGTAGCATATGTTTTGTATTCGCGCAGACAGTTTTTTTAGTGGATTTAACTACCTACAAGTCATGATGGTCAGGCATAGAGATAGTTTTAGCTTTAAAAAATGACATCCTGACCCGTCTCCATAGGGGTAATATAAACACTGAACATTTCAGTGTTGGTAATAGTTGCAAATGGCCACGGTATGCCAACAGTTGCGATGGAGGTCGAGAGGTATTTTTTCTGAATTATCTGGCACATTTTTATGCCAGAGAGCTGTCAAAACCCTTTTCAATCAGTGTGACAAGTATAAGGAAAATCCCAATCCATGCATTTCTTTTCTTGCCTAGAGTCAAGTAAAATGATATTCATCAGTGGGGAGAATTATATTTATTCTTTCATAACATCTTGAGACAAAGCAGAGCCCCAACTCAATAAGAAACGATCAGTCCCTAAGTTTTCTTCATCCGGCTCCCCATTCCAAAGGGAACTTACTCTGCATTCAGGTACATTTCCCACTCTGCTCCGCATCACTTTGGTACAAAAAGGTAGTTTTAGCTTGATCTGTTTGCTTGTTGGTCACCATAAAATATGTTGTCTGTGTTTTTCTGATTAATCTACCAGTGAGCTGTCTTATTACTTTCCATGTTTACCCTCTGAGAAGCAAAATTGAGAATGTCAGGCAAAAGTAAAGTAACATAGATTGGAACAGTGCTGTCATTTTGGGTTTGTATACGAGCTATTTTTTCTTTGCTGACATGAAGGTAA
Organism: Diplodus puntazzo; assembly: GCA_963678695.2. NCBI lineage: Eukaryota > Metazoa > Chordata > Actinopteri > Spariformes > Sparidae > Diplodus > Diplodus puntazzo. The sequence continues at coordinate 21,465,627 of OZ023155.1, forward strand.
ATTCGTGAGAAACTGCAAATTAAGATTGAACTGATTTACATTGCTTCAAACGGTCTACACAGACTATTTCTAAACAAAACCAACACTTAGAAAAACCATCCTACAGCTTGAAATGCACCGTGTGCTTGCCGTGCATTAAAATGAGACACTCAGGGGTTCATCATCCATGCTGATGTAACTGTCTCTCTGAGGACTGCACCTGTATCTGAACATAAGGTATTGTGCTTACAGTAAATCATTTGAGAAGAAAAACCCTCCCTTTTGTTTTCTTTTGCTTTGTCAACACTGAATCTCGTTGGTGGGTGAACATCTGTGAACTTTTTGGTGCATATTTTAATTTCGAATGCAATTTGTCAATCAACCTTGAAATCAGTTTTAAAGATGTTGTTGTGCAGAGTACACAGTGTGTGACCAGAAGATGAAGTCTCTGAATGCAAGCTGAAGCAGGTTATTCTTTGCCAATCAATATTGTACCTCTGTGACTGTATTAGACCTCAGACTTCAGATGTGTTGTGTTCAGAAAACATTCTTTCATTTAACATTTTGAATTTTGAATTTTTGAAAGTCTATATTTTTTTATAATACATCTGCCCTTCCACCTATTTTGCTTAATATAATGCAATTAAGATATAGTGCATTGAGTAAATGAGACAACACTTGCACAAGAAACAGGTAACAGCTAGCGAGAGAATGGACACATTTGCAAACAATGCTTATTAGTCACACTGAAGTGACGTTATTTCACAAAGTAACCTGTTCTGCATGCATTATTTGCAAGCCATGCTCTTTTATTGAGTGGGTTGAGATTCAATTAGATCCAACCTGCATCATCTATCAGTTGAAAAATGTTGGGAACATTCTGAGATGTTCTGTGATAAGAAATGGTGGGTTTAGTGATTGCATTGTACCATTAATCACATTTTAAAAAAAACTAATTAAGAATATCAGGGCAAAATGATACATAACAATTACTGTCACTGCACATCGTGTGATACGGTTTGAGTCAGATTATTTTGTGCACGTAAATGTACTAAACGCTGGAGATGCAGGTCTATTATAGCAGGTTTAACAAAACTAGGGCTGGGTATCAAAATGTAATACTTTTATGGCACAGGCCGAAGTATTGGAAAAAATGACTTGTCATTTGAAACCAAATTTCATTACCTAAGGAATTAATCTCATCAGTGCCAGTGAGCCAATAAGCATACAACATGCTTGTTGTGCCAAGATGTAGTGCTGATGATTAGCTGCAGTGTCATGCGGCAAAAACACAAGGTTAGGCTTGAGTACAGAGAGTCACCTCATCTTTACTCCAATGGACCATTTTTTTAAAGCAATGGCAGATCACCTCTTAATGGTTACCAGAAGAAAGCTTACTAGTACTAGTAGCCCAATACTGTTAATCCATTCATCAATCAATCAATTAATCTTGTATCAACTGCGTAACAGCAAGCATCATACTTTCATCTTGTAAAGTGCCCGCTGAACTTTCTGGAACTATCTGAAGTCTTTGCAAATCATGCAATCGTTTCTTAAAATGAATTTTATAAAATTTGTATTTTAAAAGTTTTGTTTAGGAACCACTATCGAAATGAAGGTATGGGTATCAGTATTGGTACAATACATAGCCCTAAACAAAACATTATTCTTCTAGGTGTTGCATTGTAAACATAGTATATGTTGATATAAACTTAAAATGAAGGGTTATATGTTAGCTATTTCAATTTTATCATTGCAGGTGCATAGAAACACTGTCTTAAAAGCCCAAATATGTATGTATTTACTTACACAATGACTAAGCAGAAGATGTTATACAGTGGCACCAAACATTTTCTGACCTTTGAAGCTTGCTTAAGCCATCGAAGGTGAAAATGAAAAGCTTGTTATTTTTTATATATCACAGTTAAGTATCTTGTTAACCAGCCTCCATACCTAATTTACCGTAATTAAAACACTTTCTTGTATCAAAGGAGCATCTGTCAGCTTCATCTGTGGGTTGCAGTGAACCTTCTCCTCATGAATATGTAAATTATCAGTGAACCTGGAAGATTCAACCTAGGGCCAACACCAGCCAGATATAAATCTCAAAGCGAAAAGGAATAATATTTTATTGGATTCAAATGAGTCAACAGTAGTTTCATAAAAGGTAATCCACAATTAATAACACAAAGGCATCAGATGTGATCTGCTCCGGTCAATCTGTAATGTCAGGGAATTACGTGAAGTTAAGTGTGACAGCAGAGCTAACGGTGCAGATACCTAGATAATCTCAAGGCAGAAGTAGCTCACAGACGAGCTAAAGTCAGTTAACTCAATGGTTCCTGTCACTGTCACAAGGCAGGTTTATAGCTAATGTAAACCTGTGGGATTTTAAGGATCAAGGGTTATACAGGTTGACGGAAAAAAGATGAGAGAAAAGATTTAGTACGTGAGCTGTGCTGTAGATGAGTGCGTTGAGTATGCTGAGGCTTATTTCTCACTGTTAAAAGGTTCAATTCACAGTGTAAAGAAAGATGCAAATATCTTTGCAAGAGCTTTTTGATATTTCTGGAGTAAGTTTTTTGAACACCAGGACTTCAGGAATGTACTTTGTGTGTTATGACTCTATCTATATAGAAATAAATAATTTTGGTTCAGATTTAAATGGTGTCAACAACATTTTCAAAGGCTTGATCCCTTCCAGCTCGACACAGTGAACACTCAGAATTGCTGGTCAGAGAAAATACAGTTTGATGTTTAACAGAGGTTCACTTGATATTGCAGTATTGATTCTGCTTCACACTTTAGACAAATTTCTTATGCCCTCAAGGTAACAAGAGAAAATAAAAGTGAAAGAAATCACAGACCTAAGTTTCTGAGGCCTTTGGGAAGAAATTAAGTTCAGTTGGACTTTAAAGGGGCTGTTAGAGGGAATGTTGGATGTGATTTTGCCATCAACCTTTCACTTGTTCCACCATCTGCTATTACAATAAATTTTAAAAGCTGCAGGTCTTTGGCTCTCCTTCTGTTATGTGCCATAAAGCAGTTTTCGTAGTGCGATCCGGCAGATTATCCATGAAATTCAAGCCTGGAGCGCAGGGATGTGAAACACAGCTTAGAAAGCTGCAAAGGCTGCCAATCTTTTGATTGTTCTATTATCTCATAATTTTCTTGTAACAAGTATGTAATGTGGAACATGTAGCACCTTTACACAATCAAATGTGATTTGGCTGTTTTTAAATCTTTTAAATAATAATGCAGAGGAAAAGAACAGAAGACGTAAGACTCATGAGGTCTTATAAAATGCGTCCAGCCTAAACATGACTTTCCTTATACAAACATGATATATACCTCACCCAAAAAACTCTCAACATGAAAGGACCCAAGCCTGAACGAAATCGAAAAGAAAATGGTAGTTGCACTCACTGCCTTTGATTTGCTTTAATTCTGCTGAGAGCACCTGTATCTGTTTCCTTAACAACTCTGAATCAGTTGGGAAGTTAGGAGAATGCGATTTACCTTACCAGAAATTAAGTCAGAGTAAAGTCTCATGTAACAGTTGTCCATCGCAGCAGTTTACACAAAATGAGAACAGAGATTCCTAAAAGAGGCTCGAGTGGAAAGAAATGTCTGCCTGATGGCCGCAATACAACAATAAAGGATTCTCTAAAATGTTGAAGCCACACTCCAATCGAAGGATTGGGTAATGCACTTTTAAAAAGGTTCCCCTTCAAGTTTCAGACCTCTCCTCATGCTATGGAGCTGTTTTTCAATGATGATCCACATTCTGGCTCAACATAGTCCTACCAGACAGTGTATTTACATCTGTTATCACTGGCTAGGCAGTACGCCTCATGATCAGTAAACCGATGTGTCTCCTGTGTTATCAAACTGTCCTCCTTAAGGCCAGAAACGCTAAACAACAATTTCAGTTGGACCCAACCTGTAACTCCGACCGAGATCAAGTCCTGATTGTTATTGCTCCTCGCCTTCTCCAGAGTGTTGCATCTGCCCACAGGCCTCTAATTTAGTCCTTTGCCTGTCTTATCATATTGAAGAATCAAACACAGCAAATAGAAACCATGTTCCGTGGGGATATTACTTTAGCAGCAATAAACCACTTGCAGCCTCAGACTACATTTTAAATTTTAAGATAACTTGTCAGGTGTGATTACTGTTCGTAACACAACTCTATCCCTCAGAGTTACCACTTAAAAAACATCTCCACTTAACTTTCTGTGAACTTTGTGTTCACATGTGCTCACACAGGGAGCTTACCACATAAGCGGTTAAGAATTTGATTTGTTATTAATATTGTGGTTGTTTATTTTACAGCTAGTTCTCCGGAAGCCCAGTTAACGGGAAAAATAAATGACGGCAGTTAACATTACGTCCATAAACGTATCATAGAATACCAATTGACATTTCTACAAAAGCTGTCATATCACATTAATACTACATGTTTATTACCTGACTTTCATGTCAGGAGGTAGAGTGGACGGTGGTTGAGCGACAGGCGAGAAGGTTGTCAAGCCAGTGACCAAAGTTCAAAACTGTGTTTTAACATTTGCCTGCCACCACTCATCATTGTATGGGAAGTCGGGAGATCACAAATCCAAAACATGTTTTCCTAATCCTAACCAAGTAGTTTTTGTGCCTAAACCTAACTAGAGCATCAGCACAACGTCGTCACAAGATACAATTAAAAACTGAACATAAATAGAAGGTAAAGTGGCACATAAAGTTATGTTGTTTCAGCTAGTCCTTGGTTTGCAGAAACAAACATTGCTCGCAAGTGTGTCACAATTTCATACATCGAAATGAGGGTTCAATGTTTCAGTAATCTAAACAGTTACCAGCAAATGGCACCACAAGAAAACCAAGCTGTTGTTGTTGTAAAATACCTCGAACTTTTCTAAAGACAAATTTGAAAATGTAAATGACCGTTGTCAGGGCATTAAAGTCTGTGTCTAACAATAGCATTGGCGTCAGTGCTGGAATTTTTTAAAACTGAAAACTGAATCATGCCCATCGGGCCACCCCTAATTCCTAAAATGTGCTGATTGGTTTGGTTCTAATCACTTCGCCTGGCTGTGTGGAAAACATGGAGAGTCGACCTTCGTAATACTCTACATATTGCAGGACTTACACACGGACGACACACACACACGCACTCATATTTCCAAACCCTTTAATAATGTGCAGATCTGCTGTAGTGATCACTGTCTCCCTCCTCAGAGATACTTAATGCCTAAATCTCTTTCTAACTGGCAGGGAATCACATAATTGGCTGTGGTCCATTTGCTCACCCGCGTGTGTGTCCTCTCACTAACAGCAGATTTTAATGAATCGGTTTTACAGTGATTAGAGCTCCTGGCTATAGGGAGGTCAGAGAGGGAGTGAGCGACTCTGACCACCGAGAGAGAGGATGGATGTCTGCATTCTACGTGGTGAGAGTGCAGTGTGATGGGTTTAATCAAAATGCTGCAGTTTTCTCTCTCCCTTGATAACTCTTTGTCTGCTGTGTCACTGCACCTTGCTATCTCTTTCTGAGATTGCGCGCTACTATCTTTCTCCCGGTCTGCACACACACACACACACACACACACACACACACACACACACACACACACACACACACACAAACGCACACACCTACCCGACAGTATATCTCTATTTCCCTCCTTCCCATAACGCTATTAGTCTCCACACACTGTATCCATGGTACCCAAAACGTATCTCGAGGGGACTGAACTACAGGTGACTGAAGCAATTTAAAATTACTCATGTCTGCCTTCTTTCACAGCTTATCTTGTGCAACAGTTGATGGGAATGTCCAAAGTGGACCCAAATATCCCTCTAATTCGTGCATGCACATGTTGGTGCAACCACATTTCAAATGTTGCGGTAACAACTGATTTTGCAAATTCAATACCTCAAGCAAATTTTAATGGGGTGCAATTTTGACCAATTTCCTTTTGTCTTTTTCATGATGTACATATAATGTGGTCTGTGTCAGTCGTTCCCTCGGGGAAACAGATCTACAACAGCTAATGGGACCTCAATTTTCATGGTAATTGTAGTTAGAAAAATGTCTAAACATCCCTTCACGTTCAGAGGCGGAATGTAACTAAGTGTAATTACTTCAATTAGCACAACGTGAGGTACTTGTACTTTGCGTGACTATTTTCATTTTATGCTACCGTAGACTCCGACTCCGACACATTTCAGATGGAAATATTGTGTTTTAACACCCCATACTGACTTTACAGCTGTAGTGACTTGTTCCTTTGTATAGCAAGGTTTTACATTCAAAGTATGTGATCAATATGACCAAATATGATTAATTATTGTAGATTAAAATACCAAAAGGTACATCAGAGGGTCATTCCACCGATTCTACACATTAAAATGTGTTTACAGGTCTTGGGGAGCATTACTGCATATGTGAAAAAAGTAGTATAAAGCCTTTAGCATGTTAATTGCCTCAAGTGATGTCACTCACTGGCTAAGTTGCATTGTGGGTAATGTGCCATAAAGAGTCCAGCAGTGTTATGGGTGTATGTTGTTAGACTAGTGGAGCTGCAAAAAGGCTTTACACTACACAATAGTTTCTTATGTACATATTTAGTCGTACCCCTAAGACCTACACTCACACAAAATCGGTGAAGTTGCCCTTTAAGTATGTAAAATGAGTGTTACTTCTATCTGCTACAACAAAAAATGCTTCATACACAGTACTGTAGTGCATCACAGCGAGTACTGTTCCTGTTGATAGTTGAATCACATTTTTCTGCCAATATTCCTGCACTTCTATTTTAGTTCTTTTCTTGTAGTGAAGTAATTTCACTTGAAAATGAGTTTTTGCACGTTTTATAGTAAGTACAAAACAACTGCACAAAATGACAAAAAGGAAGCAAAAATGAATGAATTAAAAGTCAGCGAGCAATGAAACAAACTTCCTGTAACTCTTCGTGTTTTGTCATGCATTATCTCCGGTATAAAATATCTTCATTTACAATATAAATGTTGAATGATGGCTATTGGACCTTGCTTTGTTTTGGCTCTTGAATCAAAGTCTTTTGCCCCAAATTTGCCTTTGATCTGTAAGAACCTTAAAACAGGAGACACTTAAAAGGCTGTGTTAAAAACACAAACATGACACATACAAATACCTTCACTGGCATCTGCTGGTGGATAAGCATGACTCATAGCCTGAAACCCTGCCTCTGTGGTAATACAAAGCATGGCTTACAGCAGTGCACTGCGCAGCCAACTCCACTGATTTACCATGTCAACTTCTCTAATTCACCATGTTCTCCATGTTGGCCAGACAATCCATGTAGACAGCTTCAAACCAACCACACTGACAGGAAAGGCAACGGCAGTTGGGGGTCTGCCCAGTGCGTCTCTGGCTATGACACACCTGTCAATCAAATGGAAATATCACAATATGCAAGCCAGAGAGCGCTTGTGCTGGCGCTCCTGCCAAAAGGAACCACGGATGTAATTTCTTTCTCAGCATTGCAACCTATATCCCAAATGACAGGTCCTACGAGTTTTTGCTTTCTACTATGGTGGAGTGTTTCATTATTATTCACTGGAATTAATGTTTTTCAAACAGGTCAACCATTACATTTCTCTGGGTTATGATATTTGCCATGCACTAAAGACAGGCAGGAATCATTGTTACACATGAAAAATGGATTCAAGTTGCAATTATTTAAATTTTTAACTCTAGTCTTGGTTGGTCATGCATTACACATTAAATTAATTCTTAAATTTTTTTTTTTGTCAAATCCTTCTCATTTGCATGGGGAAAAGGGAGGTGAGGTACGGTGAACATCAAAGATTATTCATCAATTAATCATTTTTTGAACAAAATATGACTAGGTCAAGAATCATTTTGTGTCAAATTCAGTATCAGCGGTTGTTTCGTGTTTCATTTTGCTGCGCCTGGGAAAATTATGCTTCCATACACACCCACTCATGCACAACATTGTTTCTGCTTGTTTAATCTCATTTTTTCTCTATTTGTTTTGGGCAGTACTAGAGAACCTTTATGCTTGGCCCTTAAGAAATTGGTTCAGTGGAGCTTCACCTCTTCCTCACGAATGTAGTATGTTATGCTTTGCCAACTTATTGCTGCTCTGAATGTTTTGGTCCGATCGCTGATCATTCCATCTAAGTTTTATCTGCAAGCATGAAGGTGAAATATGTAAATAAGAAATGGACTGGAAATCCGAAAATGTGGGGGAAAAACTGAAGCAGAAAAGGATTCTCACCCTCTCAGACATGAATGATAAAGGACTAAAGCCCCAGGAAGATTCAAAAGTTGTTTTTCATATACCAGGATCATCCTTGGATCATATGCTGCTCCGTTCAGGAAAAAAGTGCTATGAAATCAACCTCTTCAAAGGCAGTCGATGGCAAAAAGTAATGCCAAATAGTCATCCGGATGTGGCTTTTGAGTCATTTATGTACAAAAATATATCATCATATGTTTCATATCATGTTTTGGCAGAAGTACAGTAGTATGATTTCTGGGTACAGACAATGTCGGCCCTGTCAGTTATGATCAGCGCCACATATTATGTTATACTGTTGAATGATTCCCTTTATTTAAAACTGTCAAGCTATCAAAGGCTTTTTTTTTTCCTGGTCTCACAGCTGCAATAAAAGATGCGATAACGAGACGGAAACCACCTCTTCTCCTCAAATTAGATCAGTGGTTGTCTTCGGTCTATAGTCACCTTTTTTTTCAGAACTGTCAATAACACATGCAAATACGGCAGGGAGACAAAAATGACAAATGCGAGTAGTTAAAGTCAAACAAGACTGTTACGCTGCATTACATTGAGGCCGTCCATGAATATGAAATCCCCCTCAATTCAATATTTGTTGAACATCTGTTTGTTCGGTATTTACCATATTAGTTGCGTACTTTATGTTGTACATGCATCCCAGCTGGAGAGATAAAAGATGACAGGCTTATGTAAATATGGTAAGGGGGATTAAAGCAATTACAGTGATTATTACTATTACTATTACTATTACTATTACATACTCCACTGTGTTATTTCTGCCTCTTTTCCCATCATTATATACATGTACACATGCGTCAAAGGAAACCAGTGATACAAAAATGAACCGGTCACTGTGTGCGTGTGTGTGTTTGTGTGCTTGTTTGTATTTTTTTTATTTGTTGAGCCTTGCCAGTCATGGATAAAAGGCTTTGCTTAATGGACTACACTGAGTTTTTGGGAGATTAGCTTGTTGGTCAACCTACCGTTACATGATGACAAAACAGAATTTATCCATGTGTCCCTGGCGTTGTTTGCTCCAGTGCTCACAGTGAGCAGGCACTAGCGTTGACTCGCTGTAAAGCTGACTGAGAGGCTGAAAGGGACTATGACTTTATTTACACCTACCATAAAAGTGTAATGTGCATCTGGATATGCTATACGGACAATGAACAATCTGATCATGCCCTTGCATTTACACATAGTACTTGATGTCTGCATCTGTCGGCTTAGTAATTGGATCTTGTTTTTTATGAGCGCTTTGCAAAATAAGGACAGTGCGGGAGAGGTGAAGAGGTGCCAAGTCTGTGTATTGGCGCATACATGAGCAGGTGTCGATGTGTTGCTGCGGAGCCAAGACTTATTGCAGCGGGCGTCGTCCTCTGATAATGTGAGCCAACCCAGGGTCATTCCGTCTTTTCAAGTGGAGACGGCACTACGTCATACTGTCATATGGGAGTTTGCTTATAAATGTGTGTACTTTGATTACTTTATTGCTGATGTTATGCATACTTAAAGAACACGCGACCTAAATACCGACGCCAGAAAAAATAACGAGCAGTCTTTCGTTGAAGTGACCATTTGTAAACGCTCATGGACAGATGGGCATCGTCCATTATCTGTAAAGAAGCTCTCACTTCAAGAGGATTTCAACTTTAAGGACAGCTGTGCTTCCTTCTCTTTCATCCTTAAGTGGAGATAGTGAGTGGTTCTCATCGATCTCAAAGGTTGACAGTTTACCAAAATAAAAGCCGCTTCTTAGGCCAGAGGGATGGCCAGTTTCAGCCAAGTTTATACGATTCTCACAATACGGTGACATTAAGTGATAAACATATATTAGGTCTCAGCGAAGCCATGTTTGTTCAGAAATGTTGTAAAAATAAAAAAAAAACACAGAAATTCTAGTTCCTGCTTAAGATTCATTACAAAATGATTTAAAGAGGAAGTTGTCCATTACTGACGGTCTGCTGTCATAAATCGCGCCTTTGGCACGTTCCACAACGCTCTATCATAATGAGGGTTTGACATTAAAAACCAATGACATTAAAGATAATGCAAGAGCGTTACTCTGGCGCTGGCCACGAAAATAACCACGATGACACTACGGCATAAAAAGGTCAGAAAGAAAATGGCTCATTATGGAGCTCCGCGGGCAACTTTTTACTGTCGCTTGTTATTAAGTGTCAAAGTAGTTACTGCCAATGGCTGTTACTTCTTCCTGGGAGTATTCTTCATTCAACTGCTTTGATCCAAAGTGGGAAATTAATTAAAGTTACTGTAATTAAGTACCTTTTTATGTCCTCACTGGTGTTTCAGAAGACGGAATCAATTTTCACTCGCGTGTGTGTTGTTTTGATAAATGTTCACCATCTTAATGATATGAATGACTCTTCACCTTAAGGACTTCAGGGGGAGGTGGCTCTCTGGTGACCTTCCACAGACAAAAGTGTGGATGCCATCTAAGTGTAACGTGGCAGGGGTAAGGATGGAGGCCCTTCCTAGATGGGATTGGTCCGTTTGTTGCTCGACAAAGGTGACTGTTCCCCTAACAACTATACTGACAGCTTGCCACAAGGACTTTTTAAGGGCCTGTGTCAATGTTTGCTGTGAATCTACACTTTGATTGGAATCAACCCACATTGTTCTTTGATATGTTGCCAAGCACATCCAGCTGCCGCACAGTCGCCAGGGGAAAATGTTGGCAAACGACTAATTTGGTCACATTATCGTTTCAACATTTGTAAGCACGAGGCCACTGGATATTTTTTAGGAGACCTGGGAACAATTTCAAACTAGTATTTTAGGTCGGAACGTGATGTTTCTCTAACCCCTTCCCAAATGCTTCTTTGTGCCTGCACCTAACCAGAACATCAGCACAGCGCTGTCACAACTCAAAATCAATAACCGAACCTGCAGAAAAGCTGCACTATGAAGAAATCTGAGGTTTCAGCATATACATTGTACATTGCCAACACTTATTCTGGCATTCCGGTTGCTGACAGACTAAATAAATATCCCATGTACATTGCAGCTGTATATCTGGCACAGATAATGTTTCACAATTAGATAGAATGTTCCACACATTAGATATATTATAGGTAAAGACAAAATGTGTCTCCTGGCAAAGAAAACTACCGACACAGCTTATTGATTTTGATTTTTGACTTACAGGAGGTATTGTGTGATATTGTGTGAAGGTCTTTTCTCTTTTCTTCTTGGCTCTGTTGGAAGAAAATCCTTGTGCTTGTGTTTTCACGTGAATTATTTCATTTAAAGGTGCTTTTTGCATGCAGAGGATCAATTTTTTCTCTGTATCAGCGCATCAATTTCCTTATCAGCATCAAACCGGCAGCTTAAGTCCATTTTGAAAACGCATTACATGCTTTAGGGATTGCATGTCTGCACTGAAGAGATCATCATTTCTCCGCTATCCTGTACAATTGCTCCTTCATTCTGACTCTTAACCGAGGGCCTGGGGTAAAGTTATGTCATGAGAAACATGTTGCTGTTTAAAGTTTGGAAAGTACCTAATTATGATAAACAAAATCATCATTCATTCTTCAACAGTTAGTCAAACCAAGACACTGACAGCTTTGTGCGCATGGATTATCTGGGTCATGAAACACCAAACAAGAGCTTACTGTTGGTGCAGCAGGAAACGCACGCGCTGAGTGTTTCCGGTTATTCGTCTCACATTCATGGAGACTAATTGGTTTAATCATGATGAACAGTCAGATTCTCGGCAAACACGACCAGAACTTATTCATATAAAGCATTCCTGGAGTAAAGGGGTGAGCCAAAAATATCAGGAGCCACAGCTGATGCCTGTGACCTGGTGCAGATTTATGCATAGAGAAGTCCCTGCACGTGCGTGGGGCACCAGTTTGCCAAGATTTTTCCAAAAGGATATTCAAATTTGGCGAATGGATTTTGTGCAAATTGATGCAAAGTAAATGGCCCCAGTCAGTAACGTAATGCAAATCCATTTTAAATTTAATTTATCCCCCCCAAAAAAAATTGCAGCCAAGAAATAATGTGTCCGCTTCATGACACATCTTTTCCATGCAGCAACAGCAGCGCTCGCAGGGAACACACCGGACTGTGACTGTTTAAGAAATTAACCTTTAGCGCGGTTATCATTCACTACTGTGCGATCACATGAAACCATTCCACCTATTCTTACGCACAATGGAATTGAGCAGTGATGAAGATAGAATAGAGGATTTCAAAATAAGGAAAATGTTCAAAAAGTGATTTCTGTGACATGTCTATCTGCCCTCCAGGCCTCTTGCCGTCAACATTACTATTACACATTAACATGACTGTGCCCTGTTTACTTTTCACCAACACTGACTCCAACACGTCTCATTATGCAGTTCACGTCTTGTGTAATTGATGTTCCGATATCTGATCTCATAGAGGCAAAAATCTCATGTAAATTATATCTATCTATATTATTTTGAATCCAGAGTGAGGGCGACAAAACTTCCTGTGTCTGTTTCTCTCATTCAGCTTCAGCGCGGGTACACGGTATAACAGCGCACTCCTTGGCACTGCCATCTGGAGGAAATGTCTTCAACACGCCTGGCCACATGACTAGGCATCACGTTATGACTTTAATTAACAGTCGGACGTCTGATCTCAGACCTACCAGGCCACAGAATCACGTGATCTAATTCATATTTATTTTTAGGTTTATTTGTCGTCATGGGTGGAAATATCACGGAAGCCCCTTCAGTGGCCACAGAGCTGGAGCCCGTCCAAGGATTGCCAACTGTAAAACTGTTTCTTCATCTTTATCAGAGGGAGGCTGTATTTCCAATTCTTTGTTGTGTTTGCCATGCAGATCTTGATCAATGGGCCTGTCCAGTAATATTACACATACTGTCATGGTTTGGCTTTTTTGGGTTTGTTGATTTCCTGTTTTAAACTGCAGTTACTTCCTTCTCGCCCATGTTCCCGGTGTTATATTTCCTCCTGTGTTCCTGTGCTCCTCCCCAGTGTGACATTCACCCAACACCTGTCTCACATTAGCCTCGTTAGCACTGCGCCCAGTGTCTCTTCACCTGAACCTCTTCGCCTCGTTGGTTTAGTTTGTATTTAAGCCCTGCATTGTTCCCTCACTCTTTGTTGGCTCGTCTGTCGTCAGTTGTTGCTTTCCACGCATCTTCTGTGCTCTCGAGCCTGTTCCCCGTCCCCATGTGTTCACTCTGTTCCTGGTTTGTCCCTCATGGTTTTCCGCTTTGACCTTAGTTTTTTGTACTTTCCTTTGCCGGCCTTTTGTTGACAGCTTTTGGCGCCTGCCTTTTGTTCACACCTTTGGATTTTGGACAATAAGCTCATTAAAGCTCACTTTTTTTGTTATACTACCTGCCTGCCTGTCTGTGCATCTTACGTTAGGGTCCTTCCTGTGTAATTGTGACATATAAGGGGATGATGTTGCATGTTCTTAAAAAAACATAGTAACCAGGAATGTTTTAGAGATGTTAATTGTACAAACATGTTCATGAGAAGGAAAATGGAAGACCAAAACAAAACATATAAGCCGCAAGAAAACACTAAGATCCATATTCATTTGTACAGAACAACACACTAAGCAGTGACTAGCTGTTGCAATGAGCATATGTTAGCATCTTAGACTTGATCCAAACACAAATGCTGACAAATCTAAAGCATCTACATGCTCCCCTACATTTTATGCCGCTCTCTTGTTCTCAACTTAAACTTTAATGTTGAGAGATACTGAGGCGAAAGCTTGAAGCTCCGCTAAAAAATCTGGAGCATCTGTTGTATCACAAGCCAGATAACTGATGTTTTTTTATTATTTGGTCACCCCTCCCTCTTCCCACCTCTCTTTTTTTCCCTGTGCACACACTCAATCCTCAGTGTTGACTGGCCAAGATAAGACATCAGCTGCGAGTCATCAGGCACAAAAAGGGCCTGCGGCACGCAGCTTTGCCTCGTCTTGACTGGCCTCGCAGCGAGGGACACATCTCTCCATCCCTGTAGCAATCGATGACACCCTGGTCACCTCTTGTCCCGCCCCCCTCCTTCTCAACGATCTCTTCCGCTAACGCATGTTTCGCATGTGTGTTCCAACTTGTGACTCCCTCGTATTTCGTTCTTGGCCGTGCGTGTACGGCCACAAAATGAATTAGCAAAAAAAGCAAACATGGTCACAGAGACAGGCACATACTCATACACACATACCAAAGAAAATCAATTAAATGTTTGCTTGGAAATGTAATAAATGTTAAAGCCTCCTGGGTTCTCATGTTTACATCAGGGCCCACGAAGTTGCCATATCAACTGAAATCGCTTAGGATCGCATTTGACTGTTTACAGAGTGCTCGCATCAGTGTGGATCTTCAGTTCTTTTATTATTCTCGCAGGTTCTACGCCCTCATCTCCACAGAGATCTTTGGCAAGACTTTCGTGGTTGAGAATACAATGAGAATCTTGTGTATACTCAATTAAGCCATCATAAGTCAACAAATCAAAATTAAATGCAAAAAGGAAATGTGGTGTGAACATAATTAAATGAAGAACCCCAAAATAGCACTATTTAAGCTAACTTTTTTCCGCAAACCAGTGACAAATTCAAATTTGTTTGTGTCATGAGCTACATACAGTACCTTATTGACATTTCTACGATACGTGTCGTATCACATTCACATTACATGTTTGTGACCTGACTTCCATGTCGGGATGTGGATGGGATGGAGGTGGAGGCAAGAAGGCTGCAATGTTTGTGACCAAAGCAGGCATTTTAAGCCAAAACACAATCCTTTCCTAAGCGTAGATAAGTCTTTTGTGCCTAAACCTTGCCAGGTCATAAGTGCAGTGTTTTTATGTAACAACATAAAATGTTGTTACATAAACATTTTATGTTTTTATGTAACAACATAAAAATGAAAGGACTATTGAGTTGCAACATAAAGAAATGTTTCAACATATCTGTGGTATGCATAAACGTACATGGCAAAAACGAATTCCAGCGATAGCATAGCTAACTGAGCTTTTTTTCACAAATACATGTAATGCAGTGATCATTTTGTACTTAGAGTTACATGAGGAAATGGCTGTTGGCTGAAGCTACATATTAATTCTTAGTGTAAATATGAGCCTAAGATTGATCCTCTTATAGCACAAAATGTCTAACTATTCTTTTAATTTAAAAAAAAACTGTAATGGAAAACATGATAGATTAAAATTAAAATTTCATTTTCACTTTTTCAGTTTTCAAGTTGTGTCTCTTATTTTGCTTGGTTTAGCCTATTCCAATCTACAAGTAACTTATTCTAAAGAACATTTTGGCCATTCTAATCATGTCTCCTTTTCAGGTTTTCTTTTGGACGCGATCATTCTCAATAAAACAGCAGTCGACAGAGTCGCTTGAAAAAATGACAACAACTACCTACCTTTGTATGCATTTAATGAAATGTGTGTGATGAGCAGCAGGAAAGGTTGCTTTCAAAAGTACAAGCTCAAAAGGATGAGTCGCTGTGTGAATAATAGGACTTGTCAAACTCTTACAATGTGCAAGGAAGGATCACAAGCACTCTGAGCTAAAAATAAACCAACACAGTGGTAATGAAATTAAAACGAATCTGCCTCAACCCTCTGATTAGAACCAAACAGACTGTTACAAATACCAATTTAAAACTTGCCACATGAGAAACCATTTCAGTTCAAGTAGTGTGTGAGGTAAGTTGCGGTGTGTGTGTGTGTGTGTGTGTGTGTGTGTGTGTGTGTGGTGTGTGTGTGTGGTGTGTGTGTGTGTGTGTGTGTGTATGAGTAAGAAAAAACAACCAAATCAGTAAATTACGCTTTTGTAATACAAATTATTTCAAAGGAAAACATACAAGACTTGGACACCAGAGACCAGAGTCCCAAGTGTGGTTAAGCCATGAAAAAGCACTTTGGCGAAGGATGAGGAAAAATTGTGGTTCCAGTTTAACCCTCTCATAAGAAACACGGATATGCAGTCCCAACATCAGCATTAACGGCTGTTTACTTACCACTCTGGCCTCAAACTTCATCCCTTTAGTGAAGAGCTGTCTCCAGAGGTGGCAACATGATTTCACCCCAACAATTTAAATACTGCAGCTTGGTCAGCGGCCTTAAGCCTCAATCTGTGACGCACTACCAACCCCTCTGGCATCAGTTTTGCATGTAAAGGGCTCCATGGTCAAATTATCACCAAATATTAATAAGCAACATCTGATTTGATTTAAAAAATAAAGGTTGCTGACAAACTGTTCACATATTATGATATTTGTGAATGTTTCTCAACAGTGTCAAATGGCCATGGTTCAGTCAGGTTTAGACACAAAAGCTACTTGGTTAATTTTAGGCAACAAAACTAGTTGGTTAAGTTTAGGAAAAGAGCTAACTTTGGTTTGAAGTAACAATTTATTTATTAAAGAGTGTTTAGGTGTCTTTCAACAGGCTACATGAAATGACAGAAGTTGTTAGGGACATTTGATGTCTAGTCCATCTTAAAGGGCAGTCAACTCTTCTGTCTCTTAAGACTTTCAGATCGATCAATTTCCAAGTATTATTATCTATGGTCTGTGCTAACTTCGTGCTCCGCACTTCCATTGCAGAGACGCTATAGGGGATATATCTGAATATCTGAATACATATGACTAAATACAAACACAAGAAAGCAGCCACCTGAAACAGCCTTCATGGATGGCATATATCCACTTTGTGATGCTCAATTACATTTGTAAACGCTAATGTATAACACTATGTAAACACTGCATTCACGTATTTTGCATAACATTAAATAGCTGGAAACAGAATAGGTCAGAACTTTGGAATCCCCATTTCTAACTTCTAACTTTGGAACTTTATTCCCGACCCTCCGCTGACTGCACCAGAGTTGTGGAGCAAACACACTGTACATAGCCGTCATCGAGCGCGAGCCTGTGACAGAGTGCAGGCAGATCAGTCTAATCCAACAGAGGTGGCTCATGGACAGGATATGAGTGAATGTTCGAGCTTGAATAAATGAGAATAACAAATTCAGAATGTCAGCCTGACTGCCAGCGCTGTGATTGGACTAATACTCTGTGGTTTTCCGTCTGTGCACATCGGCTGCAGCACGTCAAACCCTATCAGAAATACCACTCTGTACAGCAAAGCACAGCCGCGCAATACAATACAACACGAACAACAAAGATCAAGAGCCACACTATCTCAGTATGACACTCCTAAAGACTGCGGAAGACGCCCATTCTCTCTTTCAAACACACACACACACACACAAAGACAGATCCAACTCACGCATGAACAGACGCACACTGATAAACACCCACTCACATACATGTATACACATGTATGGATGTATTCAGGTCTTGTTATAATCACAACTTCTAAGGATTATATGAACAAAGATTTTGTTTTCTCTTCCATCAACTCCGAGTGAAGGCGTCAGTCATGTTTGTGAGGGGGTTCAGTAATAAACAATGCAGCCGACAACACAATAAGAGGATACTCCCTGTTGTTAACACGGCTGCGCGTATACCTGCTCTTGTTTGGAGCGGCTGGGTAGTCGGATCGCTCCCTTTGTTTTTATCATCTAATGGCACAATTGTGTGCCACAGTGCACAGATCCCCAGAGCCTAGGTAATGGTGGGGAGATGCCACCCTCTTTCCAAAGCAAGCCATGTTTACTCTTATGCGCAATGACAAGCACATGCAGGGGAACTGACAATGTGCAAGTGTAAATTAGGTCCCCAGTCTGCTCTGCATTAATTATGAATTAAGTGTAATTGCGGTGGGATTTTCTGATGTCAATTCGTTTGGACTGACTGTAAAATGAATGCGTTCCCACAAACAAGCTGTAAGTTTGAAATGGCTTAAAAAATAAGAGCTCGGAAGGAGTTACCCCTCCATCTGAGCTCTGCTGTCGCAGGCAGTCAAAAACAAAAACAAGGTGAGCAGCAATTTAAAGAAATGTGAGTGCTCTTTGTGTTTTGTGATTCAGTGCAATTTAGACAGTAGAATGGTGATTGATGGAAATGGTGCAGTGTTTTCTTGAGAAGACTTTTCTTGTTTGCTAGATTTCTATTTCATGCTCTATTTATCTACTTGTTTGCGTGCTCATTGCAGTAACAAAGCCAAATTGCATGCACTGTGTCCTTGCCAATTTAGAAGTAGCATATGCCTGAATCGGTGTAGAGCAGCGCACAATTGAACCAAAAACACTCTCCTGATTTTATAGATCAGCTTCTGCATAACAATACGAACCGACAGCCCTTAATTTCCTCTCTCTCAGGTTGTTGTTGTGGCCCTGCCCCCACCAAACTGAAGAGTTTCTGTGTGTGATGGTTAGAGAGGAATCCTAATTGCGACTGTATTTCAAGTGTCTAATAAGCACACTTTGGCCTGCACTCGCGTGGCTGCAACGAAAGGTACACAGCAAAGCCAACAAGTACTGTAAAAGCGTAAGTCATGTACAGATACAGAAATGGGACACAGCAGGAGCACAAAAACTGCAACCCTGCAAAGGCTAAGTCAGCCAAAGTAAGGTGTGTTTCAGTGGTGCTGGTGGAGCCCACGGCTTCTATTTTTGTGGCAGCGCAAACATTATGCTGCTTCATGTTGCCGTGTTACTGACCTCGACTTGGACACTGTCTGACTATTTGTTATCGTGGGGCAGGGTGCAGATGTTGGCATTGTGGTGAAAAGTGGCTCATTACTGAAAGTAACGCGCAAAGTTGCGCATTCCCATCTATACAAACACAGCAACGCGGCTGCCAGTCATGTAATTGGGCGAGGACACAGTGATTAATCACCACGCCCTTCCAATTTACGCTCCACAACCCCCACCATGTTGTGCGCTCCGCCCGTTTGAGCGAAAATAGACAGCCTCATTGACCTTGCACACATGACCTTGCACTTTGCACTGGTCTTAGCCACTGCACCGTTAAAATAGAAACCTACGTCTGTGAAGAAGTAAACACAGCTGGTGTTCAGACCGGATGTACAGCTTGCATATTATCTATGGAGCAGTTTATTTTCAGGAAATGACAATAGCAATGGCAAACATCAAACAACAATGTAGCTTTTAATCCAGTGTTGTTCAATTATTGTGAATTTCTCCAAACGGGAATTAAACATTATGCAATCAAGAATGATGTGTGGTCAACAAACCAACATAGAAATATTTAATTTATTACAATTACGAATGAAGAAGAAGAAGAAGAAGAAGAAGAAACTATTTTAATCAACAACTGAGGAGTCTCACAGCCTGAGGAAAGAAGCTGCTCCATAGTCTGGTGGTACGGCAGCGGATACTTCTGTATCTTTAGCCAGATGCCGGCAGTGTGAATACACGGACTGACATGTGCTGGTCAAACAAATTCAATACAATGAGCAAGGAATCAACTTCAACTTGCACTCCTGCTACGGGACTAATTCACCGCGGCTGTCTGAAGTAGCTGCTTGGAAAATGATACATGTGCTATTGTTGGGTACAGTTCATTTCTAACTGCCTACTGGAAATTAAACCATGGTTCTCAATCAACTTCCTTAAACTGAACAGTGACAAAACTGAGGTCCTCCTCGTTGGCACCAGATCCACCCTGGCAAAGCACAACCCCTTCTCCATGTCCATCGACAATTCCACTGTCTCACCATCACCCCAGGTAAGGAGCCTGGGTGTCATCCTGGACGGCACCTTAACCTTTGAAGACCACATCAATAATGTTACCCGGTCTGCATACTTCCATCTACGCAACATCAACCGCCTCCGTCCCTCACTCACACCAGCCAGTACTGCTATCCTCGTAAACACCCTGGTTGCATCTCGTCTGGACTACTGCAATTCTCTCCTCCATGGTTTTCCTCGGAAATCACTGCATAAACTCCAACTGGTCCAGAACGCAGCTGCGCGTATCATCACCAGAACTCCCTTTGCTGAACACATTACCCCAGCCCTGCAGCAACTTCACTGGCTCCCTATCAAATTCCGCATCGATTTCAAGATCCTACTCCTCACTTTCAAGATCCTTCATAACCTGGCACCATCATATCTTGCTGAACTGATCCATATCCACAATCCCTCCCGCACCCTCCGATCCTCTTCGACCATCCAGCTCTTTACCCCATCTGCCAACTTAATCACCATGGGGTCAAGAGCTTTCAGCCGATCTGCCCCCAGCCTCTGGAACTCCCTCCCACCAGACATTCGCACTTCTGACACAGTCTCCACCTTTAAATCTCGCCTGAAAACACACCTATTCCGCGTGGCCTACTCTGTATCAGCCTAATCATATAATCACACTCCTGCCTATTCTCCATTCCACTCTATAGCACTATTCTCACCCTGGAAGCTCAACCCTGCCTAACCCGGCCCGGTTGACTTTCTATATGGTGAGGACTGCAGAGCCTGAACCCTGCACACCCTCTTTTCCATTCTCTTCCCCACTCTACTGCACAATTCCCACCCCAGAAGCTCAGCCCTGCCTAACCCGGCCCGGTTGACTTCCTGTATGGCGAGGACGGCAGAGTCTGAACCCTGCACACACTCTTTCTCATTCTCTATTGCACTATTCCCACCCCGGAAGCTCAGCCCTGCCTAACCCGGCCCGGTTGACTTCCTGTATAGTGAGGACTACGGAATCTGAATCCTGCACACACCCTTCCCTATTCCTATCTATTGCACTACTCTCACCCTGGAAGCTCAGCCCTGCCTAAACCGGCCCGGTTGACTTCCTATATGATGAGGACTGCAGAGTCTGAACTCTGTGCCGAGACGGCACCGTGTAACTGCATCCTCTTACTGATTTTATCTGCACTAAATTGTCCTGTACTTGTACTGTCTGTTGTTGTACTGTTGTTGTTATGTGCGGTGTCCTTGAGTGCTTTGAAAGGCGCCTTCAAATAAAATGCATTATTATTATTATTATTTCCAATTTTTGACTTGGTAACGTACACTGAACAAGTGAAAGACAACTCAAGATGAGACAGGCTGAAGGGATCAGCACGGAGCCGAGGGTAGCAAGAAACAAGCGGCGAACACAAATGAAAGCGCTTTACAGATGGATGTTTTTCTTGCTGAATTTGCCAGAAGATATGCAATGATAAAGAACGTGTTGCATACAGTGTTGTACAAAGTAAATAATGTTTAGCCTCAGCAGGGCAAAACTAAACTGCCAGATCATTGAAGGGACTGTCGGGACTCTGTTGGAACATATCTTGCCTCAGTCTGAAAGTGAACTTCTCCCCCTCTGCTCAAGGCCACGGCCAATGCATGACTCTCAGTCATGTGCGGGCTGAATTCTTTCAAAACATTTTTATTAGAAGAAAACACAAATTATCATTACGGTAGGAGGTATTGTTTAGCTGGGGCTTATTTTGTCGGATTTGCATAGCATTAGTTTACAAGATTCTAGCATTGTGATAATGGCAATAATTACACCTCTACTTTGGTAAATAAACACTTTGCCAAAGTGCCAAAGTTGACATTAAAATGTCACACTACACATTTATGATTCATCCCTGACTTGTTTGCTGTATGGAGTTTTGATAACCTGTCAAGCTTTTTAAGATTTAAGCTCCACTTCCTTATGCAATCGTGAACTAATGGCAGCTCTCATATTTCATAAACCACCTCAATGCTACCATAGCCAATTTGTATTGCGGTCATTTCCTGTAATGGGTTGAGATACTGTTCACAAGCCAAACAAACCTTACTGTAATTAAGTTGCAAGAGGACATATACTCTATCTGTATCTGTACAAGTATTTGGAGTGCCGAGCTTTAGTATGATCCTAAATTGGATGTTTTGACAGAACATTATTTAGTGCTCGCAGAAATAATTAGTCACAGCAATGAGAGTGATGAACAAGTGTGACTGGGTGGCTATTGAACATTAAAAGTATACGTATGCCTCAGTCCATAAAAGTTCATTGTATAGATCAACATGTGATGCATTCAGATGTACTGACCCTAATCTAGAAAAGGCTTGAGACTGTACTGCTGGCTCTGACACACGTTTTTGAGCCGCAACACACAACATGTGATGTTATTTCATTTTCCATTTTTCTCTAAAGAGGGAACACACGCTCTATAGATGGATGCACTATAGCCTGAACTGCACAACGAAAACATTACAAAAGATTCTCTGCTTGCGAAGAAGGCCACGAAGGTCATGACGCAAACAGCACCCACATGATGTTTAGTATAGCGACAGCAATGGATGCGGGATCATCCCATGATTCCCCAGTCACTGCACAATTTGCATTTCAATTATACAACTTTGCACAGTAAGTAAGACACATACACAGACAATCAAGCACACTGGGCAAAATCACACTTCTAGCGCACGCAAAAAAACGCTGCCACACTCAACATTCTCAGCTTGAAAAAGCCCTCTGGAGCTGAAAACGACCTCCCCACTTGCAGAGAAGAGGTCTATTATCATGACAACAGATACGTAGGACTGTCCAGTGAAGAAGAGGCTAGTGCTCTATGGAGAGAGATTGGCTAATTTTCACTCAGTGGGGTTATAATGAGCCTTTCATCCTCTTATCCAGCCCGGTTACCATTGGAAACCATACAAGCTCTGACATGAGCAGCAAAGCACAGCGGATCTACTGCAGCATTAATAATAAGGCAGGGTAAATAAGTATAGTTCTGGGGATCCGGATGTTTTACTGTACGCTCACAGGGAGGGTGATAATGTGTTTCATCTTCGGACCAGCATGACAAATCACTGGACCTTTAATTGCGAAATGAGAAATAAGCATAAATTAGTCATCATGCGTCTTGTTGTAAATATGAAACTGTTTTCCTGAATGATAAAACGCCATGCGGTGTGGCACGTTGTAAGTGTACCGCATTCTTTCCACAAAGCTGCATTAACTATATCAAGGACTGTGTGCAAAACATTTTGTTCTCTGTGACACGCCAGCGTTCACTTTCATTTAAAAGTTCTGGACTTTCATATCGCTGAACCATTTCAAGTTTCACATCTACTGCTTGAAAATACCTGCTGATGTTTAAGCACAGAAATAGTGCAGTTAGCAGCAGAGATAAATTCTCAAAGCGGACACTAATTAGAAGCAGGAAGACGTGGATAAGAAGGGCCGGTTTATAGAATATGGCTGTGTGTGCTTGGTGTACAATAAAGAGGTTTCCTGCTGGGTCATATGCAATTGAAATAGCAGATATAAATCATTTCTTTAATCAGCGCAGAGGTATGAGAGAGGGTCACCTCACTAAATCTTTCCATGAAGCAAGAGTACAGGTTATCTATGTCGAATTAAACATTTTCATAAAGGCATCATCCCACTGAGGCGAGAGCAGAGAAAGCAATTGTGCAATTGTTGGACCTCTTGGAAGGTTTTATTGTTCCAGTCTTAATCGTTAGTGCACTCTTACACCTCACGGAGCCATAGAAGCCTTGAGCTTGTAAAGAATCCTGCAGCATTTCTGCAGGACTTCCTCACAAAACCAAGAGCAATGAATCACTAAGGCGATGCAGATAATACAAAAGATAGCACAAAATACACTCGGTGACACGCGGACATGAAGTAGCTCTGCTGAGATGGTCTGAAATCGAGGAGGTTAGCCAAACAAACAGATTGCACATGAATGACAATGAGGCAGAAAATTGGTGAGAGCAGCAACAGACAACAGCAGAGGACTGAGAAAGCAATATTGCATGAGGGTTTTAAAATATGCAGGTAGGTTGTGAAGTAGGCTCCCGAGCACAGCGGCTGCTGCCGCCATCGAGAAAACACACCTACATGTCCTCCATACTCTCCTCTCCGTCTTTGTCTCCTCGCCCCTCGCTCCCATTCACTCATAAAGCCACAGAAATAAAGAGAGAGGACGGACAGAATGACAGAGTGGGCAGTAGAGGTTAATGGATGAATTTCCCAGCATCTTTTGCCTCAGCCTCTGACCATCTGCCTCTCTGGCAATAGCCTCCCTCTCCTGAGGTTAAACTCTATATTGGCAGTCGCTAAGCAGCCACTTAGAGAGGGAGGTTCAGGTGGGTAAAATCAAATAGTTATACACTGTGTTATACACTCTGGGTAAGTGCATAGTGAAAACACGGAAGAGAAGAAGATGTGGAACGCTGCGAAATTGGACCGTTGCCTTTCGCACAAACAGGGACGGAGAAAGGAGTGAGGTGAAGGCAAATTGACAGGCAGATGGTGAATGATGAAAATTGAGAAATAAATTAGAGAGCAAAATGAGAAATACATAGGAAGGACCGGAATGCAGGCGTAAAAGACAGACGATTGAGAGAGGAGAATGGAATGAGTGGAGCAGCGGGGGGAAGAAGCGGAGAAGAAAATACAAGGCATGAAAATTAGAAATCAAGAGAGAGCACGACGAGGAGGGGGGACAGGATACAAGGGCAAGGAGGAAAAAATTGAAAATAAAATAATGGCACAAAGGCGTAGTCTTTGTCATCGTGTGGCAAAAAGAAAAGTAGATGTGGTATGTAAAGAAGAGCTTGTCTCTGAGGTAGCCTGTGGTCTCGTCCCTGCATTCAGGCTGTGACAGAAAATGAATACTGACAGAGAGAGAAGAAGAAGGGGGGAAAAAACAAAAACAAATGTCAGGCTAGTATTAAGTCAGAATCTTAAGCCAAGCCTCTCATCTCACACGGCACAGACAGGCGCTCTCTAGAAAACCCCATAAGTAGGATAGGAGGTCCACAATAGCCCATTTTAATTAGATTTCCCCGAGCTGATTTTTCTTATGCTAAACAGCGAGGTAAGGCTAAGACACGGTGACATTTTCTAGGGGTGGTGTTTAGTTTCATTAGCAGTGTGTGGCAACAACAGGCAGATTTACAACTGGACCGCCACCCAGGGATTGGGCAGCGGGCCCACATTCTCGCGGTTACCCCACATTCAGCCTGGCATCCCAAAATGCCACCCTCTCATTTTCTCTCTCAGTCTCGCTTGCGCAAACAAATGCAACCACCCACTCACACAATAATAAGCATTAGGCACGATCTTGTATTTGACACAGAAGCCCAACATTAATACCACAACACAAAAGATGTCAATAGTGGTTTGAACAGTCAAAAATATCTTGTTGAAATGTATGCTCGTGACTGAAAACGGATTGGTTTAATGCAGAATGAAGCCAGTTAAGTCCTTCTGTGTCTACGTGGGAGCACATATTTGCGTGTGTGTGTGTGTGCTCGTTGGCCTGGCAGCAGCTCCTCAGAAAGTAGGACTGAGAGCCTGTTACAGCAGTCCCAGTGTGTGGCCTCCCTTGGCACACAAACACAAATTAGCTGAGGGACGACTGCTGTGGCAGAAAGCTTCTCTGCAGACAAAACCTCTTAATATTCTTTCCAAGTCCATTAAGGCCTCAAGAGATTGGCCGGGATTGATTGTTTGTGCTTGATATTACCAGGGCCTTCAAGGCCTGATCCTCGTTGAAAATTAGAGATGGCATTTGGTAAAGCCCGAGGAATTGAAAAACTAAATACAAACCTGTGCGTCGTTATCATCTGCACAATGAGGAATGACGGAGGAAGCCTTCATCTAATTAGCAAATACTTTTTGCCATTTCTTTTTTAGCTTCAGGGCCCATTGACAATCTGACTGGTTTTCCAAATCAGTGGCTTCCAATTTTTGTTTTATATGTCACTCCGTTTTTCTGGCAAGAGCCTTTTTTTTTTTTTTTCCAGTCAATTTTTCAATTAAGGCACTGACCTCTCCACACCCCCTCCACACACGCTCATCACACACATGCACAGAGCAGAAGAAGAAAGGATTCCTTCTTATGAAGCCCTGGTGAAGACACGCAGGTGCAGAATAGAAAGCTCTGACATCAAATGATGCTTTATATTTTTTACCCTTTACACCAGTGAAGTCTAAAAGATTCAAATATCGGTTGCAAAAAAAAAAGAAACCAATTATTCAATACTAAGCAGATAATTTGACTGTTTTAAAACAGATCGTTTTATTTAACAAACTATCTGTCAGTGACAAATAGCTTTCTCAGGCTTATGTTGAATGATAAATGGCTCATCATTAAAATATTCACTTTTCAAGAAAGAACAACACAAAGTCTAAAAAGTGTGTAATAGACCGGCCAATCAAATAGAGAGGACTGTGCGTGACGGGTGACGGTTTGGATTGCCTAGGTACAGAAAGTACAGGTTCAGTACCAGCAGGGGGCGATAATGATGGGAACATCAGACGACATTGGTTTATTTGTAGGACTTTCACGACCAGGATTTGAGTCCAGTGTGTGGTCGTTTTGGGGAAGTACATCTTACTTTCATATTACTTGCTCATCCATTATGAGCAAGACTAAAATCTTTCCGAGATGTAGCCAAGTGGTTTTGGTGCCTTTATTTTGAAAATGTAAGTGGATGTAGCGTATTTGTTGTTGCTAGCTTGACCACAGAAGAGTCTGGGTTGTTGTCACGGTAAGGCTGCTCAATACGCATTGATGTGGTTTTGCTTAGAACAATGTTAGTTGCTGTGTGAGGCTGCATTAAGGTCAAGGTTGCTTTGAGCTAAATGCTAACATTAGCATGCTAAGGTATAGGCTAATGCTTACCTTGCTAACCATCTATAATTTTGACCTTATGATGGCACTAGGTGAAATATCAGAGAGTAATAAATGATGATAATAAATCATTCAGGGAAACATGAAGGAAAGCCACCTAATACTTGTTGAGACATGTTACCACAACTGCCAACCTCATGGTGGCACCAGCATAACAATCAGGGGATCGTCACAGCCATTAGAATACATCCTCTGGGGACCGTGAATATCTGTCACAAATCTGATGGCAACTCATTCCGTAGTTGTTAAGATATTCAAAGGGGCACTGTGTAGTTTTTGGAGAAGAAATTCAAACTCAGAATTGTAATATTAACAATAGTTAAGGAATTAATAACATAGACTATTTAGAATATTTATATTTTCCAAAACTGAATAAGCAAGCTGTTCTCAGGGAAAAATAAGGCCCCCGAACACTGTTTGAAGCAAGACAGGTGGCAGGGTCCGCCACATATAAACAAAGTAAAACACTATGAAATTGTGTTGTCCTTTAAGATCAGTTTGTTTATCCAGTCATGAAAACAGAGGGGGTTTTTTATTTACTTTGTTTAGGTGCAAAAAAAAAAAGGAACTTGAATGTCAATATGCATTGTAATAATGAGTAGTCCCAAATAATGTCACACATGAACAGCAACTTTTTACATGTACATGTCCCAAGATCACGTACTTTGATAATATGCGATAAACAGTTTCCCATAAAATAAGGTCACATGTGCTTTGTTGAAAATACTGCTCTATGGAGACAGTTCTAGGCTAAAGGTCATCATACAATGAAGTGATCAGAATGTGTCAGTATGAGGTCATGCTGCGGTTCGGGCACAATTGTATGAATGGTAGCTGATAGATAATCGTTGTCTGGGTTAGTGTCAACGTTACAACTGTTCCTAGAATAAAATCGGGTCAGTTTAGGGTCACATGGGCTTTGGAAATACAGCTAATATGCATCTGACACATGTAGGGAAGGTTAACCTGAGTACAAGAGCCTGACCATATTAGGACTGCAGAAAAGATGCATTAATAATGGAGCGCGCGTGTGTGTGCTCATGCAAAAAACGACAAGTGACAAACTGACCCCTCGACTGCATTGTGTTCGGCCACACGCTGAGCCGCCAACACTCTATATGTCTTCGTGACATTTCATAAAACAAGAAAACAGTTTTGCCAATATGGTGAGTTAATTTCCGGTTCAGGCCCCTTTTTTTTTTGTTGTTTTTTTGTTTTGAAGGATAGATCTTTGTGTCACCATCCTGGAGCAAGACATAGAGCGGTCGCAGTGCAATGCCAGAGGATACATCTTGATTCCAGATAAGGGACGTTTTTTTTATATGTAAAATCTGAAACTTTTCACTTTGGACTTGCAGAAAATATAACTGTAGGGTTCAATTAGAATCATCGTGTTTGGATGAATGTGTTTGCTTCATCTCAACAAAATCTAGCTAGCTTCATGGCAGGATAATAGATGCTTTAAAAAAAAAAAAAAAACACATGACCATTAGTCATCAATGATGTCCTTCCTTGTCCACAGGACAGACGTGGCTCCAAACTGTGTGTTCCTAATCACAAAGTAAACACAAGATCAAAGAACATGCTCCTCTAAGATATTAATCAGTCCAATCTGCCCAGTGTGTTGCTTTAAATCCCCTCTGTCCTGCTCTGGTTATGAATATTATCCCACAGGCTGGGCTATTAATAAGTGGACACACACACACACACACACGCTCTCACACACTTCCCTACTGTGAAGATATGGACCAGAACAAGGCAGCTACTGATCTCTATGGGTGAACAGCTTAGAGCAGTGTTGAATAAGTGTTGAGGGAATAAAGTCCTATCATCGCCACATCAACACACACAGACACACACACACACACACACACACACACACACACACACACACACACACACACACACACACACACACACAGACGCACACGCACAGCATTCATGGGGGATTCCATGTCATGCATGTCCTGGGGGCACCATAGTCCAGAGTCTGTGGCAGTGAAGGAACCTCATTGTTCTGGGCTGATTTCTGGGACACTAAAACACCCTACAGAGCGTATAGCGCGAGGGTCACATGTCACATGACAGACGGAGCCGCGGCTTTTTAAAGATTAGAGTTGAAGGGCAGAATAGGGGCGAAACAAGGGGCTGTTGTGTTGCAGCCAGCTGCGTCTGCAACTGACTCATTTTGATGCCTCGTGTGCTTTAGCAAACTTGAACTTGAATTTCAAAGCTCGGATGTGTAAACAAATGACTAATGTCTTCCAAAATTGAAAATTCTGCCATTATCTGTAAAAAGACAGGTGATGTGTCTTCTTCAAACAACACTGCCGGGGCTTCGAGGCAACAAAGAGTCACAGCACTCTCCTAAACTACCGAAGTACACAGGGACTCCATGCAGCTCCTCTGGTGTAATCCAAGTCTCCAAAAGCCCCGAGATCCCAAAACTATTTGAAAAGACATTATTTACACCCTCGTAAAGCGTGTGCCGCCACTTCGGATGGAGTGTGCGCCAACGCTTTTATCTTAGCAGCTCAAGTGAAGACTTCAGCTTTTAAAAAAGGGTGTACATAACGACTCAAATCAAATCAAATTGGGATCTTGGGGCTTTCAGCGATGTGGATTAGGCCAGATGAGCTGGATTGAGCTTTTTTTTTTTTTCTTTTCCAACAGGTCCACATCTACTTCAGTTGGTTAGGAGAATGCCGCAAAGCTGTTTTTGTGGACTAAGTAACTGCATCCGAGTTTCCATCGGCACGTGGTGGGGCGGACGATGACTGAGTTCTGACGTCCATGAATCAATCTTAAGACAGTCCACTCAACAACAGAGAAACTCCAGTAATGAATTGGCATTTTATATGCGTTTCCTGTAATGACGCTAAAGTGGGATCAAAATTCTGTGGGCAGGCAACCGAGGCAGACAAATCAACAGAGTGGATAAAGTTTCCCTCCCTTCATACCCGAGCTTGCATTAGAGCCTTCTCGTACGCACTACGGGAAAAGTTGCAGTCCTTTTAAAGAACATCCTCTGTTTTTTTTTGGAGCTGGTGCCTTCTGAATGTCGCAACTGAAAGCAGCCATAAAGCTCATGCATTTAAAAAAATAAAAAATAAAAAATTGAAGTTTCCTGGAAAAGCAGTTGTGGCAGGAAATAGAAAATAAATCTGGGTGCATATAACTCTGCATTATCAGGACACGTTATCGTCAGAGGGAAGACTGTGGAGAGAGAGGAAACCGGGCTGGGTCTCTATGTGCGAGGGAGATAGGGGGAAACCAATTTTCACCTTCCTCCTCCTCATCCCCAACACACTACTTGATTCTGCCCTCGCTAACTCTGCACCACCAGGACTAAATCATTTCATCTAAATAAGCTAGCCAAATGTTTTACACCTCTGCATATTACTGAGCGGCGATAAGGTGCCGGTTCACCATTCCGTGCAAAGCATCCCTTCTTTCCTTTTTCGTCCACGCCGAGGCCCTGACAAAGACGAGCTGGACTGTAAGCTCCTGCACAGGCGAGGGCTGCAGAGATAGAAAAGTGCAAAAATAAGGGCCGAGAGTATTTTAAAACCCTGCCATTTCTTATGCCCTCGACGATAAAACAACAGACAAGCCATATTTTATGTTTGCGTTAAATATTCCCATGTGCGGCACCTCTATGACAGCTTATTCTCGGGCAGATTTATCACAACCCTTATCTGCTCAACTCGCCAGACAAAGGCGAGGAGCACGGCTCACACTGTAGTGTGCTGACGCCCGAGGCAAAAGACAAAGCATACAATCAATACAAATCTGCGGTCTATACATTGAACAAGGGCGCGTTGACACACATCCTTCCAGCAGCCATACATCACAACTTCTTATCTAATTAGCTCCCTGAAGAGCATTATAAGTCCACTAATTCAAACATATCGCTCATTGTGCTCCGCCAGAGGAAATCATAGGCTGTCCACGCGAGCGCTGTCGCTCTTTGTTGTCGCCATGAAGGGAATCTATTGATGATGTAGATTTAAGGAAATATATAATTAGTCTTAACACCAATTAATCAATGATCTTCGTCCGCTTCACCATGGGATATAATTCACACTTAATTCTATCATCTGCCACGGTCGAAGCGGAAGGATCAAACCTCTCCCAATGTTAAGACCACGGCTCTAATCTGGAACAAGAGATCCCCGGCGGAGTTACTTTGTTAACATTTAATGTTTGACCAACAGTTTCTCCACAGAGTTTGAAGTTCAAGGGCACACAGCCGGTCTCCAACTCCTCTCCGACGAGTCACAAACCTCAGTTTACCAGATTGTATTCTTGTAAGCGAGAGTTCCGTACCCACAATGACGACGATAACGTTGCATGTGCCTTTTATTTCCATGTTGTTCATTACCATGTGCTTAAATGTAAATCCTTCAAAATCCCCATAAAATCATGTTCATGCTTTTACTCTTAGTCTAATGTGCTTCCTGTGAGAATTCCACGTGAAACCAACGACTGTGTCGACCAAGAGCAGGATCTAAATGTCACATTCACGATGCTTAAGAGGCTCAGAAGTAGCGGTTAAATTTCCATTCTCTGTCAGAGTATCACACAGAAGAGAAGCAGGAAGATCAATTCATGTTTCTGTCTCTGATTTTAAGAAAAAAATCATCCAGGGTAGATGAATGCGGCTGCCGGTTTCCAGGAATAACCTGCTCCACACCCCTAGAAGCTTCCCCAGCACAACAACATGCACAACATGCAGGCGACCCCACTGGAGCAAGTAGGGGGAAGGGGGGGGTTAAGTGCCTTGCTTAAGGGCACCTCAGTGGTGGTTTCTCCTCCCCAGTCTAATTTATCCTGCCTGTCCAAGGATTGACCTGGCTAACGTCCGGTCAAAAGTTCCCTTCCATAGCCTTTAGGTCACTTCCTCTTTCTTTTTGTATGTACGCTTGTTAGCATATGTCAGTCCGTCTTTGGAAACAAGAGGGAAAGAGAAAAATAACATTTGCCTCAGGCTCCCAGCGGTGTGACTGCCGCAGCGTCTATCAATAAGGATCTTATACATATATTACATTGTACATCGGGTGGGCTGCAACTTGTCTGCATCCCTCACTTCTGTCCTGGGGGATTCAGGCTGTTACGGGTGAAAATGAAAATAGTTTCCCCCTTTGTCTAGAGTGAAATACATTCGGGGATTCGATCTGAGAAATGCACTCACCTTTCTTCATTCCCCCCCCCTACCCAAAGGGAAAATATGAGTGACTAGATAATGGTTAAGGAAAGATTACACAAGAGGGGAATGTCAGTGGGACTAGACCCTGCTGTCACAAGAGGGAATGTGACAGCGTGTGCATAAGGAGCAGAAATGAAGAGGATAAAATAAATAAATAAGTGCGAGGCTCAAACTCCTCGGCCCTCTTCATGTGTCTGACTGATCCTGATTTTAATTCAGTGCAATGGCGTCAGGCGGATGACTAATTTAGAGAGGCTCCCAGCCAACGCTCCATGTTCAAAAAGCATCTGTCAATTCATGGAGAGATATGAGAATGTAGCATGTGTAATCACATTCAGTGAAGTCAATATGTTTGCTCAGAAAACTAATGTCAGCTTTTTCAGACTGCTTTTACAGATATATCACAGAAGCGACTGCGACAAATCTGTGCTCTAGTCAGGCCTGCATTCATCTCGCCTGACCTCAGAGTCACAAACCGTCGCTCCGTTTTCAGACTCTTAAATAAAAGGCTGGATGTGCGCTTAATCGTGGTTTTTAATTAATACTTTAAAAATGCATTCGTTTCGTGTGACTTATAACAATCATCTGACCCTCTCATATCCATGTTACAATCCATATTTGTTGTTCACATTATCATTTTAACATCAGTGTCTTGAAATCATAAAAGATCATTATAATGCTGCCAATCTTTAACCTCTTGACTTCAGTCCTCAGTTGCTCACATGAGTGCACAAACACAATTTCACAGCTATAAAAAAAGCAGCCTCTGCTGTATATACACAGACTCTTACGACCGCAAAGGGTGCGACGCTACAATGTGGCAAAGAGAAGGCGAACCTCTCAGAGGGACTTTTTATTTGGAGCCTTAATCTTTTCAGCACATTAGAGGTCTCTACGGTGTCTCAGCAGAGTGCAATGTAATATTTATAAATGCAGACACTGATTTTTTTTATTTATTTATTTATTTTTATGGTGCAAATAAATAGCAGCGGTCGACAAATTGTCCCTAAAATCGTACAGTAAATTACATAGAGGTGAATAGATGTGGAATGTAACCGTGAACTCGACTCCTTTTATTTTCTACATTTTAGAGGAAAAATATTTGACTTTTCCATTTATCTGACACCTTCTTACTTCTACAAATTCAGATATTACTAACAAGGCGCGTCACTGACTGATACAAATTAATGCACACTGGTACGTTCTTCATGATAAAATGTTACTTAGAGTGAAGCATCTATAATTATGGTAAAATAATATATAATGTTATTATTATATATATTAATGTTTTTATTGTTGCAGCCGCCGCTGTTGAAAAGACGACTGGATCATTTCCTTTTTTCCTCAGAGTCACAAATAACGACAACACACGACAGCGTGAGTTTGTTAGTCATGTAGTCAATAACAGAAATGGATCGGCAGCTAACCTTCCTTCCCCCGGGTGACCACCTGCCCGGTGGCAGACAAAACTGTAGAGCGATAGCGATTTTTACGGGGAACTATGATGCCTTTTCATTAACCATTATTATCCATCACATTGTGCAATCAACATTTACCTCATAATGATACACTGAAGCAGAAAACATGTCTAATGCCAGTTTAAGTAAATCTTGCTGGTAATAATGTGTATTCATACAGTGAACATTTAAGGACCATTATGAATACCTGACGTTTTCATCAAACTGAGTACTTTTTGCGTCTTGTGGAGACCAGGGAAGCTATCACATGGCAGGATAAAATGTTAGCACGTAACATTTTTTGCAAACCACTGATAAGATCACAATTATAGGTGTCATAGGCCTAACTAGCATATCAACATTTGACATAAAACATTTGTAATTTCCCATTAACAATTCATGTTTATGACCCAGTTTTTGGTGGAACGATGGTGCAGTTAAAGGCAAGAAGGCTGCCTAGCCGCTGACCGCAGTTCAGGCCTGTGTTTCATCATTTATAAGGGTGATGCCACTGGGTCTCTTTAAGCAGTACCAATTTCCAGCTGTGTTTGTGGTGACCAAACACATATGTTAAGCCAAGGTTTCCTTACCCTAACCAAGTGTTTTAGTGCCTTAACCAAAACAGACCATAAGCACAGTGTTGCCACAAGCTAAAATTGAAATTTTAACCCAAAGACAGACATGGTTTCAACATACAGTTTGATCATATCGGTAGTATGCAGAAACTATACTACAAGACTTTATTGATTTTACTGTTGGTTTTATCTTCCTTTTGTCCTCATTATCTGTAGCTTTTTGTGATTTGTTTTAATTGTATGTAGAGTGCTTTGTTACTTGTTTTTGAAAAGTAAATACACCAAGATATCTGTTATTAATATTATTATTACTACGTCTTGTTGTCCTTCTACTTCTACTCTGCTCAAGTTAAGGCTCTGAATACTTCCTCAGCCAGTGTAAGTGGATCATGTGTTTGACCACCTATGGTTCATCAATCAATCACCTTTATTGGCTTACTATACATTCCAGCGCTTAATGGCTGTGCATAATGAAACAAGGGCTGCGTTGAGGACGTTGCTGGTGGAAGATGAAGGACAGGATCAGTCTGGTTTCTGTCCAAACAAGGTTAAAAAGTCATGTGACATCATCCCTTTGTGGATAATTGTCAGAGTGGATGTTATGCTCCGTCATGTGAACTCAATTTCATGATGACAGAGTTGTATAATGGAACAATGCGAACACGGGGGTTTATAAATCTGCTGAAAAGCCTGTGTATGCATACACTGCTGTGCATACACAGGCTTTCTGTGTAACATTTACACAGAATTGAATGCATCTGGTTGCTCAGTTCAAATCTTCTGTGTTTGTCTGATGTGCGATCATCTAATTGCTCTATCGTTGGGAAAACGCATATGTTGCATTTTAACACTGGCATGTTAATTGAATAAACATCACGTGCAGAAAATACTGACCGACTGCTCATAGTCTTTCACTAACCAGACTCCACGTCTGCCGTCATCTCATACATTGTCTGCCTGCAAATATCGTCTCAGCAAAAGCAGGGAAAAGTAAACCTGCTTCAGCAAATTCACCAGATTCAAAGCTAGCAATGTTATCTACACTCTTTCCCGTCCCACATGGACTCCACACAGTTTGGAAAATATGGCCACATGAGATTGGGGAACAACATGTTCTGATAAAAATGTTCAGACATGCAATACCAGCATTGCCTTCTTTTTTTATTTATTTATTTATTTTTGAAAGGGACAGGCAATACGATTATGCTTCAGGTCAGAAGTCAGGTTTCAAATTCTGGTCAGTAAGTGCACACAGCTTTTTTAAAGTGACCGTATAGATAGGGTCAAACTTTAAAGCCTATATTTATTTATTTATCCTGTTTTTTTTTTTTCTTTACTCCCCACCCGTCCTCACTCAAATGATGCCTAAGCTCTGCTTCTGGCTGTAAAACGGAGTGGACAGATTAAGCTGTGTTGGGCCTGCTTTCCATAGATGTGTTGGCGTGGCACTTTGAAATCCACACTCCCACCGCCACCCCGCCCACTTCTCTCTCTCTCTCTCTCTCTCTCTCTCTCTCTCTCTCTCTCTCTCTCTCTCTCTCTCTATCCCTCTCTCAAAGAGCAGTTAAGAGGTGTCACATCTACACCTCTCAAACTGTTAGCTAGAAATTAGGAGATGAAAGTGTCCCAATAACAAAAAAAACAAAAAATCAGCTCTTGCAACAACATGAAAAAAAACCAAAACATTGTGACAACAGTGTTCCTTTTCCTTAATTTTTCATAAAGACCCTGAATAGACAACACATTTGGAGTGTATTACTGTTTGTTATGATGGTGCTGGTGGCGATGATGATGAGGATGATGGCAGCGCGGGTTAGGAAAAGCCTGATATTACTGTCGACACACGATTGACGTTCAAATTTTAGGGTCCAGGCTGTTGCTGTTAATTTGTCGTTTGGGCTCCACGTGTGTTCAAACCTGATGTAATTAAGTGCTGCTCGGTAACACCTGCCTCTTAATTGGATTAAGTGTGTAAGAGTCAAGACGCAGCACAAATGTTCAGGAAAGAGCTCCAGATAGCACCATAAAGAGAATTTGGGGCTAGTTTTTTTTTTCCCTGTTTATCCTTCTAACTCAGAGCCAGGCAGACTCATAAAAGACGTTTCCTGTGTTTTTTGAAGCACAGTTAGACAGTTATCCCCTTTTAGCTCACAGCCATGTCTGGTGAGTAAAATCATATTAGCGCTGTTTATTTTAAGAGTTAGCTCTAAACTAATGCAGGATTTTTCGAGTACTTGTGAAAACACTCGTCAAGGGAACGTAATTGTTAAAAGTTCACAAAGAAATGTGTTTAACTCGCCTCAAACGATCACATTAGGGATGCACACAATTCGGGGGCCTTAACAATTCATTCTAAATGGTTAAAATGCAGTAATATCAGTTTGTATAGAAAGTCTTTTTGTATTTCTAAATGACAAATTACTTTTCTGATGTATTTGTGCCCATGTCTGACTGTCGGTTAACACATTTTTATCCGGTTGGATTCTCAATTAATCATCAATCACTAATACACCTAGATCACACGTTCATGCGAAAGAGTTATCAGTCGTTGTAATGATTCCTCCCGTCACATTCTGTCTGTGTACGTGATTTCGCGTGCCTCATTTGAAATTTCAGATTGTCAAACCACAAAAAATCTGTCTTGCTTCTTAAAATACACACGTTGGCATTACAATCAGCCGGAGCACTTGTTTACAGGCGAATGCTGATTAGAACTGGATCACACATAGCAGCTTGACTGAAACACATCCCAGTTTACACATAACGTCTTATCACAACATCACAAGAAGGGAGACCAAGCGGACGAATTAAAAACGAGAAGGAAATGTGATCTCTTTGAAACATTTATTATGAAAATTATAAAGGTAGAATAGCACTGTTCAAATAAAGCTTTTTAAAACAGAATAGGGGGTTGCAAGTGTGCCGAATAACTGGCAGAGTTTATTTCAGAGTGTAATTAATGAATACCCAGCAATGAAAAGAAAAAGGAAAGAAAAGGAGGAAGCAGGGCACATAAAGAAAAGAAAAGAAAAAAAAAACAAAAAAAAAACAAGTCCATTATTGTTTACCACAGCACATTAGGCAAGATTACCAGGAGTTCAATTTACATGAAACATCTCATATGTACAAGAAGATTTACATTGATGAGGGGTTACAGAGTCTCTGTGAGCTATGGGGCCCAGTGGCGAAGCAGTCAATGGCAGTCACATTTCAAGTCAAGTGCGGCTCTTTTTTCTTGAGGAGGTGGGGGGTGTTTGGCTGGCGATGCCATTATCACAACTATTAGTCTAGACACTGGCACAGGCTAGTGACAGAGCAGCGGCCTGTGTGTCACTTGACACAACAAGCCGGTGACAAGGACGTGTCTCCCTCTGGGTTTGTCATGTCAGGACATACAGCACCACTTCGCCCATCTTTTACACACCAACCACCTACCCCCCCGCCCCATCCCCCTCCCCCTGATGATAAAGGGAGAGAGGATGGTAACAGGAAGTAAGTGGGGCTACGTGGCGAACACAAAGCACCCTCATCTGTCACAAATGATCAGAACACAAAGGTGAACAGACCCTTGGTGATTTAACATTGCATGTAACGGCACTGACCCCGATAAAACATGGGTGAAAGGTATGGGCTGGAGACAGGGAAGATTAGGAGTGGGTGGAGGGGCCAAGTGAGGAGTGGAAAAGGAGAGATGGGTTGTTGGGGTGGGGTGGGGTGGGGAGGGGAGGGCGAGGTTAGGTGGGGGTTAGGTTGGGTGGAGGGGGGGCATTCAAACAATGAAGTAGCATCATAACTTCATCTTTTAATATCATTTTCTTTTTTTCTTTTTTTTTGCAGGACAAGCAAGTAGTCAAGAAACATTTTCTTCCACCCTCTACTCTTATATTTAAGGTATTCGAGAGAATTCAGTCGAGGTGTCGATACCGTTTCAGTGTTTTTCAAGCTGCAGTTTGTCTTCTTCTCATCATGCAGTGTTAGAAAAAATATGAAGCTAGTATGTCAACTTGATTGATTGCCTTAGAAAAATGGGAAATGTGTTTTGTGGATTAGTGAAAACATGGACATGAATTAAGTAATGACAGTCCCACAAAAGCCACAATGACTTTGGGTTTTTGTGCATGCAAAACATTCAACTTCACAAAGCAAACCCCCTGAAGATTGATCATCAATCAATTTGCTTTGAGAAATTGCAGAAATGGATGATGGATTCGAGATGGATGGGCTGCCAGCCAAAAGTGATGAACGAAACAAAAAAAAAAATCACATACACACACTACACATACGTTAGACCTTTTGATAGATGACAAGGTTTGTCATCATCAAAACTGTATTGTAAATGTTTGAAAGGATAAAACGGCTCAATGACGAAGAAAGGGTAATCTCAACGTACATATGAAAATGGTTTTAAATAGAAATGAAAATTCACAAAAATGTTCACAAAAAAATCAAATGTAATTCCTGGTAATTTGCCATCATCTGTGTTTTTTTGGCAGTTCTGTCCCTGGCAGTTACAGACAACAAAGCAAAACAAAAAAACAAAAAGGCTCGTAAATAAATAAATATATAAATATATTAAAAATCAGTAGCACTTCATTTTTCTCAACAGTGGAAAAAATGAAAAAACATATAAATGAACTGCACAGTTCAGCCAGTGTACCAACAGGGAGCTTTGATTTATTTGTTGTTTTGTGCAGACAAAACTGGATCCCCCTCGGGGCAATAATCTACTCTGGTAGTACTCACACCCACTACCTTAGTATAGCTCGCAATCCATTTAATTTCCTTTTTTCCACCTAGACATAGACATCGAGGACATGACAAGTTTTTTAAAGGAATACAAAGTTGTCTGCCTAAAGAGCCCCTGCAAATCCTCCGCTGATGATTTAAAGCTTTGATAGGAACTTCCCTCACAGACTTATTGGCTTACAATCTCCTGATAGCTACATTTGTTTTGAGGATCTGCTACGTTTGACTCAATAAGAGAAAGCAGCACAGGTTATTCTTCTTCATCT
Organism: Diplodus puntazzo; assembly: GCA_963678695.2. Taxonomy (NCBI): domain Eukaryota; kingdom Metazoa; phylum Chordata; class Actinopteri; order Spariformes; family Sparidae; genus Diplodus; species Diplodus puntazzo. The sequence goes on from OZ023155.1 coordinate 21,504,732, forward strand.
ACCGGTAGTGTGCTTCATTATTAAACTGATTTTGGCAACAGACCGAATTTCAGGAGACAGAGAATCTGCTCAAAGATTTGGGTAATTAATTATCCAGATCAAGCATTTATTCATATGCACAGAAACGGTAGGATTTTACGAGAGGGCGTCCTCATTTTTCAGGGGGAAAAATGCTTAATCCACTGGAACATCTTCAGTCAAAGGCGCCATGGACATGAACAGTGCAAGAGATCACAAGCACAGTATCCCGGAGAAGTGACAGGGTAGCTGAGGAGAAGGATGTATGATCACAGTCGGCAACAATCACTGGCCTCTCTCCATCTTCCTCTTTCATACCGCCAAACTCTGTGTCAGCACAACCCAGAAGATATTGCAACAGACTTTGCCCCTCAGGTGCAACATTGTCATAGTTCATTAATCTTCTCAAACTTCTCCTGCTGCCATCAGCCCCTGTACGTACTACTAATCCCCTTATTAATGTGGCAAATGAACCTGCACAAGAAGGACGACTCCCCCAAGGCTCCATAATTACAATGGTCTGTACAAACTCCTGTTTGCATAGAATGTCCATTCATTAAATGTACTGACAACACCAGGAATACTGCAAAAGATTCCCCGTTCCCCTTCAGAGGCCTCTCTCTCTCACCCTGCACTTTAAACTGAATACTACATGCACTGCAATATTTAATGGGCCGCTCGTTTCTCGTGACCGATGCCGTAACACAAGTCTGTTGTTACTGTTGTGGTCAAAACAAGAGTGGAAATGATATGCGCAGACAGAAAAACAGGAAGAAAATCTCCAGAATTATTTTGATTAAGTCAACCTGATATGCATATGTTGTCGGTTGTTCTATATGCGCTGTAGCTAAAGTGAGTCTGCATAAAAAGGGAGCTGTTAGACTGTTTTTCCCCAGAGCTAAGGCAGGATTTGTGCTGCAGAAAAAAAAGGAAAAAAAAACCCACATCAGAGCAGCGTTGGATAACTGAGCTGTAGGTACACACTTCCTCTCAGTGCTTGCATCTTTTCTGCCAAGCAAAGAAAAACACTAATAACCCACAGCAATTAAGCCTTTTTGCACATGAGGTGTTCAGGCCACATGGCTGCACAACTGAAAGCCCCTATTTAAGGCCCATAATCGTGCATCCCGACGTTTAATGTATATGTACCACAACAAGGCAAAGGGAAAAGAGGACGCGCCTCGTGTATCCGCAAGAACCAACACATGAAATCTACAAAAAGGCAGCCTCATCTCCGCATCAACCGCGGGATTTATCAGGTTAACGGTGAAGTGTGCAAACCTTGTGACTGATTAAGCTTGATGCTTCATACACCGTCGTGGTGACTACTTCCAAACCCCCCGCACCCCCAATGAAACCGTGTTAATATATCCATAACACGAGCCACGGGATCTGACGTGCAATACATGGTTAACACGTAGCCGCTGGGCTCGTGTTCTGTTTCGCGAACCACATCCACGTCTCCCCCCGTAAGGAAGAAAGTAAGACTGATGGTGCAGCAGCGATGATTATACTTGGGTTCTTAGATGCTTGTGTTGCCTTGTGAAAGTAGGACAGTGTTTTCATGCTTTTTTCCTCAGTGTTGTTTACACTAATGTAGGTCCCTGGAGGGTAAATAATAAGTGTGGGGGGGGGGGGAGAATAAAGGATAGGAAAGGATTGCTTCTATTGCTATCAGCAAAGTTTGGGGTCTCCATAAAGCTGATTCCACTCGGCATTTTGTCTGTGATGACATTGTTGTGGATGTCTGCTATTTCCATTCCCTACGCTTGAAAAAATTCTCTGAGAGGACGACGCCGCTGAACACCCTCGTGCTTTGCTCTCTCTCTCTCCCTCTCCGTTCTCTGCCTACTTGTTTATCAATTTCCTTTCAGATTCAGTATTTATTGATTGGTGCTGATGTTGCATAGAAGTGACTCTTGAGAGCTGGAACAAAATGGCTTTTCAATTCTTTGAGCGAGGGGTCGATTTTAAAAGCTGCTGCCCCTAACCCTTAAACCTTTCTCCCTCTTGAACGTCCACTTCCACCTTAATACTTATTTCATGTCAACTTCAGGCAACAATAGCTGATTGATGACGGTTTGTCACGGAAAAAGGCATTGAATGCTGGACTTCATCATTCTACTGCATACTGGTGTGTACGATTTCAGCACCTTCTTGAACTTATTATCAAGGGAGTGCATCAAAGCACATTTTAAGGCTGCCAAAGTAACTAGTAATAACTTTAAATTATATTTACTTTTTCTATCTTTGTATGTATGAAAAATCTTTTAATAATACAGTTATCTTCTTCCAAAGCGCTCCTACTCCGAAGGAAATATGATATGATAATCCGATGATATTACCTTTCAAATATACTGTCTGTTTAAAGATTCACTCAAAGTTAATTGGTATTTATTGGCTTTTATTTTATTTATTTTTTTCTAACTACACCTAATCTCCTCTCTGTTTTTAGAATTCAAAAAGGAACGAGACATAATGAATCCGGTTATCGATGCTCATGGAATGGAGATGACATTTATATGTCAATACAAATGGTCGTACCGTGCAGAAAAAACAGTCAAAATATGGATGTAATTGATAACGTACCCTGCTTTATCCACTGAGACAGTCAGTGCCGTCTAATCATTTAACCACAATCAATAACTGCCATTAAACCTCAAACCTGAAGTGGGATCCTTATCAGAGCGATGCTTTGGAAAAAATTATGACTGAGAACCAAACAGATAAGAGTCTTCATAGCAAATCTCTAAAGATAGATATTAGCTAATAGCATAAGGTAGAAAATTGCCTTTTCTTCTAATAACAAGGAAATTATGATAAGAAAGCATGCCCTCGTGTGCAGTCAAATAAAAGAGTGCATATTTATTTGAATTTCATAGATTTTGCTAATGGAGAGGATATTGCACTTACCCAGGATCTAAGTCAATCAATGAAAAAAAAAAAACAATTTGATGACGAATTTGTGAACAGCATGTCACGATCATAAGACGCGACGCTTCCGTTTGCACCCGGCAGTCCTGAAAGCAGGCGGACGTGTCAGACGGAGACTCGGGTGGAAAAAACTGAGGCAAAACTTGAGGTCAGTTTCAGCCCTCAGCTTCCATTAGGATTACATTTGCCCTACACGCAAGCGTGTAGAAAAATATCGATCGAGATTGTACAGGGCATTCCAGAGGAACATGTGTGAGCAAAAGTATGTACAACAGTATATTATTTATATTATCGATGGCAGTGCATAGTGCAGCTCTCGCCGGCTCTGTTTGTGAGCGTCTTTGAATCTTTTGCAGAACTATTGATTCCAATAAATCTTGTATGGAATTGTGGGATGACTGAGCGGATCAATGAAGTTGTGCTTACAGTATAGTGTCATATCTCATGTGTCCATCTCTCGGGAGTTGAGTCCAACCCCCACCCCTGCCGCCACCATTACCCATTTCATCGCCTTGAATTCTCTCTCTCTCTCTCTCTCTCTCTCTCTCTCTCTCTGTCTCTCTCTCTGTATCTCTGTCTCACACATCACCAACCACACACACACACTCACACACACACACACACACAGACACACCAACGGCGCCTGGCAAATGACGCCAAACTGAATGCCTCTTTTGACTGCTGCCTCTCACACAGAAACACATTAAATGCAACCCCAGATGCAGTGACCCGGAGGTATGCATCGATAGGAGTCGCACAGTGTCACCCCTGTAATTCCACTCGCTCTTCCGGAAAGATCTTATCACTCACGTCTCTAACTGCCATTATCAATCTTCCCTGTGCAGCCTCTACATCATTAGGCGAGAGTATTTCACTAAGAACACCAACACAGGTTTCACTCCTTTCTTCTCCTCCCTTGCATTTATAAGTCCACTGCAGGTTGGCGCCGTGCCAGGCTGTGCCATACAGCACAACACTGCCACCTAAAGGTTCAGTACCGCCGGCCGTCAAGCCTGACCCACTGACAAACACTCTCACTTTGCCTCCCTTTTCCTCCCTCTGCACTCCCCCCCCCCCCCCCCCCTCTTCTCTGCTGCTCCCTGTATTTGTCCACGTGTGTTCCATTAGATTAGAACTATGTGTTGTGTAGTGCTGCTTTATTAGCAGAAAAATTAATAAGGCTTTGATAAAAACGCAGCATGGATTACGTTGAAATTTGAGGCTCATTATTGGCTAATCCTTTTTGAATTGGATGTGTATCAAGTTCCAGACAAGCTTCACTCAGTTCGCTAGTGTGCTTCGAGAGGAGGCATTTAATTCAAGCTTAGATGATGTGGCAAAGCCTACAGTGACATTCACAGCACCACCGCAGCAAACTAATTATTGACTGTTGTTATTGCTGCAGGTGTCGAAAAGGTCTTTTTGTGATATTACAATACACACCAAAAAATAAAACAAACAAAAAAACAAAAAAAAAAACATGAATACACTCAGTTTAATGAGGAGGGAGGTGAAGAGTCGGCTAAGTTTTTTTTTTTTTTTTTTTTTTTTTTTCCTTTTTGGACGAATGTGTGCAGTGTTTATCTCGCATGAAAATAGTAATCTGAGTAGATAGGCAAGAAAAAAATGTTTCTTTCACAAAGAACATTGAGTCACAATTAATGTTATGTCGGTACATTTCACCAGTGATCTACCCTGGGTGCTGAATAGACAAAATAAGGCAAGGCAATCACTCACCCATTTGCATTTTTGTTAAATATGACTTAAATAGATATTAATGACAAAACATCAGTCTATAATTACTCCCCCAAAATATGCACGAGATTGTTGAGTCCATGTTGAAACTCCTTTACTTAGCAGTTGTTCAAGTTACTTTTTTTCTTTTTTTAAGTTTGAGAAACAGTGGAACTTGCTGAAGCAGTATGTCTCCTGTACTCTTTTCTGTTGCTTCACAGTAACTTAGAGTGAGTCTCTAATCTAGACTGGCACTTTAGCACTGTGGAACAGGGCAGTTATAGGCAGTACTTATAGACCAGTAAAAGTGCTCTTTTACCTGCTGTCTGGTGTGCATGGGCCCCTTCGTCTTGAACCCTCCTTGGGAACTGCACTCTGAGGCACTGAAGTGGTCGGAGCTCGTGGAGGACCTCTTGGAAAGCGTGTCACAGCCCCCGACAAATGTGTTATCCAACGGGAGCTCCTGAATCACGTGATGCTTCTTCACTGAGACCGGCGTGTCGGCCTTGAGGTGGAAGGCCGACTGCGGCGAGGCGGACTTGTAGTGCCGGGCCAGGTCTGGGCTGCTGGGTTTGAAGGTCGTGGTAGGTGTGGCATTCCAATCAAAGCGTCCAATCCCTTGCTCCTCCAGCTCGGTGGGCAGGCTGATGGTTCCGTTGATTGGCTCGTGGGCAGGATCGTCAGGTTTGTTCCCCTCGATGGTGACAAAGTTGAGCAAGGAGCTTTTGGGGGATTTCCTTTTCTTGCGCTTTTTCTTCTTGTTTTGCTTGTTCTCTGTGTTGGGGGACATCCACTCAGCCCCCTGTTTCTTCCTCTGTGCAGCCTTGAACCTGGAAGCGTGGCGGCAGCGTAGCAGCACAGTGACAAAGATGACAATAATCACCACTAAGGCGCCGGTAACAAAAGCTATCATTATGGTTAAATAATCACCACTTTGATAAGTTTCACTGCTTTCGCCAATGTTTCGGTCAATTGGGGTCTCCATCGTGCGTCGGATGAGATCGTAGATAAGTGTCGAGTTGCCCACAGTGTCATTGACGTACAGAAATACCAGTACCAGAGTATGGAGGGATTTGGGATAACCCAGGTCACTGATATTGACCACTAATCTGTGTAAGCCTATGTCAGTCACCGCTGGTTTTTCCTCCAGAGTAATATTCCCTGTGACAGGGTCAATTCTGAACAGACCTTTGTTGTTTCCACTCACGATGGTGTACTTCAGTTCTGCATTCATCCCTGTGTCACCATCCACAGCGAACACCTCTGCCACCACAGATCCCGGGATGGATGAGAGAGGGACAAGTTTGAAAGACGTGTTGGAGGGGGGGTAGATGACGATGGGGGTGTTGTCGTTCACGTCGATGACATTGATGGTCACCTTGGCGGCTGAGGAGCAAGGAGGCCTGCCACTGTCCATAGCCCTGACGTCGAAGGTGTAGGAGCTCTGCTGCTCCCGGTCAAATGACACGTTGGATTTTATCACCCCGGAGTAAGGATCCAGTATGAAGTTCTCGTTGTCGTTCAGTATGGAAAGAGAAACAGCAGCGTTTTCTCCGGCATCTGAATCTGTCACAGTTATCACCCCCACGGTGCTGTATTTAGGAAGATTCTCAGACACAAAGAACTGAAAGTGGTTATGTGTGAACTTGGGGTTGTTATCATTTTCATCCAGCACAGTTACAATAACAGCAGCCTGCGTTTGCAGAGGGGGTGTTCCATTATCTCTTGCCGTCACGGTGAAGAGAAACCTGTCCTGATCCTCCCGGTCAAAAACCCTTGATGCCGTCAGGACCCCCGTTTTGCGGTCGAGATCAAAGAACGATGCGTTCGGTCCCAGCTGATAAACTATCTCCGCATTTTTCCCGCTGTCCTCGTCGGTGGCGCTAAGAGTGGTGAGGAACAGGTCACGTTTGTTGTTCTCCATGACAGCCAGCTCAATAACCGGCTGAGTGAAAATAGGGGGGTTGTCATTCTCATCCTCCAGCCTCACTCGCACCAAAGCCGTCTGATTCAAGCTCGGTTTCCCAGAGTCAGAGGCTACAATTTTAAAGTTGTATTCCTTGGTCCCTTCGTAGTCGAGAAGCGCAGATGTCTCTAGCAGATACTGGTTGTCGTACACGGCTTTCAAGTGGAAGGGCACATCCTTCTCTATGAAGCAAATGACCTTGCCGTTGATGTCAGTATCTTTGTCTGACACTGTGATGAGAGCTATCTTGGTATTGATGGGATCCTTCTCTGAGAGGAAAACAGTGCCATTAATGGGGCTGATTATGTATCTCAGGTCTATATTAGGTGGATTGTCATTAACATCAGTCACATTTATGGTAACAGTAGCTCTGGCAGGACTGGAGCTGCCATCGCTGGCTAGAACAGAGAGCTTATGAATAGCCGTCTCCTCTCTGTCCAGGGGCCTCTGCACAGTAATTAGGCCAGATGTTGTATTTAATGCAAAGAGTCTCTTTGTAGCAGGTGACACCTGAGTCCCAAATACGTAGTGTATCTCGGCATTTGCCCCTATGTCTGCATCTGTGGCCTGGAGCTGCACAACAGATGTGCCAATACCGGAGTTCTCCGGTATATGCACTTCTATCTGCCCCTCTTTAAACACCGGCCGGTTGTCATTGACATCTGTTACAGTAACTTGGAGGATGGCAGTACTGGATTTCTGCGGACTGCCCCCATCCTCCACTTTGATCTTCATCACGTATGTATCCTTCTGCTCTCTGTCCAGATTCTGCTGCACAATGAGCTGAGGCCACTTCTCCCCCTCAGGCGTTTCCACTATGTCTAAGCCGAAGGCACTTTGCCCGTTGATAAGCTCGTATTTGTGCACACTGTTGGGGCCGGTGTCTGGGTCAGTGGCAGAAGGGATGGCGAAGCGGCTGTTAATGAGCGTGTTCTCTGGGATGGAGATGTTGATCACAGGGGACGGGAACATGGGGGCATTATCGTTTGTGTCTTTGACAATTATTTTGATCTTAATCAGCCTGAAATAATCATTAGGCAGGATGACCACTTCAATTTCAAAGGAGCACTCGCTGTCCTCAAACGAGGGACCGGGGCACAGCTTCTCCCTGTCGATTCGGTTTGATGTTGTGAATATCTCGCCAGTGCTGCTCAGAACACGCACCAGTGGGTTATCTCCCGCTTTGGAGACGAGCCGGTACACCAGATTAGCACTTGCTCCGGTGGCGGCATTTGTATGGGAAATGTTTAGGTCCTTTGGTATGTTTCCAATGAGGACATTTTCTTGCAACTCCTCTCTGATGGGGTAGATTAGCTCTTGGGCTATTGAAGGGTCTAGCCATATGCAGGCGAGCAGGGCACCCAACAGGTAATAGTCTTTTAGGTCCATGACGGTATAAATGTATTTCCAGCCTTCACAACTCAAAAAGGTTTTCTTTCTTTTTGCAAAGCTGTCACAGGCAGTGACTTCCTGGCATGTGGTGGTTAGGAATCTTCCCCCCGGACAAAACCTATGAATACATAACAGAGTTTCTCATCAGTGGAATAACTTTGCTATGCACAGCAATTACATGCATTCAACAAAACATTCATGCCTTCTGTCCACTACTGTTTCATTTCTCCAATAATTCACTGTCAAATCTCCCTAAAGGGCTCAATCAGCAATTCACAAAGGAAGAAAAAGAGCAACAAAAACGCTGCAGCAACCATTTAGGCAGCCATTCATGTCTGTTGCTCCCTTTTTTATATAAAAAAAAAAATAATAAATACAATTCCTCCACATTTTCTGGTCACTAGGAATTATCAGCAGCTCAAACCCCCCATGGCCACAAAACTTCACAACACATTACACAGCCTTATCAATTTTACACTTAAATTGCCAGAATTAAGGAGCCCTGTGTGGGCACGAATACGCATGAATCAAGCCTACAAAATAACCTCAGTCAGATTTTTTTTTTTTTTTTCAGAATTTCTTAGTGTGCAACTGAGAGCCAGTCTTATCGTACATACCCCCAAAATCCGTTTCAGCGCAGGAGAAGAAGAAGAAGAGAAGAAAAAAAAAACTGGAGTGTGTCAGCTCATAGTCTTCTCATCCACGGTGCCTGCGAGCTTATTCGGGTAAAGATATCCTCCTCTGTCAGATCAAGCGTTTGGGATCCAGGGGGAAAGAAGAAGAAGAAAAAAGAGAGAGCGACAGAGGGAAATAATAATCGTCCCCGCAGGAGTGATCAGACTCTAGAGCAGGTTTTGGGTTAAAGGAAAAAGCAGCTGGTCGCACAAATTGGGGTAAAAATTAAGAGGCTGCATATGTCGCAGTTCCGTTTCCCCCATTTAACTTCGGGAGCGGACAGGATCTTCACGGTGAGACCTGCGGTGGTTGCGGCGATCAGCGGCGCTCTCCAGCTGACACAGCCAGGTGGTCGGTCAGCGGCTTGCGGTGTCTTCCATTGGTCCCACGAAATATCACATCTCATCTCCCAATGCACGTCTCGATACAACCCGACGATTCTCTCTCTCTCTCTCTCTTCTTCTCTCCCTCCCGGCTACCTGTTAAGGTGAAGTCGCCGCCGAGGTGATGGTGGGAGGAGACACTCGTGTCCCGTCATGATTCAAGTTCACCAAGAAGCACCATCGATAATCAGCCGGCGTATAGACAAGGTTAAAAAAAAAAAACATCCAAAAGATCACGAAGAGGAGGAGAAAAAAAAAGCTGGGAGAAAAAAAAATAACCTCAGAGTCGTTCCCACTTGGAAACCTCCATATAGAGGCGGTTCAGTGTGAGACCGATGCGCAGCGTGTATGTGCCGTTTATCCTTGCACTCTCACTCCCAGAGCAGAATATCTTGCACTAACTCTGTGTAAACCCATAGGAGGGGTGGTGAAGTACACCAACACCGACGCCGCCACCCCCCCCCTCCCCTCCTTCGCACCCCACAACCCCCCCGCCCCGCCGACCCTCGTCATTGGACGCCGCCCCTCTCCTTCAGTGGCGTCGGCAGCCCGAGCCGCGACGCGATTGGCCCGGAGCCGCGTCACTTAGCGCGGGACCGGAGGGTTGTCCGCGGCGAGATGCTCCGTGAAGATGCTGCAGGCTGCAGAGAGACGCTTTACCAAAAAAAAAAAAAAGAAAAAAAGCCGAGTCTGGAGGGGAGGTGATGATGACGACGGTGATGATGATGATGATGATGATGATGATGAAGCTCCTAGTGCTGTTGATGATCATTTAAAAAAAAAAAAAAGAAAGAAAGTGTGTCTGTCCTCTAAGCTTTTTTATGATGTGTGTGATTATATAAATGCAGATAGCAGTCATTGGCTCTGAAGGGACGCATCCATACGCACAAATAAAAGCCAACCTGTTAGGCTGTTGTCAGGTAGGCTGCACTAATTGGACGTGAACAAAATAAATAAATTAAAAAAAGACGGAAGAAGCACGTTAGAGAGAGAAAAAAAAAGATGAAGCGCGATGGTTTTCTGGATGGAAAGGTGACTTGAGAATAAACACGGGCATGTACAATACGCGTCTTGTGTGCGAGACTCCCTAAATAATTGCACTCCGGACAGAGAAGCCGTTGTCTAAGCATGTTTGCACGGGCTGCACATTCGCGCTCCGCCCGCCGCTCCTGGCACCCTGCAGCCAGTCATCAGCACTTGTCCGTGAGAAATAACCTTGACAGTTATCCCTGTCATCAAAGCTGTACAGCAGCATGCGGTGCGAGCTCTCGGTTTAATGGATGAATTGCATTTTCTTTTCTTCTCTCTCCCCCCCTCTCTCTCTTTTCTTTCTTCCTTTCTTCTTTTTTTTTTGTCTAAAGTTTGCTGCCTGATGATCTGAAGAGGCTGTGATGTGACATTGGAATTGCCCATAACCGCAGATGATCTTACTCTGACAAGTTTCAAAAGCAGCGAGAGGAGGCTGAGCTGTTTAAACTGAACTTGAGTGAGCCCTAAATGACACCTCAGAAGTGGCAGAAGGTAACTAGAAAACAGCCGATTGAATCAATTGGAAATCAGTCTCAGCCGCACGGATCCAACTATCGTTTAATACCGACTTGCCATCCAATCATTACTTAATTTCAATGCAGTAGATAACCCTCAATTTCATCCACGGTTCTGTGCCTGAGCTGCTGCTGCTGCTGCTGAGGAAAGCAAGCTGTTGAGCTCAGAGGCTGAGCAGCCCTGCCACGGTGAACAGTGCCATCTTGAGGTGCTCGCACACAAATGCCTGAGCTGTGCTGTGAGCTTCATGGCTTAAGAGAAGAAAAGGAAGAAAAAAAAACTCACATTTTTGAAGCAAGACTTGGGTTCGCGCACTCTGACGAGTGACCGCACAATAACTGACACAATGAGTGACTCATTAAGAAGCCAAGTGTGAAAGAGAGAGAAGTGAGAAGATGCCCCAGCGTTGATGACTGGGCGATGGGAGTGATGCAAGACACATGGGACCCAGCTCCTGTTGAGGTGAGAACCGGGCTACAAATGTTTCCTGAGAGGCTGGCTTATTGCCTGGTCAGCAGTCCATTAGCGCAACCAACCTGGTGGCCTGACCTTTTCCGCCTCTGGATCCAGCCATCAATGTCCTTTGCTGGGAGAGAGCAGCCCAAGGAGCGATCTGTCACGTTGGTTTAAAGTCTGACACCCTGACGTGGGGGAAAAAGTGACAACATAACTGTCCACAGTGGTGAAACGCTTTCTTGCTCTGCTGGCCAGCTGGAGTCATTAGGAACTCATTGCTTGCTTTTTACTTGCTCGCTGGGAGTGTGTGTGTGTGTGTGTGTGTGTGTGTGTGTGTGTGTGTGTGTGTGTGTGTGTGTGTGTGTGTGTGTGTTTGTGTGTGTGCGCGCGCGCACGTCTTGGGTTTTTTTTCTGCGAGAATTATGTTTGAATTTAATAGAATTTTCCAACATTGCCAGGTCGCAGGGGGACGATTTCACAGTGATTGGGAGCACTGGACAGAAAGTGCACTTTGAAAGCCAGAAATCCTCACAGCTTGTGAAGTAGTCGTATTGATTACCAACTCTATCAAACCTCCACTGATGCATTATGGCCGAGGGGCAGTCAAATCTTTTTTTTTTTTTTCTGTTTTTTTTTTTACATAACCTTAAAGATAAGTTCACTACCTATCAAATAAGAGTCTGTCTTTTTATTGTTTCCTGTGATTATGTGTCACATGACCTTGACTCAGACACCAAGAGGGACTACATTCAGAAAACGCTACAACTGCAGAGCTCCTCATTCAGAATTTACCCCGTCTCTCGGGTTTGTTATCTCCTTATTTAGCCTGTTTTGAACCGGCTGCAGCTAATGTTTCTGCCAGTCAAGTTACTGACGAGCGATGAATAATGTAGCATGCTAATATATGCTCTAGGTCTTGCGGTGTACCTGCTACAATCTCAAGCCGAGTAAAGAGAGAGCCTAAGGGAAAGGTCCAAAACCTCAGGCCCTATGATTCCCCATATGCCCGGCGTAGTCAATCACACTGTTCACCTTGGTTTGATTCTCACACTGACTTATTGACTTGCTCATGCTGTTGAATTGGCTTCATGAATAATACAAGCAACAAATAAGTTTATCTTTCGTGTCCATTAAAGTACAAGGTCAAACAGGTAATTTATGTATTTTCCAACTTAAACAAGGTCTGAGGAGCTGCGGCGCTGGGAAATTTAAACAGTTGGTGTCGCAACTTTAGTGTTGATGCAGCAAACGCGGATGAAAGCTGGAGCCAGCGGACGAGGCGCAGATTTGTCCGTCATTATTCCCTTTTTAAAACAGTTCTAATCGCCCAGTCTTTTAATATGAAAGACTTTACTTTCTTCTAAAGGAACAATATGATCTTGTGTAGGATTATGCAAAAAGAACATCACGGGAACACGATGTTCCAGTGACATCAGAGGTGAGTTTAAATTATGGAGGATATTGTCAGTGAGAATGTCATTACAGCTGTAATGAAATGACAAATTCCAGTCGTAGTAGTCAGTGTTTAATGTTAGCAGTTAACGATTCTGCAAGCCATAGATATCTCCAAGTTGAACATGACATAGGTTGTACAATACCATGTTGGTAGCAACGGAACTACTGCAAAACTGGATATTTTTGATTGGAGGTCAAGTATCTCCAGCCATGTTTGTGCTGGGAGAAGCAGGTGTTTTGAAGGAGACCTTAGGACATTTACAACTGTGTCTGTAGCCATCAAAAGAGGTATTCAAAGCCAAACCATGATGTTCATTTAACCATAACCAGAATAGTTTTTGCGCCTTAACCTAGCCAGAGCATAAGCACAGCGTCGTGGCAAGAGAGAAAAGAGAAATCTGAACAACAGCGCAACATAAACAAGTGCACAGCCTGAGCCTGTCTGTGATTTTTGCAAAAACCTGCTTAGCTATCACTTAGTCTGGAGACTGGGTTGCGAATTTTGTTCAGGAGTAGAAAAACTTCCCGGAAGTTCAAGTTTAAATTGTCTCACAGTGCACTTGTTATCGTTTAACATAACTGTGATTATTCTGTGTCACGACCTTCACCAGCACAAGAGGGAAAAACTGTTCTGTGTGAGAAACAATTATTTAACGGTGTGAGAGCTGTTTGAATTCCAGCTCTCTCTCTCTCTTTCCACGGTGCGTGCATGTCGCACAAATCCAAAGTAATTCAGCCTGAAGAACTGTAATTGTCCAAATCCCTTGAAATATCAAAAAAAAAGATAATACTAGACTGTGCGTCCTTTTAAAAGATACACTTAATGTAATGAATACTGTTTTTTTTTTTTTTACTTTGACATTTTTTTACCTTTTACTTCCCACTTCAGTTCCTGCAGTCAGCTGACTCACACAGAAGAACATCAGTTGCTGTTTTCTCATGAGCTGAATCCTCCTGCCCGTGATACTGTACCACCTGCCAGCAAACAAGGGTTAGCATTCAAAAGCAGATTTATGGGCTGTTTTACTCACGACCAAAAATCTCCAATACATTTTTTTTTTCCCGGTAAATATTTTTTGAGCCGGACGCGAAAGATGCCAATGAAGAGACTCACTTTTTTGTCAGTGTATAAATAGGAAGTAGGCACTTTCTATTTATATGGGTACTTTTTTCTGTATCCTACTGAGCGCATCGGTTTCACTTGTACCTCATCAATACCACAGAAAAGCGCCACTGCAACTGATGAAAATTTAGGCTTCCCTTAAAACCTTTTTGCCAGTCGCGGCTTGAGTGGTAATGACCCAGTAGATAATTGGCATCACACATGCTGTGGACCATGAATACTAATAAGAGCTTCTAATCAGGCATCCCCCAACTCAGAAGTTTGGATACGCGAGGAGTAAAAATTTGGAGAGGAAATGTTTTTTTCATTTTCTTTGAAAGGGATTTCACTGCTATCAAAACTTTGAATTCCCTTCAGGAACTGATGCTACATCACTTAACAAGGTAGTAACAAGGTACTTTGATATGTTCGGGGACATAACTTTACAGCTGTGGGCTTATGAGTTGAAGCTGAAATGCTTGCTGAAGGTGAGTTTCTTGTTTCACCATATGGCATCTGCTCAGACAAGGCGTGGTTTCTGCTGAGCACTCCTAATTATTGCAGAATCATTTTTAAGGACATTTTGCATGCACCCGGCACATCCTTTAGCGTCCGACGGCTGGCATTTGAGAGGTATAATGGCATTCATAATAATCCTTTCAACATTGATTGACACGTTGTTTGATCAAATACGATATCCTCTGTGGATTAGAGTTTCAAGATGCCAAAAGTGCAAGATACCCCTCATAAGAAATGCTTCTTCTTTCTTCATACCTTTCCCTCTGACTCTCATTTGCTCTCTTTCCCTCTTTTTTGCATCCCATCTGTCCTCGTTTTTTGTCTCCCTCTCCCTGACACATTTGAATCACATATCACTTTCCAGACTGTGCACCGAAAAAGGTCAAACATTCCCTCCCATTCTCTTTTTCTTACTGATGTGCCAGCCAGCAGCCTGCCTGTAGTGGCAGAAATGGATCCTGGTCAAAGACGGCTGCGAACCAGGGAAGGAAAGTTGAGCTAGATCCTTTTCTGCTCGGTGCACCGGCTGATTTGACCTTGTGCGAGCGCTAGCAAGTTATGAGATACTTGACATGCACTCCAACACCAGTACTTTTTCAGATCCTGTCAAACCGAGCTGTATATTTTTTGACAGGGAATACATGCACTTAAAGTTCATCTTTATAACGGCTCAGCAGACTCTTAAAAACACACATATGCCTCAGGTACTTTGATTGATTTAATCACATTTTTATTTTCTTGCCTCTTTCCCTCTGTTGTGAAATTGTGCAACTGATTAACATATAAATATAAACACAGGACCCACAGCTTTGAAGTGTTTGTTTATCGTTGCCCATAAGGTTTGTATTTTTAATAACTGACAAGCAATTAGATACAATTACCACGGAGGTGTGTTATCGCACATCTTTCCAAAAGAGTCAAGCAAGAATTGTATAATGATTTGCCACTAGCTACTTATAGTGACCACATCTTTCTAAAAATATATCAACCAGTGAATGCAATGCACGTTAAACTCATTTATTTTTCCTTGTAATTATGACTCTAGCAGAGAAGACAGCTCTTGACAAGAGGGACAATGGCAAGAGAATGCCTACGTATATACTGGGCCTCTACTGTGTCATCCTAAAGGTCAAACCTTCTACATAGCAGTTTTTGTCACGCATTAAGCCGAGCAGCTTCACATTTACTAAGAGGATGTGGCTAATTAGTCATTTTTTACAAGTTACCGGACCACTTTGCAGATTCTCTGCCGCATAAAAACGCAACAAGGTTTCAGATAAAAGGCGAAGGGCAGTCTCCTGCAGAACATTTGTTCAGATTCTACTACGGGTGGGCGATACTGCAAATTTTGGTATCGATACGATACCAAGTAATTACAGGACCAGTATTGCCGAGACCGATACTGATACCGATACTTTTTACTTGAAAATTCCTGATCATTGAATGATTTTGTACTTTTGCCTTTAATTAGCTGATCATGATTATGATCATAATAAAACACAGCTTCACAGATTTTAGTCAAATAAGAAAATCATATTTAACATAATTAAATCTATAACCTATCTGCATGTAGCCTGTTGTTCCATCAACAGATACACAAAAGGGTTATTATATTCTGCCATATTTATACTTTTGAGTGAACCTGAGTGAGCGGAGTGAGAGAGGTGGAGAGGAGCACTGCGCATAAGGACTGAGAGAGATGCTGCGATCACACAAACTCTGTGAAGAAATACGAGTGATTTACTGAACTTGTAGAAGAGAAACTACAACAAAAATATCGATCTCATCGCGCTAGTATCAATCCGATACCAATACTCAGCTTGGTATCGATACTATCGATATTTGGATCGATCTGGCCACCTCTAGATTCTACTTAGACGTACTCGGGCTTCCAGTCAGCTAATACAATCCACTGAGCCACCAAATCCAAATCAGAAAATGCATAATCTCATTTTCTATTATGCTTGGTTTTCCTCTTTACAGAGTCTGTGTGAGGTGTTCCCTTTCAAAGAAGCTATATCTAAGAATCACCATTTATATATATATATATATATATATATATATATATATATATATATATATATATATATATATATATATATAAAACGATGGCCTCGCCGCTGCATTACACTGGTTTACACTTTCAAAATACTAAGATCACTCTGTACGTGTGCAGTCATTGCTGCTGCTACACTATTATGTGAAATACACCCACTTATCAGTTTTAATCATTGGTTTATAACATACAGTGAGTCACTGCCTCAGGAAGGGGTGCTGTAGATGTGTCCTGTAATTACAAATATTAATTCTGATCTTGGGCATCTTTGCCAATGGGAAAACAATGAAAGAAAATAAAATGTAAATGGCAGTGTCCCTGACCCTTAGTCTTTTCATGTTCAAAACTCTGCATTCACATCATGTGGAAGTTATTCACCAGTGTCTAAGTACCCTTAAAGTGAAATTTATAAATGATTATGTTTGTGTCTTTTTTTTAAATTAGAAACTCTGATAGAGTGTGGGAGTGTGTGGCAACTATACCTTCAAGCTACAGTAAGAGCTGTTGTTGCTTAAGCTATCTCCCTGCCTGCTTTGCAGTTAGCAACCCCCTCCCTCCGCTCTACGTCACCACATGATCGCGCAGCAGTAATCTCCAGACATAGCAGCAAATACTCTCTGCGTGTTCACGAGCAGACAGGACCACCTCTTTATCGAGTTCTCTGTCCTGATTGGATAAAGTGGGTAGGAATACTATAAAAATGTCGTTTCCCCTTTATTACATCAGCATAAAAAATCACTTACAGCAGCTTTAATTTTTTATGCTAAATTGGTAAATGCACTCTAGTATCCCTGAATAACCAACCCCTTCTGCTCAACAGGACGTATGGCAACTGCCCTCATTATGTTGCCATCTATTAAATTTTACTCTGTTCTATTTATTTGCGCATGCAGCACTGGAACACTATATGGCCTCGAGTTGGAAGTGAAATTTGAAATTTCTGGAAATCAATTATAATTGAGGATGCACAACATTAAATTTTGCAGATATCCAATATGCTGATATTTTCCAACTCGCTTTGGCAGATTGCTGACGCCGATGCTGATTTATGCACATAGATTTTCATACCTGATTGCAGAGAAAATCAAGTCTACACAAGTGGAATTAACATAACATTGTGCTTACTTTGTCATGATGACCCACTGGCAGATTCAGAGATACAATGCTTTTCAAAATGAAGAAAAAAATAAAAGAGAACTACTTAGTTTATGGTTTATATGGTGTGTGCCTAACACGTCATATTATCAGCCTTTTATAGAAATGTTCATTTTGCACCAATATAAAGCCTTTCTTGGCTGATGCTAATGACAAGCCATATTATTTTGCATCCCTAATTATAATATTATATATGACATCTACATGACCAGAAATGAATTCACCTTGTTAGATGGTTCAGTCTAAGTTGCCGTAAGCTAACGCATACCAGTAATTTTCCCTTTTTTTTTTCTTTTGGAGGAAATGCCAGGGTGACTCTGCACATCATTTTACAGCCATCACACGCTTTTAGCATTCAAATCACTGCCCAGAGTGATAAGGTATTATCAGATGACAACATACAATTTATATTTAGCAAATGAGACACAGAATAGAAAATGTCACTCTCCCCCACGGCTACGTCTCCAAAAGCACAGATTCAGCTGAGAAAATAGTGTCATGTGTTGTTGTCAGTCATTTCGCATGGTGTGATGCCTGATGCCGGGGCTACCACTTTGAATGGCGAATACAGCAAACAACACCATATGATGGACCATCTCAAGGACACTTAAAGGCTCTTACGGTTTCTTCATATATAGATTACACTGTTTGTACCTTGCCCTGAGAGTTGTTTGTGAAATAGGGATGTGTCTCATCTTGAAGGTCTTATTCAACTTTAAGTAGTAGTCGATTGTAGGAACTCACACAGGCCAGGTTTTGTAAGCAGCCCTAATAGTATGTGTGATAGATTTTTTTATGAAATAAAGTCCTCTGAATCCTCATCTTCAGGTCTGTTTTATCCAATAATTAACCTCGCTTATAAGCTGCATTTTACTCAGTTCTGTGAAAACTTCTCAAATAGCTGACACAGAAAACCAGGTTTGGAGGTAAGCAGCAACATGAATACTATTTTCAGTTCCCTTGACCCCATTAGGTCTGAACATGGCTCCTCTCTGTTTTTCAGAAAAGAGCACTGAATACCCCATCCATCCATCCATCCATCCATCCATTTTCCGGCTCTCATCCACGTCTGGGTCGCGGTGGCAACAGGCTAAACAAGGTGCTTTTCGCAGAAAACCATTTGCTATTTTATCCATAATAGATACTTAAATTTAACTGTTACCTCCGGCCTTTAAGGGGCTGCAGCTGGTGGAGACGTCTGGAAGAGAAATCACAGGTGCGGAGGGATAAAATTTCACTTTCTTCCTTTGCAGGTTTTTTATTCCGTAGCCTGGGACAGCCAGCGAGACTGCTCTGTGGGGACTTACAGGAATGTGTGACTGTAATTGTTTCCTAATGAGTTTCCTCTCCCCGCTAATTGAGGATCACATTGTCTATTACGATCTTGGGTTTACACATACCAGCATCAGCAAAATGCAACCTCAACTGTTGACTAATTAATTGCGTTCCTCCCATAAAACATCCATAATAAACTCATAAGAAGTGAATTACATAACCTGTTTCTTCAGTTGGTAGTCAGTCTGCTGGTTTCCTGCCAGTCTGCAGCAGTGCTCCTCCAAACCGTGTTTCTTTATGAGGTGTGTCTATTTCTATCCATGCAGGCGTAAACAGCCACAATAAAAACAAAAAAAAACATGAGTCAATTCAAAAACCAGAGTATTGTCTGGCTGTTCAATATTTAATTCCATCTCATAGTTAACACTTCTGTGGCTCTACACAACAAGACACATCGGGTTGATTACTTTTCTTATTGTGGTTCTAAAAGAGAACAAATCAAGACCAGTGCTAATGAGCATTTTGAAATAAGAATTCATCTCACAGCATCCTCTGTTTACTGTATTTTTTCTTTTTTTACAGTATGTTAGTTTCCACCAGGAGGCAGGTGTTGTTTTATTGAGTTTCTTGTGCTATCACAGAGGGGAGTAGGTTCTCCAGTATGTTTCCCACCTGTTTGCTCAATTTGCTCAGTGTTAGAATGACCCTGGATAGCTCCATACAGTGTTTGTTTAAACCAAGACACCAGAATAAAAGTTGTACGTTTCTTTAAACTGTTCAAATTTCACATTTCTTTATTTTCAATTCTCAGGGTCATGTTGTGGCAGTGCTATGATTATGTTCTGGTTAGATTTTTGGACAAAAAGCACCACCACAAGTTTAGGAAAAAATCATCTTTTGGCTTTCAGCCACACAAAATTGTCCCGACATCTTGTTACAAACATCTAGTTTTTGGCTGCTTACACGTCAGGAAAATATTGAGGCATCGCAACAAAAAATCTGATTTGATTCGATTTGATTTCCAAATGTTGAAACAGTGTCCCGAACTGTGGTCTTTGTCCTGGCAGCCATCTGGAATAGCTGACAGCTAGTGCATACATATATTCCTTGTAGAAATGTGATATCATACACATGAAACAAACAGATTTAATGTATTTTCTTTTCACAGAAATCTACAATGCCAGCATTTTATTCCGGCAACTGGGCTCTGGTTTCAATGCCCTACAATGTTAACCCCTCGTTTATGTTTTGCTCCCAACCCCCAAATTTTAACATTGTGCCTGTTTCTGACATGTTAAAGACTGGTATCATATGTACAAAAGTAGACATGCAGTATGTGACTGATCCTGCATATTGTCAAATCAGTTGTATTACCAAGATAATTGCACTCATCCAGAGCCTTCTCTCAAACCTTTTTATTTTCAGTTTTGATAAATGACAAATAAAACCTTTACTTTAGAATGCCTGTGTTCACACTAATGACAAAATAACCAGTTTAATCTGACATCATAACTGCTTGTAACACCACAGCATGAAAAGGTAATTGTCTCTTTTGTTATTCTTTAGCTACATCAAGTGGGATAAACACCTGATGTATAACAATTGCTGAATGGATCGAGCAAGATTCCAAACTGCATACTTCCCTCCCTCTGACCCACACCTCACTGATATACAGAGGTGATGGTTACATGCACCACTTTCTTTTTCTTTTTCCTCTCTACTTCTTAAGTTTTTAGCTATTGTTGCAAGATGATGTAAAAAGTCAGGTTGGCAGAGATGATCCAGCTCAAAGATGTAATAAATATTACCAGAAATGTCTGTAGTGCCTTTACAGTCAGTTTAAAAAGTTTATAAAGTATGTGTGTGGTTAGCCAATCAGATGACTTAAAGCTGTACCCTGTTGTGTCATAATCAAGAACACATCTGTATAATTTACAACGCCCGTAAAGATGAGCAGTATGTCTGATATACAGGCATACTGCCGCTTTGTGGCAGAGGGAATCAATATGTTCCCATTTCAGTTGGCCTGAAGAGAAAAAGGGGAGTATTTCTTAAGTACAAATGAGAGTTGCATTGAATGTTATAATGCCATAATAGTGACTCCGTAATGAAATCTTGTACCAGAAAAATATACACTGTCAATTAAAAGTGATAAAGCGAAGCAGAGATGGGGGAAAGAGTTTGTGGGTGTGCATTTCTTCCTTTTCCCTGTTGTACTGTGATGCATTCGATGTAAATGACTGTGTCTGTTTCCATCCCACTCCTTTAAAGACGCTTTGCATAATTGTATTGGTAATTACTGTGTTCTGTAGGTTTAATCAGTGGTATTCCCCTCAGATTATAGGGTATAGGGACTTAAACACACTAAGTCGGGACATGTTTGTTCATTCTGCCAAGCTGCGCAATAACCAACATGTGTCCCTTATAAATAATGCCGTCATATTGGGCAAAGAATAATTTTCCAACGGGTCTGGACAATAGTTCGCAGCTGCTCCTCAATGCAACAGTTTTATTGTAGCCTGTAGAAACACTTGACTTCGTCAATTTTAAAACTTAGCCGACTAACATCAAATCTATTGAAGTGCACAGAAGTGTTTGGAGAACTAAAGAAAATACTGTTCGTGCAGCCTGGGCATTTTTAGACAGTGAATTTGACATCATTGCTTTCGATACAATCTCCTTTGGTTTTTTTTTTCTCTTTGGCAGTATCAAACCAAACCAAATGTCAGATTTGTTGCCAGATACAGAGTTTAAAGTCTGCTTCAACTGACCTGCAGCCTGTTCGACACATTAAGCAGGAGATATTGATGCAAGCAGCAATCGCAGGGGCCAGGCAGAAGCCCATCAAACAGTGTGCACTGCCAACCGGTGCAATGAGGACCTGTCTACTTGTCTACTGAGCAAATCTGATCGTGATTGGAGCCCTGCAGCCTTGATATGGCTCACTTCCTGTTTGTGTCTCTGCAGCCAACTTTGTCACAGTCAAATGATCCGCAATAAATGACACAAGTGTTCCTGACAGAACTGTTAAAACTATTCACTCACCCCGATAAGGAACTGATCACTGAGACCTGTTTGGCTGTCTTGCATTGTGGCTCATCAGATAGTCAACTATTGTGAATAATGCATGCCTCTACAGTTCAGAAGATCGCTGGGTCAGTATGTTTTTTTTCTTGAAAAACTTACTGATTATCGACAATAAGACATTGTGATAGTAAGCCCTGAGCACTCTGCTCTATATGTAGCATCTCAAGCTCGAGTAAATGTGGGCCATGAATGCTGTACTGTGCTTGGTAAAAATAGTGGATAATTGGTGGATATAATTTACATTTTTTGTCAGTCCCGTTCACCGTGGTACATTCAACCATTTCCTGTTTTGAGATCAGAAGGCAGATATGACACCCAAAGATATTCTCAAGGAGCGGCTCACAATATATGTTGCTCTAAAGACACTTTTCAGGGCAGGAGTTTTAAAACCGATATTCAAGTGTGACAGTGTAAAGCGAGGAAGGGACAGGGTTTCCTACTCTGGCTAAAACATGGTGCGAGTTCAGTAGGTGCCTTTAATTGTGCTGAAATGTTAATGTTAAATGTGCTCAGGAACTATATGAGTGAGTGAAACATAACACATGACTCATTAAGCAGTTGTAGTTTACCAAAGTTTCTCACACAGTTTCATATACACATGGACCAGAAGCAAAATTTGGAGGATATAAAGCCCTTTTGTTAGCAGTTACAGGCAGGAGAACAGCAGGTGCCAATTTGGTAGTGCTGCAACTAATTATTGTTTATTTCAATCAATTGTTTTATCTGTAAAAATGGAAGAAAAAAGTGAGAAGTTCTCATTTTAATATCCCAGAATCCATTGTGATGTCTTCAGACCTCTTGTTTTGTCATTCCAGAACCCAAGGATATTTAGTCTTTGATGTAACAGCAGCAACTCACCAAATTTCAGAAGCTGAAACCAGTGAATGTTTTTAAAGTTTGGCATTTTTTGATTCATCCAAGATTAATGTAGTAGCAGAATAATTTCACATAATTTCACAATTCCTCCAAATTTGGCAATGATGTGTATGTTCAGATTTCAGTCAGAAGCCGGTTCCTGCTGCTCACTTTAAGGAGCCACTCGTCAGGACCGACACATCACTTCCTCATTGGGATATAATACAGGTGTACCCTGAGAAGTTGGCTTGCGGTGTCCAGTCACTGATTGTGCAAAATATGGATGGAGCTTCATGGTCTGAAAAATGAAACCAATGTGTAAATGCTTTAAACGTGCATTCTTACTAATGGCCAGCAGGGAGACCCTCTGGTGTTTTCAAAAAGGAATCATGTAAGCCTATGAGAAATTGTTCATAATTCCCACTTGATATATTACCTCAGTTAACTGTATCCAAATTAATTTGTGGTTTCTGTGGTTACAGCGTGATACTCTGTTTGTAAATTATTTTATAGTTAAATAGAGGATAAACTAGAGTATGCTTTAGAACATGAGTTAAGGTGGACCGCTACTGTCATCCGGCAACAACTATCCACGCAACATCTCACGTGGCTTTTCCAGCTTTTGATTTTAGAATTGTTTCTTATATGGGGCTCCTTTTTCAACTTCAAGGTCAATATTGTTTTTCACTAATGACAAAACAACGAATTATTTGTGCATTTATATGGAACTAAGCTTTATAAGCGGTCCACCTTAACTGTCCTCCATGTTACGTCGCATTCTGAGATCGACACTTCTCGGCTGCCATGATGACTGGGAGCGGAACAAGCTACTGCTAAGGTGAGTTGTTCAAAAACGTTCTTTTTAGCAAACTCTGTGTACACAAACATCAGCAAACACAGCTTGTGTTCATTTGTAGAGACCCTGGTGATACTACGAGCAAAGTTTCATGTTGTGTCGAGTCTTCTTAGTGTTTTAAAAATAGCGATTTTGATGCTATCACAAAAGTGCCCCTAGCACTCCCACTTAAAATGAGTTTGACCCGAAAACGAAAATACGTTAAAGTGCCTCTTTCGTCGTAAATATGCATTTACACGAAGGTTTGACTTGTATACATTCACACAAAAAGCCTAGGTTGCATTTTGGCAAGAGTTTCACATTAATCTGAAAAAAAGTTCTGTTTTGTGCATGTGGGTCAAGTTGATTCACCTCTACAGTCATTTTTGAAGCAGTTTTTTGTATTGGATTTTATCTTAATGAACTTCCAGAGGTTGCTTAGGTAATCAAGGTTTAATGTTCTTTAATGCCTCCTGGAAGAATTTCCTTCTGGATTTTATGTGTTTTTTGCACTATCCAATCACAATGTAATCACCTTAGACATGTTGATGACAGTTGCTATCCAGAATAAAGAGGTCAGAGAGAAAACCCTGATTGCCGACAATAGCGGGGAGATAAACATCCCCCTGGTTCCTCCTCTCATCCGGTTTAAGGCTGCAGACATATATCAGTTGTGTCCGAGGGTTTGGTGGTGTTTATTAGTTTTGTCAGATAAAGCAGGAAATTCTGGGTTTGATTGTAAGAATCATTTTTGTACACTCTGTTGGTTTAGTTTAAATTTTATTGTGGTGATTTTAACAATACACAGAAAATGCACTCTCTCACCACTGTAACCTAGCACGATGGATCATACCACTGAGCCTTGGTATTATCAGAATTACACTGAGGAGCCCAAGGGTCAGTACATTGTTTGTTGCTCATGGTCCATGTACAGTTTAATGTGTCTGACATCACTCACCCTATTTATGAAACTTTGGGGAAAACACTGTTCACTGCCTGGTGTTTGTGCTGTTTGTATTAAGCTAATGTTAATGCCTCATTCTGGAACATGTAGGGATGGAAAATTGGATGACACAATGCACATGCTTTACTATTAAAAAGCCAAGTTGTTCTCATGAATTCCCATTAAAACATGTGTACAACTGGGGGACCAAATGCTGTAATTAAAAACATATTATTGTACTAAGGTTGGTGATAGGATAATAGCCCCTCCATTGTTTGTGTTTATGTGCAGATCAGCACAAATCCCCTTATAAATAAACTGCTTTTCCAACAAATCACACCCCTGTGCCCCCTCTGTGATTTTCCATGTGTGGAAGGCTTAACTCTGTGATTCTGTGTCTGTGGTGCTTTGGATATTTCTGCCACAAATTAAATCTGAATCGTTCCATAAGGGGTCAAACATCTTGCGAGAATAAACATGACACACCATGAAATTAGACTGTTGTTGGAAAAGGCAGAGGTATACTTAGATACAAATTTCTTATTACAAAAGTGTTTGCACTCAGATCCATGTTGTGGCTCACTGGTCTGCTGCAATATTGAGCAGACAAACATCCCCCCTTCTCATCTCCCTGGTAAACAACAGGTCTAAGACTGTAGTGATACCCAGCCTTACAGTGGTAGATTTTGGTTTATTTGTGGTGACCGGATCAAAAGAGGAAATCTGAGTATGATTTTTAGAATATTTTCTTTGACAGTGTTGGATCAAATAATTACCATGATCAAAACGATGATCGAAACGTTTGAATTAAAAACCATCACAGCACTTTTAAGAGTACGATTTCCTCTTTGGGTCAGAAATAAACAAATTCCATCCAATTACACTCCTAAAAGTAAAATTAAAAACTGTTAGATGGTTTGAATACATTTTTGAGGAAACATAACTCTTGATGTTCACTGGCAACATACTGGATGATAATGATGATGATCCTTATCAAGGGGTTTCAGGTCCCTAAACAAAACCGTGACAAAATTTAAGGGGAATTATGACATTCCTAAACCTAGGCCATTTATAAAAATGTTTTGGTGTGAAAATGAGTCATACTTAGCAAAAGTTTTGGAATTAGTCCAGTAGATTGCCTCAGCTGGCAGCTGCGACACAGTCACCACGATATAAATTATGCAGATAACGTTTCTGCAAAGCACAGATATGCCCAAGTTTGCGCGTGTCACAGGCTACATGTAGTTATTTGACCATACTGGCAAAGTACAAGGCATATCAGATTCATAGAACATGTTTAATAACAGACCGTCACGAGAGGTTGAAGTGATGGTAGTGGAGTTACAGGCAACGAGGCTGCCAAACCAGCGACCACAGTTTGAGTCTGTGTCTGCCACTGGATATTTGTAAGGAGACCTTTAGGGACATTTCCAGTTGTGGTTGTGGCGAACAAAACTGGATATTTTATTCATGGATAAGTCGTGCCATCTCCAGCCATGTATGTGGCATACGTGGTAAATTAAGCAACTGGAAAGTTGCAAAATAAAGGAACTGACAGCTGATGATAACGTTCTTTCTGAAAATTGGGTTGAGTGGCTGCAACGTAATCCTTTGAGGCAACTATGACTGTGACAGTTACGTCCTCTAAAAGCGCTTGTTTTTGCCACTGACAGGTTGAGGTTGTTGTTCCAACTGTCTGACGACATTACAAAAACAGTTCCTACACTCTGAAAACTCTGCTCTCAAACTGAGCAAATTAAATCATCTACACATCAAACCATGCAAATAAAGGGCCTGGGTTTAAAATATACTGGAATTATTTAACCGCACTGAAGTTACTCAGAGCAGACATGAGGAAAATTATTTTGCAGATGACTTCATCATGTCACACACCTCTTCGATGGTATATTTTTTTCACAGAATGTTTTCAGGCCATCTTGCCTTCATCAGGGTAGTGTTTCTGGTTCCCTATACACACAGTCTATTAATCGGTCAGGTGACTTATAGATAACTATAGATACCAAATGCACATAACATTATAATCATCCATTATTTATTTTTTTTAATTGACAAAACATCATATTCACTCAAGTGAATAAAGAAATTAAAGAAATGACCAGAAACACAAAACATGTATTATTAGTACCTTCCCAAAAACGTACTATTGTAACCCATTAGTTCACAAGTACCTGAAAAAAACCTCAACATCATCCTGATAAAGGCAAAATAGCAACAAATATTGGACTTTGCAGATGTCTCCATTCAAACATTTGTCTTGATTTTATTGAAAAGAAATTGTGCATTTCTTTCAGTACATGTATGCTGTAGAAAATAAACACACTGTTGGGAGGATATGTTTATTTTATATTGCACAATCCTATGGAAATTCTTAATGTTACCCAAGAAAAACAGCATCAGTCTCTTACGTATTGACTGTTCATGTAGTAGGTAGTAGTTTTAGTTTTGTGGTAGTTCTACATAACCAACATCACTGCCCCAGCTCTATCTGGTTGTGTTTGAAGAACACTCTTGGATGTGGCTTTCACAGCAGCAGAGGGAAGGCATGAGGAGTTTGTGAGGTGCCTTGGAAACTGCCCAAACAGCTTGTGTATGCCAGATCACTGTTTCCAATACATAGGCCTTACCTGGGCAGTGTGCCCAAGCAAACTTGCCGACCAGGAGGAGTCTTTTTAATTCAGATTTACATCACATAATACCCGTGGTACATTTACCCAAATACCGTACACTCCCGTGTATTTCCAGATCTTGTACTTTATAAGGCAAATACAAATATGTTTTCCTTTAATACATTACCTGACAAACATGGTTACTGGTTACTACTTACTTTTCAAATTGAGATGTATGCTACAAAATATAACAAACATAGTTCCAATCAGCAATTTATAAACAGTATATGTAAATATATTAAATAAATTGAAATTAGCCACCAGCTGCAACATTACAGTCCCACCCACTAATGGATGACTAATCATAATCAATTATTATATAATACATCAAAATGAGTCTCTGCATTTTTGGTACCATCAGTAATTGGATGGTAATACTGTTTTACTTTTGCTGAACATTTTAAATTCATCATCTTTACTTCTAACATTACTATTTCTAGACTGTGGTATTGCCACTTCTACTAAAGTTATAGGTCTGAGATCTCTGTCTACCCACGCAAACTTCCTGTGTAACATGATAGCAATACAAACAGTGCATATTGTCCCAGTACACCACTGGACCCCAATCACTTAGCCGAGGCCAAGTAATTACTTCATAATTCATGAGAGACCATGATATATCGACATCTCATCTATTAAATAATTACTAAATATTTGTGGACTACATCTCTATATCAGTCATTTAATTCTGAGTTCCTTTCATGCCATGACTGGGAGGCATGCCATCACAACGTAAATACTGTATGAAATAGCACATGTCAGATCAAGCATCTGTGGCACAGACGTGTAGACAGAATTTACTGCACATGCAGACAGCACCCTCTAAAGCAATAATCAATGCTTGTGTGCAGCATTTTGAAATCACACCATGAGATTTGTTGTGGGTCCGAATTTACAGTGAGCTTAATCAAATGCGCATCTGCATAAACAAACAGCATTATGTGCTGAGGTTGATGCTTAGCTCTAATGTGATATTAAACATACAGTTGAATGTGCTAGAACGGGGGTTTGAGATATCTGTAGATTTTATTTTTATCTTAGTCACTAATATGTGCTATGGTAAGCATATTTCAGTAGACTATAATAATGTATGAACAATTCTATACTATGTCATTAATTATACATTACAGCACCGCCTTTTTGCCACCTTGGGTCAGAAATTTTGGTTTAGCCATTATTTTACAGGGGACACTATTGAGTGTGGAATAATGGAGTTTAGAGTCTGATGACCAACTTAATTGCCAGAATAAATGTTGGCATGTTTACAAACCACGGACATGCTGAAACTTTACATTTCGTTATGTTACATCTTTGTTTTGACAACGCTGTGCTTATAGTCTGGTTAGGTTAAAGCATGAAAACGTCTTATTTAGGGTTAGGAAAATATCATATTTTGGCTTAAAATACCTTTTGTTCTCCTCAACCCCGACTCGATTTCTAGTAAAAAGTGTCTTTTTTTTTTTTTTTTTGCTGTCACAATCCTGACCTGAAAATGTCTGAGGCGTCCTGAAAGTTGTTATTAAAATTATGGGTCAGATTTTTAAAAAAGCTAAAAAATATATACATATATGGGGGTTAGCATATCACAAGAGTAACCAACAACTACTGCTCTTTGCTAGCAATCCTTACCTTTAGCTAGCTATATTGGCTAGTACACTTGTGGCACAATTAGCCATGGAGCCAGTTGCCCTAGATTTAAACAAGGACCTCGGATCACAAGGGGAGTCACCACAGGAGACGAGACTCAGCTCAACGGGATCCGGCAACCTGACGTGACAGTGAACACACTGGACACCAAACTGGGACTGAACATCAACTCCATACACACACCACAGCGGATACCGTACAGAGGTGATTTACAGCGGCTCTAATTAGGACGATGAGACACTGCAGGGAAGGGAGAGGTATGCAGCGGGAGAGAAGCGACAGAGAGTTGGACATTAGCAGCAGGTGAAATCAGCTTGAAGAGCTGTAATATTTTCACATCTTGCTCGTTGAATTTAATATTTATTTTGACAAAATCAGAGGCAATTGTGGAAACACAAACCAGACTATGTTGGTGATTTTTATTACCTTTATGTCGAACACTAATGAAGTTTGTTTTATGAATGATTTAAAGAGGCATTTAAGCTCGTCTTAGTTTGAAAAAGGGATTAACTTGACTTCAAGCAGTGTACAGTTATATTTTTTCTTTAGGAAAGAAAATGCAAGGAATAGTATTTTATTTCTTGACATTTTGTTTTGTTTATTTGACAGTTGGCATACATTTGCCTGCTGAAACCACAGAGGCAATCAGACTTTTCCTGTCGCGAATTGTGGCCAATGGCACAGCAGCCTTCCCACATGTAACTCCGCAACCGTCCCCTTCAGCTTTGGATATCAAAGTCAGGTCATAAAGGACACTTTTAGTGGAAATATCAATATGGAACATTGCCAGTGACAAGTACAAATGTGAATGACTGAGTGGTTTGCAGAAACGCTAACTGCCAATATTTCATCCTGGTGACTGGGCTGTGATAAAAACCCAGACTAAGTTACAGCCCGCAGTATGTGACGAGAGAATGCGGCAGTGCCAGTTTGATGTCCTGATTCAGATTTGGGGAATTTGGTACAATCTCTTAAAATAACTTGGAATTATTTACACAGATTTTTGATCTTTCATTTTTAAATGTGCTCACCGAAAAGCATCAGAGAAAGACCTGACCATCATCTCTGTGCGTCCACTTTCATTGGGCCCAGTTGATCATGCCTGCAGAGTTGCAGCAAAGACAATTAACATTATGTTTGTTGGATCACAGGATATACCATAGAAAAAGTCTGCAACTATAAAAGAAGACATGTTGAAGGCCAATTATTGGCTGAGGAAAATGAGCAAAAGAACACCGCTTGCGCCTGGCTACGTGAAGAGTGGGCAGGCCCAGTTCTGGCGGCCCTCCAGTTATCACTCAGACAACAAAAGTCCCCTTGTACTTTAAACACACACATTCAAATTTTCCAACCTTATTCTGTGGAAGGATGCTGCCAAAATGACAGCAAGTGTTTTCAATAATTTACCAAAATAATTAACAACTGTTCCTCCTATTTCGTTATATGCATTTGTTGTTCACAAATATTTTCACAAGTTAGCAAAATGGGTTTCACACATTTAGAAAAATACTTGTTATATTCTTGTTGTGATACAACAGCAGAACACAACACAGCAAAGTTTGCAGACCGTGGTACAAACTTAAAGAACACGATGTGCACACACTCACAGTATCACATCTGAACATCTCAGTCACAACTTCTGTCTCTTTGTTCTCCATTCCCGTCTCTTTGCATCCAGCTCAGTTTATGATTCATGAGCTGCTAGCTGGCTCCTCCCCTCCATCTGCAGTTCCTCCCACCTGTGATCATCACTCAGCCTCGACAGGGGAGCAGGTGTGCGACACATGTGTCCAAGTGAACTGAACTGGAAAAGCTAAATATCATTTGGTCTAGTCCTAACACTTGACTATTCTTTTTCAAAACAATACGGGTCCCTCTCAAAATATATGATACAACCCTATTTAAAGTGAGTCATCCGTGTCTTTGAAACAGAGGGACAGATGAATATATATTGGCTGACTGGAGAGATTTGCATTCATTTCCGAGAGGTTTATCGTTACATTAATTTCTGTTGTAAAGTCTTCACCGCATGCAGCTTATCTGTAAATCCTCAAAATCTTGTTAATGCTATAATGGTGTTTTTTACTCACTAACACAATAAGAACTATCGATTCATTCTTCTCTAAACAAAAAACTAACAACCGTCTTAGTTTATAAGCGTCAGTAAATCAGTGAAAACGGGGATTGTGCTACATTATTGTCACCGCTAGAAAAAGGAAATACATATAAAGAAACACCTTTAATGTTCTCTGGAAAACAGGGTAAAACTGGAGAGGGAAGAAGCATCGCTTGTTGCCTTGGAACTAATAACAACCTCACTGTTTGGCGATTTCTGTCTGTTCTTTATTTCCTTTTAGTTGCTGGTTCATTTGAAATGGACGGACAAACAGCGTTACATAAATATTACACAAATCTCGGTGTATTAATAATTTCCGACCAAACGTCACAGATTAGTCTCGACTGAGTTCAAATTGGATAGCGAAAGGATGGAGGGTTGCTTTGAAGTACTGATTAAAATTACCACTTAAGATTTTGATTGTTTCCTTCCTATTTGAGAGCATTCACTTGGCAAACTCACGCAGAAATGACGGGTAATCATTTTGGTTTGACCTGTTACAAAATATTTGGATGAGCACAGGTAAAGCTCTGGGAAAAGGAACTTTTTTTAAGACTCATATTACGAAAGCACGATGGTCACCTCTATAGCTTTGAAAAGTTTTGTGCAAATGAGAAGCAGAAGCACAAACAATAGACCCTATTTATAGCAAACATTTTGACTTGTCATCGCAGAAAAGAAACGCAGGTGCTGCTAATAACGTTAACACTGGCTTCGCTCTATTCAAGTGTCCCAGTAGGCCTTGGCAGTGTGACAGTGAGCCAGCATACACAATACCAGGGGCTAAATGGAATTCAACCATCATCCACATTATTACTCACACCTTCAGTTTTCCCACCAAGACTTGTCAATGTGTCTTTCATTGAAAAAAAGGGCCTATGGCACAGCGAGGAAACATCGCCGACTAATCTACAACTCAGAGATGTGAATGCATTTAAATATTTTTTAAAAAAGGCTGAGATAACATTCACAAGTATTTTGCATTTTACAAAGTCATCCGTACGCAAATGTGCTCTTTTTCTTTGGTTAGCTGTGTTTACATTTATATCTCTCACTTTGAAGTGCATTAGCCTCCGTGCTATACAGACAAAACACCATTTGTTTTGACAGCAAGTGTGATAAGTGCTTGTTTTGTTCCTGTGTGGAATAATAAGGATTCTTTAGCTCTGGAGCAAAAAGCACATAATCAGTGTGTGCTCATATACAATGTAAATGTTTTGAAATAATAAGACCATGAGATGACAGTCAGTTGTGATCTGTGACACACATGTGAAGAACAGACTGGTCCAACATGTTGGAATAAACATGTTTTCTTTGTTCTTACTCCTGATTACAATATTGCTGGGTATGAGTGGCTGTTGACTAAAAATACATTCATTTACATATATTTAAAAAAGATATCCAGGGACGTAATTTGCATATGTTTCTTTCTCGTTTTTTTATTATAGCATTTTGTAATTCAATTGATCCTCTGATGGCTTTAAAAAGAGCTCATTTTTATTTTATAAGAGGTGTTCCCAAAATGTCTGCTGGAGCAGATTTCAAACAGTCAAACTCGACAAAATCTTCCCCTTGATGTTAACGTTACTGTGAATCCAGGGAGAAAGAGTCAAATCGGTGATAATGGCGAGAAGGGGGATTGAAAATGGAAATCGTGGCTCTCTTGTAGCCTTGGAGTGTTTGTGAAACCAAGACATGACCTCTACATCTGTAGGCTTGTTAAGCTCTTAAAGCTGATATCACCTGTCGCTCTGCTGTTTGCCTAAGCGCTGTGTACATAAACACACATGGCTCAACGTCCCACTGAATTCTGATTATGGTCCTCCATCATTTCTCTGGGACTTATTTACCACGCTGACATTGTGTTAACAGGCGGCAGAGGAGTAAAAGCGAAGTAAACCCTTCTTCCTGCTCGTACGTTTTAATAGCCCACAATCTCCTCTGTCTCCCCGCTGTTGTCACTTTTGTGTTGACCAATTTAGATAGCCTTCTTTTCTTTTTTATTTCTTGCACTCATTCTCTTTTGTCTCTCTCAAAGCTGGCAGAAGGATGCCATCGATCTTCATGAGGTTTTGATACACATCGTTTCACCTCCTGCAGTACCTGCTTTATCAGGAGATTGGAGGAGGACGGATGACTGATCAGACTGATATAGCTTCTCTCGCATTTCAGTGACAACCCCCCCTTCCTTCTCTTTTCTCATTCTACTTCATTCTTTTTTCCTCTCCTCCTCTTACCTCCTACAGGGTAATTGAAATTTGAACAGCTTTAGCCCGGTGTTTGACTCATTTTTTTTTTTCTACACAATCCTACCTTTATTTTTTGTGCGTTTCTACTTAGCTTGGTAAAACCACTGGCGGCAAACAATCTAAATACAGTATATTTCATACATTTGTGGAATTGTTTCACTGAGGTTTACATCCTCACCCCTATTTTAATGCATGTTTAAGCTTGTCACAGGATCCAATGTCTCCGGTGAAATTAAATTCTGCACATCGTGTGAATCCCAGAAACAAAAAAAACTAACCAACCAAATAAGCAAATTTGTTCAACCTTCACAAAGGGAAACAGCTAAGCCCTTGAGCAGGGAATCAAAAGTCCCATCACTTCCTTATATTATTTCATCTGGAAAACAGGTCAACTTGATAAAGGAATTTATATGAGGATGATTGATTTCCTGAAATGACTAATTTCCTTTGTGCAGCTGGTATCAGTGAGTTGATATTGCATTGAAGAGAATTGGGTACTTGAGGAGAATAAGATGCAGGGAAAGGTCACATGGCAGGTTAACTCGTCAGGAATCCCAAGCAGCCAAGCAGGGGGTAACCTTGACTGAAAGATCGTACAAAATAAGGATATACTCTGACAAACAGATAGTGTCTGATGCAAAAACCTGACTGACTGACGAGAAAAAAAATGCACTCCGCAATGCATGTGAGTGATCTGATGTATATGGCTGAATGACCGTGAATAACCGCTGATGGCACAGAGGTGGAATGATTAATTTCTATGACTGATAAACCAGGCCAGGCAATAAGAGCTTATATCACTACAGGACAAGCGTCTCTCCATCTCTTCTCTCCCGTGGAAAAGCATCTTATAATCTGTCCCTGCACAATATCTGCGTTGATACAAATTGCTACTGCATATCATCATAATAGGTTTTCAGGTAATTTTAAAAATAATGACAACAGTGACTCCATAACGAAGGCAGCTAAATGGAGCACTGTGCAAACAAAGACCAAAATCAACAGACATAACAAGAAACAATCATATGAAATATTTTAGAATGAGGTATCGAAATTCTGAAATACCTATAGTTGTACTGAAAAGTTTTTGCTGTCCAACCAAGATTTCGGTATGATGAAAGTCGACAACTGCAGATAGACTTTTAAACCCTTTTTCACTCTCTTCTTTGTAAATATGCAAGTTTAATCAGCAGCCTTAAGCTTCAAACTATGAAACTTTTGCATGTGAAGGGCTCCATGGTCAAGTTAGTAATAATACATATGCAACATCCAGTTGGACTTTCAAAGTTATGCATGCTGACAAACTTTTCACATATTATGACATGTTATGACCTTCGGATTGTAAATGTTGTGAAACAGTTGTGGTTAGGTTAGGTTGAGGCAGAAAGATTACTGGGTTACCGTAGGTTTAGGAGCAACAATCGCATGAGTTCATTTTGCCGCAAAAACTACTTAGGTTAGGTTTAGGATAAAACTACTTGGTTAGGTTTAGTTATAGAACTGCCTGGTTAGTTGTAGGTACAAAAACTAATCGGTTAGGTTCAGGCAGAAAAACTACTGGGTTAGGTTTAGGTTTAAAAACTACATGGTTAGGTTTAGGAACAACAATTACATGATTTAATTTTGGCACAAAAACTACTAGGTTAAGTTTAGGCACAAAAACTACTTGATAAGGTTTGGTTATAAAACTGCTTGGTTAGTTGTAGGTCTGCCGATAGGGGGGACAAACGGGTCTGTTGTCCCATTTCCGGAAAGACTTTGACAGCGGAATCTGCCAGAGGACCCTCAGATTGGGCACACTCAGTGTGAAAGCGCAGGTGTCAAACTCAAAATCAGAAAAACACCAGTCGACCTGATTTTGAACACTGTGTGTGTATGTGTGTGTGCGCGTGGGGGTTACAATAGTTAACTAAAATTAAATTCCTACATAAAAACTGAACGTAAACTACTTAAATCACTTGTTAAACTAATTAAAACTAAACTGAATTTAAAAAAAAAACTGAAAAACTGAATTAAAATAAAAACTAATGAAAAATGTAAAACTATAATAACCCTGATACACACACACAGACACACAAACTCCATTCTTCATTGTTTGAGCTGCTCTGTGAATACTTCATGTAGGTTTTAAATTAAGTTCAAAATGGTCTTAAAAAGTTCTTAAAAAGTTTGAATTGTTCAAACCTGCAGAAACCCTTGAGAGAATAGAGAGAGAGAGTCACAGTGAAGCGGGAGGGGCCGCTGCCCCGTCAGAGTAGAGTTTGAGCAGGATGCATCAGAGACTGATCACACATTTAATTCAGCCAGAGCAGAGGAAGAGCAGAGGAGAGGAACAGGAGAGAAAGAGCAGAGGAGAGGAAGAGCAAGGGAAAAGGAGAGATCTGGGCGCGGGGGGCCCATCTAAGATTATCTCGTCCCGGGCCCAGGCAAGACTGTCAGCTGGCCTGGTTGTAGGTACAAAAACTACTTGGTTAGATTTAGGTTTAAAAAATACTCAGTTAGGTTTAGGCACAAAAACTACTTGGTTAGGTTTAGGAACATGCTTTGGATTAAAATAACTATGTTCAGTCACGTCACTTACGTAACTTACCTAATGTCATTGAGTGTCATTTATGTATGTTAACTTGTGTATATAAACATAAAGCTCTTCTGTCAGCAGTCAATAAGCTTATCTTTGCATAAAGACTCACAAAGGGACACAGCTAACCTGGCTTTATCAAAAGGGAACAAAATCTTACCACCAGCATATCCAAAACTCACTTATCAACACGTCATGTCTCATTTGATGTAAGTGTAAAAGTATTGTGTGAATCAGTGTGGAGTTTATATTTGTGGATTAATTCTTGGGCTGGCAAACAGTGAAGTTAGCACATACATTTTGACATGAGTTTGGTGTTCTGTAACCATAAGGCAAAAACAAGATAGTTGTTTGTCCCGCTGTTGGCATATTCATTGTGTGTGAGAGGGTATCCATCTTCTCATCTAATTCTCAACAAGAAAGCCAAGTGTGACACTATTTCTTTAAAATGTGTTTTATATGTGTATGTCTACATTATTCATGCCTTTTTTTCCAATGCAACAAAACAATAGCATCAGAATCAGAATCAGAATCAGAAATACTTTAATAATCCCAGGGGGAAATTATTTTTGTTAGCATTTGTGGCTCTATAACAAAACTCTGACTTCTTCCACAATTACATTCAAATATCAACTCAAAAGTACCTAAGATGACTTTAGAAAAGCCTTTAAAACTTTTATTGAGTTGGCCATTGGATCTTGCAAGGTTATTCAGCAGGGTATTGAAGCATGGCAGCGTTCATCAGGATGTACTGTACCAGACACTCTACCTTTTTTAAGGCAAAGCTGCATTCATTTCCTTTACTATTTTATTTTTTGCACATGATGCCATATTTGGCAGTATTATTATATTTTCCACCTCCAGCTTACAGTCGCCTCACGGCACTGGTTTGAATTTCAGCCCCTTGTTTTTAGTGTGTTCCATTTGCATGTTCTCCCCAAGTCTGTGCTGGGTTCCTCCAGAGTGCTCCCGTTTTCACACTCCAAACACATGCTGCTCCAGTAAAGTGAAAAGCAATCTCACATGTGTGACTGGAAGTGTGACTGTCTACATCTGTGCTGAATCTTACAAACACTTCTCGGTGATGAACATTCAGACTGTGCGCTCTTTAGGACCTCATTAGAAGAATCATAAAATGATCCTTCTCATAAATCACGAGAATTGCCATTTTTGACACCAGCCTCAAATGTATAGCTCCAAACCCATCCAATCTCATCCCTGATAGGAAATGAAAATATCACCTTATCTCAGAATTAGAATCACTCCCCCATCATCACCACCACCACCACAACCACCACCACCCTTCTACCTCATGACTGTGGAGTGCCTGAAGATGTTTGAATATTACATGCCATCCTTTTGGCTTTAATAATTAAAGACAGAACCATTGATGTTGATTAGAAGCTTTCAGATGGCTTATAAGGCAAAACAGCTGCTTGTAAAAAGCACCACTTTTTCGTTACCTTAAATGGGATTTCATCAAAGACACTTTCTTGATGCACTTCAGCACAACACTTTCAAAGAGGGTGAAAATAAATGGGCTGCCGATTGACGGATCAAAACCTCCTTCCTTGCAATAATGCACCTTGTGGTAAAAATGGTAGCTCTGTAAAGCATGTATTATTTATTTTATTTGTTTTGTCCAATCAGAGCCTAAATTCAGCTACTCTATTATATATATTTCCAGTGCTGAAATGACCATTAATGGAAAAAGTCTGTGGATTCCTGCAGAGGTAAAGTGATGCAGCTGGACTGATTTTAAAAAGTTGAGCGCAGCCAGAAAATTACCATAAATGCATCTTTGTAGCAGTGTTAAAGATAACAACCGAGATGGACTGTGCATTAACACAACATGCAGATTTTTCACAGCTTGAAATAGGAAAAAGATGTGGAAGGTGACGATAATTGCCAACAAACATATTAAGGCTGGCTCTGGTTAAATTACCTGACATTAATTTTAGGCAGTTAGAGCAGCGGGGTTTAGTAAATCTGTTTGAGCGCAACGGGAAGAGAAACTGTGTTAAATTAGGAGGATGCTAAATGAAGGATAAGGTCAGAAATGGGAAAGCAAAGAGTTGGGGACAAATAAAGGGTTTGGGGAGGAAAGAGAGCAAGGAGAGGTGGGAGAGCCGAAGCCTTTGCAGGTGGCCCCATCACCACCCAAACGTGCTGGTAATAGCTGCCATTCATTATCGAATCTGTGACTGCCTGGTGCAGGACCAAGTACCCCATCCATCCCTGTCAGCTAGTGGCATGTCAATGACAAAACCTTAATTACACCATTAATTAATGGAATGATTTTTTCCAGCATGCACTCTGTGCCTGATGTTCGTTAAGCCTCCTCGTGAGCGATTGCTCATGCCACAATACCATTTAGCTGACAGAAGTACACAGAGAAAAAACAAGTCAATGAAATGGCATCCTGAGGAAGGAGGGCCCTGAAAAGCACCACGGAGTTCTATTGATTGACAAGATAGGGAGAGACAGTGGTTGATCTTGTTATATACATCATCTATTGAAGTAATTTGAAGTCCCCCCGCACTGTTTATTCAACATGCAACGAGAATGTCAAACAGCAGGGAGGACAAAGTGTTTCTGAAAAAAAGGAAAGTTGGCCAGAGTAGGATGAACAACATCTTCGACATCACCAAAGAAAAGCTTAAGATATTAGCAAAGCGTAAAGCCAATAAGGAGGGGACGAATGACAGGCCAAAAGACAACATGTGAAGGAGAAAATCAAGGGCCACTAAAGCAACACTTAAGGCTCTTCAACAGGTCCTGCCCAGGAACTAACCAGGTTCAAAACCATTTTTATGAGAGCGGCAGGCATTCAGCCTCTGCTTTCATCTAGACTGTAGAGAGTCCATTACAACTGTGTCCATCTACAATATCTATTCACGACAAGTGATGGCTGTTCAGTGAAGAAGTACCTACAGTGGATAGTTTGGAGGAAAACATCTGAGAAATACAGTTTGCCCCTATGTTACCTCTTCCCCTTAAAATTGTGTTATTTTTTATGGAATACGGAGTGTTTAATTATCTAGACTGAGTCGCATTTCAGCCACTATCTCAACAAATCTTTTCATTGCTGTGACGAAAAACTGACTGAACAGATAATCACATGCTATTAATCACTGCACACATTACACAGCACACCATCAAACAGATATTATTAAGGTCACAAAAACAATGATGATAAATGGGAGGCAACCCAGTGTGACTGCACGGCACTTAGTCTGTCTCACACTATCACTGCAAACACAATGAAAAACATTGTTAATGCTTAATCTCTGTCAAATGTTCATGAAGACATCTCGCCATTAGTAAAAATTAAACAGAAACGAGAGGAGCAGAATCAAATTAGGACTGCCACAGAGGCTGGGATAAGAAGGCAAACAAAAAAAAAAGAAAAATGAAAAGGTCAAAGTGGCTGAAGTTGACAGCGGAGTGCAGAGAGGCTGGGTACAGAGCTGTGACCGATGTCAAGTCTTCATCAGTCGCAAAAGGAATGGCAGGCCAAAATGCTGAATAAAGCATCAAACCACCTGACTGTGGCAGACAGGGACAGAAAATGGCTGTGGAGGAAGCTGAGTTGGGACGAGTACAGTGAAATGAAGATCAGTTGAACAAAACGGTCTGGGGTAAACAGCAAATAGTGAAAAAAAAATTCCGATGACCTAGCATAGAACAATATTTAACACAAAATCTTCTATATATTTTAGTTCAGAATACTGTTTTTGTTTCATGTTAATACCAGTTCAGGTAACTAAAATAAACTGTTCCAGGAAAGTTCCTGCAAAGTTAAATGAGAAAACTCAGTGCATCGTTCTACAATCAAGCTAAAGTGTCTTTCTCTCTGGGTCCAAGTTTATGTGATGGAGAGCTAGATTTACTGCAATATCAAATGATGGTGTAGTCTCAAAAATCTAGCCAGGCTCGCCAAATATGCAGTGGTTGAACCAATCAGCGTCCTCTGAGGTATTGGCAGCAATGCAGGTGGTTTAGATCTGACAACCAGCGAGAGAAGCGACTGTTCTCTGGAAATAACAATGGCGGCCCCCCAAGAGATCATCTTAAATGCTGTTACAGCATCAGTTGTATCAGAACTGGAGAGTACGTTTCCTTGAAAGAAGAACAAAGAACGGCACTGAAGGTTTTCCTCGATGGAAAAGATGTTTTGCTTCTCTCTCTACTGGCTTTGGATAACAATTGATTTACCATCTGGCAAACCTTCCAGGTATTGTTTGAAAATTTTCAAACAATTTTTAAAGATGGGTCCATGTAATTGACTATCTGGCACATCAGGTTAGAGCAAGATTCTGTTACGAAGGCTCATGATCGGTGGAAGTAACTACTTCATGAGCTCCATTTCAGTACAATTCTGTATACTGTTCTTCTACTCTCTGCTTCCTACTCCCCCACCATTTAATAACCATACATTTTACTTACTATACAGATTCAAGTTTTACGTCTACCTTTTTGGATTGCCGTGTAAAAGAAAAAAAATGTGCATAGTCACATTCAGTATTTGAGTTAGATGCAGTTCCATCAACAAGCCAAAATTAGAGAAAAACCAGAAGTAATTACTCGAAAAAGGGTTTACATTTGTTTTACTTCCTTCCAATCCCATTAATTTATTTGCACATATTGCTTCATTATTTCTACCTGAGTATGAGTTCAATGCAGGACTTTTACTTATGCTTGTATTCATAAAATTGGTAGAAGATCTGAATACTTCTTCCACCACGCTTTATAATAATCCTGCAGTGAGTCCAAACCCCGAAATAAACCTATGATTATTTTAGAAAACCCATGTTTTCTCAGAATTCGATCAATGGAAAAACAAGAGCATTGTGGCAAAGCCAGGTCATATAACCCATGGTGACCCATACTAAACGCGGGCCCTGGCTATGATGTGGAGGAAAGAGTATTGATCTATCTGCAAATATATGGAGGCACAGACTTATAAAGAGATATATAAAGTGACAGAGAAGAAAAAGAAAAAGGAAACCCATGTGTGTTACGTACTTGCATTTGAAGAGTTGCCGTCTAAATGATCAGACATTAATTACACTCACTTGAAGGCATTTGTACTGCGTGATCCTTATGGCTGATAATGGAGCACTGTGTCATGTTTATGTTAGGTGGGTAGATAAGTCCCGTCATTTACATAAAGCACTGCAAATCTGTGTTGGATTTGCTCCGGTGGGAGCTATTTTGTGGTTGGCTTTTTCCTCTGTGCTACAGTTGATTTACTGCTTCATGGAAGTCACAAATGCTCACAGGTATTGAAATAGATTCAAGCTAAGAATGTCACTTCGGCTGAAAAGAGAGCCAAGACTTCCTCGCTCGGAGAGCTGGCTCTTTATTATTGTGTGATCCGCATCATTATCACAATAAGCACACGGGATAATCACACCTCATTAGTTATGTCTGATATTAATGGGGGCAATATAAATACATTCCCCGTGTGTTTCAAATGGCTAAGCAAGAAAACACATAGCCCCTTATCTCGCTGCTAATGCAGTCTGGGTAAATGATGGGGCTTTGTGCTGCTGGAGCCTGGGAGAGTGAATATACAAACATTCCGTATTGATCCTCTGAGTGGTTCTCAGCTGAGCGCCCGCATACATGACCGTATGACAGAAATGATCCCAGTCCAACCCTGACAGACTTGATGTATGTTCAGGCTTTCTCCACAGCTGTTCCTCAAATACTACAGATATGTTCTATTGATAAAAAAAAAAAAAAAAAAAAAAAAAAAGCAGAGATGTGTGTGTTTGTGGACATGTGTGGACGTTTTTGGAATATGGGTGAGGAGAACAGGAGAGCACAGTGGAGGAAAAGAAGGTCATGGTATTACATATCCACATTCAGTAATAGAATATGGCAGACTGCTTGTGATGCCGAAATCTGTCAGATCTCCCTGCCCGGTCTCACTCTGTGTGTGTCCTGCTTGAAATTTCTGTTTGATTCTTCG
Organism: Diplodus puntazzo; assembly: GCA_963678695.2. Classification (NCBI taxonomy): domain Eukaryota; kingdom Metazoa; phylum Chordata; class Actinopteri; order Spariformes; family Sparidae; genus Diplodus; species Diplodus puntazzo. Next base: position 21,546,374 of record OZ023155.1, read on the forward strand.
CTGGGGAGAAGAGGCAGTCATTAATACACCGCAATATCTTCCATGTCCTTTGGTGCTGAGGGAATCCTTTACTGCATCCCTCCTCCGAAGTTATGTAAATCAAAATGTGCATCAAAAGCCATTTGCCACATTAAGCACAGCCGGCAAATATATGTGTACATGCAAGCAACCTTGACAAGACTAAGACTCCCCGTTGTATTTCAAATTCCCCCACCTCATTTAAAAATCAACCATGCTTAAAAAATGAAGACATAATCAAGCAGCTTGCTTTGAAAATCAATGGATTTCGACTTGTTTACTTATGAATAAGAGAAATGTGCTATTTGCGTCCATCAGAAATTCTCTGATATTTTCCATCCGAGATATACAGGAGAAAAGAATCATACATTATTCAAACGCAACGCTCTAAACCGCGTTTCCATACTGTATATTCTCAATATCGCTCTGATAGTGTCAAACACGTACTAAGAGATCACCGAGCTCTTTGATGCCAACATCTTGTATGAAAAATTCCCCATGAAAATTGACCTTCTGTAAAGTCATGTTCTAACTTGTGCGTCATTGTGTTGTCCAGCTGACGAACACCTCTTCAAAAATGTGACTGCACATGAGGGACCATATGATGATACTTGGGGAACACCACAACAACTGTAATTGCTGGACTTCGGCCGCCCCTTGTTTCCTCTTGCATCTGTTTGCTGCTGCTGGTACAGACTGTTGATGACGAAAACAGCATGAAGCGACTTCACAAAATACTGAGTAATGTTTTCTTTCCTAGTAATAGTAGACAAGCTTTGTATGTTTTGAGATCTAACGCAGCAAAGCTTTTTGTTTCGGTGAGCATTACTAAAGTGATTGTTTTGCAGGTCACGAGGAAATCTTGGCCATGAAGTACTAGCAAAGTCCAGAGTCAAGGTCCTAAACTTTGTTAACCAAGGGCTTTATTGATAGAACAGCTGAAGACTTAGACAGGAAACCAGATGAGAGAGGGGGAGTGACACGCGTCAAAGCGCCCCAGGCCAGGAGTCGAACCCGGGTCCACTGCAGCAAGGACAAAGCCTCTGTACATGGGACGCCTATTCTACCAACTGAGCTAAGTGGCTGAGTTGGTGCTTTCCAAAATCGTAACAAATCTTTGTTGAAAAAAAAGAATTTTTCTGTTCTGATGCCCTAAAGGAAAAGATTTGGTTAGATTTGGCCAGGCCGTCCTAAGCGCAAACTGAACCAGAAAAACAGCCGTAAATACCTGTAGAGGCCGTTTTGACAGGCGCAAAGGAGATAGTCAGATGAAGTAGTTTAAGAGCAGCAAAGTCAGCACAAGATGCAGCATGTGCAAAAATTGCCTGAGCATGCATGTTTACTAAGTACATGTTTTCAAGAGAGAGTATTGTTATGATGTGACAAGGTGTGTTTGTAGTTAGCACACAATGTTCTCGACAAAGGAACCTGGGATTTAAATTCACAAAATACACATTTCTAACATTATGCTGCTTTAAGGTGAAAAAATAAATACTGAGTGTCCTTTGGAAATGAGCAACAAAGAAAGATTACTGAAGTCTTCTGTTTTGCTGAGCCATCCATCCAGCCCGGAGTTCAGTTTAATTGAATGGCTGTGACCTTGATGAGAGATAATCTAAACTTGTTTCCAAAACGTAACTAAGCTTTAAACTGTCTAAATGTAATAACCCTGGCCTAGATAGCTATTTTCTGCTAAAACGTTCATGTGATGAGACCGTCTGGAGTGGCATGTCTGACTGGTAGCTTAACTGTAGGAATAAAATGTTTGTAAACACTTTCAACACTTTTATTTTTCAGCAAATAAAAAATGTATCTTGATTCTTAATAGGCAATTATAAAACAGGCTGCAAGAATTTATTGGATCTTGTGTTGGTGACATTATGATTGATCTATGGATCAACAGAGCATACGACTAGCATCTCTCTCCACCAGCCTTCATTGTTTTCTTTTGACCTCACAACCCTAACATTAACAAACGCTATCATCCTGCCAACAGGAACATCAGATCAGAAACACACATATTTGGGTGGTAATGACAAACAATGTGTTTTGGCATTTAGTTTAGAGGACATTTTGAACAATGTATGTTCTTTCTTGAATCCGCAGAGCATTCAGTGATGACGGCCTGCCTGTCTGTTCTGTGCTAAGTTGAATTATGAACAGAGGGTATTCAAAAGGCATTTCAGTGAAAGGATATCTGCCAGAAGCCATTTCAATGCTGGATTCCTGTGGCGGAGCAGATTGAAGTGGAGGTGGTTTGACCGCAAGAATTAATATATACAAAAGGGAGCTAAACGGGAGAATAGATTGCTGTCACAGTTGGTAATTTCATGGCTTGATTGATTGCTGGCATATTGTATGGCGCATACTGAGGTGATTAATCCGTCTTTGCATAGTTCAAAACGTCCGTGGCTCTGACTTGTTTGCCTTGCCAACAACGCTGTCTAACACAATTGTATGTCAATTTCCTTTTCATTCCATTATTCTTTTTCCTAATTCCTCTTTAAATGTCCTCATCTTTACCAGTGTGTGTGTGAACGTGCACACGCACATCCTTGAGCGGGTGAGGGACGTGTGAGTGAGTGTTATTAACCTTGCATTGTTTACTCAGCCATACATACATGCATGAGTTGGCGCTGCTTAATTCCACACCGATAAAAGCCGTTTAAAATTTCTGACAGAAAATGAAACCTGTCAAAAATGTACACAATTGAAATTTGTTAAATTAATGAGATGAAAAGAATACGAAAGGGCGGCAGCAGGCAGACCAGATGACGGGGTCAATGGGATACACCATAAAACTGATTATGATTGATGATGACAGATTAGAACGTTTGTGCACGCAGAGGAGAAATAATTGGAAAATGAGTAACCGTGGTTAACTTATTTATAGCCAACAAATAATATGCGCATATCTATTTTATAAGACATTAAATATTTTGAATGGAAAATAGCAGAACTTTCATTTGAATCTTTAAAGCACATGTTTGTGCTCCACATTTCTTTCTATAAAAATGATAATATCATATATAAATGGAAAACCAGTCCAGTCAAGCTGGAAAGCGTGCACTGTACACTCTGTAATTACATCCACTCATATCCTGGGAGGCATGTTTAAAGATGCAGATTGAGTGTTCAACAGATGACTTCTATGGCTGTCGATTTTATTTTCTCATAGGATGCTATGCAATAATCTACAGGTCAGAGCACATTTTCATAAATAACTCAGTTCAAGATATTGTAACAGCTAGGCATGATATTGCAAATTCCTCTCGAAGATTGCCGAGTTCAAAAAATAATTGGACATCCAGGCAGTCATTTAGCTTAATCGGTTTCCTGTGGAAATTCTGACAAGCTGCATGTAGCTGTTTCTCTGCATTGCTGGCACTACTAGAAATGGGAGAGACATATGGGAAATGGGTATTCTGATCTCTAAATAATAAGAATAACAATTCATACTCTACAGATCGTAATTATCTTCATGCTAAAATAAAAAAAATTAACAAAATACTAAACTGATAGATGAATAAAATATTTCAGTGACCTAAAATTCAGGGATCAAACAGGGATTTCAACTTAATATAGAAAAGGTCTGGTGGACAAAGGACCTGAAGACAGAAGTCTAAAAATAAACTCAAGTGAATTAATTTCTCTCTTCAGCCATGCAGCCACAGGGTCATTAATATAGACATGGCTTAATTTCCAGATAATTTGTTATTCCCATATTGCAACACATGGTTAAGTGTCTTGGTGGGACTTTGATGCCCCGAGCATGTCCTCCTTGTGTCTGGCAGAATGTCATGATCAGAGCCATGGACGGCAACAGGAGGCAGTATGCAAATATGAATTCAAAGGGCTTTAAAACCCTTAAAAAGAACCGACCATCCCGGAGTGAGCGAACAAAATCAGCCTTTGCTCATATCCAATGCATGAGTGGGCGCACACAAAACCTACAAACACAACAGCTATACATCAAATTATATTTTTTTGTAGCCTGTAAAGATTTTATAGGAGATTTTTCAATTGCTATTGTGTGAGACCTCACATGTTATACTTCCTATACTTTTTTGATGTCGAAGCCAGCATGGTTTTGACAAAGGATTGGCATCATGCTCGGTGCTATAATGAAAGTCTGAACCCCATGCCTGAGCTTTTACTCAAACTTGAATTATCCTGCAAGACTACTGACCTGCCACTCACTGTGTGTGCACAGTTATTTACCAAAGGGGAAAAAAAGATCTGGATGTAGCCTAGACTGCAAAAGGAACTGACTGTGGTTTGTACATTTTGGAGAACTAAAACTAGATGCAAAATACAGCTTACAAGCCTGAAAGATGGTGCGCGATATGAAAGGCGAACGATTTATATCAAATGGCATGATCAGCAGGCTCTGTTTGTCATACTAAATCCTTAAGTAAAGCACTGAGTGATTCAGAGAGAAATTAGCCACTTATTGAACTGAGTGAACATGGCAGTTCTGATACGGTATACAGGAGGTGCTAGCTCCCGTTGCTCTTATTGAGGGTGTTTGTCAGTTTTAATCTGTGATTTCAGCACACTGTCGGACTTTAATGAAAATGACAAGCAGTTGGCGCTATGGCAACTCTAACATAAAGTGTGCATGTGTGCTTGACCAGTCTCGTCTCTTGCAAATTAAGCTCATACTATATATTTGCAACAGTGTGCTTTGACTGAATTAGGTTTTCTATAAATATAACGAGAAAATGTCGCAGCCTACTAAATGTATCAGTGAAATGTTCGCAGACAATGACCAGTATTTAATTTGTTCATAGGCTTGTAATACACTATCACCAAATAACTCTGTTCTTTTCAAAAGTTGGATGTGTTTGGCTTGGTAGGAATGTTGTCTTTTTTGAAGGGCTAAAAATGTAATATTTTCCTACATTTAAACATTGTTACTGAGACAACACATGATGATTGACTGATTTGACTTTTCACTGGCTCACCCTTTTAAATTGGAAAAACAATTTAAAAAATTAAATAAAATGCTATATTTTACAGCAGATCTATACATGTGTCTCCTCCAGCTCTGGTCCCCTGGAAATGTCGGTGTGCTGCACATCATTAACAATCTCACTGCTGTCTGCAAATGGAAATCAACTAATTGGGGCTAAGGACAAATAGTGACCCACACGTAGAGCGAGCCAATCAGAGTGGTGGCCCATGCTGCTTTTCTAATAAGCTTACCCCGAAAAAACACACTCAATTTCTAAGTGGAGGCCAATGTCCTGTCATGTAAAGTAATGATTTAATGTCGAAATGTTTCACAATTATTAAAACAACACTGCCGCACTATCCTTGATGTTTTAAAGCAGATCATTTCTTAGTTCCTGTGATGTTTTTTTTTTCAGAACTTTCTCTAAACCTTCTCCCCGCTGAAGTGATGATACTGCTTTGAAGGCATTTTTCTGTAAAAAAAAAAAAAAAAAAAAATGCAGCAGTGTCAAAGTGGGCATGATGTGATGCTATAAGACTTGACCACATGCATAGGAAGAAATCTGCCACTCTTGCACTTTTCTCCTTGTTACTTACCCCTGACCTGCTCTTAAAAAAATACAGTCAGCAGCATTGCAGTGCCTCTAATGATGTGTAATCACAGTGGTTTCCTGCATAATGCCTTAAATGTTGGGAAAGACCATCAAGCACCACAGATATCCAGGGACATTTTAGGCAGATGGTGATACTTTACTTCGCTTAACAGAGAAAGCAAGATAAGACTTATTTTCATGCCTCAATAAGTAGCCCATTGAACACATTCACATTCGGCATAGAAAATCATGAATTTGCCTAATTTCCTGATGATTTTGAGCCGCACTGTATGTTGAAAATGGTGAATGGATATGATTGATGTTTCTCCTTATGCGCTGTATGTATTCCATCATTTTCCTGAGAGCAGAGAGAGAAAAACATCAAAGTCATTCATGTCAATCTTTAAGCTCTTTAGGAGAAATAATGGCGAGCAAGGCTGTTTGAAAACTCATATCCATGTTTGGCTATGCTCATTTCATTGCGCCTTGTACCCCATTCTATTTCAAAGCAACTGAAAGCAAAGTAGAGCCACAGTTGAATTCAAATGGAGATGCAATTAAATGCAAAAAGGCTGAGAGAGAATTTTACTATGGGGATGTTTATGCATTAGACTGTGTCACTGAAAAGACTTTTGACTGCATTCTAGAAGTGACTGTTGGATTAAATGTGATCTGGAACTTGCTAAATACATGGGATGAGCACGAAACAGGGTAAAATGGCCAATTAGAAAAAGCTCATAATCTCATGTGTGACATCATGTTCCTCCTAAGTAATAATATTTCTGTATGAGAAGTCACCAAACCATGGACAGAAGTCGTTCACAACTTTAGTCCAGACATATCTCTGCAACTATTGACTTGATTGCTATGATATTTGGCAGGAACATAACCATCCCCAGAGGATACATTTATGAAAATGTCTCAGCAATGTTTGGACAGATTATTATTAAATTTGTTTCAGATACTCACACTCCCCAAAGCATAAACTTTAGTAATTGAGATGATTTCAATTTCAATTTGTCCAGTACTTTGGTGTGTGGCAAAATATCTTTGCCCATCAGCCTCAACTGTACTTCAGTAGTTATCATTAGCAAATACCACACATGGTAAATGAAGATAACAAAAAAGTTATAACTTCTAAAGAGCATTTAACTCAAAGCCCCACAGAGTAACAATGAAACATCACAGTTTGTCAAAATGTCTCAATATAATCCACAGGATTCACGAACATGACCATGGGCACAAAAAAAAAAAAAAAAAAAGTCATGCTTTGACCACGGCTATCTTTCATGCATGCAACGCATATCCTTCACTGAACAAAAAACAATATTTAGGAACTGCTGGAGTCGCAGGGAGGTGGTCGAGGTGGATGGCTGGTGTGCAAAGTCCAAGAATGTAGCATCAGAATCCAGACAATCAAGTCTGTGTTCAGGGTTTAGGCAACATAACCACTTAAAATTAGGAAAAGATTGTTATTTCCATTATGTGTTGATGAAAATGTATGGGAAATAATGATTAATCTTGAGAATGTGTGTACTTTTACAAGAATCTGTAAAGTGTAAATTTGCTACTTGATGAACTGTTGTGATCATATGAAAATACGGGTTGGACACACATTTACATTTATGACCAAATAGCATTTTGTCCAATCCATTACCTTGTGGTCCAATCTTGTGTCAATGCAGCTTATTTTCAATAAGTTATCTACCGTCACTTATCCAGTATAGTCTAGTAGTAATCAAGTTTCCCTCCAAATACATTTAGTACAACAGTGTTTTAGCGGCATCTTTGGTGTCCCCTTCAGGGACTGCTCTTGAAAGATGCTGATGAAGGTTCTCAGTCATCCAGGTCATGGTAATTCTAAGTGCTCTTGAAAGGTTTTTCTGTTTATTGTCTCCCCCCAACAGTGAAATGAAAAGCTGCCCTTGGCCAAGATACTGGGTTGCACAGAGCCTGTGTGACTGTAGATTTTGTAAGAAGAACAAATATAAAATCTTTGGCTCACAAATTGACTATTAGAAATCATTTGGTGAGAGAACAGAAATCAAGATATCAAGATATTTACATTAAAATATGATTTATTGATTGATATATTGATACTAATGATAGTTCCCTAAACTAAATGAGATGATGTGGTTTGGTGCAGGAACGAGCAGTGAACGGTCTGGATGCTATTCCAGGTTAGAGCATTAATATGAATCAAGCAGCCAGTTTGTGCTGGCTAGCAGCTGTTTGGGGCCCCGAGTGCAATCCCATGCAGCACCTCGGTCCCCAACAAGTGCTAGCCGCAATGAGGTGCATCATAGTGACTTTTAATTTCCCTCCTCACCACATCATATCTGCAGCAGGCCAAGGAAGGGGAGGAGAGGAAATAGATCCCCAGATTATTTCCATCTATAATTTCTTATCTGGTTGTATGCGTTCCTTCTGCCTCTCCTCCATTGCCCCGCAGCAGGCTGAGCCTTTTACTCCCTGGGTGTGCCACCAATCTAGAAATTGAATTTGAGGGGAGGAAATTAGAAATGAGGGCATTTTCATTTCAATTTGGCTTTCCAATGAGACAGTTTTGATGTAGGGTCTTACAAGGCGACAATATAGAACTCCCACTCACTTGATACCCTTCACCTTACGACCTTGTCACCTACACCCCCACCGCCAGCCTTTAAACCCCCACCAGCCTCTCCCTGTCTGCTCTCCCACCCATTTAAAGAGCCCTACATCTTAAAAAACAGTCAATTTCCAAGCCAAAGTGTGCCACCTGCTTTTGGCAGCTGGAAGCCCTGGCAAATGTAGATAAATGAACAGAGCCACCTGAGGGATTTTATGAATCTGCTGCTGCTTGGCAGATTTATTTGCTCCCCGCCACAGAGAGCTGCACTGGTAAGCACAGATTACGGTCTATAGCACAACTGCCCCTGCCCATTCTCCTGTCCTACCCTCTGTGTGTCCACCAATGCAAGCGCTGAGAGGTTGCTGACCTGTAATTCATCAGTATTTTAAATTGTAAACTGCAGCCTTGTGTTTTCCTGTGTCTTCCTTCACTTCATCATTACTGCTCTGGAACAGATTGCGCCGTGCCCTTGGGAAGCTGTGAATATGTTTGTTTAATGCCTGATCTAATCTTACATCATTATGCAGAAGGATATTTGACTAAATCTTATAGAACTGTTATAAGATTTTTATCAAATCCACCGCTGTTCGGCTCTACACAGTATATGTATGGCTATATAGTATCTCGCCTCAGTCAAATTAATTTTTCAGAAGCTCAATTCTGTACTTGATTTAGGTTAAGTTCAATGAAATGTGTTATGAAGATCAAGTTGCAGATCAGTTCTTTTTTCTTTTGACTAATTATTTAATATTCCAAACATAAACATGAAGGTTTTAAGCTCCCTTTAGGTTAATCAAAAGTGATCTTTAAATAACGATTCATGGATTATTGAGTTGTATCTACTGAGACAATCTAAATTCATTCATTCATTTATTTAAAAATTAAAGATTAACTTTTTGACTGAAGTGCTCCTCTTGAGTTGCAAGAGCAAAGTCCTCCATGTGATCTTTGATTAAAAAACAGCAGCAACAAAAAATTAATAGAAACGGAATCCCATGTGTTGTAGAGGACTCTCATTACAACCATCAAACACAAGAAACACATGTGGAACTTTCTCTGTGGTGCAGGCAAAGGTATTGAGTATAGAGTGATTGTTTAATTATTAAAGACAGATGTTGTCTCTAAAGTTGAATTTCAAACTTTGATAAAATACCTTGACAATGATCAATATTCAATATAATTTCTTTGGACAATTTACTTCTGACCATTGTCTTCGTTAATACTTCGGTGATGTTAAAACAGGAGCTGTCGAAAATTCATCTTTTTTTGCAAAATTTGTTGCGTTAGCACCTTTCATTAACACTGATCTGCCAGTGCAGCATGGTCCCTGGCATCAACCAATGACAATAATTACATGACTAATAGCTTACTGGTATTGCTCTCTTACTTGTAAAACGTCAAGTGCCCTCCCCAGGTAAATTTGAACTGAGCCTTTTCTCTTTTGTAGAAAAGGTCAAGTTTCAGACACAATACGTGGCAGTCAGTGAGCTGTCTGAATTCAGTCACAGACAGACACCTGACGGCTGATGGCTGCAAGCAGCGAGTCCCCCCTCTGGCTTCACTCATGAATATCATTATATTTAACACCCATTCTTGAGAATTGGGACAAATCATGTCCTACCAAAAAACTTAAAATTATTAATCATCAACACACTAATTCCATTTATTTTTTGGTGAAAATTTATTTTTAAAGGATTTATATATATGAAATAAATATGATTTATAAAATATATTGGTGTGCTTTTTTTTTTTTTTAAGTTCTTAACTTGCCGTGCCAGAAAACACTGTTGTCCCAGACAAGAATTCACAACTTCAAACGATTAAAAAATGTGTTAAAAGTCATCAAAATCTAAAAATAACAACACCTACTGATAACATAGATGTCAAATGTACTATTATAATCATCTTTGTTTAAAAATATATTTTTTGTTAAAAAATGTTTGCCCTTTAAAGTTGTGTCCCAGATCTTTGTCAACTCCGTCAGATTTCTACAAAAACATAATTTAATCGGGCACAAAAACGGTCAGCTATATCCTAAGGACCCCTTTTCACTTCCTGGTTTTCAAACAAAGGCGGGAATGCTGTTTAGGCACTGGTAAGCTTTCTATTTTCTGATAAATTCATGAAATAATATTGCTATCGGGTGTGTCTCAACCATAACAGGTCAACTCCGTTGCCCTTCTAAATCAAAACAGAATATGAATTGTGGTTTAAAAAGGTGTATTTTGATTAGCATTAAGAGAACTCTTAGCATCTTTCAAAAATAAAATGGCTACTCACTACAGCTATGCTGTGAAGTGAAAAAAAGTGACATTTCGTCAACTCCGTAAGATGTCAACTCCGTCAGATATTGCATCTTATGGAGTTGACATCTATGCTGACGGAGGTGAAATAACTCTCAGTTCTCTTTAATAATTGAATAATGTGTTTGAAATCAGTACTTTATTTTCAATTAAATTATTTAAATACCATTACTACACTAATCAAGTGTTTTAATGGATGCATATCAATGACTAAGAAGGCTATTTAATTCAAAATGTTTCAGGTACAAATGGCTAAACACAACCTCTCATTAGAGGCGAAGAGGGCCAGAAACAGAGAGTATCAGAGAAAGAGAAGGGAGAGGATAAAAAATCAGCCAGACAGAAAGGCAGAAGAACAACAAAGGGAGAGAGAAAGATGGAGAAAAAGGGTTGTGGAGGGGAAAATAAAACAAGTAGGAGAAATGACTGAGCAAGCAAGGAGATTACAGAGGAGGAGATGGAAAGGTTCTCAGAGGAGGTCAAGAAAGCGCAGAGAAGACCTTTACACACTGCAGATAGCAGACACACCACCAGGTAGTCCACTAGATGAGGGCCTTGATGAGCCAGGTGTTAGCAGACAGTCCCTTGCAGGAGAGAGGGCCAGGAAAAGACACAAGAGAAGGCGCTTAAGAGAAATTGAGTCTTTAAAAAACAAGCTGCTGAGATTGAAGAGAGAGAGGGATCGTCTTAAAAAAAAAGTGAAACGAGCAAAGCATGCATCCAGCAGAGTTTCTGACACATCCGAATGTGTCATAAACTCTCCACAAACCATGACTGAGAAGATGATTAGCGGAAGTTACTTGAGAAATCCCTCAATTAAGAGGACCATTCTTTTCCACCATGCTTTGGTAAATGAGCTCTCCGCAAGCAAACACAAAACTCCAACAAGTAAACAAGCATTGACCTTATCGGGAAAAATTCTGAAAAAATACCGCATTCTCCACAAGATCCAGCAGTTTGGAATATCTTATAAATCTCTGAACAAAAAAAAAAAAGGCAGCATGAATAACCAGAGATATTCTGCAGCCCCCAAAGAAAATGTGTTAAGACCTTTAGCACAACTTCTGGTGGAAATGGAAGAAGAGCCACCATCAGGCCCTGAGGGCACATCCACAGGAATAACTGCTGAGAGTATTAAACCTGGGGACTGGATGGCAGTAGTTGAGATGAGCACTGGTGGTTGGCCAGAGCTGTTTCTGTGGATGGTGAAAACCAGGATGTGAGAGTGGAATTCCTGCATCCCCATGGTCCCAATGAGAAATTCACACCTCAACATGGCAGGGGAGATGAATGCCTTTGCCCAGTTAAAGATGTTCTGGTTAAACTGGTGGGAAATGCAGCTCCTATGCGTCTCAGTCGAACAAGGGAAATATATAGCATTTCTCCAGATGTAATGGACTTCATAGAATGTGAACACATTAGCCATCTGCTTCCCAGTGGCTAAACAGCAACAGTTTTGTTACACAGGCCAATGTCCAATGTCAATGTCAGATATGGCAGATATGTTTCTTTATTTTTGAGCCACAAATCTTTCAAGCTCCGTCATTGTCTTGCTAAAATGTACACAATTTCAAAATTTCATTACAAAGTCTAAATTATATAATTTGGATGGAGGGCTTCTTAAATTAATCAAATGTCCCATTTATGGTTACTACCGCAGAAAAACACAGATACTATCCCCATTCAATTTTCTGACCTATACATGTCCTTACATTTTTGTATTGTAATATTAAATTTAGATATATCGACCCATCCCTAGTTGTAATAAATGGTGGCTGTTTAATTCAGGGGAAAATAGGTCTTTCACAGTTATTGTTATTTAGTTTGAAAGTTGATCAGTTTGGTTACAAAGTTTCTCAATCTTCTCAGATTTTTTTAAGGTATTGATGAATTAGCTAATTTCAAGTCAAAATCTGAAACAATCAAAAAGAGAAGATTCATGTTTGGAATGGCTTTCCGTGTGCTTACAGGTTTTCAAGATTTGTGTACTATTGTGTTTCATGTGACGTCAACTCCGTCAGTTGGCTGTCAACTCCGTCATAGAGAAGTCACCTCCGTCAGACGGACTTTTTCTGTGATATTCATGAAATATATGTTCATAATGGTTTATAAAATGAGTTCATGTCAATAAAAAGTGTCTCTGGTACACCTAATGTGTGTTCTTTGTGTTATAAATTATATTATATGTTGTTTATCACAAAGACAAATTACATTATCAACAAAAATTGTAAGTGGGCAACATTATAATGGTATTTATTTCTTGAATAAAAAGATATTAAACTTTTTGATTATACAGCTAATTAAATCATCTTGTATTTAATACAACAAAAATCATTAAACATTTCCTTAATGTTTTATATTATAATACTATGACTTTTTGTGTGTCTGACGGAGTTGACAAAGTTTAAGTCCTCAGCTGCAAAAAATGCTATTTAAGAAAAAATTAAATCACTGGGTGGTTGGCCCGTTACAAGGTTTAATAGTCAAGACTTTGATCTTTTAAAATATATCTTCCAAGCATGATTGAAGGTTAAAAAAAAAATAAATAAAAAAATAAGGTTTTGTCCCAATTCTCAAGAATGGGTGTTAACTCTGAAATAAGGCTCAAGAAAAACTAAACTGCAAATGTCCTGTCTATGTTCGGACAGTTTTATACAAGTGTTATAGATGTTCTTGTGATCATTATCTCCTGTCATTTGATGTCATTTAACCTTGTTTATAAATCATCCTCTAAAGGAGCTCTCAAAAACACAAAATATGTTGTGCGTATGTGTTATTGTGTGTTTTTTAAAGTAAAACTATGAAAAGTTTGGCATTTGATAAAAATAAGGAATGATGTGCACACAAGTTGTTTGTTTTTCTGTTGTCTAAATGCTGAAGTGTTCAGCGTCTCCATACTGCGTGGGCGTAAAAGAAGTTAATCATCTCATTTTAGGCTTTGTTGCTGATGTCAGAAATGTTCATATTTGGTGGTCTAATTATGATGCCAATCATAATTGTGTTTGATGCTTTGAAACCACAAAATAAACAAGCAGATGTTTTGAAGTTCTGCTTACAGAGTAAACCTAAACAGAATTGAAAAGATTTTTAGTTTTCTATTGAACCTTCAAGTACCTTTAATTTTCTACATCACAGCATCAGTCATCACGTCAAATTTCAAATTTATTTGTCGAGGGCTTTTAACAAACAGGCTCAAAATTGTTTCAGGGACCAAAAACTAAGATGAACAAGCGTGTCACTAATTTAAAACTGTGGGTGTTTGTGTGACTACAGCTGTAAATGGAGATGAGCGGATATGAGAGTGCGGGGCAGCACCAGGGAGTAAGCAGACAATTAAATGACGAGACTGCTGGGAACGACAGGAGAGGAAAGAGAAAATGGAAGGGAAAACAAGAGTCCTTCTGGACTCAGGATAATTTTCCATTAAAAAAAATATGCAGTGATATGCAGTAACAAACACAGAAAATTGAGGGTTTTTTACAATGTAAGAGCTCACATCTGGGTACTAAGGGGAAAAAAACATTATTTTTTGAATATATGGATGAAATGTCCTTGTGTCTCCAAGCTGTTTTCAAATTTACAGTACATTATGATTTTGACTTTATGTACAGTAATTTGTTCTTCCAGTTTTTCATATCTGGGCCATATATTTACATAATTTTGTGTGTAATTTATTCAAACTTACCAAAAGTTGTGGAATCAGTCCTGCAGAGACACCTGCAATGGTTGCCCGGTAATCCTTTTAGAGAACTGACTGTCAAAGTTACTCCACTAAAAGTGATTGTTTGTGCCACTGAGGTTGTTATACTAAGTTTATGCCAACATGCTGAAAAATTCCTTCAGAGCTACACTTTTTTCGTTCAAGAGCAAGATTTGTTTTGCAACCAGAAACAAAAATCTTGTTTGAGGACAAGTCTTGCTCTTGAATCTTGTGAAGTGAGTTGTAGCATTTGTTGCCTCATCTACATTGTAAAAATCAGTTTGTCAGTCATATATATATATATATACATATATATATATATATATATATATATATATACACATATATATATATATATATATATACATATATATATATATATATATATATATATATATATATATATATATATATATATAACTGAAAATCAGTCGCATGTCTAATGCAGATGAGAGTTGGTCAAACACCAAGCTTGCAGGCAAAAGTCACGCATCAGCTGTGCATAGACCATGACTAAAGAGAGGAAGTCTATTCTCATCTTATAGAATAACCCAAACAATAAAGCATTATTCCAAACATCTCAACATCTGCCTCATGACACACATAAGACTTCTTGTACACTTCAACCATTGTTGAGTGTCATACAAGTCAAAACACTTATACACAGAAGAGGTTTCACCAACCTCCTTCAGGATGAACTCCTTACCTTAGTTCTTTTACGTCAATTTTCACGGCATATTATACCAAATACAATACATCCATTCATACTAAGCAACCAGATGATTATCTTAGGACAGAGCCATGTCTGAAGCCAGACACAAGATTTCACTTTACATAAATAATAATGTGGCATCTATATTGTGTTTCAAATGTAAGAACAATATATCAGAATAAGAAGGGACATTTGAGAATTTCCCTCACAACAGACAGAAAGTTGAACCATTACCATCCTGTTGTGGCGAAATTATCTTTTTTGTTGTGTATAAAACATCCTAATTGCTGTTCCTGACATCATGCTAGATTCACAAACTTTTGTGAAATGAGGCTTGGGTTTAAAATTAGCAGCGCAGCTGTCCACATATGCATGCTTTTTTCATTTCATGCATTATTAAAAAAACACTGGGCAATCCCTGCACATCACAAAGTACATTATAACTGCTTCAGTGTGTAATTTAACATTATTTATGTTTATGTCCATTTTATCCCCCGTTGGTTAGATACAAGCAAGATAGCATATAGTCATTGTCGCAACAGCCCTTTATCCTATACAAATGGATCAGTACAACATAGTTATACCCATATACCACTTACGTCATTAGCAGAATCTAACTGTAGGCTGTCTGAGAATTTTTGGGTGGGCTACAGACAACCTGACATCCTTTCTCCCTCCTCTTATCCAAAATCCATAGAAGAAAAGCAAGTTGAGCTCTTAACGGCTGATTGCCACCCATGGGTGCATTTAATACTCTAATTAATTAATTGTATGTGGGGAGCAGTTCAGCTAATATTGAAGCAGACTCTGTCTGATGGCATGCCAGACACAGTGCGTTCTGTAAACTTCCTATTGTACATTTACCCATCACTACTGTTCCAACGTTCAGGCAGAGGAAACTTAATCCTGCTTTTTATTGAAAATTTACTTCCATATCACATTTAGCAAGAGTGAAAGCCACTGTTATTCATGCAACTGAATAAAAGTAATTATGGTCTTGCATCTTAATCGTTATCAAATTAACCTCAGTCTGAGAGATAGAGAACTTTTAGATGCCAAACAATCTAAGTGTGTTCATTCGGAATGGTCTGTGCACTGGATACAATTATACAGCAACACTATGGCAATAAATTATTGTCGTTTTTTTGTGGTCAGTTTCAATAAAACATAAAATTGGCTTTGTGAAGAAGATATTTATTAAGTATAGCACATCCAGCGGTAGCTACGTGTAACATTAGCAAAGAGAAAGAAAAAAGCTTTCAAAATCTGCACAGCTCAGACAACAAAGGTAATGTAAACAAAAGAATATATCCGTCAGAAAAAGGTAATAAATAGCACATTATTTTTCTGATGTAAGAGTCATGCCGGCTCTGGAACACCCCAACCTTCAGTGGAGCTATTAACTCTGTGGCAGACAGGGTTGCTCAGAGAGGGTGCACTAACATAGGTTTATTGTTTTCCTGTTTTTGAATGACAATTACTAGTAAATCAGGTGTATCCATTACAAAGTGTTGTGTACATTGAGAGGGTGGCTTGCTTGTGTTCCTTTCAGGACCACTTCCGTTACATTACAGCAGATCTGTTTTAAAGTCCCCTTTGCACTCGTAAAATTTTTGCTGCTTCCTGCCTTCTAACAGTGCAGATGCTCTTCACGCTTGCTCTCTGCTTATGTTAGTTTTGCTACTTCTTTCTATTGTCTCAAACAGGCTTCCTATAACAAATAAATCATCGAAAGAATAATTAATGACATCCCTGGGTTGCGGTTATCTACTTTGAACTACCTACCATGAATATTAACGGACCAAAATAGTAATTTAGTGGGCTACTGACAGAATTATTCCCTGGACTGTGCCATGCGTCACTGCTCATCTGGATCGATGAAGTGCACAGACTGTCATAAATTGTGACAGAAGATCGGATATTCGCATTCAAAATGTCTTATGCCAGTAAGTTTGTTCATCAGAATTTCAGAACAAGATTTAAAAGGACGGGCATCTCTAAATGACGCCATAACTTTCCCCAAACCCACTGAAAATGGACCACTGAAGTCATGAGCTGTGAATGGAATTTCTACCTGCTGAGATAATCTGAGTTATAAACCTAAACACAAGTGCAGGGCCTCCTCCCACAGAGGGCATAATCTATGGATTCGAAGCAGCCAGCTTCGCCCCCGAACATCTGGCGGACAGCCAAAGGTCGCATAAACACGGATAACAGTCAACCTGGACATTGTAGTTAGAATGCAGGCTTAAACCATTAATAAATCTCAGTGAGGCAGAAGTGGAGATTACTGATAAGTAAAAACAAAAAGTCAAGGAAGTTGTATGTGGAGCAAAGGGGGGAAAAAAAACAATGCGGGACCAATGATGCTTGCTGAGAGCAATCAGAAGTGCTAAAGCAGGATTTCATTGAACTGTGTAATTGTCTGGACGAACTGGAAGGCCAGGGTTTTTTATTTGTGGCCCACTTCCAACAGTCAACAGAGGAATCAACAGGTTCAGAAGACTCTCAACAGATGCCCCAGCAAAACCTGCAGTCTGGAAGGGATTAACTACATTGAAAACTTCAGTCTGCTCTGGGGGACACAGGATTCTTTTTAGGGCAGATGGCCTACACCTAAGTAGATCTGGAGTGACAGTACTGATGGGCCATTTTTTAGATGAGTCTGAGACACCCGTCGGCCCGGCCTAAGATGATTCATCCTGACACACAGCAGCCTTGGCACCATGGACACCTAACATCACTGCCTCAATGTCAGCATGTTGACAACCAGTGCATTGATCAGTCTGTTTATTCCTCCTCCCTTCCCTGCCTCACCCTGTCTGATAAAGCGGAAGCACCGTTTAGCACTGGCGTGAAAATCACCCCTAAGTCACTTCCATGTCGTCTGCCTCCACCCCAACCAAACAGACTGACTCTACTCAGCACACACACAATAAGGGGCACACTCTGGAGTTAATCATCTCAAACGGTCTTAACATTTTACGGCTGTGGTGACTGATTTTGTTCTGTCTGATTATTCTTGTTTCTACTTTGAGATGACTATCTCTGTGCACACAGATGTTTAATCAGAGTTAATCAGAAAATGACCTATCACTGAAAACACTGGTGAATTATTCATTCAGGTTTTCTCTTCCATATCGGCCTGTGACTGGGTCTTAGTCCATGTTGTTGATAATTTCAGTTTTGAAATGATCCATGTTATTAATGCAATTCCCTCCACTAAAAGTAAAGGTAGTCTGGTAAGAAAATAACATCATAGAGAAATGCTATGCCTGTAACAATTAACAGAGTGTTGAAAAGCTGGACGTAAGTAGTGAAAAAACAAATCTCCTGGTGCATTAGGACAGCTATGAAGATACACCAAAGAGAGCAATTATAATTTTGAAATGAGAAATAACAGACAGTCTTTTTTCTATGACATCACTGCAACCAGCTATAATAATGAATGTGCCTTATTTGCTACTGTTGAAAGGCTGACAAACTCTCACGCAATGAATTTGCCTCATTCTTTACTGTCAAAACTGCAAAGATTAGTCAAGTGATCAGTTTTCCCATAGCTGGCATAAGGTCTGTGTTATCCTTTAAATGCACTCAAAACCACTACAGTTAGTACATAACAATTTGAATCCTATTAGCTACAACTTTGGCAGAAGTTGTCCAACATCTGTTCCCTTGATATTCTATCAGCAGACTTCTCTGAAATGTTTTAACTGAATGGCATTGGATCTGCTGCAGGTCATCGACACATCTCCACTCTCAGGCTATTTCCCACAGGCCTTGAAAACCGCAGTTATGGAGCCACTTCTTAAAAAGCATAACCTTGAAAACTCACTAAGGAACAACACCAGGTTCATACCAAAACTTCAATTTGTAAGTAAAATCGTTTTAAAAAAAGCTGTTTTTCAACAGCTTAACACCTCGTCTAAACAATTGTTTTTATGTTTCCTAGCAAGGATTTCGATCACACCACAGCACAGAGAATGCTCTTGTTAAAGTCCTGAATGACAGTGGGAAAGTTTCAGTCTTGGTATTATCAGATCACGATGCTGAATTGTCAAGCACAACATATTACAGAGAGAGAGAGAGAGAGAGAGAGAGAGAGAGAGAGAGAGAGAGAGAGAGAGAGAGAGAGAGAGAGAGAGAGAGAGAGAGACGGGAAACAGGAATTCCTGTGGCAGTGCTTAACTGTACTACTTTCTGTCAATCGGTAAAAATGACATATGGAGTCCCCAGGCTCCATTTTCTGTAAAAACAACAAAATATCTTACCATAATTATGTAGAAGACACAGAGACTTATTTAACAATATCACCAGATGACTACAGTCCAATGCAAGCACCGCGTAAGTGCCTCTGGACATCTCCAGCCAGCCTCCATCTCCAGTTTGTGGCAACTAAAACAGGTATTCTAAGCCAGAACATGAGCCTTCCCAACTCTGAATGGAAGTATTTTTATGCCTATGGCTAACCAGGTCATAAGCACTGCATTGTCATGGTATAACATTGAACCTAAGAAATGGTAAGATGCAACATAAATAAAAGGAAAGTTTAGACATAACTGTATGAGACGTCAAGTTTCAACATATTCGTTGTTTCCAGAAAGCTACATTTCAACCATTTAGTGAGGCAATTTGGTTATTCAAGACAGGGCAGAAATCTCTCGGATGTACATTTTAAAATCTATATTAAGACTATTACAAAATCCACGCACTATCACCTTATACATTATATCAAGAATTAATGGACATGTGTTTAAGCAGGAATTACAAAAAGTCATCCATGCATCATCTTCTTTAGGCATTACTGTAACTTAACTGTGTTAACAGGATTCTCTGAGAAGTCGACTAGACAGCTGGAGCTGATTCAGAACACTAAGGTGAGTCTTCAATAGGAAAAATGGATCACATCACTCCTGTTCTCAGATCTTTACACAGGCTTCCTGTTTGTCAAAGAATTGATTTTCAAAATACAATTGCTTGTTTATAAAGCACTGAATGGTTTAGGGCCAAAACAAATTTCTGATCTCCTGCTCCATTGGAAATATTTGTAAAGATGAACTTGGGGCCATTATTCATGTCTTACGACACACTGTAATATCTATTTTACTGTTAGAATTTTTTTCTCATTCTACTTTATTTTCATCTTTCATTTGACTCTGTTTACTCTTTTGAAAAGCAACTTATGTATCTCTATTATGTCTTTCTATATTGCCTAGTGTTTCTTTTTTTTTTAATCTTTTTTCAATACCTTTCTGTGTTATGTAAAGTACATTAAATCCCCAGTGCTGTACAAACAAACTTGCCTTTTCACACTCATCTGCTGAAGAAAGAAAGTCTCTCAGTGCTCACCTTCAATATGAGTTGAAGACATGTACAATACCTAGAAGTGTGGTTCTGTTACATAATAAGAGGTTGAAAGTCAAACTTCATCCAGTTTGTAAATCACAGATGTGTGAATTGGAAGCTGTAAGCCTCCTGTGCACACAAACTGACAATGGTGATATGATAATGATAAGGAGCGGACACAATCTCAGAATTTTTTGTGGCATGTCAGAGAAAAAAATATTATTCAACTCTTAGTATTTTTAAATGTCATGGAAAACGTCTGGAGGGAATCCTTTAAGTGACTGTTCAACTTAATATCAAATATGTTTTGACACTGTAGGTAATTCCAAGTGAACGGCATTTGATTACCCACATACAATAAAATAAGTAAATAAAAATGAAAACTGAGTATTTCCTGTTTTCAATATGTTAACGTAATCAGTGACTTAAGTCCCAATGCTGCAACTGGCGAACTCAGAATAATACAGGAATTGATAAAGGACTTTTGAAGCCCTACATTACCACCACGGTTACTAAGGCAATGCATGTACCACTGTGGTGTTGCCGGCTATTTATCAGGACACAGGATGTAACGTGACAGTCCCTTGTGCCATAATCAAAGTCAATTGTGTGCAAACTCTGACTACAGTTACCGTAGAGAGCATCAGGCAGGGTTGTCAGGAATATAGGAGCCCATCAGTCAAGCAACAGGCTTACTGCCTAATCTAAATTTGATGGCAATTGGTAAAAACAGGATTAAATGTGCGTGTGTGCATGTCGAAGTCCTCTGCCACAGAAAATGCATGGATTTGACCAACAAGTCCATCAAAAAAGCTCAAGAGTAAGTCCCTCCAGAGGAAAACTGTTCAGCTTAGTTTACTTTAGTTTAGTTTACTTTAGTTATTTGGCAATTACCTTAAAGTAAACTCTCAATATTGTAACACCATCATACATACGCAATTAATGAGCATCAAGGATAAACAAGTAAGTTAGATGACTAATTTCCACTGTGTCTTTGCTAATGACCTTGAGATGTGTACGTGTGTTTTTGCATGACTACAGTGAAGTAGGGCACTAGCGGCATATAAAGGCATTAAAGTATAATTATACAGCCAATATTTACATTAGACATTACACCCAACATGTTTACATTCCCTCTCAGGAACTCAGACGTCATTCCTACATTATAACATCGATCACATCCATCTTCTTTTGATCTCCACAACACACCCGCATGTGTTTCATCAATGCATCTTGAACAATTGTGATAGTACTGCAATGACAAATATCCTTCCGCAGACATACAGTCAGACATAACACCTGGCAAAGCACTCAAAAATACTACTGCTGTGGCAGTTCCTGCTACAAAAGGTGTCTCTAGGACCAACATTTCATGATGACACACAAACACACACTTACAAGGAGAAAGCATTACCAGCCGACACTGGTAATTAAGTCTATAATAGAAGAAATTGTGGCAAACATTCAAGAAAATCAACTGATAACTTGAAGCTGCTCATCTACGGCTCAATCTTTGGGGAATGCTTCTGAAGCCTTAATTCAAAGCTGACTTTGGACTCTCACTGCAGCATCCCTTGCTGAATGATGGTCTAACTCTTCAATTGAAGGTTCACAAAAGCTTTTATTGATCATAAACGGCCCTGTAGCTCTGCAGACATGCTGTGAGGGAACTGGGAGAGATAAGAAGAAAAACTAAATATTGCCATCTTTTTATATCCTGATGGTATACACATGTTATAATCTTTGCAACCACAATTCCTAAGATGTTGTATTACAAACATTCGATTGGAAATGAAGCATGCAACTTCATAACCCTTTTGACTTGACTTAAAGGCAATATCTTATAAGCACCTTTAACCTTAGAATGATGTGTTTTTTTTCTTTTAGCTATGGTTGACATAAAGCATAGAAACATAATGCAAATCACAAATGAAATTCAGCTTAAATCTACTTCACTCAAGCATGTTGTAACTTATATACTGCAGTCACTGCGACACACACTTTGATAAGATGGAGGAAGATGTGAGCTGGTGCATAATCAAAGTGGGCCAACCGATGATGCATCTCTCTGGCTCTTGTTTTTGTATAAAAGGTTTCTCAATCGGCCAACAGAGCAACCAGCCCACTGGGATTCCTTCCGGTGCTCCTGATGGCCACTCTGACTATAAGAACATAGCCTTAAGGAAATACTTACATAATGAATAAACAAGAAAAACAACAGATTATTTAAGTATGCTGGAAGACACAAACGATCATTTCTACTCAGTTCAAACACACCACTTTTTGTTTCCACTGCCAGCTCACTGAACGTATGCATCTTTTCAAATTTCTCATCTCATGGGGTCTGTCAGCTCCACAAAATGTATACTCCACTGGGCAAAGACTGGCATTATAATAGTGGTGACTAATACTGACAGCATTACCTGTTTCAGTCAACAATTACGTTGGCATTGGTTCAGCAAAAAATGTGAATTGAAAATCAATTTAACGCAATAACGTGTGGTCTGTTTAATGTTTGTTTTTTTGATGGCCCAAACAAAGCATTGCAACATGTTCAGAGGAGACATTTGGCTTCGATTCAGCAGGAAAACATGGCCACAAGTAATGAGGACAAGAGCCAATAACAACAGTAGATATTGCTGTTCTTGATCTAGCTGTAGTTAGCAATATACACTCCAGCCTTAGGCCATGTCCACACCGGGCCAAGCTGATGCTTTTCGAGAAAATGCTCCCTAGAGTGGACAAAGTGCTGCAGTTGTCGGTCTTAGATGCCTCCACTACACTACAGCCACCCACACTCATATTTCCTTGGCACTCTAGCTCTTTTTGCTCTCTCAGACCAGTTGACTGTTGGCATAATTAAGGTGATTGTGAGGTAACTATGGTGCTAAAAATCTTAAAACCTACATAAAACAGAAGCCTCTTCAGCCTAGGCTGTATAATGATATGACCATCATTAAAAGGCCAAATCTAGTACTGCTGTAAATTTAAACTCAAAGATGACACAATTATGTGAGTATTAAACAGTTGTGGTGAGAAATTAAAGTCACCTTTACTGCAAAAGATACTTTCATGGACTCACTTTATGTTCTCAGGTCCATATATTCACTCACATAGATTGATAGTCTATTTTCCAAATACGTACATTTTAAATAAATCCAAGCTTCTTCTTTGTATGGACTACATAAACAGTTCTCGCTTTCAATACTGGTCCAAAATGATCCCGACTTTGTGTCACCTTCGTTCTGTCATCACAAGTCACAAGTCACAAGCTAAGTATCAGATGTTTTTAAAGTCACAAAATACCGATCTAAAAGAAAAAAAACAACTCAGTGGGGTTTTAATCTGTTCTCAATGAATCCTCTAATCATCTGGATGAAATACTATCTGTCAGTGCAGCATAATAAAAAAACAAACAAAAGTGAGCCATTATTCACAATGCTAGACATGATAAATAATCTTAATTTTTGCAACATGAACCAAAGGAAAGATTCAAATGCATGTACATGAACTGTATTCTACCCATCAAAGCTCACACTTGAATTCATCAAATTAGTTTCTAGATAAATAGAAAATATAGTCAAGGCATTACAAAGGTTAGAAACAATTACTTGAAATAATAATTTTCTCCTTCAGTCTCTGCCGTATTGGCGGTGTCATTTTTATTTTATTTTTTTATCAATATGAAAAAGCTTTTCCTCACTGCTTCCTGAAGCACCTCACTCAGGTTGGATTGGCTTGATGAGCACTTCTTATGTACCTTATGTTCAAGCTTCCATAAATTGTACTTGCATAGTTTGAAGCTGTTTTTAAGGTCATTATCCTGTTGTAGGGTGAAGTTGACTCTAATCAAGGGCCATCCACAGGGTCTGGCATTGTGTTCTAAAATAGACTGAAAGCCTTCCTTATCAAAATTCCCTTTTATCCCATCTAAATCTCCCACTTTATCAGCCTCATTACTCCACCGTCCTTGACAGATGGCATTAAACACTCCTCCAGCATCTTTTCCTTTGTTCTGCCTCTCACAAATGTTACTTCTATGTGATCCAAGCAGCTCAAATTTAGACTTGTCTTTCCACTAAACTTTTTTTTCAGTTTTTCTCCGTCCAATGTCTGTGTTATTTTGTCCAACTTAATTTTTTCCTTTTATTGGGCAACCTTAAATATTATGGCTTTTCCTTCAACACGTCTTCACTCCCAGCTCATCTGCGGTCTTAGGCTTCAAACTATGATGCCCAACCTCCCCCTTCAGTGTCAGTTTTACACGTGAAGGGCATCACCAAGGCCAAGGTCAAGTTAAAATAAAACCTGCTGACTAAAAGTTCACATAGTATACCATATTACGACTTTTGCGATGTTAGTGACATTGTCAATCCATTGTGGCTTGGTAAAGTTGAGGAAAAACAGCCTTCTTGGGTTGGGTTAGGAGAAGATCAAACTTTGAGTTAAAATAACGACATTTACTCTTGTAATTAGGGCTGCACGATATTGGAAAAAACTGACATTGCGATTTTTTTTAACCCTGCGATATATATTGCGATATGAAAAAATACAGGAATTTTTCTCAGATGACCTGATTGCACTTTATGTTATGCTGCACTGCTGCTATCTTGTGGCTAATTAACCTGCCCTGATCTTACCTCTTTTTGTCAATGTTATGAGTATGGCTTCTGTCTGTGTTTTAGAGAGATTCTTATTATTATCTTTTATTGCTTGCCTTTATTGTGCTGGGAGCTGAGTACATGTTTTGTTTTATCATGTGCAAACGTGAATTGAATGACAATAAACAAACCTTTGAACCTTTTGAGCTCTCCATCTTAAAATGGAACATTCTAGCTTCATAATTACATTAAGTACCTAGCAATGAGTGATAAACAGGTTATTCAACGACTGAAATCTGTTTTTTGTTTTGGACCACAGTCAGACCTTGCTTTGCATTTGTCGTACTGAGCTGTGTGGTACCGACGTAAATGGTCAAACTAATTAGTTGTGTTACCTCTCGTTGTGGCAACAGATGCAAGGCACTGTCGACACAGAACACGTGTTTGGTCAATGTCATCCTTCTTGTAGCCAAAATAATTCCAGATAACTGACGTTGCCTTTTTAGCACCAAGTTTCGTTTTCAGCGATTTTCTCTTGTTCGTTGCTCATTTTTCAATATTGTTTTCCAGCGACTCACTCCATGTGCAGGGGCGTGGTCTGCTTCGGCACACTGAAAAGGACTAATGATTGGTGGATCGCTGCGCATGTTGAGTCTGCCTGCAAGACACGCACATCGCGATGACGATGCTCAAACGATATATCGTGCAGCTCTACTTGTAATACAAGTCACGTGAGTGACATATCTCAGGTCACGTAACGGATGTTACATCACTCACGTCAGCTGGCAGAGAACAGGCTATTTTCCATACTCTGCCTAAAAGGCCAGTATCCTAGAGTTGCTTCTTCACTGTTGAATTTGAGACTGGTTACTTGTGAGTACCATTTAATGGAGCTGCCAATTGAGGACCTGTGAGACATCTGTTTCTCAAACTACAGACTCTGATGTGGGTCTCCCTATTCTCTTTTTATTTTGGTTAGAGCCAGTTTGCTGTTCTCTGAAGGGAAAAGAATAAGAATAGACTGACGACTTTCTGAGAAAGTTGTTTTTTTTCCAGCCATTTTGAGACTTTAATCAGCCCCACAAATGCTGATGTTGTAGATACTCAACTTGCCTAAGGAGGGCAATTTTACTGCTTCTTTAATCAGCAAAACATAATTGCACAAGGATTTTCTAATGATCAATTAGCCTTTTACCACAACAAACTTGGGTTAGCAAACACAATGTGCCATTCGACCGCAGGAGTGATTGTTGCTGAAAATGGTTTGTAGATGCTCATTTAAAAATCAGATATTTCCAGCTACAATAGTCATTTACCATATTAATAATGTCTAGAATGTATTTGTGATTAATTTCACGTTATTTAGTTTAAAAAAGTCGAGTGACCCCAGACTTTTGACTGGTAGTGTATGTCGTCACTCATTAAGACCATTCAAATGATCTTATAGCCTAATACTGACAGAAAAGATCTCACTGCAGGCAAACATCATTTCTCATTCCCACAGTCTTCCATACAATATTTCCCTCCTTATCATCAGCTGATGAATTTGTTTCATAACCCTTTGCTCCCAGGCCCTGCTGTGAAACATACACTTCCTGGTTGTCCTTGAGGGAAAGTAATTTTATATATTGAGCAAATGTGCAAGAGTGGCGACACCTGAAGTACAGTAAGAGACAGGCAGGATATAAATCTAAATTTGGTGTTAGGTCAAAACTGGAGAAGGTTTGAGGTCTGATTTTTCATAGATTTTCTGGGATTTATCTATCTATTCTAACAAATATGTTAGGATATTCATTCTACAAAGTTCCCTTGATACAGGTGCAACTTAATTAACTAATTTGGTAAAAATTGGTCCTTGAAAAGTCTTCAATGCAAACTGCATTTGTTTCTTACCTATTATTTTTTTTCTTTATCGACCAAGTCATGTACTGACGGAATGTTTCAAAAAATATATAAAACAGAGGTCATTATGACTTGATGAGAGGAATGTGTCTCTTTAAGAAACAATGGGTGCGGACAGCTATAAAAAAAAATACATTTCAATTTCCAGTTAAATGGAAATCTTTGGAACAATTTTTGTCAAGATCTTAAAATATGTTTAAAAATGTAAAAAAAAAAAAAAATGATAATAATCTAATGATATACAAATGTAAGATCCAAATAGTATGTTGGCATTAAATTGGTAGGGAGTAGGTGTTATAAGCTACTTTTTCACTTTTCAAATGTCGTTTTAAACTATTAGCTTTAACAAACAGAGGCAATTCATTTTGGGGTCCAGTCATAAACCATATCAGCAGACAGGTAAATTCAAAATCCAATCAGCCATAACACTAACTCACAACATGCAAACCTGGCATACTGAAAGACAAAATACAAAAGACAAAAAATAACGTAAAGTGAGTAAATTACACAAAAAAATCCAATGATAGATCACTTAACATGTGTCACTTCTATAAATCAACCCAACAGTTATTACTGCAGTGCAACACCATGCCTAATTGTATATTACATCATTGCACTCATATAAAATAAAAACAAAGGTGAGGAGGGAGCTTGATGATAACAAAAAATAAGTAACAATATAAAAAATAATCTCCATTTAACAGTTGTGTGACATTTCCAAGTACTTAAACTGGACACCTATAAATTAACCCAACATTACTGCAGCTCAACACATGGCCTGACTGTAGAGGATATTATATCATAATAATCATATGAAATGGAATGAAGGTGAGGAGGGAGGTTGAGCCAGAACATTGATCATGATTCCTGGAATATAGCATGGAAAGATGTGATCGAACAAGAGGTCCGTTTGTTTGTGTTTCTTTTATTCCACATTGCTTATATAACTACCAAAATCAATTTTAACATCAATAGACATTAACCTGTACTGTAACATTGCTGTGGTGTATCATCTGATTGTAGGTAACCAAGTCAGCCATAAATCTGTTAAAGCTCTGAGCCATTTAAATTCTCACTGGACATTGAGTTTTTGCAATCTGCATTATCTCAATGTGTCACTTTTGACATGCATACACGTTTTCACAGATTTTTTAAAAGTATGCCCCAGTTCTCTTGTAACCTCCATACTGTACTTGCGGGTGTATTTAGGTCTTGTTTCCAAGTCAGAGCCATTATTGTATTTCAACTTTTATCTATACTTATTACAATACAATAGACAATTATTCATATGGTTCATTGAAATGTGAGCAACTACATAGCCTTGAGAAAGAGGAAAGTTATCTAAAGGCAAAACACGACCCTGAAAATTCAGAAGCATGAAAACTAGCTCAGTAATTAGATGCTAAATTAGTCCATGTGGACCAATTAGGCAAGACAAGACATGGGGGCTCTGTAATGCTTTGTCAACAGAAATAACACTGGTACAAGGAGACAGACGGGTTGAGGAGGAACAAGTCTGAATGAGAGACAGAAAAGGGAGGGGGCCATGAGAGCATGTACCCTGATTAAAGGAGAGAAGGGGATCAAAGAGATTTTTTTTGGCATGTGTGTGAAGATTAAACAAACCTTTAGAAGAAAAAAGGGTCCCATCATTTCCTGTATTAAGTTTGAATTAAATTTTAATGCAGAAGCATTGCTTGATCTCTTTTACAAATGATGATGCTTTGATTTGGATGCTTAAAATGTAAGTGCGAGTCCCATAGCCCAGTGCTGAGCTAGAAGTTTTTTACATTCCTTTTTTACATTTCCATCTTCTCAAAGCTAGTCGGCCATTTTTACCTTTTAAAATTAGCCTGATGTTTGTAAATATTAAATAATAATAACGGTGAAAATGTTGGTTAGTTCAAATTCCAATATAGAAAAAAAAAAAGAAAAAGTAAAAAACGTATTTCCTAACATACCGGGTGAATTAGCCAGACTCACAGTGGTGCTGATGCGGGAAGAGATATTGTTGTTGTTACGTCTGTCTGCCAGTTTAGTCCAGACTAAAATATCTAAGACATTACTGGATGGATTGACAGTAAATGTTATTTAGACTTTTATGTTTTCCAGACATTGGATCTTAATTACTTTGGTGATCAGCGGGGGTTTCCTTTAATTGCAAAACAAGGGTATGGATTTATGTAAACATTAATAACATTTATAATTTCGGTGATCTCTGGAAGGTTAATTCCACCAATTTTTAAACCTCAAGGTGTGTTTACAGGACTTGGGGATAAAAATGATAAAATACATATATGAAATAAGTAGTTCAAAGCCTTCTGTGGGTCTAGAGGAAGCTGCAAATATTTTTTCCTCCAGCGATGTCATAAAAAATGTGATTTCTCTGGTTCAACTGTTTTTAAACTGTCCTTTATGAGTCTGGCAGTGTGATCAGAGTGCAACGCTAGACTAGTTGACTGTGTTTTAAAATGTTGCTTAAATTACCCACAATGCAACTTGGCCACTGAGTGACATCACTAAAGGCAATTTATCAGGCTATCAGGCAGCTTCCTCTGGAGCCACAAAAGGCGTAATACTGTTTATTTCACATATAAAATAGTATAGTAAGACATGTAAACACACTCTAATTTGTCAAATTGAATCATCATCTAGAGTCATCATGAGATCATTTTATTTCTGCGACATGAATGACATTCAAAGTAGCTTAAGTTATACTGTTCAGTTCTAATTAGAAAATCTTAGCATGCTAACCTGCCAAACAAAAATGCTAAAATGATTAACTTGACAAACACTATTCATGCTAAACAGCCTGTTAGCATTGTTGTTTAAGAATTTTAGCATACCAATATCAGTGTTTAGCTCAAAGCACCACGGTGCTTCAAATAATAGTTTAAAAAGTCGGGTGAAGTAGGTTCAGTCTCAGGGTACTGTACAAACTGTCGTCATTTTCCGTTAACTGTCACGCGGAGAATCTTTCCTTCGACTGACGCTAGCTAGCTAAAGCATAACTAAGCTAATACTATTAGCAATGGGGGGGACTTGATAACTCTCCTTGTTGTTACGTTTAATTAAGTTTTAACACTTTCTTCACCAGACTACTCAAAGTGTCACGGTTATGGATTTTTTATGGAATAATTTAATAGTAAATTCTTTGTTTCAAGCTCGATCCAAAACAATGTAATGCTCAAAATGTCAGGATGCCATACCATTTAAATCAATTCTATACCACTTTCCTGTCCACTTGTTTAAACAACAAGAGTGGTTTTTATTATCTTTAATTAAGCTAGTAATATGCTAATTGTTGCTCTTTTATGTGTCTTGAGTCGATCACCTGATATGGTGAGCTGGCTTCTGCAGCAGTCCATAAAACCTTGACTGGAGGGATGTGCAGGTTGTTTTCGTTGTGCTGGTGCACCTGCAAGGGGAAGATAAGGGCACTGATGATAACAACCTGTCGGCATTCTGACATTTCTCTGGACACTCAGCAATGAGCTGTTGGCCACAGCCCTGCAGAAAGAAAGAGGAACCACAATTTGAAGGGGAAAATCAGGGCCTTTTATCCTATGTCTTCGCAAAAGGGAAAGCAAGTCATAATACATTTGAAAGCCCACTTTACACTGGTAGTAAAAGTGATGATTTCCCCAATAAGGCAATAAACCACAGCAAGCAAATTATACAGCTTAATCAAAAAGAGTAGTTATGAAAAACACTGTTCTGCATATTCTGTATGCACATTACACAATAACTTAAATACTAGTTGAATAACAAAATGTTATGTAATGGTGACTTCTCTCACATATTTAATTATGCATGCTAAACAAGACCCATACTAAATTATTTTGCTAATTAAATGAAAATGTCAACTTAAAAGATATTGCTCCCACTTTTTAAAGTTTTCATTCGCAACTAATTATCTTCTATGGATGCACAATGCAAAGTACTGTGTGACAGGTGTCATGACATATCCTGAATTTCTTAACACTTTTTCATGACCTTTTAGTCAAAAAAAGGATAACAGGTCCAGACCAAATTTATACTGTAAGACTGATTCAGGTCGGTCCTCATTTTTCTGTAACATACTTGCATTAATCTTACTAAATGAGGCCTTGTGGGGAAATGAGAAGCTCCTATTGGCTCCTTAGAATTGGAACAGAAATACAGAAGCTGTTTTTTCAGCGTTTGTCACTCTTGAAATGATCTACACAGTGTTAGTGACTTTAAGCCTGTCGCTGAGTTTCTGCTGTACTGTCTCAAAGGCACAGCACTGCAGCTCAACTCCACAAGATAAATACAGTTGAATTACATTGCTACACTCGATTTTTTGATAGTTTTGAAACATTAATCCACCCCTGCGACAGCAGCCCACACCGTGCCAGCTATGTTGAATTATGTGAGCTGGAGGTGTTTGCATTAATTTAAGGTTTATAGGTCTTGACATTTACAAGGTGAGAATTGCCAGACTATTTTGGTGGCATTGTGTAGAATTAGAGATGTTTTATGATCTCAAGATTTTCTTTCCAAATATAGTTTATCATTGCCTCTGTGAAGTGCCACCTTATTCAGAGAGAGAAATGTATTCACCTGCCATCACACCCAGGGTTTATTGCATGAAAATGTAAGTAAATAAATGTAAACAGTAAAGAATAAAAATAATTGTTGTTTTTCATTTCTTATTGAATTTTGAATTTAATGACTTTAACAAATGAACAAAACTTAAACAAAGTCAAAAATAAATCTGCTGACATGTTTCGCAAAGCTTTTGAGATGCTGCATACATGGGAATTTCATGTATTATGAAGCACAATTAAGTCAACTCCATTAATTATCCTGCGTGACAATCTCCAGCCTGATCGAAATCATTAGAAATTCCACATTAGCTCTTTGCATGGATGCTAAATAAAGTAATCCAATAAAATACGTGTTTACAAGCTCCAAGATATTTATCGGAACAGGCTATAACTTCTCTGACATGCTCAAAGTGGTTCCACCTGCTGTGAAGTGCCTAATCTGTTGGGAACATGAAAACAACTTGACTGAACTGAAATTTCTTGCAAATTCGCTGTACATCTTTTTGACAAACAATTATTTGAAAAGAAAATTCAGCACCTGTGCCGCTGTCTATGAGCTCGTGCCTCTCATAGAGGTACATCTACCGGGTGAAAATGATTGTGAGGGGGTTGACACTAAAATTAATATTTTGTTTGGCCTTTTCATGTCTTTATTAGAGATAACAGCTTGAACAGTAACAGGAAACAGGATGAGAGAAAAGGGGGGATGACATGCAGCAATGGGCCACAGATTAGATTCAATACAGACTCTGTACACGGGTCGCACGCTCTACCAGCTGAGCTATTGGGACAATTTTGAGAGATACGATCAGATTAAGCACAATTTACATGGTCATTAGGCACTTTTTTTTATTCCTATTGAGTGGATTATGAAAGGTTTACCTCAATCCTTGAACTTCAACTGAAATGTCCTTTCAAGTTTCTTTTTTGTTCTGATTGGGCTATTAATCTGATTATTGGTGGAACACTGGGGTTCATGTAAAGGCTGCCAGTGGCTTACTTAAGAAGTGCATCATACTGCAGTTAGGGCTTCCAGGCACAATATATGTGAATATTAATTTAAAACATTAAAAAATTCTCAAGAGAATAACAACATTTGATTTGATTGCTGTGTCCTTCAATTGTTCTATGAATTGGCCAGTTCATACATTGAAAGACAACACCCACCCCAGCTAGTCTGTTCATCCAGCTGCCATTTGGCAAGATAGAAAGATACAGAGGTATACGCGGCCAGACCACCACACTACAGAGCACCTTCTTTCCCCAGGCTGTGAGACCCCTCAATTGAGCTCTGCATCCAGTTTTATAAAATGACAAGTATATTTACCCTGCACCTTGCTAAATAGTCTCCTTCAGGAACCAGCCGGCCTTTCTCTGTTAGACCTATTCAAGGCAGTGGCTGGTCACAGAGTCAATATCCATCACGCTCCAGTGATTATAAGCTCAATACTCCCTGGTTAACACTAAATTTGGGAAAGCTGCTTTCAGTTTCTGCACTCCACACACTTGGCACATTTTATGAGGTACAGTTAAACCTGACACAGTTATACCTGTAGGTCAGTTTAAGATTATGATGCAAACTACTCTGCATCTGAACGTAACTACGTGCTGTCATGTATGGCTGTTCACGGTTCATCTGTTATGCACATCTTCTGTTTTATTTGTGTTTTGTCATGTTGGCTTATCTTGCAATTTGTCATTCTCAGCACTTTTTTTTCTGTTTTCATTTGTTTTCTGTCATGTTATTTCTTACCTGTTATCATTTTATGTACCTGTTCTGTTTCTATTTGTTCTGTGCTGCGTTTGTTGTTTCTTTTTGTTATCACATTTTTGCACCTAGTGTTTTATTTTTGCCCTGTCTTTAATGAAGTGATGAACTGTAAAAGCTCAGTCAAATCAGTTGGCTAAAGGGTTATATATAAAGATATAAAGTAAAGAATTAGGCTAAGTCACATGGTGTCTCCCCATTTCCCATGGCCTCTCTGGACTGACCTGCGCAGAAGTCCGAAGTCTGCTGGCCAGGTTTTTCCTTATAACGTCCATAACTTCACCGTGACACTTTGAGTAGTCTGGTGAAGAAAGTGTTAAAAACTTAATTAAACGTAACAACAAGGAGAGTTATCAAGTCCCCCCCTCCCTATTGCTAATGGTATTAGCGTAGTTATGCTTTAGCTAGCTAGCGTCAGTCGAAGGAAAGATTCTCCGCGCGACAGTTAACGGAAAATGACGACAGTTTGTACAAGTACCCTGAGATTGAACCTACTTCCGGGAGAAGAAGAGGACGAGTGTGGACAGAAGACAGTTGGAGCTGAAATATCAACAGTGTCCTCTGTGGCCCATTGGAAACACACGTAGCTGCTATGAAGACTTCAAACACAAGTAGGTGAAGTGAAAACACTCCAACCGTCTCCGCATATGAGCTGCCTGCATGTGACTCAGCTGAACTGTGGCCCTCCTGACGGCTAAATGGCCAGCTGTGAATCTAACAGACACAAGGCTTCTGTGCCTAATTCATTTGGTTATTGTACTTTTAATGAGTCCTGCTATGAGTGTTAATGTGATGGCAGCCTGTACAGAAAAATAATTGAAAGTCGTTTGTTTTTTTTGTCTGTCCTTGTCATAGATCTTAAGTTTGTGATGAAAACACTCCAACTTGTGTATTCAGTGAATTTTTCCCCCCCAGCAAAGTAGGAAAGGGCTTTGGGTCCGTGTATGTTTTGGTCATTCGATTTCCCTGTCAGAAATGGGTATTAAAAAACAAAAAACGAGTGGTCATTTGATTTTCGTTTTAAAATACAAAAATTAAAATTGAAATACAAGGCAATTTTCTCTTTCATGGTCAAAAGGGGTTGAGCGAAATTTAAAAAATGATTCGAGTTTCATTTTCTATTTCATATAACAAAAAATAAAATCACTCGAAAACAGAAACGGGAAAAGGCCTGTTTTTTCATATTCTGAGACCGGATGTTGTCATTTACAGGACGGTGCTGTGCAGAACAAACAGGCTGCGGCCGTGACACATGGACATGGAACTGTGGTCAAGCCGGCCGTCACGCTCCGTGGTCAAATCAGCCGCACTTAAATTTCGAGTGTAGCCTACTCTCAACAGTATGGCAAATGCGGAGAAACAGTATTTACTTTCGGTTTTCAAAATAAAGGTATTATGAACAGTAAGCTATTATCCGAACCTACATTTAAAATGCAACATGTTACATTAAACCCACAAACGTAATAAAAATCTGCAGCATTTAATGTGATAAACCCAACAATGTAATACATTTTCCACAAACGTAAGAGCCGCTTCCTACTACAAACGTAACATGCTATTTCCCACACATGTAATAACTATTACATTTGCAATGATTTATTTGTGGGGACGTGAACATCTTTATCGTAATAACTTCCCACAAATGTAATAATACAATGAATGGTTGGGGTTGTTGTTTGTTTGTTTGCGTATCCACCTAATACTACTGACCGTGGGTGCAAAATCCAGCTGCTGTCTCTCCGCTGTCACACAACAGATCCCCCCGTGACCAAAGTGTCAGTTGGACTTCAGAAGGGCCAGAAGTCAACACTACTAGAACGGCCGTAAGCGGTCATTTGGACCGCTAGATTTAAACTCTGTCATCTGTCATGTAAATACCCAACTGATGGGTGATGTGATGAATGCGTTCATTGTGTCATGGTATTTTTAGAAAAAAACAAAAAAATGAAATAACCCCAAAATGACTTATTTGAATATGAAACATTTTAACACTTCATATGTAACAAAACAATAATAATAATAATCGAAAAAGCTGGAAACGAGCTGATCTAAAACAAAGAGCCGTTGTGATCACTGGTCACACTCTACAGATTACCTCCGCTCTCCTCGCACAGTTACCACACTCGGGCTTGTGGCATTTCAAGGGTCCGATGTTTGGTTCCGTTTGCAGCTCTTTTGGACCGGCACTGCCTCCGTGTCTGTGTCAGCGGAGATGGCCAGTGGTCTTCTATAACATCCTCGACCTGGCTGGATCAATGCCCGCATCTTATTCAAGGAGTGCTCAAAGTGATCGAAACGGCTGTTTTTATTTGTTTTAGATCAGCTCGTTTCCAGCTTTTTCGATTATTATTATTTATTTTATTATATATTACGTGTTACAATAAAATGTTTCATAATCAAATAAGTTACTTTTAATTGTTAATGTTCTTGTTCTGAGTTTTCTCTATTAAAATCTTGTGTACATAGCAATAATTACGGTTTACTATGATATCGATAAATATAGCCTATAATTAAACTTGTTAAAATGTACACTTTGGTGTTATTTTGTTGTTGTTGTTTTTTTAAATATCATGACGCAATGAATGCATTCATCACTCAGTTGGGTATTTACATGAGACATTATAGGGTTTAAATCACGCGGTCCAAATGACCGCTTACGGCCATTCTAGTGTTGAACTTAATGTTGAATTCTGGCCCCTCTGAAGTCCAACTGACACTTTGGTCCAATCAGAAACATATAATTTGACCCGATCTAACTCTAAGGTCGTGGAAAGCGTGCTATACCTTAACCAAGATATCGATCATTGAGATTAGTTGGATCAGATCTGACTGGAATTAACCTGGTAAACTGATTCAATTCACCCACCAGCATTTGGCGGTTTAATTTCCATCCCTGCTATAAACGCTGCAATGGCACTAAACAGTAGGGGGGAAGAATAACACTGATGTTGAATTTGCAACAAATTATTCTGACTCTGCCCATATATGCCATGAGAAAAGCAATTTGCGCTGGCGACAATGTCGCATTTGTGGCTGCTGGCCGTTCGACATGCAACCACATAAAAATATTTCACCATTAGGCAATTGTATTTGATTTTTTTTTCAAGGCACAGATAGCCGGGGTTATTCCCAAAATATCCGGGGCTGTAGCCCCGAATGCCCAGGTCTAACGACGCGCCCACTTCTACACATCTGAGACTACAACTGTACTTGATATCAAGCATTTTTACTGCACTAGTGTGCACTAATTGAGCAATGTGGTTTTACAGCACCTAAATATGGGACTATTATGTTGGCATATCTCCACACTGGTGCTGTAAAGATACTTGATATTAAGTGTTTCTTTATTCATCATGGGTGCATGAAACACTTGTAACATGTTGAATTTTAAATGTAGGTTCGGATAATAGCTTACTGTTCATAATACCTTTATTTTGAAAACCGAAAGTAAATACTGTTTCTCCGCATTTACCGTACTGTTGAGAGTACACTCGAAATTTAAGTGCGGCTGATTTGACCACGGAGCGTGACGGCCGGCTTGACCGCAGTTCGGTCCGTGTATCATCCGTCCATTCAATTATTCTATTCAATCTGGCAAACGAAAAACAAAAAAAACAGTCAATATTTCGTTTTTCTGTTTTTCTGTTTGGCCACAAAATGGAAGATTGGAGTTTATTTTCCTATTTTGAACTCAAAACAGAGCAAACAATTATTGGGAAAACCAAAACGAAATAATAAATCTCTTTTCGTTTTCGGGCTTATGTTTTCGAGAGGCACCCATCTGCAGTCAAGATGGCCGACAAGGGCGCCGCCATATATCCAATCCATACCGGAAGTCCCAACCGGAAGTTGCTTGATCACCAAAATAAAACCAAAATAAAAGCCGCTATTTAACCGATCCATACCGGAAGTCTCATGCGGAAGTTAGTTAATCACCAAAATAAAACCAAAATAAAAGCCCAAACAATCTCTCTCAGCGTGCCTATTTTTTTTAAAAAAAATTGCAGCAACCACAACTTCCGGTTGGGACTTCCGGTATGGATTGGATATATGGCGGCGCCCTTGTCGGCCATCTTGACTGCAGATGGGTGCCTCTCGAAAACATAAGCCCGAAAACGAAAAGAGATTTATTATTTCGTTTTGGTTTTCCCAATAATTGTTTGCTCTGTTTTGAGTTCAAAATAGGAAAATAAACTCCAATCTTCCATTTTGTGGCCAAACAGAAAAACAGAAAAACGAAATATTGACTGTTTTTTTTGTTTTTCGTTTGCCAGATTGAATAGAATAATTGAATGGACGGATGATACACGGACCCAGTTCCATGTCCATGTGTCACGGCCGCAGCCTGTTTGTTCTGCACAGCACCGTCCTGTAAATGACAACATCCGGTCTCAGAATATGAAAAAACAGGCCTTTTCCCGTTTCTGTTTTCGAGTGATTTTATTATTTGTTATATGAAATAGAAAATGAAACTCGAATCATTTTTTAAATTTCGCTCAACCCCTTTTGACCATGAAAAAGAAAATTGCCTTGTATTTCAATTTTAATTTTTGTATTTTAAAACGAAAATCAAATGACCACTCGTTTTTTGTTTTTTAATACCCGTTTCTGACAGGGAAATCGAATGACCAAAACATACACGGACCGCTTTGCTGGGAAAGTAGGCAAGGAGACAAAGTAAGTCATTAAAATAACTGACATGATAAGCAGTACAGCATGCGGTGCATTCATATACAATAGACAGGAGGAGTGTGTAAGTCATTTATTTGATACATGCGTTGCTCAAACATATCAATGAATGTGGACAAAATATTAGAAACACCTGTCAATATACAGTATTCTTACGCCGAAATCTGCAGCCTCCAAAATGGTGACAGCATTTCTTTACACTTGTAACTTAGCGATGTTACATGCTTGTCATGGCCGACAAGGATAAGACATACAATTATTACACAATTTTGTTTTTTAAAATGTTCATAACCTGTAGTTTATGCACCTTGAGGGTAAGAAAGGCTCAGATGTAGTAAGCAAAGATGTATGATTTGATCATCTATGGCTCCAATAAGATTTGTTGTGTTAAAACTCATAGACTTTCCCCTCCTCTCAGAACCTTTGCGGTACATCGATTGCAAATTGCAATCTTGTTGTCTTGCTACAAGAGTGCTAAAGACATCCATGCCAACGACATGTTTGGCTTTCTGGTTTACACTGCTTGGCTCTGCCCAGCATACTGCACTTGTCCTTCTTTTCTTGTTCTTGTTTTTGTTCTTCATATTATTATTATTATTATTAGTATTATTATTTTTTAGGGATCCAAGGACAGGGGTGTTATTAACGGTTAAGATTGTAAAGCCCACTGAGGCAATGTGATTTGTGATTTCTGGCTGTATCAGTTAAACTGACCTGACTTGACTTTTGGCTGTTGCTGGCAAGTGGCTGTAGATTTTGTACACACCTATGTGTGGATATTAGTTCACTCTATTTGTACAGACACGTCATGGATATTATATTCTCTAGCTTGCAACAATTATTTAGAATAACAAAATCTCTGACTTTTATTTTAAAGTCAGAGAACAATGGTGTTGATGATCTGAGTTGCGAATTTCCAACCAAGGAGCTTTCAGAGGAATAGAGTTTCACAGCCTCCTCCGCAGCTGATAGAAATCGAAAGTAGCAGCCATTCACAAGAGACAATGGGTCATCTAAAGATGTAACGTTACCAGTGCCTCAGCAAACTGTCAGCTTCCTGTGTTTGTAGTCAGGATAGATCCTGAGCCTACATGGTTAACTACAGTAGTTCTGGGACATAAAATCAGCAGCTGACCTCTGCATACAAATAGGCATACTTGTCATTTCTAACAAGCATAAAGTGCGAAATCAAATGTGAGCCTCCTGTCACAATGTCAGAGTCGAGAGCTGAGCAAAGCGTTATTGCTCCTTAGATTTTTCCCTCAGTGCCTACATCATGGTGCCATACAAAAAATTTGAAACTTAACACTTACTACGCTGGCGAAGGTACTTATATAAAATGACACCATTTATCACCATGATAGTTAAAACTAGATGAAACATTTAGAACCCCAGCCTCTTTCTTTTGAGCAGGTTTGGTTCTAGAAGAGATTTCCTGACCAATGCTTGTTTACTGTTTCAAAAATATAAATATTATGAGCTTAAATTATTCATATGATTTGAATAAAATGAGAAATTGCTGGCTAACCCTTTTGTACACTGCTCTTTGTGAATGATAATTAGGGCTGGAGATTTGCAAATCCATGTTTGCTAATATCAGTGCTTGAGTAAGTCAAGATGTGCCCATTTTATTTTTTACATTGCCACATGTGTGCGAACACAGGTGCAACACGAGCAGGCTGAGGTTGACAAATAACAGCTCAGTATAGCGAAGAAAGCATCAGCGATACAGACCCTTTAAAATATGCCCAGATCGGCCCCTGATACTGAACCTGAGGATCAGCATCCACTGTTTAGTCTCATGTCTGGCTATTCAATAATTCATTTTCAAATGTTGGAAGAGTTTCCAGACTCTGCTTGTGTGCCCTGTTTGCACTGGCTGGCATTCTGCATGGTAAGAAGGCCTGTTGCAATACTTCATTATGATTGATCAACACACACAGAGAGCAGCTGTCCTTTTGTGTTTCTGCAACTACCATGGGGGCTGTAGGCATGTGTAAGAAATAAAAGACATTCATTGCATCATCTTAAAGCACCATTTCACAGGGGCATACCTAGTCAAACTGCCAAGCCATATAATTGCTACGGTTCTGTGGAGCTTTTTTTTTACTTTGCAGGCTTTGTGAGAGATGTGCACTTTATTCTTGCAAGTTCCAAGGCACCAAAATCTCTGGAATACCGTTTCATTCGTACTGGCAAGCAATTAAATGTGCATAAAAAAATACTCTTTCCAACATGTGATCTGTTCGATTCAAGGGCATAAGAAAGTCCATCTATGTATGTATGCATCTGTATGTCTGTCTGTGTGTTTGCCCGTCCGTCCGTCCGTTCATCTGTCTGACATGACATCCAGCACTCTGTCTCCTGTGTAGTTAACACCTAAAGGCATGAAGCGTTCTGTGTGCCAAGTATCATGGTGACATTTGCATAGCACACTAAAATGAGAAGTAAAATGTAATATTCATGTACCATGATTTCAAACTAAATGGCTGAATAGGGCAGCATGCTGTTCCATAGCAGTGGATTTTTTTGAGGATGAAATTAGCCCAGTAGCAGTCCATTATCTTGCGCAGCATGAAGCACACATTTTTATTTATTTATCATTTTGCTCAAACATCAGTCAAGGTGACCTTCCTATTTCACTGGTGTGGCCTCCAGCCTACATAATATCAGTGTAGTAATCTAACGGACGTTGGGTGTCAGGAGCAAAAATGAGCATCTGGGATAATAACCGGGTGTTTTGTCCCATGTAGTGTGATGTGATGAAAGACAATGTCTGGGATGCCTCACAGTCAGTGTGACAGCAGTGGGCAAAGGTTTTACTGCGCCCACACAGATTTCTGCAACACTGACCAATCAGAGGACAGTCTGCCTTACAAACAAGATCATTTTGGATGTGTTTTGCTTTCACCCTCTTCACTTATGTTTTTTTTGTTTTTTGTTTTAGCTACATGAGTCTATATGGGAAAGTTTAGTAGTTGGTCACATCTACATCAGGGCCATTATGTTGATGACAGTTATCTTACAATGAGCAATTTCAGTTGCAAGCTGTATATGAAAGGAAAACCACATATTTGTAAAAATGTATACATGATCTACATAATATATAAAACCAGTGCATGTTAATGAACTATATTTAGGTGTGTATTACCCATATAAGTGAAAGACAGAAAAAAAAATACA
Organism: Diplodus puntazzo; assembly: GCA_963678695.2. Classification (NCBI taxonomy): domain Eukaryota; kingdom Metazoa; phylum Chordata; class Actinopteri; order Spariformes; family Sparidae; genus Diplodus; species Diplodus puntazzo. Next base: position 21,587,327 of record OZ023155.1, read on the forward strand.
AGGACAATGAACAAAGTAGCACAAAATCCTGCACAGTGAATCAGTATATTATCAGAATCAAAATATGACCAGGCAGTGTCCATATCACAGAAGCTGTCAAATGTGCTGAAAAGGGGTAAAATTACACACCTCACTTTAGGTGCAAAGCTTTCAAGAAACAGCGTGAGTGAAAAAGGTAACGCCTGCACTGCAAAAGACTTCTGTGGCACAAATTGTGCAAAGATAAGATGTGTGACAATACAGCATTATAATGAAATACTGTAATGCTGCAGAAATGCTATGGCCCACAAATCTGGCTCTCCAGATGTAAGGAAACATGATTGTTGAATACACACGCCAACAAATATCCCACCATCAGGATTTTAATGGTTTAAAAATTGTATATCATATCACAGTCATAATTTCTGTCAAAATAATAGCATGACGATTTGTTCTTTGCCATATCATGCAGCCTTAGTGAGAAATAGCGGTTAGTATCGGCATGTCATGCTGCTATTTAAATAATTATTTTAACTGAACTCCAGGCAAACCACTCAAACCTCATTCTCTACCCCGACTTATAGGAAGCTTATAACTACACAGCCGATACACTAACAGCATGCTTTTAATCCCGCTGTTATTCAGAAGCAGATAAAGTCACTATTCTCAAGCTTCGGAAGCATTACAGTGAAATAAATAAATACATGTTTTTATGGCACAGGATTGCCTCTGGTGAATGAATATTCTCTAAATGGAAAAAAAAGTTTAGCTTTGGCTAACGGGTGCACTTTTCTCTGCAAGTTGCACTTCACTCTGAGTGCATCCCCCACTGTGTGTACAATACGTTTCATTAAGAGATAGAAATCCATGCAGGTCAGGGGTTCTATTAATGCCTCCACTTCCCTCAAGACTAACAACCACATATGGCTCACTTGGAAAATGCAGTTTAGTGCCCACCCACGCTGAAAGAAAGAGGAATTAGGGACCTATTAATGCAATGCACAAAAGCGCAGCATGCTACAACTCTCTTTCCCTGTACTCTCCCCTCTATCCTCTCATTCTGTCTTCATCTGTAGTCACCACTGGGAAAACTCCATGTCATGCACATTACATGTTCTATACATATACTCTGTGCTCATTATCATTACAGGGGCGTACAGGCTCCTACATTCAACTTCTACAGATGTTAATGTACGGCATTTCACATGCTTTCACCATAGCAACAATTTCTCAACCTGTCAGGTCTGTGTGTTAAGTGTGGAATGCCAAGCCAGCACGAACAAGTGATAAGCTGTTGATTAGTGCCCCCTAGCCACTACCCACCTCCCAAATGAACTGAAAATTGAACTCTCTTTGGGCCCCTTTGTTCAACTTTTTAAATAAACTCTTTTTGTTAAAGATAGAAAAGCTACTTTTTTTTTATCCTAAAGCTTTTACAAATTACAGTTTTGGGGGGACTGTCATTTTCATTCTACGTTTAAGAAGATTTGAATCAATTATCTTTTGTGAAAAGAAGATTTTTTTTAAAAAAGTTACAGCAGGACTATCAAACTGAAACAGATGATGGTGATTTTCTCTGACCCACAGTGCAACCTTAGATAATGTTTAAACTAGCTTCCTGGAGATTTGGGACAATTAGAGTTAGTATTTTTTTTCCTGCCACAACTTGAAACCTCAGTTCTTAGGTCTATAGAAACTGATCATCTGTCCCAGTGACGACTGTAAATCACAGAACCATAATGTTTTTGCTAGTGCTAGCACCCCAAACTACACAGTGCTTACTGTCAGTATTTTTTTATTTATTTACAATCAGCCACATGAATTCTGGTTCATTAAAGGGTAAAAGGTTTTGGTTTTACAGTCCCCAATCTCCATTCATCCATCTTCTCCCACTTCTCCCCAATGATTTTTTTATTTACTCTTCACTCCTGTAGTGTTCATTTTTGACCATAGCAGATGGCTTCTTGAGGGGAAAAAAACTCTTGAAATCCACCGTATGGTTCCTGACCAGCACCAAACAGCACATGGACAAAGTACAGTATGTAGCTTGTGAACAAAAAGGAAATATTAGGCAGGTAAAGAGTCAAATGTTTCCTTCAGGAATTGGTGGAGACCAAAAACAAACCTAAAAGAGATTAAGTATAAAATAAACAGTTGTCCATTTTGCACATTCATCAGATACAGAACATTATAAGCATCATTTGGAGGCCTATAATACCAGGCCAGGTAGCAGAAATGTACCTCTAAATGGATGCTATTGATGCTAATAAGTCCCTGGTAAAGATATGAAAAATGTTATAGTTATATGTCAGTGTTGTGTACGCTTCTTTCTGCTTCTCCCAAGTGGCCAAAAAAGTATCTTCTTTTTCTTTCTTCTTCCTTAAGCGTCACAGTACAGATCCGTGATCACATGTCTTAATACATCAGACATGCCCTATGTGTGATAATTGATAGTGCTCTAAACCTCTATAAAGGAGAGATTCATTTAGTTGTTAAATGTCATTTTTTTCCAGCATAGAATTGGATCCAAAATTGAGCTCCTTGGACCCCTATGTGACCTGGAGTAATTGTTCATGTGACAATATCCTCTGGTCCTAACTATTGAATCTCCTTACATTTTGGAATTTGCCAGACTGATGTTTTCTGTCTGTATTTGTTGATGCTGGTAGAGTATTGCCCAGTTGTAAAGAACAGACAATAATATCCCAGTCCTTGCCACGTTGGACTGGTTTCGATATTGAATTAAATTCACAATTTTATTACTTGTTTTTAAAGCCCTTCAGCTTATTGCAATGCAGATCTACTTATACCCTGCGGTACCCTTAGATCCTCCATCCAAAACCTGTTAACTATCCCACTGTCTCATTTGAAAAGAGCCAATAACAGAGCAAAAACATCAGATTGGCTTAGAAAGTAGTTAAGGAGTTGTCTTAAAATGTGTTTTTTTTCTCTTGCATACAGTTCAGTGTTTTTTAATGTTGTGGACTCTCCATAGCAGTGACTTTGCACAAAGCAGATTTAAGGTTTTTAGAATATTTTTGTGGACATTTCATGTCACCAGAGAGATGACAGAAGAGAGGATGGGAAGTAAAGGAAAAGAGAAGCCAAAAAGGGTGCCTATTTTTGAGATTTTAGGTTTTATGTGTAATTTGTCTGGAAATATAGCGGCTGTGGTCTTTTTTCACATTCAGGGGGTCATCAAATCCTGCTTAGGTTCCTTAAAAGTGGTGGGCCAAAAGTGTTCGGGAGGTTTAGCCAGCCTATAGTTCATTTTCTGCAGTTTGGGGCTTTGATGCCTGTTTTTGAATACCATTGGTGGAAGGCATTTAGCTAAAATGACTGATTGTACAACATACAACACCTGACCTGATCAATTCACCTACTCGGCTTATTACCACAGTTTACAAAGAAAAGAAAATTCTTCAGGTTGTCTAGCAGCACAATATTTCAAAGGGTTACCAGAGGTTTCACGACATTGACAGGTATAATTGCACATATTAAGGAAATGGAGTAATGGCTATCCCTTATTGCCACACATTCTGTATTCAACAAGAACAAATAAAAATGAAATCACAATAATTATGTCTTCGATCCAGGCAGTTCACAGTTTTGACACATCGTTTTACCTGTCTGCGCTTCCAAGGTGTTTCACTTTGTCTCCTCATAAATTTTAGGGTGTTATTACTGGGTTGTGATATTAATTTCTTCTCGCCTTTGGGATTTTGGTTTTGGATTATTTTCCATTTTGTGACTGTGTGTTTTTGCTGTGCAAAGCATTCGTTTAAACGCTGATTTTGTAACTGCTGTGTTTGAAGTATTTACTGTATCGATGTAGGCTGATTCACACTTTCCATTATTGTTGTGGACTACAGAGCGAGTTCCTCTAGTGGGTCTATATCAAGGTTCATGGCACTACTTAATAGAGCTTTGCATTTAATAGACTGGTCTGCTTGGTTGAGTGTTGCCAGTACTTTATAGATTTTATTTTTTTCTGTACAAAAGGGAGGACAGTAGCAATCAGCTTGTTGGAAGTATTTTAATTTACAGTAGAGAATGCTCAATGAAAAATTTCTCCTTTTTTTTGGTAGCTTATTAAAATATCTCTTCCCTCTGAATGACAGCAATTATGACAAACCAGTATGAATGTTTTAGAAATTGAAACAAATCCAAACTTCATTCAGGTACATTCAACGTTGTGTTAAGCCATATGTATACCCTCAGGTTCCTCTCGCAAACTATATATGTAGTATACACTATACTTAGGCTCAAGCCAAATGATTAATGGCTATAGGAATATAGATTAGGTCACATTCACATCTGCGCTGATTTTAATGTGGTCTGACATATTGGAAGTGGTTGTGTTGCTGTAAATGAAGTTATTTTAGAAAGACGGACACAGTAATAGTATTTCGTCCTCTCAATTATGCCTCATGCGGCTCCGGACTTCATCACTAGGACCTAAAATGCTGCCCCTAATGTATCCTAAAGTAATTACAGTGTGTTTCAAGGACTAATGAATGTAACTAGCTTTTTTGTTTCCATTTGTTTTTTTCCTAACAAGATCAAACAAGCTATTAGTCATAATGGTTCAGTGTTTGATAAGACTGATGTTGCACCATGATGTGCACAAGAGTATTATAGTGTTTTCTAAGAATGAAAGTATTACAGTAAGAAGCACCCAAGTTCCTTGGGTTGTGTAAATATGGTAGAAGCTTGTGCATTTAAAGGAGAGAATATAGTTTCCCTTGGTTCAGTGGTTGCAACATCACACGGATTCATGATGAAAAGACAAATGCTGCAGCTGACAGTCACACATTAACATCAACAGAATGAAAGCCAAAGATTTTTAAATCCCTATTTTTAGGGACTGTAATGTAAATTCGCACTTATGTTGGATCTTGAGCAAACCACAATGCACGCTATTTGTTACATTTGACGACTTGATTACTTCTATTTTCAGTGCATGAAAGGGACCTAATATATCTCACACCATGGGAGTATACGACAGAGCCAACTCCTCAACTCCAGTGTTTCAAAACCACATGAATTGTCCTCTCTGTTTAAAGCTGCAGCCGCATCAACTACTGATGTATGAATGGAGGAGTTCTACTCATCATACATTTTTTTTCTGGGACATCTAGGATAGACCATTACTTGACTCAAAAACTTAATTCAGCTGCATTTCAACTAGTCCAGTAACATGGAGGCGGACTCTCAGCAGTGTGGCCAAGTCTTTTGAGAAGCCTGTTTTTTTTTGTTTGTTTGTTTGTTTTTAATTATATGGTGACTTGATTAAATAATCACTCTAGACAATTTCCAGAGCAAACTAATGGGTTTAAGGCTGAATTTGCACAGTCCAGCTTGGCATGCCTGAACACTGAGAGTGCCAGATCATGAACACATCCTGAGTCACAAATGATAATTACAAATGTTCCTATAAATACTGTGCTGTATCAGTAAACTGTTGTCTTGTGTTTATTTATAGCTGATTGATGACTGTATTTGAACACATCTTCACTTTAAACACTACGGTCTAATCCGAATACACCCCTTGCCCCTACCACTTAGTTCCTTC